>CM037831.1:23657767-24300267 GCA_021234535.1 Stichopus chloronotus | reverse complement strand
TTTCAACCTCCAAATCAGGTGTAGTTACATCACTCTACCAGGATAAAACAGAGAAAATATGATTTTTCAATGTCAAATTCAGTCAAAAAGTGCCTCAGCAGACAACATGTTGATGTCCCCCAGATAATAGTCATGAGTACGTGGGTTAAAAGTCCCTAATTATCAATGTACTGTTACAGTTAAATTAGTCCTAAATACAGTGATAATTTCATACCATCAATGTACTTGGATTTATCTTGCTTTAAAGTTCATACTTTTATTGGCACACTTACTTCTATAACATTTCCCAACAGTGTCATTTCAGGGATGGAAAACAAATCAATCAGCTGCTTGAAATAACTCTGAAAAAAAATAAAATTGAAACATACAACAGACACAAAAGATTATACGACATAATGATAGATGACAACATGAAAGATTACAAACATGAAAGATTGATCCAGGCATGAGAAAGTTACCGGATAAGAAAGGTTCTCCATAGACGAAGGACAATCTAGGTATCCATAGATGAAAGATAAATCCAGGTCTACACAAAAAGTTATCCAGACATGAAACATTACCATACATGTAAGGTTACCAGTTAAAAAGCCTCTCCAGAAATGAAAGATTAACATCAAACACAAATTGTTACCAGACAGGAAAGTTTTATCCAGACATTAAAGGTTACCCAGACATGTAAGGTCACCAGACACAAACACTGTCAGACAGGATAGAATGGTACCAGACAACACATGAAAGTTTACATGAAAGTCAACACATGAAAGTTAAAGGTCGTGTGACATGAAAATGACATTTTGGAGAATGGAAAGCATTCAGCATTGAAAATATTAAAAGATAACCACAAATTCCATCAAAATCCGTCAAAGATTGACCAAGTTACAGGCAAATTAGTGTCTCATAGCTGTATCATGAATAAATATTGGCTAAGTATGCAAATTTGTGACATCAAGAGATGGACTCCTATGATATGTCTTATGTTGATCCTTTGTTTATGTAATCTTTTAAGAACATTTGAGAATTTTATATTCCCGGACGGTTTTATTTTGAAAGCATGTATTTTCTCCTTCAAAAATATCGATATCACTTACCAATGTGAAACTCACTAATTAAGTTATTAAAAGGCAAAATATATAGGCTTAACAAAAGAAATACTGACACTGTGCAACACTGCACATCATCTGTTTTGCATTTTCCTCAAACTTTGAAAAGTCATATCTCAAAAACGGTAAAAGATATAAACAAAATTCCAAAGGATTTTCATTCACGTTTTTACTTTGCAACTTCTGAATGAAGGGTACTCTTTTCTAGGAGCATGTCACACAACCTTTAAGGACTGAATGAAATTGATAATACCTCATAAATGGCCTACGTGGGTAATTTTTTTCAAGCACATACTTAAGATGAACAGGTAATAGTACCTCAATAGGTTTGAGTGTATCTAAAGAATCACAATAGTGATAAATTCAAAACATGGACTTGAAAGAGAATTACATAAGCAATGTTTTTATGACTAGTCCTTCTTAACAAACACAAGAAGAGGAAAGACAAAACATGAAAACAAGAAAACTTCAAGATTTATTAAAATTCTACAGGTTAAACACAACGATCTTGCCCATAGAAGTTTCCTTAGTTGATAAAAAAGTAATTATCAGTTAGTTGAACACATGCAGCAATTAAGATGGGACTAACCTGACCGTGAAGAGATAATATAGCACCTTCTGGAACATGAGTACCTCCATAAAGATCTGTAACCTCTTCATCTGATAACTTCTGTAAACCTCTGTTGGAGAAAATAAGACTTACTAGAAATTATGATGACTATGCTGATTTCATTTGCCCTCTTCACAAGGATTCCATGAATTGTAGTGAGACATAATCAAGTACAAACACCCACAAACTGCTAAAAAAGGACTTCCAAAAGTCAAACGGCTCATTTGGAGAGGTGCTCTTCAAAAAGTAATTACAAGTAAACAATGTAAGACAAGAATGTGTTAAAAGCATGAAGTTAAAAGAGTGTGCTGAAATACAAATCAATATGAAGCAGTGACCCTCATGTTAACATGAGAAAAGTAAAACTTCTGGAAGGGATGAGGCAGAATGTTTAGGAAGTTATTCTCTGTGTAATACTGAGCAGCCAAGAGACAAATCTGGAAGATTGATAGAGAAGGGCTGAGAAGGCATTCATGAAATTATGAAAAAAAAAAAACCCTTCATTTTATGCTGAACTGTTTATGAAGTTAACTAGTTATTGAAACACAATTCATGACATACTTTCACTTTTAAGAGAAAATAAGTTTCTTGTTTGGTATGTTATTACAAGATGGAATCTGTGCATGCCATAACATTACCAGCATGACTGAGTGTGGACGATATCATATTGTGCTTTACACAGAACAACAAACTGTGTGAAGTCTCTTCAACGGGGCCTACAGAGCAGCTTCAGAAACAGAAGTGAAGTCAAACATTATGCTGAAGTATTCCCATACTCAAACAAGAGCTGACATGTTTTTAATCAACTCACAAGTAACTGCCCTGAGCAAGCAAGATACAGCCCTCTTTAGGGCAAAAGTTCACAATTACAACTTACAACATATCCAGTTTTGGCTATCTACCACAAGTCAATTTAGAGAAATGAAAGAAAATGCAACTGTTTCCAATGATCTCACCATATATATTTGTGGTTGGTGAATATTAAATTCACATGATGACAGTCATAGAATTTGTAAAGCAAAAATACCTACATCACTGCTCTTTGCTTCTGATATGACTTTGTATCTTTGTTTTCAGACTAATGTATAAATCATGATATGCTGTATCCATAATTTGATACTAACATATAAACTATGCTATCCTGTATCTTTGATTTCTTAGTTAACTGGTCAAACATGCTATCTGTATCTATGATGTAATAACAACCTGTAAATCATGCTATATTGTATCTATGATTCCATACTGACCTGTAAGCTATGCTGTGCTATTTCTACAATTTCATACTCACCTGTAAACCATGCTATGATGTATCTATTATTTCATGCTAACTTGTAAACAATGCTATGCTGTATTAATGATTTGACAAAAACCTATACACCATGCTTAAATTTGTAAGCATACTACTGTATGCTGTATCTATGATTTGACACTAACCTGTCAACCATGCTACATTTTATCCATGATTTCATACTAACCTGTAAACTGTACCTAACTGTATGTGGTGGAAAGCATCAATCTTCATGAGCAAACCCTGTCAAAGAAAAGTCAGAAAAATTGAACATTACAGTATTACTTTGAGTTGTTAACAAATACAATGCTGACACTAATTGTCAAACTAAGTCACACACTTACCTTTCTCCACAAACAAATGATAATTACTGAGTAATTGACATATACAATTGATTTTCAATTAAATGTCCACCAGTCACTTTATTTCTTTGCTAGTAATCACATGCAACCACTGCTTCGAATTCAATCAATCACTGATCTGATATTTACTAATGAGCAATTTTTAGAAAGATTCATTGATAGTTAATTCTCCTACAGGTTTTGTCAGTATTCCACATACATATACAATACACAAATGCGTAAATTAGTGAAACATGGAAAAAATCAGAGCTCTTAAGTTACAATGTAAGAAGCTGGTCTTGTTATTCAATACCCCGACTACTTTTAAATATTCATAATATGGGCACTGATTACAGGTATAATTTATTCCAAATTGTTCATACTCACTACATTTTTCTTTTTACAAGCTTTCAAAAGTTTTAAATAACTATCCCCTCCTGACCAACATTGCAGCATGGACTTGTGTTATGGTATACCCAGTGAAAGGAAACTTAAACTGAATAATCACAACACTGCTTTACCACCAACATCTTACAGCAGCTGAGATTCCATGCTCACACTTGCAATCTAATCCAGGGCTAAAAATTAGCTTCAAAAAGGAGACTGCAAAATGAATCCACAAAATAAGCAATGACAGCATTTTTCTCCACAAAATACTGTATCATTGATAGAATTACCAACATGTACGGCCCCTCAAACAGCATACAGAATTTTACAGAAATGGGGTTGCTTGGAATAGAAAAAAAGCAATAAAAATTTGATAAACATTTACATCTTTTTGCAGCTCAGTAAAATGGACTGTGGCTTTTTGTAATTTACCAAATTCCTTCCCATCAGCACTGAACGATATATCACAAACAGCAAAGCAAAGGGGGCCAATCGTTGCCACTGGTGAGGTGTATTTTTCAGGGGCATCTCTGTAAGCACAGAGGGCACTACAGCCTTTTTCCAAGCTCTTTTGCTGAAAATCACGGTATTACTATAGCTACCACAAGGACACAAAAAATAAAACTCACTCCTTATATAAGGATTGCCTAAAAACTTAAGAGATCTCAGCCAGGTGAGAAGTTCATGCTAACATTCCTCAATGCCATACAACGAGTATGCAAAGCAAAATCATAGGCAGTAAGCAAAAATAGTATAGCCTTACCTTCTTTGTGTCAAAATGAAGTCCTCTGATGCCAAAGTCAAGATTATACTTCATATCTTTAATACCAGGTGGGAACTGGACAAGGTAAAATAAAAGAGATACTTCATATCTTTAATACCAAGTGGGAACTACACAAGGCAAAATAAAAGAGGCAGATCGATAAGTTTAGAACATTCATCAAGAAAGACTGTGTAACAGCGCTCTCCTTCAAGGCAGTTCAGGCGATCACCGGAGGAATGCAGACCGTGCCTTACAGATTAACTGCACTCATCTTGGAAATGCATGTTCTAACCTCTTAAGTCAGGTGCAGTCATTGCTAGGTAAGGTTTGTAAGGCTAGTGAAAAACACTCTGCTTCTCACCTTCCAAGAGCAAAAACATTGTTCTCTCTTAGCCAGTACACAGCCACAGGGGTCACAATCCTGTCGAGATTCACCTTCTGCCTATGCAATAATTATATTGCAATACTATGGGGTGACAGAAAGGCCAAGGAGTTTTAACAGAGTTTATAAAGAGTTACTCACAGTTCAACGAATTCAAAGATACAAAATTTGAAGTCATAATACAAAGACGCAAACTCCAGTTGAGACCCTTGGGTTATAATTTGCATATGAGTCACTTCAATCAGTAATACTAGCTAACCACATTGTTACACATAGATTGAAAGATCAGAAAAATTTGAAAACACATTTATTGAAATAACCCAGATTTTATTGACAACTGGTAATACCATCAGGTTCATGCCATCATACACCTTACTGTTTGTACGCTATCTGAAAATATGAAACAAACAATGGCTTAAGTAGCAATTGCTGAAACTACCATAAAACAAATCACACAAACCTTTTTCCTTTCGACGAGGTTATCCAAGGCATCCTTATAGATGAGGTGATGAAGCTCACAGGTATAACAGGCTAGTGTATAGTCATAATCAAAGCCATATACATCAACTGAAGACAAATCAACTTCATTGTTGGCAAATATTGTTTTAGGATCCACTGAAAAGCTGCTTGCTGCTTGTGAAACTGAAATGGAAAAATCAAGTCAAAACACCAAGATGAGAACAATTAAACAGAATAAGACAATGCATTGTCGTGTCAATGATGTAACCTCATCACAATGCTACTCACAGTAATTAATACATTTATAAGTAATTTAAGCACAATGAGCACATACTCTATAGGATGAATTCATTATTTTCAACTAAAATTTCTGATAATTCTACGGCAGATGAGAAGTGACCAAACAAACTTTTCTGCAGCATTATGTACAATTGATTACACTCCAGTTTGGGTACCATGTATTCAGTTTTAGCTGTGATGGTCTCAGTTCACTAAAACCTTACAACTTATTTGTTTTGATGAAGCCCAAACAAAGCATGCCATGCTTCTTTTGACTTCTGACAAAAAGACTTTTTTCTTCTGAACTTCAGAGTACAATCAAGGTACCATACATCTTCACCTTGTTATGATCCTCATATCCTGTAGAATTTTCATTGGAGGCAGCCTACTAGATACAAAAGGAACAACCAGTAAGAGTACTAGCCCATTCATTATTTGCAGAAATACATGTTACAATCTCAAATTCAGGAAGTTGTGTCTGCTACTTTTTCTGTTGCTATGAAAGCTCTACTCTCCCCATGTGTGTAGGTCCTACCCATGTCTGCCTAAATAACTTACCTGATGAGATCATGTAGTCACTGGGTTCTGAAGAATGTTCAGCTTTTGAGAATATGCACAGATTTGCAGAATGGCTGCCAACAAGTACTGCACACTTTACAAGATTGATTTCACTGACTTCCACCTCTGTAAATCTTTATGATTTTTTTTTATCTCCAAACAAAAGCTTGATGGACACTCATCATGAACAAATGTAGCCAATGTTTCATTGACAGAACTGAGTGCATATCTACTTTGTAGTGAATGAACAGTCATATCAAATCTTTGGATAGTGACAAAATGTGTAAGTAGTGTTTTGTGCAGTCAGCATTTTATGTGCACGTTAAGTTTCTGGTTTCCCTCTGATAGCTCTGATTCCATACTAGCTGTAGTCAAAAAGTTTTCTCATGATTCATCAATCCTGGCCAGTCAGCATATGGCGCACTCGGATAGGAAGATCTTCCGTAGGGAACGTAACTTATGTCTCATGTGTGGTAGCAAAAATGATAGATTGGTACATTTTGTATATAATTATACATATATATAAGTATAATGTCTGGGTGAAAGAAATTCTGAGTTGAGGAGTCCTGACAAATTTCTTGCCTATGATAGGCCCTAAGTCTACATTGAAAGTGAAATAGAGACTGATCACCTGCTTTTTCTTTCACTATCTAAGCCTGAGCACCCAAACTGGTCCATCAGCCATTTTGCATAATGCGAGAGTGACAATTCAGTTTCCATGCCAAAGATCTTCATATCTGAGACCGAGTGCACTTATGCGGACTGAGCGTTAGGCTTACACTGTTCTACCTTCCTAAGCCTAGCAGTGATGAAGTCTAGTGGTCGTGTCATCTGAGACACCCAAATTCTCCACAGGCCAACCACATTTTGGTACAAAGTTGTCCTCTGGAAAACTGAATTCCTTTTGAGTTAAAGACAAATTAACAGTTTACTTGCAATATCTGAAACATTATGTTGTTGAATTGCCAATAGCACAATGCAAGTGAGTAGCTGATACACCAACCTGGAAATAGGCCTACGCCACACACTGTAAGTCATGTCACGACTTTTGACAGGAATTTTTATATAAGTACAACCTCATATCACACACCAGTTGTCCTTCAGACTAGCCTACCATATGAAAATTATACAACTTCCAACTCTGCCTAGCCTAACTTAGATTAGCCTTGCAGGCCTAGGGGCTGGGAGGCTAATCAGTTAACCTCATCAAGTTTAAATGCCACTTTATACTGGGAGTAACATGAGTTGATCAATTAACACAGGTTGGGACCATAAAGTATTAAAACATTTACAAAAAGATATAAAACTTGGCATTAATTTTTATTGGTTAGGTGTCTCTCTTTTTACACTATATTTTGGTGATACCTAGATTGAGTAATCCATATAAAATGAATTTTGAAATGAATGTCCTGGGGGAGTGATATAAGGGGTGGGGTGTTTCAACACCAAGGCTTAAGCCAGAATTTCAAATCAGTCTGTCTATAGATAGGCCTGTAAGGCATGAGGAGAGGTCTAGGGTTGGGCAGTAAAAGGAAAATCAGTACCAGTATTTGCGGCACATCAGTAACCATATTTACTAAAGTACCAGTGCTGACCACCAACTCAAAAGTGATCATAAAAACACCAGATTCTGTGCCCTATATACTGTGGTAGTAATGCAGTAACTTGTACTCATGTCTACAAGTAAATTCATTGACGAAATCCTACAAAACAGCAGGAAAAAAGTTTCATTTGTGCAGCTTCAACACGGTTTGAGAGAAGTACTGTACACAGCAACTATATACATCGGCTACCAAATTTTTGCTAATGTGATCATGTGTCAATATACACACTTGCCATTAGTGGCCTAGAAATTCAATGGCAAGTCGTCACGCAGCAATAAAATCTTAGGTCAGTTGATCTCATTACTGTACATTACTTTCAAATTATTTTGCCACATAAAATCATTGAAAAGTTGCCTTGTTATGTTGAAACTTTCTCCAGAAATACAGACATATTCGCTGTCATTGCTTTTTATACAAACACAAACAATTTAACTTTCATGATGCAAGGTATATGGGTCATTTAACACACACTATTGTATGTGCATCGTATAGTGCTTTCGACTCTCAAAGCGAGTGGGTCACTGTACTATTTCAACAGGAAAATTTCACAAGTTGTTGGCACCTCAATTCCAAGCTGAGCAGACAGAGTGCCATTATCGATTGGCGAGGAGCAAACAAGAAATTTGTTTGGCTTTTCAAACCCTCCAGATGGCCTCAACAGGCACTTCCCAAGTGTTCCAAGCTGCATGTACCCAGTCGTTAAATGCAGATCTCATGCCGGCAAATTTCTCAATGAGGCTTAGTGAGAAAAAAAGCAATGTATGAAAAATGGTCATACATATCAGATGGGTTAAAATGATACAAATATCATAATGAGTTATTCATCCTGGTTCATTTATTCTTGGAACAGTTGGAACAGTGGGGGGAGGGGTGCTGAACATACCTTTAGACCCACTTTTCATTGGCTGATAATGACCCATTTCAAGGTTGAAAGTGTGAAAACTAGGGTAGGTGGTTGAACATTTTCTTATGCAATAAAGCGACACAGACCCTGATTGGAAATTCTTAGGGGCAAAGGTCAGGGAAAACATTAGTTTGTTGCATGCACCCATGGTGAAACATTTTTTTTTAAATGAAAAAGATGTACTTTTAACTAGGAGAGAATTGACATACTTTTCGTAGCAGAATTGATGTACTATAGTAGTATGACAGAATACTGATTTGTATTGGCATCACTTTTAGTTGACAATTACAAACAATACTTTTGGGGATTTATTTATTTCTTTTTAATTCAGTGTTAGGGTTGGAAAAAAAAGAGGAGCATTGTCCATGACGTTACTAATCTCCAAGGTTTTGACTGAAAGTTTGGGGAGGCATATTGCTACTGTACCCTGTGTAAAATAAGTATGCCGACCATTCTGCTCCGGATTCCATCCCCTAGCCGCATACTCGTGTACTGAGTATAAGTAAAAGGCACATGTATGGCCAATCAAAACTTTAAATCAATGACTTCATGTGACCTATAGGAACACCTTGTTTCAATTGTCTGGTTAATCTGTTTCGTCACGGTTTTCAATGTCATTAGAAGATAACACTTGTGAAGCCCAACAATTTCCCCTCTCAGTTTAGGTCTACCAGTTCCCTCCAATTCTGTTAACTTATCTTTCACTCCTCACTTGTTTTTTTTTTGTTTTTTTGTTTGTTTTTTTGTTTGTTTTTTGTTAACTTCTTTACTTTTCAATATTGTCCATTAAATTCCTCAGCCCCCCCCGCTCGCTACGTCACTGTACCTACTAATACTAACTATAGCATTCCTTAGGCAACGAATCAGACAAAATATGCGCTTGATAGTTCCAACTTCTGTAGACCTATGCAGTAACTAGTACGTAATTGCACACTACAAGCTCTACGAACATTACAGTCACTTATAGCCTAAGCTTAGTTAGGCCTTGTGCTAGACTAGTATCAGCTGATGATAGTTAGTGTAGCCTAACGTTAGGTTAACTGAACATACCGAAATTCTCACAGTAACTTTTATGGTTCGTGTATTCTTCCCAGAGATCACTTTCAGTCTTTTTCTTATCGCTATGTCTACTGAAACATCGGATTTTCTTAAAGCAGCAATCAGTGAAATGGGTTTGTGTGTAATCAGTAAAGTTTCGTTGAAAAAGAAATTGCTTGAGTAGGTTTGGTCTTCTCAAGGAGGCCGCCATTTTTGTTTTCAGCGGGTGTAGGTGACCAATATTCAAGTCGTTGAAGTGATTTTATTCAATACTGCAGAAATTAAGGTCCGGAGGGGGGGGGGGGGGGTTACGCTACTTAACAAAGCTCATTTTTGAACTTCCAGAAGTTCAAGTTTACAAAGCTTTTGATTACTTAAATATTTGAAACAAAAACAATGAACACCGTAAATAAGAGTGTAAAATGTAAGGATGTTAACCAATTAACAACACCGTAAATAAGAGTGTAAAATGTAAGGAAGACTGCACTTAACAAATTGCTCATGAGTGGGCTTTTAAGCTGGGACTCGGGGTTGCAATGAGTGGCTGATCCCTCCAGGCCCCACACATTTCTTAGAATGAAAACTTGAACGCCTACATTAATCTAGAATTCTTTTTTAATAGAGCATTATGTAATAACTAAATACTAACTAATTACTAATTAACTAACCCAGCTGATCGCAAAATTTAGTCGAGGCCGTCGACGAATATCTGTCCCCACGGGGATCCGCCAGAGAAATGAGGCACTGGCGTAGACAGGGGGCACAAAGGGTCAGGGACAGGGGCACCATGGTTAATTTGCTAATCCCCTGAAAAAAAAAAAGTTAAAAAAAATGAAGAAAACATAGAGAAAAAACGAACTTGAAAAAATCTGAGTGCAGTACCCAATGTTTTATGATTACGGGAAATTATATCTGGTATCAGACTAATTGAACGTTCTGCCTGGTCGGCTTGTAAATCATTCCCTGTAGGATGGCAATGAAAGGTAGTATAAGCTGGCCTAGACTGGCCCTATGGCGCTAAGCATAATGTCATGGTTTAGTTGAATCGTGAGCGACAATTAAGTCCCCATCAAGGACCGTAAAAATGCAAACAGATAAAAGTAAAGCCACAAACCTCAAACCTGATCACAAAGCAGAGTGCTTGTTCAATAAATTCTTAAACCCATTGACACTTCTTGACTTCATCACCACATCCTCAGGCAACACATTCCACTAATTGACTGGCCCACTGATAACAGAAGTAGCAACGAGTATTCATCCCCCTTTGAGGCTCCTGGAGCTTAAGACAATGACCTCTTGGAATATTACTATTTGCAACAGTAACTTGAAAAAGTCGGAAAATGATGAATCATCAACACCATTAACAACCTTGTAAACTTGTATCAAATCTCCAAGTAATCTTCTCAGAATAAGTGAAGTGAGATTTAAGAGACGTAACTTAACTCTTTAAGGCACTCATCTAGCTCTGCGCTGGACTTTCTCAAGTAATCCTATATCTTTAGAAAAATATTGGTTCCAAACTTGAACAGCATCATCTAAATAAGGCCCAACCAACAGCTTATAAGGCTCTCACGACAATGTCTTGCTTAAAGAAATTAAAATTTGTCTTAATCATACCTAAAATCCTATTCGCTCATATCTATGCCCTGCCAGCGTGCCCTATTCTGTGGGGGAAGCAAGAAGGCTCACGTTCATAAACAAAACGAAAATTCAGAGTAGACGGTTGAATCTCATTTCACGTAACAAATAACCAACATTTTTAAAGGGAAATACCAGGATAAACATGGACTTTATCATCGTTACTCAAGTTGATTGCCTCTCTATACCATGTGTAAACCGGTATCCTGTACATAACGTGAGCCCGATTGGCAGTACACTATTGGAAACAGGGTTCACTTTGTTGTGTGGTACACCCTGTTACCATAGGGTTGCCATTGACTGGAATAATATTTTGTGAAGCTAAAATTGGAATGCTTACGATGTGCTCTCCGCTTAGATTAGATAGTTTTCTTAAAAACTCGAAAAAAAAAAAAATCTCATGGTCCAACGGTGTCCAACTGTAGTAAAAGGTTACTGCTTAAGTAAGCAAAGGAAACGACAATGGTAACGATATCGTGGCTAGAGGTGAGGAATGTGGGCGATCTGAATAACTTGGGGATTACTTGGGGGAAATTAAATTGGGGAAAAATGAGGAATTAAGAGACTATAAAAGATAGGGAGGTACATGACAGGAGTGTGGAATAAAAAAGAAGAAGAGAAACGACGAGTAATGAGCGAAAAAAACGAGGGGAAAAGCCTGGAAGGAGTGAGACTGAAAGCAAAGCAATGGAGAAATTGAACGAAAAAGCGGAGAAGAAAAGGAAAGGATAACGATAGATCTGCCTTTGTATGAATATTTTAAAGTCTCAACGTTGCTACTCTAAGGTTACATACATAGGATCTTAAAATCTTGAAAGGTCCCCGGTTATGCTCATTGACCACGAAAAAGTTACACAAAACTTCCTGAAATTTGTCAGTACCTGTATATCGTCGACAGAAACTGCAAAAGACCACTTGTCACCATGAAATGCTTCATCAGGGGCGAAGTTCTCTGTCACAATGAGACAAATTTCATAAAGAAAGAAAAAAAAACTTAATTTCAAATAGAAACTTACACGTAACTATGAGGAATATATGATTTTGCCTTCATAAGTTTTCAAACAGACATAAACACCTTTGGTAAAACCAGCTCCATGTTAAAACTCTGCAAACGAAATATATGTGTTTCGAAATACTGGGCTAGAATACCAAAGAATCCGTATAATCACGCTGTTCCGAAGGAAGCGATTCTTCCCTATATAGAAAGGGTCCCAAATCTATAAAGAATTTCCAATTAAAGATTTCAAGATTTCAACTAATGAACGGAGAAATCGTGCAACCGTCTGGACTCATACGGATACTCATGAAATGCACTCACAGTTGCACTCTCAGGTTGAAGGGATCACGTGCGCAGGCAAAAGAAAAATAAGTTTAGCAGTGTCGTAGCCAGAGACAAGCAGAGACCCCACACGAAGTTAAGGGGACGCGATGGATAATGGATCTGAATACCACGCCGAGCTCCATATCCAGGTCATGATGAAAGTGGTGCCAATTTTCTGCCCTCAAATTTAAGTAAACACAGTATTCATAACGAAAGTGTGCACATTTTTATCACACTTTGTAATCGGATAACTACCAAATGAGATTTTTCATCCAAGAAAATATTGCTTATTCTGGAGCTTACATTCAGAGCAGTGGAAATGCGATTTTTAGCGACTCAGGGGAGACTCAGGGGTGGGGCTATATATTTTACTCTGGTACGTTCCACTCCAAACGATGCCAGCGCCCTAGCTGTTAGATAGTTGTCAAACAATTGTCAGTTCACCTCTAATCAAGAATTCTGGCTGCGCCTATGCAATAGGAGCATACTGTCAATTTTCATGTCACACTCGATGATGTCCCCTAATCCATGTCCTAGGCTCAGTAAGTAACTAACTAAATCTAGCTACAGCAGCCCACTTCTTGAGACCCTGAAAATAATTACTGTGACTCCACTGCCCAATGTAAAAAAATGTCGGACTAAAGATATGTTCATCCCCATCCAAATATTTGTCAAGTGATCCAAGAATATATGACAGAGGATGCATGATTTATGATTTCTTTATAAGCTCAACTCATCTGATATGTAGTACCATTTTCATAGATTTACGTTTGCTTTTATTAACATAGGCGTGGAGGAGGGGAAGGGGGGGGGGAGTCTGGGGTGCAGCCCTCCCCTGAGCAGGGAAAATGCTTTTTTTCAGGGCACTGACATTTGTATTTTCAGGGCAAGTGGGCAGTGCAGTGGGCAGTCCGGCGTGCAGCGACGTTTGCCAACTGGGCAAAATGCCTATCAGTTGTACAACGCATACTGTTGAAGTTACGGAGTAGAAATTATAAGTTTATCATAAACGATATTCAGCACACGCAGCTAACAGGGCACCAACCAAGGTTCTCCCTCACTTGTTCTTTCTTTGTTTGAACTTGTAGTGTCATCCATGTAATGGTAAAAGAGGAAATCAGGGCAATTTGCAAATTTTCAGGGTAAACACAATCCGCCCCCCCCCCCTTGTAAAATGTTTTCCCATACGCCTATGCTCATTAATTTGAGAAATTGCAAACATAAGATCCCTGGTTCAAGATAGTGCATATGCAGCTCATAATACCCAGGAAGTGTCGGTTCCGACTACGGAAGACTAATGCGGCCATGTAGAAAAAAAAAAACATAGAGATACACTCGAGAGAAAATATTTGAAACGATAAACAAAACTTTGTTTTTTGTTTTCAAAAATTTTACAAAAATTTTAAAAACGAAAAACAAAAAGTTATTTTTTGTTTTATAGCATTCACAGCAAATCAATTTTCGTGAAAACCCATCGATGCATCCATTGATTCCGATTCCAAACGACTTAAGTATATCATATCCGGCCACATGCCAGATAAAATTAGGACCACTTGCATGGTATGCTCTCCTGTACAGATGTCCCCAGCTGGACCTTAGTGGGACTCCAATGGGGTCCAACACACTAAGAACAATGCGCACAGTTTATTTATCAATATTTAGGCCATTCTGCAAACACTTTAGATGCATCCATCTGTACACATGACATTGCCCAGATAACACTATTTGCCCCTGTATAAATTCGACAACATCGGCTAGGTCAGTTTCCTTCTTGATAGTCCTAACCTTTTCAGCTGCTTTCTTAAAAAAATTCAAAACAAAAAACAAATTTGTGTTTCTCGTTTTAAATTTTTTGTAAAATTCTTTAAAACAAAAATTAAATTTTTGTTTTTCGTTTTAAAATTTTTGGAAAAATCTCACCACGTGTAAAAAATATAAAAATGTTATCTTTTTTTGTCAAACAAGACTCCATATCTACATTTTAGTGGGTGTGGTGGGTTACCCCACAGAAATATTTCTGTGCCCTCATCCCCATCCGGTTCTATAGTTTCCAATGATAGTCCAATCATAGCTTCCAATCATACTTGCCAACGTACTTACAAAAAGTAATAAGATTTAAGTAAACATCTCCCATGACGTGTTTTATTAAACCTTTTTGGTTTTGAAATAATTTTACATCAGACACACTTCCCAAGCGTGGTAATCAAACATTTTACACTTGAACTATCAACCACTCCGATTTATGTGTATGCTACCTCTATGTGTTATCGACCAGAATATGGCAGGTAGGGATAACGTTACAACAAATTTTGTAATGTCATTTACACATATTATCGAATGAAGCTAAGTCTTGTGCATCACACAATTATTGCTCATTTATTTCAGATAAAGGGAATTCTGCAACTAAGTCGAATAAGAAGAACAGAAAACGCAGAGGAAAGAAAGAAGGAGGAAACAATACGACCGAAAGTATAGATTTCGCGGAACCCGTTCGAAATGTCGATCCTGTGGAAGACCTGAGACAAAGGCTCTCTGAGGCTAAATTAGCGAAGGTTGGTCACTTCTTTTCGATTCAGTTTAACAGTTCAACCAGTCGATAAGGTAGTTGGTACGTTGGTTGGGACTAGGGAGTAACTGCAGAATACCACGGTCAATTTTGGAAGAACACTTCCTTAAAACCGTGGAGTCACACTCACAGTGGAATGATCTTGTATGTTGCTGTGCATATTTATAACGATACTGATCACATCTAGGTAGAACTTTCATCATTTTAGCTTGATGAGGAAGACCTGTGTCCCAAGCGGAGGCACGGTCGTGGTGCCACAGTGAGGAAAGACATGTGATTGCAACGTCATGTTACAGTAAATGATTATATAACTTTGATCATTTCAGGTTGGTGAGGAACAGCTGTGTCCCAAGCCGAGACATGGTCATGGTGCCGTGGTGAGGAAAGTCACATGATTATGACGTCATGTGAATTAATGACTACAATGTTGATCATACTGTATGTACTCAAAGGGTTTTGTGAGAAAGATGCAGCGACAACGGTCACTTCTACGTATGTTATTATGATAACATGACTTAATCAGAGGCACAGTCGCAGTGCCACAGTGAGCCCAATTAGTGCATCAGTTGTTGGTACGTTGATCTACCGCAATCGTTCCTCCAGTTTCACGGTGGAAACCATTTGGGCTGTTGTATTCTGCAGTTGTACCGGGACTAGCTCGCGAATAGGTCCATGTGTTCCGTTACACTCCATTTTCACAGCCCATGATTCACAGTTATTGACCACTTGCATTGACGTCATTTGAGAACAAACAATGGGACCCTGCTTGAGGCAAGCAAACAAACAGTGGACTTAACGTTACTTCCACACCTAGTCTATTGCGCCAGTCGCTCATGCATACAGTATCATTCTGGTGTAGAATGCGTGGAGCAAGAGGCTCAATTAACGTACATGTGCATAAATCCCAGGGATTTTCCCCATGGCCTGAATTCTGGGAACCTCTGTGCTTCTCCTTGAACTGCCTCAAGGGGTGTGCTTTACTATGTCACTGTGACTGTGACATCATATGCAAGGGGTCTATTGAATTTGGGAAATGTTGCCCATTGACTCTCTGTTACAGTCAAAATTCCGATTGGAAATTCCACCATTTGTTGGTGACACATTGTGAAAATCTTTTGCAAAAAGGTGAATACAGTGCCAGTGATTGTCTGTGTGAAGTTTGGTGAGAAAATTTTGCTATTTGGGGACATGAGAGATGTGGGCAGGTTGACTAATCAGGGGAAAATTAGTGTCATTGGGACAACGGCTGTGAAATGGAATTTAGTGAGCTTAGATCGTGTAATGGAATGCACAGTTCTGTTTGAGGGCTAGGAGGGACTTGAGTCAAGTCTTGACAAGAAAACGACTTACAGTATCTTACATCACTTACACACTGATATTTTACTGTCTTAAGTTCTTGGCTGCATAGTTTTGCATCAAACAAAACTTGTATGTGTAGCACAGCTGTGTGTGGAAGCAGTAAAAACAAATTGAGGTGTCAAATGATGTGGTGGTGTAAAGAAACTTACAAAGGAGTTGACATGCTGCAGTGGCTTATTGAATCAAAGCAAATACTGTATGTTTCATCTATTTATAAATGGTGTCTTTAGTTGTACCATGGTAAGACAAAGAGGTGTATTCACAGGTATGAGCCATTCATTTTGCTGTACAGTAGCCTTTTACAGTAGCCTTTTGCCTTTTTCTAAATGAAGAGTCACTGCTGCTGGCAGAATGTGAAATCCAAATTACAGTATGTACTTCATGTAAGCCAATCTCAAACTCAGGTGAATAGACATCAGAAGGGAAATGAATAGTAGACTGAATAGCTTCTACTGAATAGGTTCAGCATGTGTCTATTCTAAATTAAGTTGAAGTGAGTTTAAATGAAGTTTACCATGGGGGTTATCATGAGTCGATCACCTAAGCAACGTTTTGATCTTGAAAGTATTAAAATATGATTAAAATATACATAAAGTAATGGTAATATTCATTAATGTGCCATTATCATTTTGTTACCTTTTGGTTAATGAGTAGTGCCTTGGAAAAGGTTTTGAATTTATGGATGCTGCACATACTGTAAGGTAACACAAGGCTTATGATGGAACCTTGAGTCAACTTCAGATTTAAGATATTCAAATCACTGTTTATCATCAGATTAATGCATAACATGGTCAAAAATGATAGAAATATTTTCTTTATTATCCAAATTTTGAGTGAGAGTTTCATTGAAGACATTCTGAAACTTTACATTTTGTTGTGATTTGAAACATGATACTGTAGTTACCAAAATGCTGAAACTTGAAATGTGGCTGTGAGTAAATGATGTTGTTTGCTTGAAGTAAATATGCAGGCAGTGCTCAATGTACATGGGAATCCCTTGGCATCCATGCCTCACTAGCGTTTAAAATGCATTGATCAACTCAAAGTACTTATCGAATCAAGGTACTGTACATTCTTACACATTCTTCATAGCTTACATTTTGGCCTAACGTTAACTGTATGCTTTACTGAGGACCAAGTAAGATTAAGTGGGTAAATACTAGTACTGGGCCTACATCAAACTGTCACCAAAACATCCCCAGACCAAAATGTCCCCGCTTTTTGTCAAACTTCCAAGTACAGTACCAAAAGGTTCTCATGCCATAACATTCCCGTGTCAAATTTTCCACGGGTGTAGTAATTAATAACACTAACAGTAAGTCATACATAGTGTTTGTAGACAGCAATAATAGAGTTGTTGATCTAACTGCCGCTAGTGGTACAACATAAACATTGAGATCATACCTATGTGTGTACTATCAGTATCAGCACGTACTTGGTCTTTCCCATATATACATTATTATTCAGTAGATAAGAGGTCATGATGTCAATAAGAGATATTTGATCAGTAAAAGATTATACATCCTTGTAATGGTATTAGAATTTAGAAAAGAATCTTCAAGTTTATTGACTTTCTAGTTGAAAGCACTCATACTCACAAAATATTTCATATGTATTTAGTCCATGTCTGTTATGGACAATATTTTGCCCCAATACAGTGCCCTGATGTATTAACTAGGCTGTTTCAGTACAATAAGTAACTTAAATGATCAATGTTCTTCCTTGTTTTTCAGGACAATGAGTTGGCCAACAGTTTGAGACGACAACTCTGGATTGCGCAAGATCTTTCTGCAGGAATTGAGTAAAGTATTCTTCTTGTTTTTATAGATGATTGTCGTGGATGGGCAAACGATCTATACAGGAAAATTTTCATGTGAACAAAATGTATGTGCATCCATGTGATGCTTTAAATTGTAGGAATTTGTCTGTCTTATGATAAGTTTTCTTTGCATAGGTCATGTGTGGCTTGCAACTGTCCACTATTTTAAAGGAACCCTGCTGTATTTGTTTCGCGTACATTAAATGTTTTTCCAGGGATCTGCAGCCCTCTAAATGACCTCTCATGAAGTGAAACAGAGATAAAACTGCACAGAGAAATGGAACCTGATGATGATATGTGATTGCACAGATCTGCTGTATACTGTTTGAACAATTTGAAATAAAAAAGGCTCCAGTTCAGGCCATTGGGGGTTTTTCCATGTGGCAAACTTTATTTAATATATTTAATTTTTTTTATATATTTAATGTCAAGGTGCAAACAAGCCTGTCAGTACTGTATGTTTGCATAGGGTTAGGGGTTAGGGTTAGGTCATTGAGGGTCAAACTCTGAGAGTGAACTAAAGGTTGTATACCATGATAACCTATTCCATGACTTTACACAGTAAAGTATACAGTATTCCCATGCAAGCCCATCTTGCATTTAAGATATGTCCTGTCAGGTATTTTCTATGATTTGTTCATGTTGCCGAATGTTTACTCCATGTGCCCTTTCACTTATATTCTTGGACAAAAAATCACAAATGTCGGAGGTGTAGCTTTCTGAAAAAAAACACTTTTGACACTTATT
Organism: Stichopus chloronotus; assembly: GCA_021234535.1. Taxonomy (NCBI): domain Eukaryota; kingdom Metazoa; phylum Echinodermata; class Holothuroidea; order Aspidochirotida; family Stichopodidae; genus Stichopus; species Stichopus chloronotus. The sequence continues at coordinate 24,281,104 of CM037831.1, read as the reverse complement.
TCAAATACATTTATTAGTGAATATTCATCATAATTGTTGATGCTATTATGCAAGTGTAATGATGCAAGACCGCCCTCTAGAAAAGCTATGGTCAATAATCATCTGTTGATGGCATGCTCAATATCACCATTCCTGGGAAACAGCATCCAACATGGAACCTATATTCACCACTTCATGTGTTTGAAGCCTATAAATCTTATTCCCTATGTTTTTGGTTTCAGTGAAAAGAGAAATACATATATGTGGTAATGATTGTATGTGTCTATTTGTGTGTGTGCATGTGTGTATGTTTTCAAGGCTTAGCTTGTTATCATAATACTGTATCTCAAGAAGGGAAGCTCTGACAATTCTCAAACATGGTACATAGATGTCCCATATTTAGAGGAAGTATTTGGTATGGTCAAAAGTCATGTGAACTCACCAAAGGTCAAACACTGAAATATTATTAACATGATGTCTTAAGATAGAAATCATGAAAACTTTGATACTTATTATGTGGATGTGTTATATCAAGTAGAAGGACCCTATTGTTTTTATGGAGGTCAAAGGTCATCTGAGGTCACCAGTGGAAAATCTTGGTAACATGATATCTCAAGATAGGAATCATTATGTAATATGTGAATGTTTTATATCAAGTAGAAGAACCCTATTGTTTTAGCTAAACCACAATTTGTGGGTAGAGCTTATGTGGTAGTGTAGAGTGAAAATGTCTGCCTCTCTTTCATTCCTTTCAAATTGTGTCAGATTTGTTTGAAACTTGACATGGAGGATCCATACAAGCACATCAGCAGATCTTGTCCTTTAAAAATATTGATAATTTTCTGTTCTTTCAGAAATGCTATTCCATTTAAAGATAGGATTTTTACCTGTTTAGTGTTAACAGTGTACTGTGCTTGTGTCCGATGTAATCATCTGGGAAAAATATGTTTATTAATTGTATTGCAGGGCAGTCTCTCCCATAAGAAATCCCAACTCAGAGTAGTTCATTCCTACATCATTGCAATTATACCTGGTCTCTGCATGCTGGTGATATTTAATACTTGTTTACAGTATCCACAAAAGAAGAAAAATTGAAACAAAATTCCAGCTGAGAGCTTGAAATTGTGCACCTTGTATTGACCCAAAATAACCTTAAATCCATAAAAAGTTCCAACAACTATCTTTACGTTCATGCACTGTACTGCACCTACACACCAACTTCAAAGTTCTTAGGTGTTTCCCCTTTGAAAAAGTGCGTTCACAGGATTTCTCAATCCTGTTCTCAGGTTATCTGTCAAAGTTTTCAATGCTGGTAATAAGTAGGTCTAACTACACTTATACAGGGAAATTTTGCATCATAAAGGAACCAACTTGGTACACAACAAAAACAGCTATTTAATCTCAGCCTTTAATCTCAGCAGGAACTCTTTACAACTCTCTCAACTTTACAACCTTCTGTCATTACAAGACTGGGTTCAACCAAACTTGTTCTTTGAGTGTACTGAATTTGAGTGATTTTTTTTTTTTTACCTGCAAAAGCTACATTTCTTTGCATGAAACCTAATTACCTCTGTAAATGAAAGCTTTCTACTGATACTGACCACAAACCCCATCAAAACTTGAAATCTTTGATTTGATCATGCATATTGGTCCAGAATCTTTTCATATGCATTGCTCCTTTTACCAGGGAGCTGTAATACCAAAGGACATTGGGAAAGTGTCACCCCACCGATAAATCGATAATTGTAAAATGTAAATCAAGTATTGGCATGGGATTGTAGTGAACTTTAAAGGACACACAATTGAGTGATGTTGAAACAGCCCAGAAAGTGCCAAAGGAATTGTGACTAAAGTAATCTCACCAGGTTGAGAAAACTTATGTAACATGAGTCTTTCTCCAACAGCTAAGCTCACTCTTTGAAAAGGAATTGTGAACCAAATTTCAGAAAACTCATTTCTGCCTTTTACAGTCTACTATTTAGTAAAAATTTTAAACCCGCACTAGCATAACCACTCTCCCCCCTGTGAATTGCTAAAATGCCAACTGTGATGGGGCCTCCTCTGTTGGCAACTGTTAATATGATGCATTCACATGATCAGTCAATTTCTACAATTCCTATCTTCAGATTCTATGTCCACAAAAGGATAACCTCTGATGATGTCAAATGACCTTTGACCCCAAAATAAAGTACCTTCACTTAATGTTTACACTCACATGCTTACAGTTAACAGTTTCCATCTACTGTCTACCAAGAGAAATTGTGTCCTCAGATTTTCCATCTGCAATTTTTAGTGTCTGTCCTCTAGTAAGGCCACTAAAGTAACACAGGCAATCATCACAGAATAAAGTTTTCTTCACAACTGCAAAAAATGCATTAGAAACCCTATCACTTACTATACTGTTGTAACCACATACACACAAAAAAGGAGTTGAGCGACTATAGTATTGCTACTCTGGTTTGTGTAGGTCAAAGGTCAGTTGAGGTCAAGAGCTCAAACACTGAAAATCTTGTTAATACAACATTTCAAGATAGGAATCATGAATAGAATCAACTGCTGTTTTAATGTATTTGTTATATCCAGTAGGAAAATGCTATTTTGGTTAATGTTTTGGTGGAGGTTAAAAGTCTTCAGGGGTCTTGGTGAAACTTCCATTCAGTACCCACATATTGTTCTCTAGATATTATCAGTTGAAGTTACCCCCCCCCCCCCCATGCTACCAGCTGTGAACTTAAAGCAATGAAGAGTGACATAATCTTCTCACATGAATGGAGAGTCTTTTGTTTTCCTCATTATTGAATTTATTATTGTGACCTTGAAATCAATAGGTAGTCAGCTTAAGTATTGGTTATGTGAAGGTTGCAAAACTCTCATACCCCTCATACTGTACATTCAAATTATGATAGCACTAGATATTGGGTTATTAAATTTGGTGGAAAGTTTAAAGAAAGACATAAAATGCTTTATCAGTGTGGGGAGATGACATCATACAGTACCTACTTGCTGCAAGTTAGTTTTGGTAATTAAATGGCAGTTTCACTATAATAGTCAGATTTACTTACTCTTCAATATCTTAAAGCTATATTTGTTGCTGGACCATCCTTGTAATTAAACATAACATATCATGAAAACTTTGATACTTGGTCTGTGGATGTGTTACACAAGCAGAAAAATGTTTGTTTCTCGTGGAGATGAAAGGTCATCTTAGGACACTAAAGGTCAAATACTGATTGCTTACACAGTATCTCAAGATGAGAATCATGAAAGATGCTGATACTTAGTATGTGAATGTGTTATATCGAGTTAAGAATTGTATTGTTTTTGGTGGGGATCAAAGGTCATCTTAGGGTACCAGAAATCAAACACTGAAAGCAACATGATAGTGCATTACATCAAGTAAGAAAATCCTATCTTTTTTCAAAGGTCATCTTAGGTCAAACACTGAAAAAATTCTAACACATTTGAAGATAGGAATCATGATACCTAGTGTGTGAATGTGCTATATCAAGTAATAGAATCCTATTGTTTTCAGTAGAGGTGAAAGGTCATTTGGGGTCAGCATTGGTCAAATTGCGAAAATCTTGCAAATGGAATATTACGAGAAGCTTTGCCAGATCTCATATTTGGTATCTAGGTGTATTGGACAGAAGCTTGGACAGATTGCCTGTTTGACATGTAGGTGAACCCAAGTAAGTACAAAAAGCCTATTGTTAAATTTAGTGGAGGTCAAACGTTACTTTGGGTCAAAGGGAGTCAAATTGTTGAAATGTTGTGAACATGATATCTCAGGAAGGGAAGCATAGACAGATCTGATATGGCGTATGTTGCCTAACCTTATTGAGCAAAAGTAGCCTACTGCTTTCTACGGATGCCAGCAGTATTTGGGGTCAGCTGGGTTCAAGATGATAAAACCTTGTACACAAGTTATCTCAGGAAGAGAAACTTGGACAGATCTCATATTTCATTTAGAGATGCTTATTATTGAGTATGCAAGATATGCATATCAATTTTGGTAGAGGTCAAAAATGATTTATCAGCCGATGTACCTCACGTTATGCAATATGCCATATTCTAAATACTCATAATTAAATCATTCAAACTGCAATTCCTCTGGGCTTTGTGGTTACATGTCATGTCAGGAATATGTGATTTCTTGATTTTGTGGTATTTTTGGGCTTCATATTTTAGACCAAATGTTTCATCAGAAGATGCAGAAACTCTAGCATTGGTAGAGGAAGTAAAGAAATATGGGACTGGAAAACCATCAGAAGATTCTGTAAAACAGGAAACTCCAGTTATATCATCAGTGGCTGTTGGAGATGCAGACTCTAAGAAACTGAAGAATCTGAGGAAAAAACTGACTCAGATTGAAAAACTGAAAGAACGGCAGAAAAATGGGGAGAAGTTGGAATCTAATCAGGTATTATGAACTTTGTTTCTGTGCAAAGGAGACCAATACATCATTTGTTTTAAATGTTGTTTTGAATATTTGAATATTTTATTATGTTATGCACCTCTAATGAAAGTTTGCATATGTATACATTTTTTATCAATCAGGTTGTACGAATTGTGAATTATTTCTGTTTTTCTGTATCAGACTTTAAGTGTTTTGAAAATTCTCATTCTCATTTGCAGCTGGAAAAAATAAACTCAGAGGAAGAGGTTAGGGAAGAACTGAGACATGTTGAGCAGTTGCTGTCCATTCCAGTCAAAATATGAAGAGAGTATAAATTATTACAAAACGTGGAAGATGTCAGCAGAATGATTGTGAACCTCATGAATAGGACACTGAGCTGTAGAACAAACTGAACCCAAAACCAACGTATGAATAGTATTGTTTATGATAAGCACATAAAATAGCCACCATAGGAGTTCATTCTGTCTTGTTCAAATTCAATGTTGTTTTTATTCATGTTACCCTCCTGTGTAACAGCACACTAAGTAAATTCAATTTTGAATAGTGGTTGTATTTAGTATTTATAAATACTTCGTTGTTTCTTTAAAGCACTTAAGTGAGGAAAATGGTGGTGCCATGTAAGTGTGTGCACATTACTGGATCACATGAACTAAAATTGCATACTGTATATGTTTTCTAATGTAAGCTGCTGCTATGTGAAACAACCAGTACAGAAAGCTGTACATTAAATGCCAATACATTTTTCTCTTGAATTTAGTACAAATACTCTACACTTTCTGATTAACAATTTTTTTTTCATGAACAATTTGCTTTTTGCATCATGGATGTTAGTTAACTTACGCATTTAATGTGCATTTTGTAGGCTGATGAGAGGAGAAATTTGCTTGGTGTATTTCTTGTTGATGTATTGACAGAAAAACCACATATTTTTGTACACTTTTACAACAAATATGTATACACTGTTGATACATAATGTACTTACTTGATTGCATTGGATACAGTATCTACTACACACCTGTATCAGGTATACAGTAGGATGTACATTTCTGTACACTAGGCTATCATCTTTTTGTTACATACTAGTGTGCAGGTAGATTATGTAGCACTGCATAATTGACTACCCAAGTTTGCATACAAGAACCTACACTACATTGTAGTGAATACTAGCAGATATGTAATGTATTGCAAAACATGTACAAGGTACCCTGGTACATTCTTAAGATAATTATTAATATAAGAGGTCTATCAACCACTCTGTTTGTAAGAAAGAGGTACTTGTGAGGTCCTACAGCTTCCTATTGTCCTGATTTTCAGGAGATATTATCAGGACATTCAAAACGCTCACTATCAGAATGTTTTGCATGTAAATTTTCGTGTGTCTATATCAACATTCATGTTGCACATACCAAAGTGAAAATAAACAGCAGTGTTATTTTAACTATATTTTTCACACATGCAAGTTATTTGTTAAACAATAACAAATAAATATTCTGAAACACCAAGCAGTAGTTTGAGATGCTTATTTATTGCACAATGGGATACATACAAGTCTTTTCAAATACGTCGATAATGAACAGAAAAAGATGAATAAAATACCTTCTCTCAGTCAGTAGAGAATATTAGTTTATTGTACTTTGTCAAATTAAAGCAAGCTACAAGACTAGAATGTTTCCTCAATAATACCAATCTGACTCCCAAAGCTTCCAAGGTTGTAAAATGAATTCAGTCCTAACATGTCTGCCCCTCACTGCTTCCCTCATATAGGATATTAGTTGAGTAGTAACCCAGCCAGAGCATTGTGCTGGTTGAGTAATAGATTATGGTGAACAATCTGAACAGTGAAAAGCTTTGTTTCTTAAGCTTGAGATTTCCAAAAGTAGCCACTGATTTAGAGATTCACTTGTAGAATGAAGTAAGCTTGCTTTGCACATAATGTACAATTTTACATGCATCAAATTCATTTCCAGAAATACGTCACCATACACTTTTAGTCTGCTTTATGATGTGAAGCATTTAGCTACTTCAGCTGGCCAGTTCAGAATAATGAAAAATGGATATTTGGAAAGCCACCGTCCTGCTGAATTTGGAGATGACACATGATAACTTTAATTTGGTACTAGTGATGGAATGTAATATAGGAAAAATAGAACGACTACCGGATCAAATCCAAACTAATCATTGTCAATCAAATTGACATGTATGAATGCTTAACGATGTCTCCAATCAATGACACTTAAATAAGTGTTTAGTGAAAGGGCAATAATATTGAGTAATTTCAAATATGACAAGCACAATGACACTCAGCACAAATAATGAAAGTCACATTTTCTGTTAGTAGTGTTAGGAATAGTATAGTTGTCGGGAAGAATATTAGTTGCAACTATTTTGAAAACAGAAATTTGAACCAACTGTCCCATAATTAGAGAGACTATAACAAGCAAATTACTTCAATACAGAGTTTGTTATTACTTCAAGAACGGCAAAAACTTTGTTTGGTCACTTTCTAGTTGTTTTTAGAACAGTGAATACCAAAATGCATGCTGGGAAGACTGAAATGATGCTGGGAGGACTTCACAAAACTATGTTAAGTTTCCTTGGAGATCTTTACATCAAAGAAACTTGATTGATTAGAAATCGACTTGATTGATTAGAAATCCAGCAAAGGACTCTTCCTACTGAAGTTAGACAGTGACTGACATAGATAATGACACAACTATGTGTATTACAGTATGAACATGTAGACAGAAAAACTGAATAACAGTTTGAAAAATCACAGTTGGCCAAATCTTTCCATACATATTGGGTGAAATAACTTTTATCAGGCTGATGATATGTACAGAAACTTAGTGTTGCAAGCTGTGCTTTGATATATACAGCAATTCACAGGGATGCACAGAAGTGTCTCTAGCTTACATGTTTGTGATATAAACATTACAAACTTGTTGATCAAAACAAAGATCTTCACTGTATACCTGTATGAAGCATTCAATGATACATGTCTGAAAATATACATGACTGCTTTAAAGTTCAGTTAATGGCAAAATCACTCAGTCTCTTGTTGACCTTTCACTAATTTATGTAATAACTGCTCTCTTTGTCCTCTTGTTATGATAAATTTTATCTAGGGTAAATAATTTTCATGTTAAAATGAAAATAGTTCCAGATAAGTAACAAACAAACTTAAGTCATGCCCTACATAATTATGTAAAACTACTGCTCCTTTACTGGTACCATCAGATCACAAATACAAAGATATTCATAACTGAAGGTGTGCCATCAAAGTGTAGACAAAGCACCATCAGTGCGTACTGAGTACAAAAGATATTAATACATAAAGCTAATTGGATCAGGGATACATTTAACCCATAAAAAGTCATCACAAACTACTAATGGGAAGATTCATAAAATACTACTGAAGAAAAGATATATCAGATACTATTCAAGGGAAGATACATCAGATACCATTCAAGGGAAGATACATCAGAAGCTATCAGATTCTACAAATAAAAAAAGGTCTAGTAGCAGAGCATTCACTTGGGACTCAAATAAAGAGAAACTTTAGAAGCAAGCCAGAGTATTTAGCAGAAAAATACTGTGTAATTTTATGTAATATTATAGGCTACTACTTTGGGCATCTTTGTGTATTTTCACATTCTTTCCTTTTTTATCACTTTATTATACTATACACTGGGTGTTTTATGTGTGGGAACAAATAGCTCTATTAATACAAGACATGTCATTACCACATTAAACTCTTTCAGTGTGCTAACATCGGCACACGTCATTTAAAGAAATGGTTGAGACCTCATGGTGAGTCCTCCAGTTCTGCGGCTGGACATTACACCTTGACGATTATGATCTTATGGTCAGTCATCTTACTCTGTAGCTGGACATTTACCTTACACATATAGATTAGGTATTACTTGAACTTGTTATATTGAAACTTGAACTTGTTATACTGAAACAGTGAAAGGTACTTTGCGACCAATGACGGCTTGGATGGATCAGCTTTATGAAGACCATACACACACAGGGAACAGGTAAAAACAATGCATAAACTATTGCCAGTCATGACATAATGCATAGATAATGAAGGATGACAACTATTCATTTTGATTCAAAGACAGATGAAATGGAAGGCTACCACTCAGATTGGGTGAACAATTATCAACATAACCATATCCTAATCTTCATCACCAGAGTCTTCAAAGGTAATGACCTCAATGACCTTGCACTGGAAGATTCCATCTTCCACGAGGGGTGGATTATCAAAAGTAACACAGGCTTTGGTTCTTCCTTTGGTTAAGTCTCCTTCTAAACAGATACCATCACCCCCACTGTAAAAGGAAAGAAATATAAGACATACATTTTAATGACAACTTTTGGCTTAAAGCCAAAACAAACAACTTGCATGAATAATCAAATTTCTTGGCACATTTCCTCAAAATGGTTGACAGCATGTAATCTTTCCACAAATGTTTAGAAGTGAAGGATAAATGCATTGAGCTTTATCTGGCCAAATTGGTCACATTAGGATTTGGCAGTTGCCACCTATAAAAGGACATTTATAGTCTGACAAAAACCAGAAAGTAGCAATGTTATTGTAATTCTGATGACAGGGAATGCAAATTGATAAGTAATGGCACTATTTGTGATTTGGTTATGCAGCAAAGAAAGAACTTAAGAGCAATTCATGCAATAATTCTGCAGTTTACTCCAACTTTTACATATGAAAACTAATGAAGCTTTCCCTCATAATTTAAATGTGCATGACCCAATACTCAACGCAGAAGTCTCTAACACTGCGTATGAATAAACTCAATGTGACATATGAAGTCAATTCACATTTGTAAATATATTGTATTGACAAAGCTACGGTCTTACGTCATATTTAGCTCTAAATGATGAATAACCTCAAGGTTCAAATTTATTTGCAATACCATAAAATTTACAATATGTGTGAATGAAAAACCAAAATATTATGACTAATGACATGCAGGACACTTGAAAAACAGTTTATCAAGGCTAGTGACCGAACAAGAACAAACAAATAGAACAATACAAAACAAAGACAAACAGAAAAGTGGAAGACTTATACAAAAAAGCATAAGAAGCACTGGTAATTGGAGGAGAAATAATGCGACTCCCAATTAAGGGCTATACTTGAGGATTAAGAAAGTTTTCAGACTTATTTGGAAAGAGTATAATAATCATTTTGTTTTCTTGAGATCATAAGGTAAACTTTGCCAAATAGTAGAATCATTACTATATGACATTTTGCCATGTAAATTTCAGAGGCATGATCAACTTACAAAACATATTATTAGCTCTTGTAGTCATGCAGTTGTCAAGGCAAAATTTTGGGGGCAATACAATTATCAAACATCAAACAAATAATAATTTTAAACTTAATGTTGTACACAAATTTGAGTTGATTCAACTTGAACTCTTTTTGGTATCTGACCTCCACCAGGAACAATAGAGTTTATTTCATTTAATACGCCTGGTATAGCTGAGTCAACATTTCCGAATGATATATTTTTAGTTACCAAATAGGGAGATCAGATTTATGACCTGTCTACATCACATATTTTCAGGAGGCTGTAATTTAGGAGGATTACACTGTGAACTTCTTCCTTTGCAGCCTTTAGCTATGGCCAAGGACATCTGTTTTGTTCACCACTTAAAAATTTAATTGACTTAAAGGAGATTATGATTTTAACATAAAAGCTAAATGTCTGCTGCTTTGTAAATTGCAATGGAAATTTTGTCCATAGATATTCCACTGCCAGTCACTATTCTCGAAAATCAATTTTCAACTTCCAATGTGTCACAATGCCTATGACATTAGACCAGTGTGATGTTGTGTATTAAACTTGTTGAACATGGCTGCACCTTCTGCAACTTGTGAAAACTTGCAACAATTGACAAAATACCACAGAAAATATGGTCTTATGACTGTTTTAATCACTTGAATATGACAAGCTCTAATGCCTTATACACCAGTGTATCTTGATTCCGTTGACTTACAGAGATGCCAAGGTGAGTGGCTGGGAGTGAGATATAGGAAAGTGATTCATGACAAGCGCAGAGTGCGAAGTCCCTTTGGCCAGGGGCCAAGGGCCCACCTTAGGGTCCTGGAAGCTTTGGACTTTCAGAAGCTATCTGGTGCAATCTGAGCCTTCTTTAATACCCTTTCCCTCTGAAGTAGATGAGCATAAGTTTGGGAAAGACTACTTGTATTTAGTCATATGAGGGTAACAGACCCAACTTCACACTAGGAGCTTTCATGGTTTATCTCTTAAGATGACAATTATTCCAGGCACAACTTTAAGACTGCAGACTTAAATCATAGTTTGCAGGTAAGTTGTTTCAGAAAATCATGATACATCTGTTCTTGGGCAAGTGGAAGAGATGGCAATGAGTATCAGTAACTGATCTCTATATTATATGGATTGGCTACTCATTGCTTCTCAACACTCACTCAGCCAGCCTCCAGTGTAGCCACTGAAGTGTGTTTTTGGCCATGTTTGTTCCCTCAAAATAGTAGTTTTCCGTGGGTGTCATACCGAAGATCTGTTCTGCCGATCCAGTTAATCTAGAGATCAGTGTTTCCACCAGGGTTCAATGCATGCCACACACGTACGGAGTAACAATGTAAGAAACATTTTGTATGGTACTGGTGTACATGCTGAAGTCTATTGATGGACAGGGCACCAGGGACTCGATTACATGGGTGTATAACTGCATATGCATAGCAACAAATACAGTTACGTATGTTCAGGTTAGTGCAAGTGTGCAATACATGTGTTGCAGCATAAGTTTTGGCTTCACATCAGCAATTTCAGGCAAAATCTTGTTCTATTTCACTTTTCTCTCCAAACACAGTAGTAAAAGTGTGTGACTGTGTTAGCTGAGCGTGTGAGCACTAGTTTTGACTCTGAGTTGTGTAACACACAATATAGGCGTGGTGAAACTTGGCATCTCTGGACTCAGACAATCGATTTGATGTTGTGAGACGGTGGTCCTTACTATAGGCAACATCCTTCAGATAAAAGCATTGTCATTTTATAGGGTACAGGGGCAGGATTTGATGTCTGAAAGTGGGGGTGCAAAAGCTGACAGACGACCAAACGGTGCCTTCCCGAGCGGGAAGTGCTTGCCCCAAGGCATGGGGTCAGGGGCCCACCGTAGGGCCCATGGTGAGGTCCACTGGCAGAGCCACGGTGGGGGTCCAGGGGGCGAAGGCCCCGGAAGCTCCTGGGTATTTATGCGATTGCAAGCATCAAAATAACGCCTTGTAGCTGCAACTTCAAACTACATAAGGTGTTAACTTTAAACCATTCGTATGACTAACTTCGGCCGGAATCGATAATGTAGAGGGTATGAGGAAGGTAAATAGGTTATTTTGAGTTTCCCATAACTTTGAAAACAGTAATTTTAGGGATGGGAGGTATAGAACTCAGAGTGTTTGCGAACGAAGCTCACTGAACTAAAATCGCACTTGTGATGTTTTAGCAATACGAGCAATATGGTATGGTAGAACAGCTATCACAAGCGTCCTCAAAAAGATAACTCTCGCCCTTCCACCCTTCAACAAGCAAGCCAAGCAGTGTTTTTGAAGCGCCAGACGGAATAATCAAGAGCTAAGCAGTATTTTTCGGAATCCAAACAGTGTCAAACAAAATTTTCAAAAAGATGCAGATTATTATCTGCAGGTTTTCATACCGTTTGAGAGATATTTCCCCAAATGTGTTCGTACTTCCACTCACTATCATGTAAACAATGTGCTTTTTTAATTCACTACACCTGCATACGTTACTAATACGGTGTAGTCCAACTACACACGTTTTCCACAATACCTTTTCATTCACCTCTACGTTCCTTCTGATTCTAATGTAAGGCTCCTGTACGTATAGTACATCTATCAGAGTCAGAACACTCGCACTGATGATTGAGTATGTTTTAAATCTATCGGGCGTGCGTACCGTGCGTCATAGCCTAGGAATGTAGACTTCCAAGTTTTTAGTAAAGACAACATAGACTTTCAACTAAAAATGAAAACTGCAAAGGTGCAACATATTATATTACACACCATGGACGATCATTCAGTGGGCCTGTATCGCCTGTGTAAACATTATACAACCTTTCAATAGTATCACCCTCGCATCTCATCTCAGTCTATTCCCTTTGGTAGCCTACTGCTGTAACAAAATCGCAAAACTAACCACATTAGGATGTAGGCCTAAAAAAAAAAAAAAAAGTTCGGGAAAAAAGTGGAGGGGGGCAAGTGGCCCCTCCTTGCCTCCCATAATCCCGCCTATGATAGGGTATAAGCAAGTGTGTATAAAGGTTACTTGGTTAATGACTGAAAACTAGATACATCATAAAAGTAGAGGGTGCCATAAATGGTACTCATCTTTTATGAATTGAGACTTTTTTTCTCAAAAATCTAATAGGATTAGTACTAATTAACCTTTCCAATGCATTTGCTTCTAAATATCTAGCTCCCTGGTAATAGTTTTACAACATGAGCATGTAGCTAGATACGCTGTACAAACATACTATCCAATGTTTGAAGGAAATTGGATGGACTGTTCTTAAATCAGCAGTTCAGAAAATTTCACATAAATCCAACACACTCACTAGAACTGATGACATCATCACCAAAATAAGCAGGAGAAATTTATTGACTATGACCGAAGTATGTCACATGCAATGCCAACTCTATTATTCTTGACATTTGGTGTTCACAAGCATTTTGTGGGAAAAAGATTTTAAGCCCCACCATCATTCATATTAATACCTATAAAGTAACACTTTTATATCTTGAGCAAGCAGACATATTACACCCACATCACCAAAATGTGGAGAAAATTGGATGGAATATCTTTGGAAATGAGCAATTCAAGAGTTAAATACTATAAAGCCTTCCCTTGCCTAATCAGCAATAAACAACAGAAGCAAAAATGCTGAAATGTTTATTTTTATTCTTCCTGCCATGCAAATGTTGAAGCTTCTATATCATACCCTCCTCCAACAGCTATGAGGTGAGGTTGAGCTCTCATGAAGAGATGGGCCGCGTGATCTGATGGTCCACTAACTTCACTGTCATTGGTTAATCCAATCCAAGGATACTTCTTTTCTTCAGGTGATATTGTGAACAAGAAACTCTCACCAGTTCCAAAGTATGGAGATTTCTGGTCTTCATCGTTCCTCTGACTCCAACAAGTCGATAGGTAAGCACCAAAAACCTGAAAAACACACATTAGAAGACAACAATGCAATCAATGCAAACTCTTCAACTTTCCAAAAAAATTACAAAAAAGTTAGTAACAATTCAGTCTTTCATAAGGATGACTTTAAGGTTAAAGACTCTTGAAGACATTGCCAAATCTTAAGCAATTGCTGCTAGTTACAAAACCACAAAGATAAAATTACGAGAAAGTAAAAGAATTGTTCACACACCTGATCATCTGTGGTCTTTATTAGTAAGATTGTTGGTTCACAGTATTCACATCTTTGATAAAATGTGTTGAAGGAAAAACCATGCTCCTCAGATGTGAACACAAGCTTTGGTTGATAGATCGAAAAACGAGTAGGTAGCCAACTCCAAATGGTTTGAAGCTGTAATTAAAACAACATTTAATGGTCAGTTCTCATAACAGGATGGATTGATCAATAAAACTTTGATTAGAATGATACCTTTCAATGTGCTTTCCTTTTTCAGAATTCTGTGATGTAAATGTTTGGGCCCAGAGAAATTCAACAAATTTTGTAACAACTTGTAGTTTCTCTAAGCATCATTACAGCTCTATGAGCTATAGCAAACAGAATAGTATTACATAAATCAAATATTGTTCACAAGTATAGTGAACAATGGTATAAAATAACACATTGCCACAATTGAACAGCTCATTGATGTATGTGTAATATACTAACAGGTGATATGCCAAGAAGCTACCAAGAATAAACTTGTGTTTTTTTATTGTGACAGTTATTTTCCGCTGAAACAATCTTTTCATTTGAAATAAGAGATTTGTCCCCGTTCTGACATTCCTCGACAGGGAATGAGGAAAAAATTCCATATTCAACAAACCTTTACAAAATCACGGAAGCAAAATTGTATAATTTACTGCAGCAACTATATACTTAGAGGAAATGATAATCAATCCAGGCTGTAAAAGAGGAAGATATTTAAAGAGCATCCTCATTTACACTAGTAATACATTGTAGGTGCTATACACAAAGGTACACTACAGGGACATACCAATCAATGCCGATTTAAATTGTAAAGGCGGGCATTAAATAAAATGTTAGCTTAACTGTAATCACGCTAGTTTTACCTGTTTGGCTGTCACTATAGTTGAACCTGATCTCCGCAAAGCAACAGGAACAGAGAGACTCTGCGGGGAAGCAGGTGTACCATCAGCATCAGCAACAGCAGCTACTTTGACTTTGGTCTGATAAGCACCAATCACTGACCTCGACAGACCTCTGAATTGGAAGCCAACCTTTAATATCACCAATAGCAAATTTAAAAATTAAATAATATTAAATGTTATATATATTAAGATAAAAAAATTGTGCCATACATTACAATAAAGAGGTTATTTCATGGATTTTAAGTCATTTGTTGTTTTTAATTTACTTTTAAACAAAAATGTAAGTTAGACTGACATGTTGCTACAAGCAGGACGTTGATAGTAGCAATGGCAAAAATGTGTGAGAGACTAAATACTGACAGATGTACGGACAGGTGTAAAGACCACCATGGAGACTTGATCATTCAGTTTATGTGTAAGCATGTTCTTTACATGTTGCTATGTTTGGCTACAAAGCCACACATGGCAAACAATTCATTAAAATGGGTCACATAACTGAATCACTCATGATTTTATTAGAGGTTTGGCATCCCCGTTTTGGCCCATGATTCATTGATTTACAGTACTAACAAAGAAACAAGGAATCACACTTTGATCATGATACAGACAATACCTCTGTAGCATGTAACAGACAAGAAGACAAGATATGAAATCTCTACTACGAGACAAAAGTCAATGATAACAGTCAGGTCTAGCACTGACAGAGCAGAAATCATGTGGTTATAGCACAGGTATTATAAAGAATACCATAGTTATTACAAAGTATATCTCTACACTCAGCATAATATAGCTATGATCACATGACTAGAAAAATCAAGTCATAGGGCTTCCAAGATGACTAGTTTGGAGATCGTTAGTGTGGAGTGATCTTTTCGCCAACTACTGGTTTTTGTGTCTAGCTTTATCCAATCGACAATTGTCTAGGATCTGGCACTTCAATGTGAAATTTTGAGTAAATCTAGATACTCTTTGAAGAAATATATAAAGTAAACAGTGGAACTACATGGGAACAGACCTTACCACACAAACTGAAGCACAGTACAAATTATACACAAACAGGACTGTTCGTATCTAACCATTATACACATTCCATAGAAGGAATACATCAAAATGTCTATAATATCACTGAATGGAGATAATAATTCGATAGAAATTTCATAGACTTGATAACTTGCCTGTTATGTCTTATTTTCAGAGGCAGTTCCATAAGGAGCATAAATAGCTCTAGTTTATCGTCAAGACCTACTGGGTTTTGCTCAAAGGCTTTTACTGAGATTTTCTAATTTAGGTAAAGAGATTATTGAAGCATAAACAACACACACTCCTGAGAACACTGTTTAAAAGTACACAGGACTGAATAAACTATTCAATTAACTGTAAATGAACCATTTCGCATACTTACGTAGAAAGCCTTCAGTTATAGTGGAATAATGGTCTGCAGTTTAAAACCACTGAGTATGGGAAGCTCAACGTACCAATGTGTTTATATTGAATCACACTGAACAATGTACTCTGCTGGAACTCTTGTTAATATATTGAAGTTCCCACATGTAATCCATCCAATCTCAATGCAAGCTATTCAATTCTCCTGAGATCTATTGCCTACAGTTTACCTAATTCTTGTGTGATTTATTTAATCTCATTCAGATCCATCTACTTGTCTTGGTGATGGCTCAGGTACTTCTTACCTTTTCTGTAATTTGCCCATGAACTTAATTACCAATCTTATATGATGGCTGTTACTTCATTATGGCACATGAAATAAGAGAGATGTTTACATGTCTGCAGGATCATGTCATCATAGTGTTGATAACAAATGTACAATATTACTAATACTTAAAAACAATTCACTTACTGTTAGAAATTCCTCTGGTGAAATCTTTGTTGTCTGCAAAAATTTTTTAATGGATTTAGGAATGTCCGAAGCATCTTCATGGGCTGAATGAAAACAATAAATCGGATTTCAAGACTTAACAATTAGGCTAGCTCTATAGCATATTGCAATGGGTATACTATCTGTGTACACACAGTGCAATCTAGTTTCTGAGACTGGTATAGGTACTGCACATACATGCTTAGTTACGGTATAACAAGATGGCATAGCATAAGCAAGTTTAGCCTCCAACAGCACAGGGTTCATATCTAATTTACACTTTGAGTCTGGTTACAGGTGTGACCATCCTGCTGCCTGTATGCCAAATGTGGCCTGCTAGGGGGTACCATGCAACAATCAAACCCCCTTTTAAACTGAATTAAAAATTGAAAGAAGGTAATAAAGGAAAATTAGAATATGACAAAATGGGGGAGAAAGGCAATAAAGATATTATCAATAATAGCTTGTGATGACTACAGTAGTATGCTGACAAATGTTCGCTTCTATCCATATGACTAGACTAGAGAGCTAGTGTACAGAGGGACACAATAGATAGAAGATTTGCAACTTGTGAGACCTACCATACAGTTTAAAGGTGGCAATGTGGTCGTGATTCATCCAAAGAGGTTACCCATCCCTTGTCTATTATATCACAAGATGTTGCATAGGTCTACACAAGTTTAGCTCATTTTATGACATGATGGCATAAATTATACACATATCTCAACCATCTTCTTTATAGAGTAGAATGACACAAAGCAAAATACATACTGTAACACTGCTAACATCACCCAGAAGAAAATTGTAATAAGGCAACTGAAAGTTGGTTACAGTAGTTCCTACTCTGACACCAGTTACACATTTGCAATTGCTTAACTAGTATTTTCCCTTATGCAAAAAATTGTTGCTGTATCTATGGGCTATATACTATAATTAATACATACAGTGCATACAGCTATGACAGTGTAATGAAGATGTACGCAGAATATCCAATGCCTTCCACAATGTCATATGTATTTGTGGATAACATACTGCATAATGCTTTGTATATAAATGGGTTGTTTTTCCCAGTATTTTCACTACTGGTATTGTTTCACATATTATCTGAGTGATACTCCAATCTGATAACCTGATTGATAAGGATAAAGCTGATTGGTATCATTTTGAACTAATGTATTAATAACTTCATTCTGTTATACAATACCATAGAATGTATCTTATAGTAATCATGGATATTCTTTCACTCTGTGAGCATACTTCTCTGTAAAACTTACCCTTGTACTTTTTGTAGAGCAGTAATATTGACAAGCCAACCCTGTAAAATATCTTTAAGCCTTCCATTAGATAGCAGTCCATAATACGGATCTGAAAATAAAGGAAAAGTGAATATTACATAGCTTTGACTAGGTAATAACCACATTAACTTCTAATTTATTGCCTACTGTGATAAAGTTGAAACTTAACATCAATCTTTCATACAAACTGTTCTGCATTGCCATCTGGAATCCAGAACAAAGTCAGGAAATGATGAAATTCCTGCTAGAACGACAAAACCATATACCAGCTAAAGAGAAGTGAGTTCAAAGTAAACTGATTTGATGACATGGTAATCAGGAAGTATTTCACACCAGCTAACCTTGATTGCACAATACCCTTCCATTCTCCACTATTAAAATTAGAAAACACCATACTGTGTATTATGGTCTGTTTGTAATCTTTGTGACAACACTATGGTTTACACTTTTAAAGCTGGACAGTATTATAATACAGACAGTTTTGGCACTACACTTAGAATGGCTACCAAAATATAACCTCCCCATGACTATTGTCAGCAATGTTGCCAGGCATTAATAAAGGTTATTCCAGTCAAAAGATTCATCAAAGAGATTGCTATGCTGTAAGGGTCAGATTGATGGTTGCTAATGCAGATCAGAAATGACTTTAAGACAAAACGATGTAAACTCATTAATAAGACAGAACTAGACTATGAGGTGACTGCTATGGAACTCTCACAGCAGCAGTAGGTACAGGATGCTATCACAACAAACATAAAGAAGCAATGTTTCAAATTTATCATAGCCAATGTTCTTGTGTTGATTTTAGAATTATTCAGATAGACTAGTTATCCCACCAAATACTCATCCATATGTAAAACACCACTCCCAATCTGCCAGAGAATCAGTGCAGATTGACAGAATGATTTAATATCAACATCTTGGTATTTTGTGGCAATGAGGTAGGACTATTTCTTATGTCTTCTCATGGACTTCCAAGTTTGTTAAATGCAAAGACAAAAATGAAGGATGTTTTTTAGAGAAGGCATTCATTAGAGTACGTACAGTACAATGAAGTTGAACTCTTTACCTAATTAAGGCATTCTAAATAAAATATATCAGTAATCTGATATCACAACGTACACACCAGATCCATCTAAGACAACAAACAAGGAAATAGCTACATAAGTATCCAAGTGATGTTTACATTTCAAAGAAAATATTATTTGATCATACCCTGGGCAAAGTCGTCATTTATATTAAAATTTAGATATTATTTAATGAAGGAAAAAAAAACTCAACCTGACTATTTCAAACATAAATCCTTTCTAATCACATTCCTAACAGTAAAACCTAACAGTTTGATGCTAGCAAGATTTCTTTAGAAAACCATTTGTCTTTGAGGATGATACTCCTGAGATTGACTTCACATTTCCATTCACCGTTACACATTTCCATTCACCGTTACACATTTCCATTCACCGTTACACATTTCCATTCACCGTTACACATTTCCATTCACCGTTCCACATTTCCATTCACCGTTCCACATTTCCATTCACCATTACACATTTCCATTCACCGTTACACATTTCCATTTACTGTTACACATTTCCATTCACCGTTACACATTTCCATTCACCGTTACACATTTCCATTTACTGTTACACATTTCCATTCACCGTTCAAAACCTTCCATGCTACCAAAACTGATAAGATTTTTGCTTTCAGTGTAGTACTGTGTCATGTGCATGGGTCTCTTTTTTAGATAATGTGATTACAATGTTTCACAATCTGACTCCTGTTGATTCCAAATTTACTTTGGCTGCCAAATAAAAAAGGTTACTTGAACACAATAGGTTTACAGCGACAGTACATTCCAAGTATGACATAGGTCCCAAAGCTCAGATTCTCTTCATCCTGACAAGCTAAGGATTTCAAATGCATGCACGCATATTGCCATCACGATGGCAAAAATTACACTAATAATTGATAAGATTAATCAATTAAGTTGTACCAGGTGATGTATGGGTAAGTCCCTTAGAATCCAGAGTAACCAATCATCGTATACTTGCTGTGGATTACCGTTGGTTTTCTGCAATAGCATCTTGTGTACAGATGACTGAAAATATTAAAGAAAGATGAGGTAAAACATTAGAAAAGTTCTCTTAGATATGTTTGAAAGGTATCTAAATATATAATTTATGTTATCTTTTTCTGAACCAAACTACCTACATGTACTATCCAAAACAGTGAAGTACAAATACTAAAGCTAGACAAGGTCTGAACTGGTATAATACAATGCCACATACAGGTAGCACCACTCTGCAAAGTTATCTTTCTTTCATTGTAGAACTCTTTATGCTGTAAATTGGTATCAAGGTATAATTTTGTAAAACAAATACAAAGTTTCCTACAATTCCTGTCAGGTACTACAGTATAGGTCTCAGGCTAAAAATACACAACAGATTGCACAAAGCTTGCAATTAATTGAGAAGTTTGAACGACAGATTAAAGACATGATAATGGTTACAGTATAAGAGCAGTACTACAGTTGTATACACTTCTTGCACTGTTTTTTTTTTACAGCATTAAATGTTTCCTAGGAAGTGCTCAAAAGTAAACTTGTGAATTTGAAGGTTTCTTATGATGAAACTATTTTGAAAACTCTCTGTTGAAACTTGTGAGTTATAAATCACCATAAATGACATTAAATGATGCATCGAGGTCATACCAAACACAATTTATGCAACCCAACTTGATAATCATCAACAAATAATTATCTCTTCTACAGTGTAGTATTATCATGAATGATTCTGGAACTCATATTCTTGACATGTAGCCAGAGATAGTGTTAATTTAAAACTTCTGTGCCACAGTATAAATTGACAGATATGTATGGAAACTGATAAATTAGGCCTTTCACTGAAAGTAATTCCAGTGTAACAATTGCAGATCACAGAAAAAGGTGTCCCTCTACGTAGGAAAATTATATAGTAAATGTACTAACATGGTATAATCAACTTGCAAAATAACATTCTTCACCATGCATCATACCAATGTTTCCGTATTTCCATACATCAGGGCTAAGTACAGTATAGTACATCAAGCTAAGCAAATTTTGAAGATGTTAACTCCATTAATGTCTAACCGCTGTGAAAATATGTGTCGGACACACAAAGGCCGTGTGACATGCAACGAAAAAGAGCTTCCTTCATCCAGAAAATGCAGAGTGGAACCCTGAATGACAATCTGTTGGAATTTATATATATTTAATTTATATATTTAATTTATATCTGTTGGAATCTTTATATCCATTACCATTTTCGAGATACGGCTTTTCAAAGTTTGATAAAAATGCAAATATGATAACATGGACTCTTTCACACTATTGGTATTTCTTTGGTAGGTCTAAATATATTGCCTCTTAACTTCTTGCCATTTGGCTCACACATTGGTAAGTGATCTATCTATCTAAATAAGAAAATACATGCTTCCACAATAAAACTCTGGTGGGATAAAATACTCTCAATTGTTCTTGCAATAAAAGTTAAGCAAACAAAGAATAACACAAACAAGACATAATATAGACATGTCATCTCCTGACACCACAAATTTGCCCACTCAATGTTTATTTATGAATCACAAGTAAGAAAGGAATGTGCCTGTAAAATGGTCAACATTTGATGGATTTTCATGAACTTTGTGGCTGTTTTCAACACGTTCAATGATTAATACAGCCAATATCACAAAAGTCATTTTCATGTCACACAACCTTCAGAGTCCAACATTCACAGTACAGTATGTCTGTCATTCCATCAGTATTACCCAAGTGATGTTCAAAACTGACTCTGCTTGCAGAATCATGCAGATTAGACTAAATTTCCTTTGCCAAAAGAACACAACCTTAGCTTCGATGCAATTTCAATGGAAAAAGTAGAGTTCACGATTCTGCTTTGATGATTTGTGAGGTTGCTCATAATTTGTGAAATTATCAAAGTCTGCGAGCTAAGAAGAATATAGACAGATCAAGCTATCAGTATAATCAGATTCTCAACTGCATGTTTCATGTGACATTTTTCACAAACTTAAAATGCCATTTTTTCCTTTAAAAGATGAATGTACAGTGCCTATTTACTTCATGGACAACAGGTAAATTGTCTATCATATATAAGCACCTACTTCATGAGAATGTAAGGTAAAATATAGTATCTTTCAATTTCATTAATGATAGGTAGCCTACAGTCAGAACTCCTTTGCTGATACATATACTGTAGTCAAACTTACAATGCTGATAGAGTAGTCTAGGTCAGATTTTTCAAATTTCTGCCAATATGTAGAATGCATTCAGACCTACACTGTGGGACTGGATGTTACCAAAAGAATTGGCACCAGTATTTTTGTAATATCAGTGCCAGAACACTTATTACAGTACCGGTATTTTTGACGTGTTCAAAGCAGGAACAAACAGAAAGAACATAGCAGTTCTGCGCTCCATATACTGTGCTGTTGAAGTAATGTATTGCCATACATTGCACAGTGCAAAGAACAGAGAAGTGCAAGCACATGTATTACTAATTAGGTATGTACAGACCATTACTTCTCAGGCTACTTAGAACTAGGAACATGGAGACCCGAAGTCAAATGGGGGACTTCGGGTATCATGATTTCTTTGTAATTTCTTGTTCACATAAACCCAAACATTCTCACATTACAGTCCAGCAGGAAACTTGTTTCACGGTTGATTGCACAAGAGATAAACTACACACAGGCCTCAGAGCAGCCAGATATAACTGCTACTCACAGCACAGCCAATGTGGCATACAAATGTACACTTAAAATCTTTGTTGACCATGAGTTAATCAACCATGTGTTCAGGGCTAACTACAGGCAGCTCAGATAACCTCTGGGTGTCCTAATTTAATTGGATGAGGAAACTATACACCACTCCATGGCTACAGAAAGGTCTTCAGTACTTCTAAGCAAAAGAGTGCCTAATGCCAGCTCTGGAGCACATGAATCACACTGCAAATTATTGTTACATAGTAACCTTGTTAACAAGATTGCTGTACCTGGTGTTCCCACTGAAACAGCACTGCAGCAACCACACAGCTGTTCATTACCGGTATTTTTGTCACCTAGACCATTAAACATGGACTGACCCTGTTGAAACTTCTCAGCAAACAAGTCGATAGAAAAAACCATTGACTTAAGCATGTGTTACAATCGCTAAATAGTGCTGAAATGGTCTAAGCACAGTACTGTCTACCAGGATCATACACACAAACCATGATCATTTTTATACAGCAATGTATACACTGTCTTTCGGAAGAGTTGCAACCTTTTTGATTACTTCTGATAATACATGAAATGTTTTGATATTGGATTTAGGTTTTATTTTTTGTCTGTTTTGATGTCGATATGCAAGTATTAACACTTCACTTCAAGGATAATAATTGTTTACTTTCTGGGACAGTACTGATAGTCCCATACTGATAAATTTCAGTTGTACCTAATAATTTGTGAAAGCACCGATAGAAGTTACGAACAGGACACAGGTCAGTAATGAGTAATAGTGGTACTTCAACACCTGTACTTACAGTAAGTGAGTACCAGTTTGTTTCCAATCCTACTAGACTGGCTGATATGGTAGATTAAGTCAGAACTGCACTGCTGACAGTAGATTCCAGTCAGAACTACACTACTAATATGGTAGATTCCAGTCATATCCACACTGGAAATGTGGTAGACTACCGTCCAAGCTGCAGTGCTAACATTGCAGATCCCAGTCAGATCTACAAGAGGTAAACTGAAGTCAGACCTTTAGTGGTGACAGGTACACTACAGTCAGCCCCTCACTGCTGCTGACAGTTAACCTAAAATTGGATCATCATCATGCTGTACTCTGTTATTGCAATTTATTGATATAATTAATAATGGAAAACAATGAATGCCGCAGACAGCAATCCCCACTTCTTGCTATTTCTGTGCATTCATATGCAAATGAAGGAAAGAGGAAGTGAAAAATTTGGATTGCCATGTGACTGTTGACTAAATGCAAACAATAAAATGGTTGATTCCTTCTGAGCATTTCAACAAGAAACAAACACAGACCTTTAAACAAATACTGTATTTATGTTATCATAGCAGTGACTGAATGAATTCAAGGAAAAGTGACAAAATGACACTCACTGCAAATCTTTGGACAAGTTTACCAAAGGTGATTCTAAAGGTCTCATGGCCACTTCTTGTCTGTTCCATGTGCTTATATGTGTTGGTGGTATTTAAAGCTGCAAGACAGTCATAGGCCTGGCTACAATCCATGAAGTGAAGGAGCAGACTAGCAACAGGAACCATTAATGGGCAGTAAACGATGTCTGGTCTTGTGTTGCTAATCACACATAGCACTTCTGATAGCTTCTTCTTCCCATCTGAGTTCAGATAGTATGTGTACAGGTAATTCTGGTCCACAAAATCAGGAAATACCAATTCTTCATCTGTGTGGATAAAAAAACTAAGATAAGTGACATGATCAAAATGATAAACTGATTCACAATGAAGCTAACATGAACAAAGTGCTACCACTCACTCACTCACTCACTCATGTAAGAAAACATGACTGTAAATCATACAAATTTGAGTACTGAAATTCTAAGTGTGTAAACATATCACAGGGTCCAACAGGGTTGAATAACAAGCATCATATACTATATGTACAGTACAGTATCTTTAAAGTACAGAAAAATAGCATCACACATAGAATAGTAAGAACACAAAAATTTTTGTGGTACAGTCTCAGAGCAGAAAGTATCTCTAAAATACAACAAGATGCACATAAAATTCATTTTAGTATTACAACTGAACAAGCAAATTCAAACCACAGTCGGTACCATTTCTTGTAAACCGAAATCAGTACAAAAATTAACCAGAAAGCATATTGACTATTAATCAGCTGAACACAGCAAGGATTCAAAACTGATGAAATATACAGTAATGTCAGTGATTGACAGATGGAGAAATTTTTCAAAAAAATTCACACTAACATAGCAGAGTAGCTCACATTTTGTTCTTCTTGCACAACTGGATAACTTCCAAAATACTGTAATTTCTACCAATGAAATTGCCCATCAAAAAATCCTGACTGTTCCACATTTATCTGAATGGTTAGCACTATTTTGCTTGTATAGTTTTTACATCGTAAATGAAAATCTTCCTAATGAAACGTTAATACTAATACCTACAAATACCACCAGAAATGTAACCGATTCCTTTTAAAGAGATGAATAGTATGCAAATTGGATGATGACTGTCAATGTCATGGAAGAATAGTAAAAACATATTTTCTTGTGCACTTACTTTTTGTCCCCTGGTCTGCCCAGACAGACAAATGAAATTCAAATTGCTAATTTTCAGCACGTTGCATGTTGGGCTTGACAAGCATCACAAAAGTGAACACAATATTCAGTGTGACTTATAACAAGTGGCTGGAATTATACAAGTTTTGATGATCTTATCATTATACACCATTCAAGCACAAAACCCCAAATAGAGCTCCACAATTTATGTCTGGAGAAATAACCACGATAGCCTAATAATAAGGCTACAGTATCTGGATCTATTACCAATAGAAATGCAAGAATTTTTACCACGTAGAAGTACAATAGACATTAGTCCACCTAGTAGATTCAAGTTCATTTATTTGACTAAATCTAGCAAATCCAACCAGAATTCTTGCTTTTCGAATTTTTGTATAAATTCGGCACATCTGGGTCCGGCTGGATTTTAAATTAAATTTAAATATGGCACACTCTTAACACTTACAGTATGAATATATTTTTCCAGTGTGATTAAATCCATCAAAGTCTACAAATCATGATATTTGCTATTTCTGTGTAATTGATAATCAATATGCCGCCGTGTCAAGTGCTAGAAATCAAAACACTTCGAGTTGCCCCGGGATCTTTTCTCTTCTACAAGCTTATGTGATTTAAGTTATTGTTTTCATCTTAGTCTCTGTCATAGCATTAATGTACATTAATAATGTATATTTATTTACCACACCTCATAGCATTACTGTACATTAATAATGTATATTTATTTACCACACCTCTATCAACAACAAAGGCAAACATTTCAAAACTGTTTCACACTGCAACAACAATTAGTGTCTTTAACAGGGATTATGATCAGTATCAATAAAACAACCAAGACTACTTCAAGTGCTTACATACGGTGATTGTTCAGTGTTACTTTAAATTGATCTTAATCTAAAAGTTCTCATTTTATAAAATGAAAGGAACTTGAAACTTCAGATCTGTTCCTGTGACCATGCAATTAAAATGTAAGTGCGACAAAAGTATACAGTATGTGCAATTCAGAACAATTAAAAACGAGGTAAGCAGATCCCTTGGCTCTTTTCATTTTTGCTTACAGTGAAATTGTTCACTTTCAGTATCAATTAAACACACCAGCTCAGAATAATAAATGGAACAGATGTAGCATAATCAGCAAATGGTGATAAGACTACACCCTTACAGGGAACCATCTACAACTTTTGATGATACTGTCATGATCAGCATGATGTGATGTGGCCCACTGTATGTACATTCAACATTCCACACATAACTTGGCAAAAACTGTGAATGTTTTCAAAGTCATAGGCCTACTGCACATTCAAGTCAAACCAAGCTATAACATGGAACTCCTTCACAGATACATTTACAGTAACATAGCTCTGATACAAAGAGACTTAGTGAAAACTGGTGAGTATCCCAAGTTATACTATCACAAAGAAATGACACAAAGTGATATTAAAAAATATAGAAACAAAGACTACTGTATCCCTTACACTTAGACAATAGAGTCTAATTGATAATCAATTTACTTATGTCCACAGCTAATTAAGGACATAAGAATGCATAAATTTATAGAGTATGGTATTTTGGAATATTCCCTAAATAGTTTTATTATTTAGTTTTATTATTGACAAATAGTAATCAAATCCACCTGGGAGTAAAAACCACCAAATTTATTTGAACATTGTCAAACTAGTGTAAACTTAAGAAGGATACTGTGTGTGGCACTGTTTGTGTAAAGTTTAAACACAGCCTGGCATAATCTGGCTAAAAAAAAAGTTTCCAACATCACTCATTCCATTTTACTTACAATAAACCAAACAGAAGACGAACTGTACTCAAAATTCTCTATTACCTACAGCCCCCTGGTACATACAAATGTAGGTTTTAACTGCCATCACAGTACAATCCCTTTTTCAACAAAGACCAATGATACCTAGTATTTTACCAGCCTTTCATACAATGTATGCCTATCAAAGACATGGTGAACTCAGCAAGTCTCACTATAAGCTTAGGAAGTTCCACCCATCTGTATTATTACCTTGTTATTTAGAAATACTCTACATAACAGTAAGCTGTTAATACACTTGAACACACAGCAGAGTAGAGTCCTCAAAATAGGGTAACCAAATAGTAACAGCACTTCAAGTACATCCGAAGGTACTTCAGAGGTACTTTATTGAATCCATGTACAGTATGTTTCTTTTACTTGGTACTTCAGAGGTATTTTATTGAATCCATGTATGTTTCTTTTACTTGGTACTTCAGAGGTATTTTATTGAATCCATGTATGTTTCTTTTACTTGGTACTTCAGAGGTACTTTATTGAATCCATGTATGTTTCTTTTACTTGGTACTTCAGAGGTACTTTATTGAATCCATGTATGTTTCTTTTACTTGGTACTTCAGAGGTACTTTATTGAATCCATGTATGTTTCTTTTACTTGGTACTTCAGAGGTACTTTATTGAATCCATGTATGTTTCTTTTACTTGGTACTTCAGAGGTACTTTATTGAATCCATGTATGTTTCTTTTACTTGGTACTTCAGAGGTACTTTATTGAATCCATTTATGTTCCTTTTACTTGGTCCTTGTGAAATGTAATTTCTGTAATTTTTGTGCTCAGAGGTATCTAAAAACTGTATTTTGATCACCAATCACGTTCAGGAGCCATTGCCTCCATTTAAAATTATCTTAAGCACTGCAACAGAGATGCATCCAGTACTGTGCACTATCAAGATATGACAAATTGCATTAATAATAATAATACTCTTTACTGATAATCAAAAACACAATCATGATGAATTGGAAAACATAGCTAATAATGATAATGGTCTATTTTTATACACTGCAGCACACTAATCAATTATTGCTACCTGCTCAAGGCGCTTCAAGGCATCTATGCATAGTTTTTTATTTTCAAAATGGGCTGAAATAGGTAAAAGAAGATGTTAACGAAGTTTACCTTGGCACTAAAAAAATGATTTAGAGTCAGCCCTGATGTGATAACAGTGTCTGCTTATTTACTGTAGTTCTGTTAATGATAATTTACAGTGTACAGTCATGCCCATTGATCTATATCTAATAGTGCAAGTACTACATTATAGTCACCAGAGAATTAAAGGAATTCTCCACCAACAAGAACACTTACCGTAATATATGAGATTTTCTAACATTCTACCAATTAAATATAACGATTTTGCCAGTAGAAGCTTCCTTAATTTTGAAATACCGCTTTGAAAGTTGAGCTTTCAGCACAAGCCTGAGAATGTGTGACATAGAACTGACAAATGCTGTTTTGCACTCTTCAAGTTCCTAACAAGGTCTTTTGATGCACAATTCTTCAGTTCAGTGATTATGAAAACCTAATGAATATCTATATTCAGTAAGATACAGTTTTTTAGTGACAACATGGAGAGACAAGGATATTGTTACTTAGATGGACAGAAAATTTTAAATTTAATTATTGCTAATACTTTAATACCCACCATATTGAGTGAGGATAGGCTGTGCAGTTTGCTCAAAGGTGTTTCTTTTCTTCATAGAAAAAAATATTGCTGAAATTCTGTTCCAGTTCAATATCATTCATGAAACAACATTAAAGTCACTAATCCTTAAACAATAAGCTTGCTAAGAACAATGCTTTGAAACGTAGGTTTATGCCACTCTCTGGTGAAACTAAAGCTTTATCACCAAGTAAGAGATCAGAATCACATTACAACTCATGGTGCCAACTAAACATCAATAGCAATGTACAAACATAATTTGTCAATATTACATAACACCCGATTTACTTTTAGAGCCACACTCGGACTTTCAATACCTACTGAAATAATTCATTTTCCCTAATTTTGTGAGCTACTTCCTGAAAATAAGAACAGTGACTTGCATACAAAAATGCTATTATCTCTTCAGGGGAAATAAGAAATGTTGGTGAAGAATTCTTTTAATTCAACATGTTAAAACTTATCATCTTAACTAATCTTACCTTTAGAAGAACTACTGGCAAGAAACATGTCTTTTGAAACTTCATCATAAATACCATGTCCTGCATCAACCTTCCTGATGCATACATGGTACCAAAGGTTGCCTCTCTCTACAAGGCTCCCTCCATATTTTCCTTTTCTTGTAGATTTCTTCAGTTTCTTCACATCTGTTGGGATTGTCTTGGTGGGTGAGGGCAGCGGTGATGTTGGAACATGATGGTATGTGGCTGCTGGTATGGCAGCTGTATCTACCCATGAGGTACAACTTGTTGAAAACAAGCCTATACTTTCCGGTCCATTACAATTTAGGTCCTCCGCAGCCATGACTGATGAGAACCGGCGCAATCCCTTCCCTGGAGTACAAACACTGAAAGTATTCAAGAGAAAAGAACTTAGTTTTTATGATGCACATACTGTACTTTTAGCTGATGGTTTAGGGATGCAATATTTATAAAAGGTCATACATTTTAACATAACCTGTATTTAGTCTACATGAATACACTTTGATATACTTTCCATTTTAACATCATGGTAAGTACTTACTGCTGAAATATGTACAGTGGTTCACAAAAGAAAATCAACAATATACAAAATGTTAGGTAGTGACTGTTTTAGTTCAACATTAGCAGTTAAAAAATATATCATGAGCAAAACTTCATACTAAATATTTACAGCATCATTTATTTCAAACAACTGCTAGCTATGTTACCAGCAGAGGCATAGATCCTGGGAAATGGTACATTTATTGCCCGAATATTTGACTAGAGAGGATGGCCGATGTAACCATCCCCACACATAATGTTACAGTCTACAGATAGCCTATATATGTATACTGGAAAGTGCATTTTATTCTTCACTATAACATGATAAGAGAGTCTTGTTTTAAAAATATCAAAAAGTTTCTTAAAGTTAATCATACCCTGTCATGGCAGTGGACCGTGGAACCTCAAATGATCAATTAATTTCTGACAAACATATACCTGTAGCCTCATATCAAAAGAACCACTTTTTATATTTAGCCTAACTATCACATACTGCAGCCTAAGTCAGGCATGGACAGTCACCCTTCAAGTCAATACAGTGAATTGCACTAAGTGACTTCCGTTACAATCAGTGCAGCGTGCAACACTTTTGTAGGAGGATGATTCATGAATAATTCATGACATTATGCCTCATTGTTGAACTGCCCATAGACACTTCTGTTCAAGGGGATGCTGTTCCTTGAATAATCTCACCTCAGTATGCATACATCTAGGTTATGATTGAACATGTTGTCTAAGTAGGACTCTTTGTTCGTACACATCACACACACTTTAGTATCATTATACAAGTTCTAACTTCACTTCCAGGGGACCGGGATGTGAAAATTTCCCCACACCTATAGAAACTTGCAGGAGTCTGGCTTGATCTTGAAAGTGAGTGAGACATCAAGGAATGCTAACAATGACACTAAACTGTTCATTTAATTGATATTAAAACACAAATGGGCAATTCTTAGGTGTACCAGGAGATGACAGAAACTTACAACTGCTGTTTACGTCTAAAACAGAAAATTACAGAAATTGTAAAGTTGAAAACTTTCCCCAAAAGAAAACCAAAAAAAAACCCAGAGGAATCTGCGAGTTGGAAAACAGAAATTTCCATTTTGTGATTCAGAAAATTTGCAAGAGGGGTGGGAGGCAGAATTTTAATGAGGAATTAAAAGTTACAAGCACAACTGAAATTTTCCTTGCAAAATGGCTGAAAAACAG
Source organism: Stichopus chloronotus (assembly GCA_021234535.1). Classification (NCBI taxonomy): domain Eukaryota; kingdom Metazoa; phylum Echinodermata; class Holothuroidea; order Aspidochirotida; family Stichopodidae; genus Stichopus; species Stichopus chloronotus. The sequence continues at coordinate 24,250,083 of CM037831.1, read as the reverse complement.
TTAATTTTTGGATGCACAGGCAAAATTTTACCTTCATAGAGCCAATTCTACATGCATCCATGCATGTAAAACTCTGCTTCGAACTCTTAGGAGTGCGGCTACAATTTTCACTTGGAGTTGACATGTGCTTATGATTAATATGAAAAACTGTATAAAATTTAGAATCTGTGACCAGAAGAAATGTCATCAAAGGTATCACACAACTAAAACAGTTGTTGGTGTAGGGCCTATGTCTACTTCTTTATCTTTGATTTTTTTTGGTTATTTTTTTTCCCTTCATCTCACAATGTTAAATGGACTTTCTGTGAAAGTAACAACTGTGAGAACCTGTGGAAGAAACGAGACAAGTTAAATCTGCAATGGAAAGAAGTTAGAAGAGGATTCCAAATAAGGATATTATTAAGATAACATTTGCATCAGAAGTCCTAAGAATGACCTATGGTACTATGCTAAGAGAGAGAATTTGGTTGTTGGGTGTTTGAAGATACAATACACTCCCAATCCCCTAACCCTGTAGTATATATGTTAACCCCATAATATATACATATACACTAACCCTACAAGCAAGTACACCTAGAATGACACACCCCATAGAATAAACCACCCATATATACTTCTGAAACTGTATTACTTCACACAACCTACACTATTTCATTAAAAGCAGAATGACATAATTCTTTAAACATAGTACATTGCTGATGAAGCCTTATTCTAGTTCTTTGATAAGGTCTTTCCACTTTTGCCTACAGGCTAGGTTTTCATATCCTAATTTGAAATGTAATGTCAACAAAACAACCCAGAATAAACCTCAAAATACCACCAATTCTCTAAAATGATGATCCACCTGCTAGACATAAGTTTATGTGACACATATGCCTCATGGCGAATACTACTCTGTCAATTGACCTCTCTTACGACTTCACAAAAGTTGCAACATCGATTCAGGTTTTCACAGGATGTCTACAACTTCGTGAGTTAAGAAGGAAAAAAAATATGAAAAAAAAAAGTGTAATGTTGTGTTCTTGGATGGTGATGGCATTCTTGTTTATTTATCAGACCAAGGTCAGTCAGTACGTGCAGGAGAATTGAGATAAACCACTATACTCCTGGATCCTCGTGTAATGTGTGTGTGTAATTTTTCAGGGAGTACCTGACTATTTAGAAGGAATTGTTGCATAAAAGGCAATACAATCTTTACAGGTAACTTGCAATTGTTCTGTTGAGGATGTCATTATATTCTACTGTATGAACAAATTCACACATTGTGTCCCCTTACTACATTGGCACTTTGTGGAGAAGAAATAATACTGGCATTGTGTAATACATAAGACACCAAATTAAGTTCTGAGCAGTCCGTGTGAATAAATCTACAATCAGATCAGAAGTCATCATAAAATAGTAAAATGTGATGCTAACTGTGGCATCATGGCACATTTTAGAGAATAGCCCAGCATTTCAAGGACACTTCAAGAGTGCCACCGATGATCGAGTATACTTAAACGCAGCCCCGATACTCACGTACAGCCGACGATCAGATGAATATGCCTTTCAACTGCTGTACAGGGTAGACGTCGCCAGGTGTGAAAAGGTGTTTACCCACCACCCTGATTTTTTAGATGCATGTCCCCTTTGATGAAAAAAAAGACTACTGATATTATTCCACACATATTTTTCAAAGTGCTCCTTTTAAAGACATCTCATCCACCAACTGTAAGACTGATGTTGTTTACATTTAGGCATTTTCACCCCTCAACCATAGGATTCTGCCTGTTATGTACTATCAGCAATCAGTAAATGTGCACAGAAACAATGACCATGGGTGTTGATTTGTTACTGAAAGTGCGCAAGTGGCGGAAAAGTGTTATGGCTCTACCCAGATCCTGTTTTGTTTTCTGCATGGCCCCTCATCAAATTGAAGCACCGTGAATGCACATTAGTTGGCGCATAGCATACCAAGGAAATATTGACAAAAATACCTCATAGATTGCAAGAAATGGCACTTCCCAATCTCACTTTGTTAATTTCAGCTAAATTTGCATGAATTTAGAATCTAAGTTTCAGAGGAAATTCATCGTGACACTTATAAAAGTGAAGAGGTAGGGGACAAGTCTCCCCTTAAAAGACGGGCCGAACATGTGACCCCAAACCGGCACCCATGACAATCCTTATTTAACAATTGGGACAATAACTTAAATGAGCTAACACTGATTAATCTGAAATTGGGTAAATAAGCAGAAATCCATAGCTTATTTAACCGACTGACGATCGGCTAAATAAGCTTAATGTTAACGCTTATTTAACCAACAATCAGTTGAATAACCACTGCCAAAACCCTTATTTTAGCCAACCTACATTCAGGTAAATAAGCACCATAGAAATATATACTTAGCCGAAGATTACTTAATAAGGACAAGTTTATATATCACACTGACGCTCATTTAACCGACGATTGAGTACACAACCACAGCAAAAACGCTTCTTTAATGGACTGACCATCAAGTAAATAAGCACCGCAATGACGCTTATTTAGCCATCTGGAGATTGGGTAATTAAGCACTGCACAGATAGCATTTAAGCGACTGACAATCAGGCACTAGCAATGATTGACGATTGGGTACATAAGCATAATTTTCAACTCTTATTTAACCGACGATCGGGTAAATAAGCAATACTGCCATCAGTATTCGCCCAACAATCATTTGAATAGCTTCCACCATTTAAAAAACCAGACACAGCCCTTATTAGTTATTATTTTAGTTGTCTGATACCCTTGCTGATAGGGTTGGGCAGTACCAGGAAAATCAGTACCGGTATTTGCAGTGCATCAGTACCCGCAATACGCAAAGTACGGGGATTGACCACGTGCTCAACGTGCTAAAAACAAAAGTTTCTGTGTCTTGTTGAACGTGATAAAAACAACAGGTTTTGAGCTCTGTATACTGTGGTGGTAATGCAGTAACTTGTATTCATGTCTTCATGTAAATTCATTGACAAAAAACATCAAATGGCGAGGTAAAAACTTTCATTTGTGCAGCTTTAGCAGGGTTTGAGAGCAGTACTGTATACAGCAGTTAAATTGGCGACCACCTATTTGCCGATGCCATCATTTGTCAACATACCCAGACGCCATTTGCGGCCTTATTCTTAAGTCAGGTGATCTGATTACTGTACATTAACAACAAATTATTCTGTCACACAAAATCGTTGGAACCTTGTCTTGTTTTGATGCACTTTCTCCAGAAATACAAACAAATTCGCTTTCATTGCCACTTATATACACAAACAACGTAACTTTCATGATACAAGCAGACAACTGTATGTGCATCGTATAGTACTGTTGTTCGAAGCGAGCGAGTCACTGTACTATTTCAACCTGAAATTTTCACCTGTTGATCATCTCCTGCAGTTCCAAACTGAGCAAGCTGTCTATGCCCTGCTCTAAAGACCTCAGTTTCAAATGACTGACAGCCTTGAAGTGAAAGATATTGTGTACAAGTTTGCAGATCCGATTCGTAGACTTCACTTCCCATGATTTTCAACAGCCAATCAGGAGTTTAAAATGCTAGTGGCAGGCAGGACTTACGTTCATAAGTAGATGCAAGGCAGGAACGTTGCTTGTAATCATGAATTGCAGAAATTCCCAATCCAGCTTATGCAGTGATGTGAATGAAATTTCATTACTAATGGCGTCAATTCAGTGAAGTAAAAAGGTCCCCGTTGTAGCAATTCATAGCATAATTAGTGCCAGAAATCTTCTTTTCCACTGGGTGTGCCTGCCTGCCTATTTCTGTAATCAGTGTTGTCAGGGGGCAAAATAGGCAAATTTGGTTTATTTTTTACCTTTGTGGGCCAGTAAAAATGAAAAGTGCATGCATTTTGGCACTTTGGGGGGTATAATTGAAATAAGTATAAAACACCCGCTGCATCACAAAATTCCAAGAATTTTTTTCTCCCCGATTTAGTAGTCACCTGAGTGGGACAGTCACGGGTTTACAATTTACTCTCCACTTGCAGCAACGTAGATTGAGTATGTAATGATGTATATCATATTGCAGTGTGCTGACAACGAGGACAAGTGTTACACTGTGCAAGAAGACAGGGTCAAGTTTCCTCGAGTGAGAGCTAGTTTTGTTTGCCTTTTTTTCAAGTAATTTGGTGGGAAATTTGGCGGGTAACCCCACAAACAAACTGGTAACCTTGATTATGGTCATTATATGCCCATCGACTGAGTAATGAATGAAACTGGATTACATTGGATAGTTGTAGCAGTAGGATAACCTAAAAAAGTTATGCCAAAGACTTGGAAGCAGTTAAAGTTAATATTTTAAAACACAAAATTGCTCATAACTCGAAAACGGAAGGAGGTACGGACTTTTCTCCTTTCGCAGGACATTTCAATAAGTATTTTGAGTACGATCTTTCTATCTGTGCAATTTCTGTGTTAATCAGAGTTAATTCGACAGAGTTATGATAATTTGTACTAGTTCCACGAAATTCCCTAAGGACACATTTCTGATGCAAATTTTTTGGCTGGTATTGTCCTAAATGGTTCATCGGAGTTTTCATGATAATGAAAATGGGGTACTAATTTAGAATCAGTGACCGGAAGTGACGTATTCTTTAATAAAGACCGATCAGCAGCAGTTCATCTATATTAATGTCCCCAACGTCGTGCTCAAATACCGTAAAAAGCTATGTGTACCTGTTCCACGAAAATATCGATCTTATTGGTAATTTGAAGTCCGAAGGCCTGGGCCTGTATCGATATTTTTACTTTGGAATTCCGACCTTACCTCACACTAACCAAAACTCGAGGAAACTCCTGTAATGTCCCGCTAACTGGGGGAGAAATATGCGGAGATAAAAAACAACTTCAACCGTACTTCCGTAGTACTAGCCCATCCCAGCCTTTCAATTTCAGTTATAGCCTAGCTTACTACGTACTCAGTAGTAAATAGTACTCCTACAGTAGGTCCCCAATCCATTCTCACGACTGTATGTATTACAGTACTATTAGTCTGATATATATACTGTATATACATATATCAGATTCTACATGAGCATGCCCTACCAAAAAAAAAGGAAGAAAAATATATGTTTAAGGTACCTCGGCAATGTGTTTTAATGTTTAAGCAGTGGCAGAATAATCTAAACAGAAGAACAGTCTTCTGACGTTAGATCTCCCTCGTAGTCGTACAAATAAATAACACGCATCTCATGTATACCATCCAAGCTAAGGCCCAGATCCCACTCTTGTTTAGCATATATGTTACGTACTCTTACTTAGGACCAGTCGTTTAAACTTTGAATCTAAACGTTTGAAGTATAATGTAAGGGGCATTTATGAATAATGGATTACCAACATCACCTCATTTTATTTACATTATTTTATTGATAACGAATGCTTTCGCTGATTAAAGAAAAATATCTGAACGTAGACTAGTACTAGTAGCTCGTGTAATCTCAACATCCATGGCAACATAGGACGCGTCTGCATCGCGTGCTGTGAGTGCAGTGTGAAGTTGTCCAGGGACGGATCTTCTGGAACATTATGTTTATGTCGTGACAATTTCTGATAAAAGTATGGCAGACAGGGCCAAAGTCTTTAATTTCCGCAATCTTGAGGGACGAAAATGTGGGTTCGTAGGAAAACCCGATATCCAAGACTTGCTTTTGAAGTGGTATGGCATGAAATAAAAAAAAAGAATGCTATTGACTTTGACTTTAAGTTTAAACTTTAAAGCAGGATGTGCTGTTTGAAGGAGCAAAAATAGCCTTCATTGTCTATTCTTCATCATTCTCTTCCATTCGATGCCAATCTGGAAAATACCATCTATGATATGTTTCTTTCAGGAGAAATTTCATTCGTTAGATTGTTAATTACGGCAGAAAGAAGAGAGATTCATTTTTTTTTTTCGGGTAAAAAGTTAGCAGAACCAGGCCCTGTAGTAAATGTGTGACTTTTCCGTGTGAAGGCCCCACAACAGAAACGCATTGCTTCAGGAAATTAAGCTTCTTTTGGACAAATAGGCCATGCTACGGTAGTTTGTGCAGCTTTTTACAACTGTACAAAATATAGCAAGTGTTTTGGTGCGCCTTTGACATTGCAGGAAAGACAGCACATCCTGCTTTAAGTAGGTTAACGTCGAGGTTAAGCAGGTTAATGTTGAATTAAGTAGGTCAAAGTTATTTTAGTAAGGCTAGCTACAGTGATAATGTTAGGCTTTGGCTTGGGCAATTGTTGTAAGGTCTACAATCTTGGACAAAACTGTTGTGACACTTTGCCATACGTCGCTCTTATGATACAAAATTTAAGTTGAGAGGAAGACCTGAAACCTGAAGCAAGCAAGTTTTGAAACATATTGTCAAAAATAAACAGCTAATTTTTGGACATGGTGCATAACAAGGCGTATGGGTATGATGATTTTCAAATTGAAGTATTCAGAATTTTTGAAGTATAATTTTATGAAGGGGGTTTATTTCCTTATATGTTTTGTTGAAAATGAATGATCATATAATGAGAAAATTATTGCATGGTTTTGTAGTGAATGAGGACAGAAATGGTATTGTTTAGAAACAACTTGGATGCTAGGCAACTGTTGTGTTGTGGTGGTAGGAAAGCCAGAACTTTATAAGATCTCATGAAATAGTGCCACTTTCTACCATTAAATGTTAAAAGTCAGAACTGTTGCTATATATTAAAATAATGGTTGAATGTTAGTAAAAGCTTCTTTTTTACATTTTGTTCAGAAAATTCAACATTTGTGACTACATTTTTCACACTATGTGAAGCTGGCTGGTAGCATATCTAATTTGTTTTCTTGTAACAGACGTAATTTTTCCACTTTTTGTTTAAATTTGCTTTCAAAACATTTGGTAGAGTGTGTTTTTCCTTAACCCTGTGCTGTCGGACGCTGTCGTCACTGTAGGCCTCCAGTGAGTCAGCTTGGATGAAGAAACCAGGGTTTGATTCACGGCATGTGCAGATTGTTTTTCACTGCTCAAATTTTTCTTTATAATTTCAAATGTCTGTCAACTTCTCATTTTTTATTCATTTAAAAGGTAATATATTTACTAATATAATGATATAACCCTAACAATTAAAAATGTCATGTTACTCTAAAGTCTGTTGAAACTGCTTAAATTGTCCAACATATGATAGTGCACAGGTCTGTGTATATGATCACTGTGTGTGGTACAACAGAATGGGTGTCACAATGTCACTGTTATGGAAATTAACAAATGTCATGTCTATTAAATTCAAACTTTTGTTTTTTTCTTTTGCATAATAATGAAAGCACATTTTTTTATTCAGATTTACTTACTAATCAAGCATTATATTCGTTATGTGTAGTCCATGTAATACCAGACACCACATTATGGTTGTGAAAAATTTAAAATAACACATGTATATACATTGGTCTTCTTAAACTGTCTACCACATTTTACTTACTTTTTTTTGTTTGTTTCTTTCTTCATTGCCTGTTTCAGTGTCAGAGTTTAAGCCAAAAGTACTCATTTGTATCAGCATTCAAAATGTTTGAAAATAGTTTTCTGGTAGACCAGACGCATAGGACTTATGATGTTACAGTAGTTCCTCAATGATTGGATTTTATTTAGCTCAGTGTAAAGCTCTACATGGCTTTGACTGATTTAGTTCTCCCTTTACTCCCTAACACCATTGGCAGCATTCAGAATAATACTAAGCATCTTGAACATAAGCCCAAAATATGCCATCAGGTTCCATCTGATATAGTCCCATACTATCCTCAAAATTTTAAGTTAATCATGATTTTACTTGATTGTTAAATTGACAAGTGTATTTAAGCCAGTTGCATAAAATACTGCTCAAAACAAATATCTTAAAAACAGTAAATAACTGGTCTTCAACTATCACGGACATTGAGCACAAAATCGTCTGAAAGCTGTCATTTTTATAAATGGTCGCGGTATTCTACTTGAAAGTTTCCTCATTTTTTCCCAGACCTCGCCTTACATTGGACCTAGAACAGTTTTTGCTATCATAAAACTGTTTTTGGTATCATGAAAATTGTAGTTGAAACTATCACAACAGCATTTGATGTCAGTTAGTTCAAGGGGGCGAACTGGTAGGCAGTCGTGGTGAAATGACTTTCATTTGGGGCAAACTTGCAAGGGGGCGAAACAACCAAGGCCAACTGGTTGGCGATGATCTTGGAAGAATCACTGGTAACCAATGAGACTGGTACACAGAGATTGGGTAAAAATCAAGTTCAGTGATGGAAGATGATTAAGTAGAAATAAATTTACATGGCATTGACCGAGGAGAGCAAGAAAGGGTACAGTTGGCCTACGTATTATGGAGAGAGATGTTGACAGTTCTACAATATCATTGACAGTAGAGAAACATGCTTGTGGAGGTTTTGAGGGCGTGGCTGAGGATAAGGGCTGGGTCATGAACTACGTGAACCAATCAAACTATTAAAACCTGTAAGCAAATTTTTTGTTACCTACAGTTCAACCAATCCTTGTGCAAACTTGTCTTTTCCCTGTATACATACAGAGATGTATGCACCACCCATTCAAATATGTAATCCTTTGTCTGCTCACTTACATTAAGAAAATAAAGAACAAGTTGATAATTTGGCAGGAGAATCTAGATATTGACCCGCTCTGACAGACTTATACTCCAGAGATGCGGAAGATTGTAAAAGACCTATTACATACAACTAGGCCTCAGTCTTCTAGCTGTAGTACAGTAGTATTTCCTGAGTGTCATAGTCATACTGAAGTGCTGGATTCAGTCCAAACATTTTTAAATTACTAAATCACTAGTGGATCGAAGGGGTGGCTGGCAAATTTTACATTCCCCCACCTCCAAAAGGATGTACTAAAAGTATTGTTTCCAAAACTTTGCCAAATAATTAAAGGCAGTCAGTCATTGCCCTACAGTCACAGTTCCAATTCTCTCAACCACTTACTTCTAGACCCCCCCAACAGTCTGTCAAAAACTCCTTCAAATGTGTAACAAAAACAATGGACTTCTGTCTATGCTGTGTAATATGAGCACCTCTGCATGTTTTGAATTTCCTCTCAATCAAAGAGTAGAAGCAATTAAGAATTTTGCTCACCCAAAAATGTAGTTTGGAGCTATGGGTGACTGCCCTTAAGGAGTAGCCTGTGTTTTTTGGAAGAAAAGTGACTCTGAAAAGGAACTTGTTGTACCACATTGCATCTTAGGATTGTATGGCAGTGGGAGGGGATATGGCTCCCAGCATGGATTTTTTTTTTTGCCATGTCCCATCCTTGACTGTGGGAGGTCATTACATTCAGTAATAGGACAGATAAATTGTCTAAAATTGAGGGGGAATGCATGTCACCTCAAAAGTCAAAACCCTCCTCCATGTTCACTGTACCACCAGCTTGGGCCCTCCAAAGTAAAGGGACCTGGATCCACCAGTTGACCTTACTCATTTCATGTGTGTATATGTTTGTATCCTTCTTTTATACAGGAATATATGCATACTGTATATCGTCAAACCACCATCTTTAAACAGATTTAAAATTAAGCTTTAATCAAGTTTGGTATAAACGGGGGATCGTTAATTTGCCCTTTTTCTTTTGTGACAAAGTGACCTGTGTGGTTAATATTGTGAATATCAATATTCTGAATTGAGGTTGGATGCAGAACTATGCATGACAAATTGGTTTGCTTTAATTACTCGTATCTTCCAGAATATGTAAGAATTCATCTCCTCTGGTATGTGCTGACATGAATATAAAATCAATAAGTGGTCAATGTGATAATCATGCATAGGTCTGTAAGATAAAGATATGATGGAGATTGATTGATTGATGTATTGATTTCATGTTATGTAATAATTCTCTGTTGCTCTCTTTATGAACATTTCAATTGTATACAAGTTTTGGATGCTCCTAAGCTTTTGTCTCACATTTCTGTATTTCCTGATAAAATGTACAGATCTCTTAGACATGCAAGAATATGAACATGAGTGACTTACATGACTGTAACAAATGATTGCAATCCAAGAAGATGGAAGATTATATTCATGATAGGATATATTATTGAAGTTATTTGTCGCACTTTAAAGACATCTGTAAGCCATCGTGTAACGGGGAAAGATGTAGCGTATCATTGTCTTCCATAGTGAATTGATAATGAGAAAGTCTTTTGATAAGATTGAATAGGTTGTAGAAAACATTTGTAATCAACAGTAACTGAAGAAAGATACTACTTAACATTATTCATCCTTAAGGTTAATGCTTTATTTTTGTTCCTCAGGTCAATGAAAGGTAACTTATTTGTGCAGTACTACAGCTATGACAAAATGTTTCAAGTCTATCAAAAGAATGACTTTGTTTTGGTAAGTTGTATGGTCTTGGAAGTTTATGACATATTGGTCGATCAATTTATTTGGATGGGTGATTTGTTAATTGATTTTTTATGTAAACATCTTGATAAAGATGTGAATCTGTTCGTGGACCATTTCCTTTCTGAGCACATATATTTCATTTGCTTAGTATCTCATAATTTTACCATTGCTGAGTCTTCATTTGTGCTTTCTTCAGTTTGTGATCCTTTTTCTTCATTTTAAGTACAGTTACCCAACTGTATGACTGCAACAGTGGTTTGATTGAAGTCCACTCCATTACACTTAATTTTCATGTAATAGAATATACTGCTGTTGTTCACAAATAAACTAAGGTAAAAGTATGGAATTCTATAAAACTGTTGATCTGTTGATTCGTGCTGATAAACATCTTTGTTTCAACATCTTTTTCAATTGTACTCATCTTTGAAGTCTATGAAATTCTAGTAATTCACAGATCAGTCTTTGGGAAGGGCAGGGGCTGAGTACAGGCAGGATTCTCTAATTGCAGTACCACCATTGTTTGGCCCAGATTGTTCAGGAAAAGTTTATCCGGCCAAAATAGCATTTCCTGGTTGTTCTATGTTACGTGCACTCAGCCGTGAAATAAGGAGCTGATGTCTGTCATTTCAAAACTAGTGAGATAAAAACAGTCAATCTATGAAAAATTGTGATACACACCAGATTGGTTGAGATTATACAAGAATCATCATGAGTTATGCATCCTCTTTCATTTATTTTCTGAGCACTTGGCATTATTTCTCTGGGGGGATGGGGTTAAACATACTTTTATCTCCCTTTCTTCACTTTGGGACTGAGCCCCCTCCCTACCCCTTCTCAGTTCTGTCGCCACTGGCAATGTTCATTGTAATAAGCTGGTGGCATTGCTGGTGTGGATTTCTCTTATGAATGTAGTAATGTATGTCATATTATTTATGTTCTAAATGTAGGTAACATAAATGTATTAGTACATCAGCAGCATGTCAGCAGCCCCTTCATCTGTGTAACCATTTGTATAACATGCCAAATAAATATTTTAGAATCAATATTGGTGGGAAATAAAGTCACCTATTATCTATTATTCGAAAGTTACATCACTTTTATTCAAAGGAACTTTTTATCTGGAATTATTTTGTCATGTTTTATAATATTCTGTTTGGAAACAGACTGTAGCACTTATCATACAGTTGCATATTTATGCTTCCAGAGTAAATACTCAAACATTTCAAGTGTACTGAAACTGTCATTGTGACAAAAAATCATGAATATCAAATTCCTGTAAAGATAACAGTTTTCTTTATTTACAGTTTTACAGTTTTCTTGTTAATACTTCCACATCAGTTGTAAGTCAGACTTTATCCTCCTGTTTTACAGCATGAAATGAAAGAAACAGGATCAATTGGTGAAGCTTTTAGTCATATAATGGATAAACATGTTCCATTTATGATAAAAGTAGTTTATTTACAGAGCCACTGTGTATAATTATTTCTAATAGCTAGACAATTAAATTTTATTTCAAGATTTGCCTTCAGACAGCCAAGTTAGTATTTGTTTTAACCCAAGTCAGATTTTACTCAGAATCTGACACAATAAGTATTGATATAATGCAATGAATTTGTATAGTAAACAGCCAAGTACAAGTATGATCATTGTACAGCAAGTTAACTTGACTATTTGAATCACATAGCTAACTGATTATGACAACTTTATGAAAAGGGAAACGCATTAGCTGTACCTTTAACAACCTGATGAAATTGCCTATTTCAACTCTATTTGTATCTATAAGCACCAACATAAAACAATACTATTTAAGGTAAGTGGGTGTTGAATACTGTAGTTTTATATTAAACATAAGGTGTCTCATCTGTATGGTAACATGCTTTACCTTAGAGATAAAAACATACTTTGAAAGTGGATACAAGTCAAATATCTAGATGTATAGCTGAGGGTATAACACCATGGACAGCACACTACAGTTTGGTGCTATATTTTAGAGTTTACTGTGACCAGGGTCATAGGTATCAATGTGGGAGGAGAGGTTAGATGGAGAAGAGGGAGATATGTCCCCCCACTTTTATGAGAAAAGGGGACACTAACACATTTGTCCATTTGACTTTTTGTTATCACTTTTTGTAAATTACAAAAATTAACACTACATTATTCTTAGTAAAGGTGAAAATTTCCTACAATCTGAAAGTTTCCTACAATCTGAAAGACATAGTTATAAAAAATATTCTTGGTACTCTATGCACTAACTGATGGTAGCAGTTTGCATGCTATAGATGAAGTCCAGAGTAAGGATATGGCTCCAATGGAGTTTTTACTCTCCCCTCCCACTTTAACCCTTAGCCTAGGGCCAACCTCTAAGCCCTCCCATGAAAAAGCATGCTTATACCTCTTTAAGGAGAGAAAGTTGAGGCCATATGGCCTCTCCCCACTTAAAAGTCCAATTGATGCCCATGAACAAGGTACACACAGAGTATGATAACAAATGGTTTTTGATTGATAGTGTGGTATGTGTTTATCTTGTCTGTGACTTTTGCAACGTCTACTATTTGAAATATCTGCTGGTACAAAGTAAAAGAAAAAACTCACAAAGACTCATATATGGTTTTACTGTTTTATCATTCTCAGGATTTCTTTCAAGATCCTTATGTAATATCAACTATAAATATTATCAATGAAAGAGGAACTGCATCACCTGCAGGTAAGTATCTGATCTGCTCTTAAATTTGACAGAATATCAAATTCTGTTTCAGATACTGTTTAGTATGTCTTTTTATATTACTTAAAACTGCATTAGAACACTTTTGCAAGTTCCTATTTAGACTTCTCACAAACATAAACCGTTGTGTCATACATACACCTTTACAGTCTTCTCCTGATTCTAGAGAGTATCAGTCTCTCAACAAACAGATTGTTGATGTAAAATCACTCTTAGAACCGTCTACGTAACAGTAATTCTGACTTGAAGAATTCCCAGCTGTATTAAGCCTAGGTGGCAGAGAAGAAGCTGAAATCCCTTTTGAAATGCCATCAAATAGAATTCTTATTCTGTTGACCATGTCTTCCACTATGTGCATTTAATTACATTTTCTATCAAAGAAACCCAGAGAACCTTGAGACTTTTGTCTGGAACTTATCTCTAATTGCTGTAAAAAGCTATCTTATTGGAATATGGTGAGATCTCCAGGTGTTGCTACCTACACAAATGTTGAAAGGTGATGTTCTTACATTCATGCCCTCCCCCACTTTTGCATGCACCTTTGCAAAACAAGTCCTATTCCCACGCATGACATCACAGACTATTGTGGGCTCTCCAAATAATAAATCTGACTGAAAGACTAAGTCAGAAATTTAGAAATGAATTGCTCCTTACTTAATTGTAATGTGTAAAACCTCTGGTTAACCTTTTACATTCTAAATCATATGCAGTGCTGACTCATTAGTTTCTTCAGTGTCTTTAAACTACAGAGTGTGCATTAATGGAAGCTATATTGTACTGTATTGAGCAGACCATTATTCTAATTCATTGTGTTCCTTTAAACTCACCGGTTGGATACTTTGTTTGTGAAGTACTTCATTTTTTTTTCTAACTTTGTTTTTCAAGATGGGAATAAGTCACACAATAATTTTTTAGGAACAAGGAAGATAGATATCGAAACTAAAAATTGCTGATAATATGATGACCATGAACTGCTGCATATAATGCAGGAGGTGCAATCAAATTGTATAGTGTGTTGTAGACTGTTTTATACTTCTTATGATTGGATAAAAAAGGAATACACTGATAATATAGAAGATTAAAATAGTAATCATACCAATAGAAATGAAAGAGAAAATAACATTACAAAAGCTGTGTACAAGAGTTAATCTCATGTACTCATTTAAAAAAAAAAGAAGAGGGGTGATTAAGTCATAGAAGTCAACCACATTGTGTTGACCTAGTTTCAATTCTGATGGACCACATGTCATGTAGTTATCATATTATTGGTGTGTGTTATGCTTAATTGATAGTAATATTGCTTTATGATTTACATGATCCATGACAATTTGTAAATATTGAGGTGATTGTATTAATAGACAAATGTAAATTAATTTCAATACATTACAGTTTCCAGTTAACTGTTTTATTCCTCAGGGATTTCAGCAGCTCAAGTTGAGGTCAAAGAGATACCCTGTTCTATTACTTCTATGACATTTTTTGATCGTCTGACCAACCAAGAAATTGTTCGAGAATCTGCGCATATTGTAAAATGCTATGATGAATTTTATGATGGTTTTACCATCTCAGATGAACTAAGGAAGGTAATTAAGATAAAGTACTCTAATTTTGTTAGAGAAATCTGAGACAAATTTAAAATATAGCATTACATGTACAAGTCCATTAGCAGACCAGACAGATTAGTCTGTACTAAATGCATCTTTACTTAGATGATACGTATCACTAGGTAGTTGCTCTATTATCTGTTGTTACATGCTCTAGCAACACCATGAATTTCATGCATTTGACTGAACTTAACCAATTATGTAAAAGCAGGAGCTAGTTAATTAAGAGATGTATCAGCACAGAAATATACCACTTGAATGCTGTTTTACACAGTTGCAGTGCTGGTGAGTGAGGGTGGGGGGGGGGGGGTTGTGGTGGAACTGGTACTCTTTTCAGAGAGATATAGAGAGTAAATATATATACAGAGAGATATATTTTGTAACCTTTGGAAACTGTGTTTGAGCTATAAATTTCTGCAGGGGTGGGTTGAGGTGCGCATTTTCTAGAATTTGTAACTTAACTTCATAAAATTATATTTTTCACACAAGAAAGATGTATGCATACTGTATATTACCACTTTACACGTGTACATGCCCAAACCTACAGTATGTGCCTTCCCCATCTTTTGGTAGCACCCCTCTATCTGCATCTTGTTGTATCCTCCAACCCTCCTTCTCCCCTCACTTTTCGGAATGTGGTGTCATCCCTGCTTGTAATTCAGCTCATCATGACGACATGACGGTGATTGAACGCTGTCATATTTGTTACAAGTGTTCCTGAATACTTGTTAACAGATAACTCAAGATGAAATCAGAGAATACGTTAATATGCCACCAAATGTACGTTGCTGATAGATAGATATATACTACAGTAATTGTTTAACCTACATAAAAACTAATCGACTGGATTATCTTTTTACAGTAAAAGCATCCTCAAAATGTCATTGGAATGCATGCTTCTTCATTAGGGTCTTTCTTTCTAGTGTAAGACTATGTGGAGGACATACTATCAATTCAGTGACTCTCTCCACAAATGGACAGAATGTCTGATGGCTTTGAATTAAGATATGAACTGTAATTTGAAGTATATGTCACTAAGTAGTGATCCAATGACATATGTAAAGACTACATTGATGTGATACAATAGCATCCAGTATGACTTGTATCTAGGATCCTAGCGAGAGGATTTTGAGTAGCAGCTGTGGGTGCCTCATCAGTGTGGTGTGAACGCTGTCATAGTGAAGGTGTCTAATGGGAGGGGGTTTGAAATAGTGGAACTTTTTTGCTGATAGATTATGCAGAAGTAGTAAATGGTGCATTCTTTTTTTTTTTCTTTTTTTTTAGTATTTGAAAATGAATTTTGGCAGTTTGCTTTTGTAAATAGTATTTTTTTAATATCATACAGATTTACATTATTCATTTTGCCTCAAATCACCATGTAAAAATGTCGGATGCTTTACATTTCAATATGATATATTTCCATGACTTTTCACACATTTTTGGTGGAATTTGTATTGAATTTTGTGCTCTTCAGTTTTCTGGAGATGTGCTCTTTATGCCAGTTGGCAAGCATCACTGTCGGCTACTACCAGCCGTCAGCAGTATAGCATGGATAAAGTCCCGCTTGTAACAATGAGTAAGGCTCCCTTGGTTATTTTCTTCCTTCTTTCACAGCTCGAAACTAACATTGTATTGCACAAGTATGATGCATGAGACACTGGAGACAGTCTAATAGATTGAATTCATATCGTCATTTTGTTTAGATCCTACAGAGTCAATAGGTAACTTGTCAGCTGCTTCACATTAGTACTAACATGTTTAATCAGACTGACATCTGTCATACATTCACAGATTTCTTTCTATATTCATAATTAATTCGATTAACAGATGCTACTCTTGGAAGATTCAGAAAATTATGAGATATACAGTGATTCAGAGAGAGATGAATTTCTCTTTAGACTCTTCAGACATATGTGCCTTGGAGGAGCAGTCTGTCAATATGAAGATATTATCGAACCTTACCTGAAAACTACAAAGATTATCTACAAAGATCTAGTCAGGTATGTAACAATTTTGAAACAAAAAAAAAGCCAAACTGTCTTTGATCAGGGAGCTGTTCCTGTGGCAACTCCCTGGTTTCGTTTGACTGCAGAACTATTTAAACATGTGTCATTTGACGAGGAGGAGAAAGTCTGGTTTATAAAATGAAACATCCGGTTTTACTTACAATCCATGACAAAAAACAAACTTTTCTGTTACATTAATATTTACAGGTCATTGCTTTAGAAGTGTTGGTATTCTTGTACTGAAGAAACAAAGGGTATCATGCTTGACAAAACTAAGCAATTGTACGAGTAACTAAACTAATAATGTCAACAAAGTTACTGAACTATTGTTATAGTACCATAGAAATGTATTTGAAAGAGGTACTTTTAACATTTAGATAAAGCTAAATAGATGAAAAGGAGACAGATGTGGTTTAAAAGTATAAATTTTCCACCCATTGTGTGTGTGTGTGTTTTTCTCTTTGTGACACTATGGATGTTCTGCTTTTGTTTATGGTCAGGTGTGTAAGTTAACATTTATTTTTTAATGAATATTTATTAAAAAATTGTCATGATTTTTGTCTTGATTTCCATGCAGTGTCTGCAAAGATTCCAACTCCGGAGAGCTGAAGGTTTCTTCATTAGTATTTAAAGTAAAAGCATGGGTAAGTCTGATGGTAATTATGTAGTAATACATACAATTTGGAAAGTAATAAGTTTATCTGTGCAGATATTTTTGAGCACCATTTTGACTATCAGTGTAAAAATATCAGGAAATTTTAGCACTGAGAACAATTTGTTTACCTCAAAGAATTTTTAGGTTTAACTTAGGTTTGTTTTCCTATAAAGTGTGCTAAGCCATTCCTAATATACTGCTCTACATGTTAAAATCTATCTTGAAATTAGCATTCTTTGCTAATCCTCATGAAACTAATAATGGTACAAATAAAAAAGCTTCGTAGATTACATTTTAAAGTGCTGATCTTAATAATACAACACCACAATCTTGATTCTATTAGTATTAAATTGAATTCATATACATACCAACAATTCATAGTTTTTTGTTCACTTCTTCTGAGGATATGAAATTGTGCAGCAAATCTTTTATCTTCCAGACTTTTGCAAACAGTTAATAAAGCACTTTCACAATGCACATGGCAAAGTTCCGTCTAGGTACATGAGCTCTCTTTGTGTGTACTAATAGTTCTGAACAGCTGCTTTGTCCTTTTTGTCCAGTCACCTTGAAATAGTACTGACTGGGAATTCCCCATTACTTCATATTCAGCTGTGTATAATTTTAAGGTGATTAGTTCCTTGTTTAATTTTACTGCAGGTGAAACTAGTTATAAACCAAAGCCTAGATATTTGACATGTTATTTGGGTGTGTTTACTTAGTTTTTAATGTTTAACTCAAAGGTGATATGACTTGATGGAGGAAATAGTGACAGAATGTATTGATGACATGACAGCAAATTATCTGAAAATCTCTGCTTTGTTATGAACAATCAGAGAACAATTAAAATTTTCAAACCTTTGCATTTTGATGAAGCTTTTCAATTAATAATTGAACAGGTAGGGAAACTTTCTAGCACTATAATTTGAAAGAACATATTTGTGGACAACAAAATTTACTAACACGGAAAAATAATAGAAAAATCTTGTTATATCTCACCACCATGTGATATTACAGTGTACAAAAAAGAAAAAAAAATGCTTAAAGTTCTTTCACGAAATTTACATAACACAAAATGAGGTTTTTTTTCTCCAACCAGTGCAGAACATGTTTTACTGTATCTTCCTTGTCAGTGCCACATTGCATTTTACACAAATATTCCTTTCATTTGATCGTTGATGAAATGTATGACAGGAAATGATGATTGATCTGATTATTATTTTTAAAAAGTCTTAGATGACATCCTCTGTAAAATGTGTGACAAAAAATATTAAAAACAGGAAAATGCTTTCCTTTTGTTTTACATAGCTGCTTTATTACAGTACACTGAAATACAGAATATATGAAATAAGGAAGGGGGGGGGGTGGCAGCTAGGGGGGACCAGTGTTCATCCGAGAATGTTCTATATGTATGTGAAATGATTGATCTGTTACACAAGTGTTCAAACTGCCCTGCATTACATGTATGTGTAGTAGATGTTGTTTACTTGTAAATGTGTCATTTTCCAAGAATTTACTACAAGAAAAACATCAAAAGGCTCAGGTTATACTGACATGTATCCAAATGGAAGGGGTCAGATAGGAGGGGGTTGGTTGAGGAGGCGCTAAATTAATGGTTTGGTTTTGGTGCTGTCGTGTCACCATTTTTAGTTTCGATGAAATGGTAACCTTTGTAACCATGCATGTGTATTTGTGTGAATGTATGTTTGTTATACCTGCCTTGTAGACATGATGTCTCAAGGAGGGAAGCTGCACAGATGACATATTTAATATGTTGGTGTACCTTATTGAGTACAAGAAGCCTATTGTTTTGCTTGGAGGTCACGAGGGTCAAATAGGGAAAATCTTGTAAACATGATAGCTCAAGAAGGGAAGCTTGTACAGTTCTCGTATTTGGGTTTACATGCTGGAGTACAAAAAGCCTAATGTTTTTGGTGGAGGAAAAGGTCATTTGGGGTCAACAGGGTGCAAAAAGTATAAACCTTGTAAACAATACGCTATCGCAAGAAGGGAAGCTTGTACAGATTTAGTGTTTCATTCATGGGTGAATCTTATTGATAGCAATAACTGTCATGTTTCTGTTGGAGGTCAAAGGTCATTGGGGTCACTAGGGGTCATGAGGGAAAACCTTGTAGACACAATATCTTAAAGAGGGAAACTTATACATATGTCATACTCTGTAAGTGGGTGTGCTTCTTTGACTGCAAAAATCATATTATTTTTGGTACAGGTCAAAGGATCATTTGGGGTCAACAGGGGTGAAATAGTGAAAACCTTGTGAACTAATATCTTAAGAAGTGGAATTTGTACAGGTCTCATTTTTATTAGGTACAGTAGAGGTGCCAATATTGAGTTCAAATAGCCTATTGTTTTTGATTCCTTGCCGAAGGCAGGAGGAATCTAAGCGATGGTGATGTCGTGTATATGCGTGTGCGTGTGTGTGTGTTATTCCCTGCTTGTAAACACTATATCTCAAGAAGGGTAACCATGACTGATCTCATACTTGCTGTGTGGGTTGGTCATAGTAAGTAGAAGATCCCCATTGTTTTTGGTGGAGGTCAAAGGTCATTTGAGGTCACCAGAGGTCAAACTGTGAAACCCTTGTAAACACAATATCTCCAGAAAGATAACTGTGACTGATGTCATACTCAATGTATGGATTGTATATACTAAGTAGAAGACTGCTATCATTTTTGGTGGAGGTCAAAGGTCGTTTGAGGTCACCCGAGGTCAAACCTTGCTAACATCTCCAGAAGGGTAATGTTGACTGATGTCATACTTGATGTGTGGGTTCCCCATACTGGGTAGGTGATCCCTATTGCTTTTAGTTGACATCAAATGTCATCTGAGGTCACCAAAATAAAGGTTATTTTGGGTTAAAGGCAAATGTGTTGTTTCAAGAACGGTAACTGCAGTAACTCTCATACTTGTCATGTGGATAATTCTTGTTTGTTTTAATATAACCGTGTCGCAAGGAATCACAAAGCCTTTTTGGCTATCTGGTTGATGGATGTCAAAGATCATTTGAGGTCAGCAGGGTCAAGTAAGGAAATTCTTGTAAACACAGTATTTCAAGAAGGGACACTAGATTTGATATTTTGTTTGATATTTTGTTTGTTGGGAAGCTCTTGGACATGTCTCTGTAGTTTACATTGTGCATGTTCAGATGGATACCTACAATATCCATCAACAGGTTCTAATTTACATCTCAAGTGGAGGTTTGGTAAATTATTTTAATATTACAAATAACCAAGCATATTACACGTTTTCGCCTGATGCAATATTATGTCAGAGTCATAAAAACGAAACTTGGTAACAAAATCATCAAAACCACAATGCATATGTGCTTTCTGGTTGAATCTATCATCCAATCAGGAATGAAGCAATCATGATGTCATTTTTATGCATGCTTGTATGTGTCGATGGAGCCATGTGACATCGTAGGCCTACTCATAAACAGCATTGTTACTCAGGAGTAACTGTTAATAACACCATGTTACCCCTTGCATTGTTTTTATCTTCATTAAATGATTGAACCCTTCTTTATTTCATGATGGAGCTAAATGATAAATTGAGATCAATAGATTTAATTCTTAAAGCATGTTTAAGCAGCTAACTCACTGAACCCATTCCGAGGTGAAGTTTGTGAAGAAGAAAGTTTCATTGTACAAGTTGATCTTTGAAAAGGTGATTTTAATGACCTTTAGAATGTAGAGTCACCATGGAGAGGAAGTTCATTCTAAGGTACCCTCATGATGAAATTCACCACAAAATTACTGTGACCACCATTTTAATCATTTCTTTATTCATAAAACTTTTTTTCAACATGCAAAAGTGTTATTTACTGGTCTTTGCAATTCTGTTAAAGGTCATGTGTCATGAAAATGACATTTTGGAGTATTGGGTTAATTAATCATTAAAATTGTTGAAAATAGCTACAATTTCCATCAAAATTCATCAAATATTTGCAATTGTGCACTCAAACTTCTGTCTCACACCTGCATCATGAATAAACATTGGACATGTACATGTAAATTTATGACATCAAGAAATGGACCCCTGTGATATTTCTCATGTTATGTTCAGAGGGCTTTTATTTGGACACATGTATTTTCTTGAAAATATATCAATATCACTTACCAATGTAAAACACAGTAATAACGTAATAACGAAGCAAAGTAGATAGGCCTACAAAAGGAATACTGACACAGTAAAGCACTCCATGTCATATGTTTTGCATTATTATCAAACTTAGGTCATAGCTCAAAAGAGTTAATAGATAATATAAGCACAATTGCAATGGATTTTCATTTACTATTTCACTCAAATGTGCAACTTCTGAATGAAGCCTGTTCATTTCTAGATGCATGTCACATCATCTCACATAGCCTTTAAACTACATATATTTAACTGGCATACTTTCTGTTGGTCAGGATTGGTATGTTTTGAAAGATGCCTTGAGAATATCTATGGACTCTTCGAAAGTATGTGACAACTTTACTTCAGCTAAGATTTTATCATCATTTACATTGCAATTAGCCCAAGTAGTCACATGTTCCTCTGTGCAAACAGGTGAATATACCGTATTTGTTATGAATCAATATGTAATATTACATTAAATGGACACGTGTGTGTATTTTGTTGACTTTATCAAGTTAATGCACAGCAGCAACATTAACAATACTCGTTTTTGAAGGATGCCTTCCAACACTTTGCATTTAATGGATTGCGTGGCTGTTATTAGTTGCTGACAATACAGAATAGCATCGAAACTGTCAGAATGTCCTTCACTGATAAACTTTCCTGGCACCAATCGTGATGCATTGAATGCTTACCTTTTGTTGTAGCATGGAAAAGCAGTTACAGTTAAAGTGAAAGCACATGTATCTTTTATGGTATCTAGTTAGAAATTACACACTCTTCGGGAAGAAATAAATTAGCACTATTTGACTATCAGTACGACATTATTATGAAATTTTATTACTGAAAACGAATCACTCATATCGTAAAGAAGTTTTCCAATATGCATAAATATCACTGCTTTATTGACATCATTACTAAGAACATGTTTCCAATTAATTTTGGTACTTGAGTTTGTTTTCCTATAAATATGCCAAAGATTATTCTAAATATAGGCCTACTGTTCTACATGTTTTAATCTACCTTGATATTAACATTCTCTGTTGATTCTCATGTAACTAATAACAGTACCAGTAGAAATAGTTCATAAATGAAAGCACTGATTTTAATAATGCAATACCACTCTAAGCTATCTTGATTCAGTTAGTAAAAGCTGCATTCAAGTATACATACCAACAATTCATGGTTCTTTATCTGATCTCTTCTTCTGCGGATATGAAATCCTGCCCAAATCTTCTATGTTGTGCTTAATTGTGTGAACTTTTGAAACAGTTGAGTGGGCACTTTCACCTTGCACATAGCAAATTTCCATGTAGGTACATGAGCTTTATTTGTGTCTACTAATAGATCTGAACAGCTGCTTTGCAGTCTTTGTCTTGTCACGTTGAAATAACATTGCGTGGGAATTCCCCATTAGTTCATATTCAGCTGTGTAAAATTGTGAAACTTAAGTTATAACCAAAGTCTAGATATTTGACATTTTATTTGGCTGCATTTACTTAGTTTGTGAAGTTTTTCTCAAAGGTGTATGACTTGATGTTGGAAATAGTGACAGAATGTATTGATAACATGTCAGCAAATTATCTGAAAATCTCTGCTTTGTTATGAACAGTCAAAGAACAATTAACGTTTTTAAACCTTGGCATTTTGATGAAGCTTTTAAAATCTTAATTTAACAGGTTCAAAAACATTCTAGTAATATCATTTAAAAGAACATATTTGTGGACAACAGCATTTACTAAGATGGAAAATAATAAAAATATTTCACCACCGTGTCATATTGCAGTGTACAAAAAAAAATGTTAGTCATTTCACAAAAGTATACATCTGGAGATCAAAACAAAACCACAAAAATGTGAAGTTAGGAGGGGGTTTGTTGAGGAGAGGCTAAATTAAAGGTTTGATTTTGGCTCTGTTATTTCACCATTTTTGGCTCCTTGGATCAGCAAAGGAACCTACACAGTCATCTAGGTGTGTGTGTGTTGGTTTGTAAAGAACGCTGAACTAGGACACTCATGAACTTCAAGCTGTGTAACAGGAGGTATGCCGGGGGTATCCGAGATTCTAAATATTTTAACATAATGCAAAATGGGGTATTTGATACGCACCCTCAAATTTATAGGTCAATCTGACTTTTCCCTAATTGTCTATTCAATGGATCAGTACCTGTGTATAGTGGTTTATGTGACTGTGTAAAAAATCATACACATAATCCCGTTTCTGGTGTGAATTGGGAATACATGCAAGACCAAATACCAGTAAGCTGGGGAAATCATCTGCAAAGTGGGGATATCCCTGATTATGTGAGAAAAAGTCCATGTCCCCAATCAGCACCTAAACTTTTATGTGTACAGTATGTCAGTGACACTTCGGTATGCTCTAACTCAATAGGGGAAAGTCCGATGAAAGTCAAACTTGGTATGTACATTAGCCATATTAAGAAGGTGTCACCTATTGTTCTTAGTGGAGATCAAAGGTGGTCTGGGGAAACCAGGGGAAAAACTCAGTATTTTTGTGACACTTGCAGCAGTACTCTTTAACTCAGCATAGTATAGCTCAGTATGTCTGCCATATGATGAAGGTGTGCCATATTGATTTTGGTGGAGGTCAAAGGTCATCTAGGAGCATGGGGGGCAAAACTCTGAAAACCTTTTTAACAGGATATCTCAAGTTGTAAATCTTGGACAAAGTTTTTACAGTACTTGGATATGGATGAAGTATGGTGAGTTAAGCCCTTTGGGTGTTAAGGATTTTTGGGTCCACTCTACTGTCGATCAACATAACACAAGTACGAGGTACACTTGAACAGCCCACTTTACTGTCAGTGTAACACAAGTACAGGGTACACTTGAACAGCCCACTTTACTGTCAATATAAAACAAGTACAGAGTACACTTGAACAGCCCACTTTACTGTCAATATAACACAAGTAAAGTGTACACTTGAACAGCCCACTTTACTGTCACTGTAACTCTAGTTCAGGTTGCAACAGCCCTCTGTATTGTCAATGAAAAGCTTCTTTTATACAATCATATGTTTGTCCATGAACATCTTAATACAAAGGCATGACATTGCTTGGAGCATGCAGCAATGTGTATCTGTGTGCACAATGCTCTTGTGCCATGTAAAAAAAGTCCCAAACTTCTCAACCTTGAATTGTCCTTAACTGTTGATTCTTCCTAGATATCCTAGAAAGCCAGTGGCATATAAGTTTATGCAACAATTTCTCCTACCAGAACCATACAATAATGAACAAATGATAAGAATAGATGGAAAAGTGTTCAAATGTTTTGAACATTTGTGGAAAGATGGGACATATGCAGCTTAACATTTGAACACTCATACACATTGGACACTGGCAGTGTCCAACCTTGTTAGAAAGACTGCAGCCTACACCATCATAGATTTGGTCATTAACATCTTCACACTGATGTATCATGATGTTTCAAACAAAGGTATGATAGTACAGATGGGGCCCCTAGTACAGGCTGCAAACCCACTCTTCTGTCAATGTATCACTAGTGTCTGGTGAGTATTTATTTGTAGTCAGTGCACAAGTGAATTGTATAAGATACTTCAGAACATGATCATTATTTCATATATTTTTTTTTCAACAGGATAAAGATGGTGTCCAGTATTACCCATCCATGAAAGATCATGAACAGACATTTTGTTACTTGATCGTTGATCCTTTCAAGAGACACGTAGCAGTTCTTTATCATAAATGGGGCCAGGGAGTATTTTAATGCAACATGTATGAACCTGAGATACATTTTTTAATTTCTGGAGTACTTCCCTAAAACGTTCATTCAAATGTAGAGAGTTATAAGTAGTTTGTTTCAACAGAGTGAAGGTGTTTTCCTGACAGAAGGTATGTAAACATTCATAAAAGATGTGATGCCTTTAACTACTTCACATTCCCTTTTACATACATTTAGATGGAGAAATATACCCTGAGATTAGATATAGGTTGATCTCTTAAATGAACTGGTATTTTAAGTCCATCAAATCTACTATACTTCAAGTATGAAACCTGGGCACATACACACTGGTGGAGTATATGCCCTTATGGTTCAAGAAGATGTCATAAAACTATTGAGGCAGTTTTGAGATTTAATTATTAGCTGTTTATTAGTTGAAATAAGCTTTAGTAACCCAAGAGAAGTGGCACGTGACCCATTCATTCAAGATTTACAAACAGATTGCTGAGGCCAATGTAGGCTTGTCCATTGTCCTATGAACAACAGGAGTACAAAGAATTACCTTTGTTTTGTATTTGCACTTACGGTGTTCCATCTGACAATGATCTTTTGCAGCATGAATAAATTGTACTACAATGGTCATGCAATGCAACTTGACACTATCTTTTAATATGCACCATCTAAAAATAATTTTGTCTTTCAAACCGTCTGTTTGGTTCTTGGTTACCTTGTCAGCTGATGGGGCATTTTCTGGCTAATACGAAGGTTACTGTGATGAATGGTTAATAGATAATAACCATCATCATCGTCATCACTATCGTCCACAACTCGATATAATCAATATCACAATATTATGGATGGTACCTTTAAAGGAATCATACTTTCAATGACAAAAGAGAAACTAAAATATGGAGCAAGGTTGAGAAGATGAGAGACTGCATGTGATGTTCCTCATAAGTTTGGAGTTTGTCATGTAATTGAGAAATATCTACTTAGCATTATTAGTATAGGCTGTATTATTTGTTTGCTTTGATAAACATCAGCAGGATTGACATGTTCATTCTGTGAGAGGATTTTAATCTGAAGTACTGTGACAAATACAAATGCAGGACTAATAAATATATCAGAGAAGGTTATGGAGGTGAAGAACTGTACCAATGCTACTGTCAAGTGGATAAAGGTGGTGGCATTTGAAGCAATGGAAATATTTGACCAGGATTTTCTATCCCAGCTAGACAACAGCAAGAAGGTTTTTCTATCTGAACTGACTGAAAAAAAAAATACCAAAATTTGATCTAAAATTATGGAGTTGTAGTCACCCAACGTGAATTTGGCTCCCTCCACACTTATGTTGTTGCTTTGTGTCATGAAATAACAGCCCTTAAAGGCCTGAAAAATACTTAAAAGAGGAGGATTTGATTTCATTAATTTTGCATAATTTTGAGGTATAATATCTAATGTAAGAGTGTTTTATCTTTAGCACAGTAACAGTCGCATTATGCTAACATTCATAAACACACAACAGGAGGAGGCAATAAGTTACCTTCATGAACTCTCTCAACCTTAAGTTATTTGCTGTTTCATCATTCATCATCATCTGGTTATCTTAGCGTGGTGAGTTGTTTAGATGCTGCCATTCACCATAATGACCAATGTTGTACATCTTCTTCTTAATCAAAACTGTTTTACATTTTAACAACATTGTTGTATAGGTTTCACCGGTGTGAGCTTGACCTACCTGAGGTCAATACATATACCTGATGTTATTAATATTTCCAATAGAGTATGTTTATTACTGTTATCTTACATAAACCATGTTATTAATATTAGTGAAAGTTCATTTGAAGCTACTTGTGCATACCATGTACAGCATTAAGTTCAGTAAACTTACCACAAACATTGACTTTGGCAAACAGATAAAACTGTCAGATATTCAAATTGTTCTTCAAAACAGCAGAGTGCTG
Source organism: Stichopus chloronotus (assembly GCA_021234535.1). Taxonomy (NCBI): domain Eukaryota; kingdom Metazoa; phylum Echinodermata; class Holothuroidea; order Aspidochirotida; family Stichopodidae; genus Stichopus; species Stichopus chloronotus. The sequence goes on along the minus strand of CM037831.1, from coordinate 24,222,921 downwards.
AAAGTACCTTGAATGCTTTTCAATAATTATCAAACTGGTTTTAGAATTGAGGGTTTGTCCAACTTTATTGTTCTTGGGATCATGAATTTTGTAGACTTATTTGGAAGAATGCTTGCTCAGTTGAATTAAGTGCATGGCAGTTAATGGGTTCCATGAAAACTTTTCTTTGTTCACAAGAAAAGGAAAGGAAGCACAAAAAAAGTCTGTCTTGATATTTTTGTATTTACAGTGTTCTTGCATATTTACAATGTATTAACATGATGAAGAATATTGTTGCAATTTGTACATTTGTAATAAATTTGTAACATTACATTGCTTGGTATTCGTTGTTCCTCACTGGAAGCTTTCATTATCTGTCCCATTTGATTGTAACTGTTAATTCTTCCCTGTTGCAATCTTTATTCCCAACACTGCTGATTCTTATGACAGATTAGACATAATAGGTCTGAGTAACATTGTTATATGCTCTAGACTGGCTAACCAGTGTCTGTCTCATATTGGTTCCACCTTTTACATATTTAATGTCTGTTTCAGACCAGTTGTACATTTACGTGCTTAACTAGTTGCCTAATATGGGCTCTACATATTATAGGGCTAACTAGTGCTTGCGTTATATGGCCTGTACATATTACATAGTTAATGTATGCCTCATATTGGCTGTCCACAGTACATGGCTCACCAGTTGTCTGGTATGGGCTCTACATTATTTTACATAGTTACTTAGTATCTGCCCCCTCATGTGGGCTAACATATTCAAACCTGGCAACACTGATGAGCTTGTTAACAAGAGACCACATAGCATCCTTTGAAATGTCAAATAATAATGGCCTGCTTGAGGGTTACACACATACCCAGTTGAGAGCAGTCAAAGGGTTTCATTTTATACAATACATGACACAGTCATTGCTATTTTACAATTTCACCAGAAGTTGTTTCTCCTTCAGTGCTATGTGTGACCTTAACCAGATTTCTTACATATGCTATGCATATTCTTTTGAAGCCATATCAGAGTTATATGGGCATGCAGTCCCTCCTTAGTATCTTATGTACTCTTTCCCGACAATGGCAAAGATATTTCACACTTCCTTTACAAAGCGTGGGCTAACTTCTCATAGGTGTAGTATTCATCATTGGTAGATTAAATAGCTTTTCCAATGTTTCCCAATCGTGCAATTCCTTCATTGAAACATTGTGCAATCAAATCAAAGTCTTTTAGATGGCTTTGGCATCAGAAAGACTTTAACAGGTTCACAAAGTGGTAATGTTCTTTTTTCACTTGTGTTGCTTGAATTGGTTACAGCACCTTTCTGTAAAGCCTTTGGTGAATAGAGCATGACTACACTCAAATCAATTTGACAAGGTTCTGTTAAAAGAAAAGAAAAACATTATTTTTATGTCATATCTTATAAATTTGAGACATTCAAACTATATGGCAGACTGAAATGAAACCAACAGCTTTAGAACTGTGTCCCGTGAGCAGCTGAAAAATCAATTTTCAGATAATTTAATGATCCAACTTTACGCCTTTTCCTTACCTGACCACAAACCATGAGTAAGATATATCTCGGTTAGTATGCGATACTTCATTGGACCAAGTTGCTTGAAGTCTGACAACCTCGGATTAAAATGTTGAACTTCAGAATCTGGAAACTTCACCTGATGATGCAAAACAAAAACAATAACAACAAAATTATTTCATGTCTACCATAAACTATGGCAGTTCTTCTTTGTTCAGAGAGCAAGTTCGCATGTAACCTAACATAAAACAATTGACCTTGACGAAGCCAAACTATTGCAATGATCAAGACTTGTTATTTGGTGAACTGGTTTAAGATGTATCAATTGACAGATATATCCACTGAAATAATTACCATTAGCTGTATTCTGTGAATGTCTTCTACATTTTCAATCATTACATCTAATGGAAGGGCTAATGTTAATCTGGCTGTGAATCTACGAGGGTTATCGGATCCACCGACTGGCTCCAGAATAGTCACCTCTGATCTGCATATCATGTTGCGTAGTGATAGTGCTGGGAGGGGATGGTGAAGTAACAAGGAAGGTAAAAATTTGGAGAGGATTCCTGACTTTGAAGGATCAAATTTGTGCATCTCTGAGAAAAGTGCCTGCGTGAATGAATCCGGCTTCAAGTGATGTAATGCAAAGTGCCTGTCAAAGAATAAAAACATGAATAGTTGGGTCAATAGAAATAGTAAACTTCAAATGAAAAACTACCCACTGCATTTGACACATTTCTTGCCATATGAAGTAGGCTACTCCCTCTGTTCGAAACTTTTAAAAATATCTCTACTTATTACAATACTATTGTCATGACTCTCGATGGATTTAACCCACGAATTTGAATAAATTTGCTAAAATTTCTTTTGAATTACAATCACACAGAGGATTACAGATTATGATACTAGCCACAAATATTAAAGCATCACTAAACATTAATGCATTCAAATGGAAATTAAATATTACTTCACCATTTCTGCTTTAAACCATTCGCAACCAAATGAAGATGAAGTAGCAATTGAAGAGAACTTTGTTAACGTCAGAAGATTTGAAATAACTGCAAACTTCCAAAGGCCCTCCACTGAAAACATAGTGAATGATTCTATGAATTAATAGTATGATGTGAATGTGCCAAACACATATTAACAAACCAATGATTCCATGTCTGTAATACAAATCAATGATTCTATGTCTATAATACAAACCAATGATTCCATATGTGCAATACAAACCAATGATTCCATATGTGTAATACAAACCAATGATTCCATAATACAAACCAATGGTTCCATTTCTATAATATAAACCAATGATTCCATGTCTATAATACAAATCAATGATTCCATATTCATACTACAAACCACTGATTCCATACAAATAATACAGACCAGTGATTCCATACCTATTACACAAACCAATGATTCCATACCTATAATACAAACAAATGATTCCAACCTATAACATAAACCAATGATTCCATTTCTACAATATAAACCAATGATTTCATGTCTTTACTACACACCTACTTCAATTTGAGTGAAATGAAATTGTTAAAGTAAAGTTTGCTTCCCATTAAGACAATTATACTGTGATGAAAACTCACTATGTTTAGAGCATGCTGTAAATACTCCAAATCTCTCAAATACGTGATATATCACTCACACTCTATGAGAGCTAGGGATTAGGTAGTTTTAATAAACTATTAAGCAAATTCATCCAAAGTTACATAGTTTTGTGATACTACTGACTAGAAGTAAATTCACAATGAAAATGATTCTGTTGACAAAAAGTATGACAGCTGACACTCCAGAAGCTTGTAGAGAAATTACTTCCTCTTTCTATAACCTGAAAGCGATTCATTACATGTTTTCTTAACATCAATACAAAACCAATTTACTAAAAGGAAACTAAAGAAAGGAGACAAAACAAAAGGCAATAAATGTAGAGAATAAATATCAAGCACAATAGATAATGAAACAAGAAAAAGAAAATAGCTGTCATGATCTTAGATATCAATAACGAGGTAAGGCAATAAAAAGGAATGACAACAGGCATCTGAAAGAAATAAAGAATTACTACCTTTGTACCAGCTGTAACTTCTTGAGATATTCCTCACACAGTCTGATTGGCGCACTTTTCTTGCTGCTGCCCCCAACCATTGCTTCTCTTAACCTTACCACCAACTGAAGAGTCCATGCCCTCAATCTAATCTGGAAAATGGCAGCTTGCTCATCCAAACTACCTCCAATAAATAAATGCTGGAGTTTAAATGTCATCTCTAAGACCTGTGATAACAAAATAAAAGAAGCATAGAAAAAAAAACAATGCAATGTTCTAATAACAAAGAAAAAGGAACTCAAATTTGACTCAAATTGTTTACTAGAATTGTCTTGATAGTCAACACTATCAATGATATACCACTATCAATAATATACCACTGTCAATAACATACCACTATCAGAAATATATTTATTAAGCCCTCAAACTGTCACCTTGCTCTTAAAATTAACAAATTAGTTTCATAAAATGGAGAGTGTTGAATCACAATAATGCAATAAATAAATGATAAATGTGAGGTTTAGCGTTTAACAATCTGAGTAAACTTCTCTCATACACCACTTCAGTTAAGGACAAACACAAGTAAGTACTCTCATATATGGTAAACATCAATGAAGTATAATTTGGTACTTTATAATTGATTTAAGTTGTTTTCACAGAAATAATAATTTGGTCTCACACATGTGGATACCAAGATACATTCAGTAACTGATGCTCTCTTTAGGGAACATTTTGAGACCACTCATATAGAGAACTGTAACCCCTTTGTGGAAATAAACTTAAACTACAACCAGACATTCTGTTTTCTTACTGTTTTTTCCAACTGATCAAATATGCACCAACCTACACGGAGCATTTTTCACTCAAAGCAGGATGGTTTGTTTAATAAAAAATTCACCTTAATGATTAACCTTACATCTGTCTCTTCCATTTGGTAATAATTTGGAATACAACACCTCAACCATATTTCTTTCAGGAGAAATTTCTATAATTAGAGTAATAATTACAGTAGAAAGAAGATTGATATAATTTTTTTTTTTTTTTGCAGCTAAAACGTTAGCAGAATACCATCCTGTGGTACTATCTGTGAAAAACTACAATGAAAGTCTTATGTAAAAGCTTTTCTTAAATTTAGCAAATTTGCAGGCAAATAGACCATGTTATGGTAGTTTCTATAGCTTTTCAAAACTGCAGAAAGTAGTACCAGTCCTTTGATGCACTTTTGCAAATGCAGGAATAAGCGCACATCCTGCTTGAAGTCGTCATTGTAATAACACAGCTCTAATATCAAAAAAGGACAAGCAACTACTGAAATAATCAATTTTTGCTGTTTTTTTTTTTTTCCTTCTGTCCTATTTTCTACGAACTTCTACTTGGTAATGCTATGTATCAGCATTTACCAAAATTACATCAGCAGTTTTGCAACACAATCAAAACACATCTTACAAACTAAGTATAATTTTATGAAAGTTCACAGATTGGGGACTTCTGACTTCGGTGGAATTTTGCAGTTAGAGTGCCAAAAATTACATTCATAGTTTAAAAGATGGTTTTAATGTTGTTACATTGATAGTTTCGTAGTTACAATGTTGAATAATAACAAGTCTTGTAGTTACAATGATGAATACGAACAAGTTTTCTTCTTACTTTGTCAACGGCTGCTAATGTTGATTCTTCATTTTGTTGAGAGCTAAGGCTCAGTGGTAGCATCATCTGGTCATTGTTAGAAGCCTAAGTGAATTATCAAAAATAAACTGCTATAAATCTGTTGTTCAATTGATACAAGGCTAATGTCTATGCATAATGTTAAAACAATACAATGAGAAAACAATCACAATCTCACACAGAGGGTACATCTCTCACAATCTGAATTAAAATACAAAACCAGAAAGCCAAAAGGCTTTGTGATTCCTTGCCACATGGTTATATTATAACAAGCATGAATTATTCACATGACAAGTATGAGATCAACTGCAGTTACTGGTCTTGAAACACCACATTAATAAGCCTTTAACCCAAATAACCTTTATTTTGGTGACCTCAAATGACATTTGACGTCCACTAAAAGCAATTGGGATCACCTACCCAGTATGGGGAACCTACACATCAAGTATGACATCAGTCAACATTACACTTCTGGAGATAATGTGCTAGAAAATTTTCACCTCGGGGACCTCAAACGACCTTTGACCTCCACAAAAACAATAGGAGTCATCTACTCAATATGACTAACCCACACAACAAGTATGACATCAGTCACACTTACCCTTCTAGAGATACTGTGTTAACAATGTGTTTACAGTTTGACTCAGGGTGACCTCAAGTGACCTTTATCTCCACCAAAAACAGTAGGGATCATCTACTCAATATGACCAACAAACACACCAAGTATGGCATCAGTCGCAGTTACCGTTCTTGAGATATCATGTTTACAAGGTTTTCACATTTTGACCTCTGGTGACCTCAAATGACCTTTGACCTCCACCAAAAGCAATAGGGATCATCTACTTAACATGACCAACCCACACAGTAAGTATGACATCAGTCACAGTTACTCTTCTGCAGATACTGTGTTTACAAGGTTTTTCCAGTTTGACCTCCACTGACCTCAAATGACCTTTGACCGCCACCAAAAACGATAGGGATCATCTACTCAACATGTCTAACCCACACACCAGGTATACTATCAGACACAGTTACCGTTCTTGAGATATCCTGTTTACAAGGTTTTCACATTTTGACCTCTGGTGACCTCAAATGACCTTTGACCTCCACCAAAAGCAATAGGGATCATCTACTTAATATGATCAACCCACACAGTAAGTATGACATCAGTCACAGTTACCCTTCTGGAGATATTGTGTTTACAAGGTTTTTCCAGTTTGACCTCCGTCGACCTCAAATGACCTTTGACTGCCACCAAAAACAATAGGGATCATCTACTCAATATGTCTAACCCCCACACTAGGTATGACATCAGACACAGTTACCGTTCTTGAGATATCATGTTTGCAAGGTTTTCACATTTTGACCACCGTTGACCTCAAATGACCTTTGACCGCCACTAAAAACAATAGGGATCATCTACTCAATATGACCAACCCACACACCAAGTATGACATCAGTCACAGTTATCGTTCTTGAGATATCGTGTTTACAAGGTTTTCACATTTTGACCTCTGGTGACCTCAAATGACCTTTGACCTCCACTAAAAACAATAGGGATCATCTACTCAATATGAACAACCCACACACTAAGTATGACATCAGTCACAGTTACCGTTCTTGAGATATCGTGTTTACAAGGTTTTCACATTTTGACCTCTGGTGACCCCAAATGACCTTTGACCTCCACCAAAAACAATAGGGATCATCTACTCAATATGACCAACTCACACACCAAGTATGACATCAGTCATGGTTACCCTTCTTGAGATATCATGTTTACAAGAAGTGCCACATACACACATACATGCACACGCACATACACACACACACACACACACACGACATCACCATCGCATAGATTCCTTCTGCCTTCGGCAAGGAATCAAAAATGAGTGACACATAATACATTATTTAACACTTAAAATTATAAAATATGTATCACACAATAGATGCTTACCTTACTCAGAAGTAACTGACATTGCAAGTAGAGGGCAGCATATTCTGCTGAAGCTGCCAGTCGTGGTTGAAGCTCACCGATTCTTTGAAGATCACTAAAAGAAAGAAAAAAAATCATGAGAGGCCTCCATGGATGACGTGCAAAATTGCAATAAGTAGAAGACAAATTTATGACTTCAAAATTCCACACTAAACGAACTAGACTTACATTTATTACTGTGGTAGCATGTTAAAACGGTAGTGAAACTAAGAAAATAACGATTTACATACCGTTAATTATTGCTGGTATGGTTTATGATGGATCACAGATAATAAATTACGACTCTATACATTCAAATCAGTTACATATAACAACATACTAAAACAGCTGGTTTTTACAATAATCCTGACACAGTTAACAAACCAGATGGGTAAAAGTTAACGTACCAGATGGTTAATTGTCTGAGATCATCTGCAGATTTGGCGTCCATCTGTTCAAGGTTTTTAACTTTTGAAAGAATCGATTGAAGGAGAGACTCCAAGTCTTGATCAGAACTAACAGCAGCCGAGCTCCTTGCCGGGGACTGAGACTGGGATATATGCTGATGAAGATACATAAATGAATCTGTGATCTACAAGAACTTCAATATAACATAAATTTAATTACTGAGTAGTAACAGCAGCAGCATGGTATTGTAACTTCACTTTACCTTAACATCTTCCTTGTGAGGTATTGGAAAAAGTCATTTCATTAATTCAAAAGATATTCATTTCAAAACTTGTACAATTTAGTGATTGCACCATTGTAGTCATTGATATTCATACTTGTTGTGATCTTTCATACTACATGAAAAGAAAAGACACCATTGTTTGTCTGCTCTTTTTGCTTCACCTCAAACTTGGCATATTATGTCAACCCACGTTAATACAAAAGCTTCAACATATTTAATTTAATCAAAACATGATGTGCTGTTATTTCTGTATTTTCTGTATTTGCACGAAAGGACTGGTTATATTCTCTACAATTGCAAAATGCTATTAGAACTACCAGCCATGATCTACTAATCAAAAAATTTTAAAAAAAAATGCCAAATTGACGCAAATCAATAATTTCTCACTTATTATTGAAATTTCTCCAGAAAGAAACCTAATGTAGATGTTGTTCCCCAGATTGGTGTCAAACGGATGATTAAGAATAAAGGCTTTTACTTTATGCTTTTGCTATATATCAAGCAGGAGACGTTGCTTTAATGGAGCACTTACTGTCACAGCAGGTACAAGGTCTGGGATGCTATCTCTCAGGTAAGAGTAATGACGAATAGCATAATCTGGAAACAAAGACACCATTGTCGGACTCTTCACAGTTGAATTGAAGATCAAAATCATAACTGCAATGTCTGGAAATGGGTTTAGGAAACTCCATGACAACGAAGTCAAAGGCTAATGACAGCAAATCTCACTTCAGTTGTATATATATATATATATAAAATGATATGTACATGGATTTAGCTACAAACTATAAATTCCTGTGATTAAAATCATGTTGGCAATGACACCCTATGCACTGCAAAGTCCTTACTGCATCAACATGACAAGTTGCTGATGAACAAGATGTAAACCAAATTTTAGGGATAGACACAAACAAAGATAAAAACACCTAACCTTAGAAGTATCTCTTGGTTATTTAGATGATGTTTATATTAACTATTGAGTAACATACATAACACAGTATTCAGAATACATCTACTGTTATATGTCCATGCATTCCATAGGCAGTATTATCTACTAAGGCATTTGCTTTATTTACATAACATCAATGAAGAGTATGTAATTAGAAAGATCATGGTATTTTTTGGTAATACTATATAATGTGATAATCTGAGCCATGATGATAACATGCTGGAGAAAAGATAAACCATCATAGTTATTTTTCATTGATAAAGATACAAGCAGGGTCATCCATATCAGGCTCAGGAGTATCAAAGAATGGATGTGTTCCAAGGAGTTCTGGAACCAAACTGTGAGTCAGATTAGGATGACCAGATCCAAGATGCTTCAAACAGCTGAAAAATGAATGACACATTAAAATAATTTTGAATGAGTCATTGGCCAGCAGTATGAGAGGAATGATAGAGTTGACAGTGATAGACATGGCATCATTAAATGAGCTACGAAACAACCAACTTCAGTACACAGACAGACAGACTCACAGACTTGCCAACCTCAGAAACTGCAAAAGTGGAATTTCTTGTCAGAAAACCTGGATATCATACTTCAGACATGGAAATTTGCAAAATGTAGTACATATTCGACATTCTTTAGAATGTAGTTGTGGGAATAATCATTGACGGGCACCAGATTCCAGCCAATCAGTGATCATGATTGGGGTAACTTTAGGTTTGTGAGAGTTTCAGAGGTTATTCACACATTTCTCTTTTCTTTTTTAGATTCAACTTTTTTTAAATCTACGTATATGTTTTAAATAACTTGAAAATGAGAAATGATGTCTACAATGGAAAAATTAAAATTTTCCCCTCACTTTTTTAAGGTTGCCAGATTGAAATGTCAAGTTACAGTTGACAAATGTGAAAAGAACAACTTGAGTATAGCATCTCCTGTAAAACATCTTTTGCTAAATTAGTCACTAACAACAAAAACCATTGATCATGATACAAAAAAGGGCTTATCTGGCATTTGGTTGAAGTTAATTTTTTAGTGAAATTTTGCATTTTCGCTGTGTGACAATGCCTGAAACCATGCGACGGTAAGACCGTACATTTGGCAGGTCTGGAATCATATATTTTACAGGCAGTAAAACTCATGCTGCAACCTAATGTTCAACATAAACCACACAGCACACAGTGGTGTAAATTTGTATATTACTTTAGCCAATGATGACAACAAACCAAGAAATGCATTGAATTCTTACTTCCATATTGACAATCTGTCTTGAGGATATTTATTTAAATTCCTCAGCAAAAACTGCAGGGCTCTGTTCAAGCAAGATTTGGTAGAGAGATGAATGGTACAAAGGGCTTCATGAAGACATTCTCGGATTTCTTTTGAAAAGTCCTGAAAACAACAACAGAATGAAAGCTTTCATTGATTTTTGTCCATTTTAATTCATAGTGGGCCAATATTAACTTATCACTGCATTCTAAGTTCTCAGCATTGCATGAGACTCCTCTTTACATTATGACGTTGGACTGAGCTCATTTAAGATAAATAAATGTTAAATGATATTGAAATACTTTCATGAATGTTAAATCTATTGTAGCCGATAAACCTCATTATCAGTCATAGCTGTTAGTTGATGAATGATCACAGTACTTTGAGGATGCTAACAACCAGCAATAGTTTTGACTGATTCTCCTCATTAACATAACATTGATCTGATCCTTTCAGCTATAGTTGAAGATTAATGAATATTTGACAGTCACTAAAAACAATGCTTACATCTAAAACACTCAGTACTATTTCTAACTGATCCTCCCTCAGCACAATGTGTGGACTTATCCTTCTGAGGCTGTTAATGGCATTCAATCTGACTGCTTCAATTTCATCGTTAAACATGTCTACCAGAAAGTCCAGCGAGAGGATAGCAAATGATGGAGACTGCGTGGCCAGTTCACAGAGAGAGTCAACCGCTGCTGTTCTAACCTCTAGGATGAAGAACAGAGGATTAGGAGACAAATAATAATTATTATAATTAGTCAATACAAATGATGAAACAATTATTTCTACTTTTAATAACTAGGCAATGTCATATTGACAAAGTAATATTTTGCTATTATGTGGTATTATGCAATGCAATATGTAAAGCAACAGAATTATAGACACTCAGTTACCAACCAACCACTTCCATCATAAGACACTCATTTGTTCCTTGACTTTCTACAGTGTCTGTTCAAAGTACAGCACCACACAGATCACTTGTATACAGTGCTTCTAAAGAGATACACCTGATCATTGTGTCATGTACAGCTATGACACAGCTAGTAGAGGATTGCACCTGATGTCATTCCTATAAATACATCACCACATTGGATAGAAAACAAACAAACAACTCTAGAAGCAAGTACATCACCGTACATTATGTGTAAAGGCATTTGTTTTGTTTTCCATCCAGTATGACAGATACTTGCTTCTCCATGGGCAATGCGTCGTCACTGCAAAACCTTTATAGACTTACCATAAAATTCATCCTCCAAACCATGTACAAATGCCCCACAAGCTCCTTGATTTATACAGCTAATATTTTCAGGATCTATGTCTTCCTTGGGGGCATCATCTCCCCATTTCTGACCTGATGACCATTCTCCACTTGCATACTTCTCCTTCTGTCTTTCATGAGCAGTTGTTTTTCTCTGCAGAAATACAAGTATTTGCTTACAAAAACTGAAATTTTAAGAGATGACTTCAGTGGTGTCACCTTATTATCCTCATTGAACTTTACAATCGGCATCAAAGTCAGATCTATGCAGACATTAGGGATGTATTGAGAAGGCATTGAAATGTATTTCATCATGTGAAGGTTGGCTTCTAGTGCTTTGTACTATGCAGTTATTTATTGATTCTACATACCCTCAGCTTTGACATGAGTTTCTTATCCAGGGTTTGTTCCAAGAATCTAGCGCTAACTGCATGTAATGAGCCCAGTAGTCCAGCAGCCTTAGCTCTAACATTGACTGATAAATCATTGACCTGAAGATAAAACATAAAAAAAGGAATCTTAACTTCCATAAAGCATGACTACCACCAAGATTCATACTTAATGTTACTAAAGTCTTAAAACTTAGTCATTGGTTTTCTTAAAATATTTCAATCAGAATATCGCTGAAGCTAACACAGGTCAAAACGAAAAAGAACATGAACTTGCAGAAATGGTCATCAAAAGAAAAAATATATCGAAAGCCACGGAGATGCATATCTCATCCCTATCATATTTCACAAATAATTCACAGTTCAGTTCACACACATGTTATTGTTGTTATGGTGCTTAAATCTGACACGCAACAGACTAGATGAAGTCATATTGGCCATGAATGTAAAAAATGCGCAAGTTTGTTTTTATTGTGTGTATGTGATATGCATGTCAAGGTATTCCTCTGCAGAAATTACATTTGCATCAACTCAGAAGAGTGTGTTGCTCCAAAAAGCGTGTCTTGAGCGTGATTCCATTTTTCCTGTAAAACGGTAGTGTAAACATCAACTCCTTGTTTCAGTATACAATTGACTGTGAAAACACTAGTTGAGGGTACAGTTACCAAAGCATTGAAAATGACATTGTTATCAGACATAATCTCTCAGCCAATATGTTTGCCAAGTTTGAAAAACTAGTCACATTGTATTGAAATGCAAAGACATAATAAGTTATATGGCTACTTTGTAATACTAAGACCTACCAAACTGTATTGTGTATTATAGTAACTATGACCTTTAGGATTCTCCATTGGGTGGACAATACTTCTCATACTCAAAGCACCTTGCAACTAAATTTGATTTTTCTCCAAATTACGGTTTAAGAGGAGGTTGTGACACAATTTTTGACATTTTGTTGATTGGACCTTTGATCTCAAGCACATGTACATATATGTTTTATAAAATATTGTATACCTGTGATACATGTAAAGGTCCTATAAAAATAACCATTATGGATTAAGAAATAAAGCTAAAATAAGGTTTTTAGAAATTTGACCTTTGACCTTAGAGTTTCATGGGAGACATAACTTCAGATTAAGGGGTAACTATGTACCAACTTTGAACTTCATTGACACTGGAGTCTTTGAGGAATTGCAGACACCTTTGACCTTTGGGTCATGACCTTTAACCTCAAAATACATTTAAACATGATTTCTACATAAAATCTTATATACCAGTGATATATTTGGAGGTTCCATGAAAATAGCCATTTTGGATTAAGAAACACAGCTAAAATAAGATTTTCACTAATTTGACCTCTGACATTAAATTTTGATAGGAGACACAACTTCAGGTCATGGGTCATCAACCTACCAAATTTAACCTTCATCGACATAGAGGTCTACGAGGAGTTATGGATGTACACTTTATAATTGGAATTTCCTTTCACACACACACACACACACACACACACACACACGTAGCTTTGTTTTCCATTCGTTCCAAGGACCTCATTGTGCTTTCTTTTGTTTTTTCATCCTCATCCCTAACCTTAACAATAGACTCTCTATTGTTAATCTTGAGAGGACCGGAGAAATCTATTGAATTTTCTACAGAGGACCTAAAGTCTATTGTTTCGGTCCTCGATCCCACCCGAAAACAAGGGCACACAGACACACACGTACACATTACACACACATCTTCTGGGTCACCTTAAAAACAATACCAGGTTTGACCTCCTATGTGTCAACTTTTAACCACACATGTTTCCATGGTTACTTGCTATGGAAACTGAGAGAACCATTTAATACTCTCTAATCACAATACAATATCTCATCCCATATGTTACATGTAGAGGGATGAAATAAACAGTTGTCACAGTACACCTAGAAATGAACACTAGTCTACATATTATGATCCCATGAGCAAGATCATATTTTTTCAACAAAACTTCTTCAAACTCCTTCAGTACGTCATTATTGGATATAGCCAACACTCTCATCATGACACAAGTCAGCTGTTAATGGTTACTTTGGTGAGTTCATACTTGCCTGCAGGTACTTTGCACCCCTGGCAGACTTGTATTGCTCCTGCACCCACACTGACTATACTCGCAGCATAGGGTATGTGTGTCCAAAAGTGATACCTTTGACACCAGCTATAAAGGTTAAGTGCATACTGAATTAAGAAATTGAATAATTTATTATGTTAATGAGAAGAAAAAACAAAAGTCTGAGTGTATTTTCTTGTGTGGACAGGATGTTTACACCTGATTTAGTTGCTTTCTAGACTGCACGAGATGCATAATGACCACAGATGGTATTTGCAACAGTGTTTCAGCCAAGGTATGGTCATAATCCTAGAAGCAGATTGTGAAAGTTACAGAACATTCAAGAACTAAATTTCATGTTCACCTCTCTAAGGTGGCAAATACTGGCTTTGTTTAATATACTACTTCATTTCATATACTACTGCAGACTTGCATACATATCTTAAATGCCATCACTTACAAACGGAAATTTGTCATTGGTCCAGAAAAATCTTCTACCTCCCTGTTATTGACTATTCAATGAACTTTTATTATTTCAAACCTTAGTGCAACATAACCTTACAGCTACTTAGCATTCATTTGTTAAAAATACTTTCCCTGATGATGCATGTTCCATCCCACCACACTGGAGGTGTCTTTTATAAATATTTTACCCTGTCACCAAATGGTACATACCATATCACAAATTTGAGCAAATCCATCATCCACCAGACGAATAGATTCTTTCTCTTCCCCGGAAGTTGGCAACTCAATCATCTCTTCAGGATAAAGATGAGCCAAGGTCCAGATGAGTTTAAGAGCAGCAATTCTTACTCCCTCAAAGTCATCCTTAAGGGCAGCACAGGCAATCTTATAGAGTGAGAGTGAAAGTCTCTGGCCTCGTTGATGAAGTAACAACTGAAAACAAATAACCAGAAGTCAAATAATATTCCTTGTAAATATGAATGATTCTTTTGTGATTCCTTGCCACTATGCACAAAGAACAAAGGACGATAAATATCAATTTTTCGGTTATCCTTTCCTGAGATAACACATCTATAAGATTTCACTCTATAAACTCTACTGACCTTATATGACCTTTGGCCTCCATAAAACTAGACAGAGGTCACTTGCTCATCAATTGCTACCAATGTAAATGACCCAGCAACAATCAGTTGCTGCAAAATCTTCCTTAGTATGTTTTCCTACTTTAACTTCAGATGACCTTTCATGACCTTTGACCTCCATAAAAACAATAGGGATCAGCTATTCACAGTGGACACTCCAGCAGCTATCCTTGTTGAGATACCACATTAACGAGGATTCTTTCAAACTATGATCTCTATTAACAATAGGGATTATCTACTCACAATGCACTACCAACACCCCAACATTGAAGTTCAAGCACCATTCCCTTCTTGAGATAACTAAAACATGTGTAACTAAAACCAAACAAAAGAGCAAATACAAACAAAAAGGTTCTTGAGAGGCATTATAAAATGCAAAAGTTTTCGAAGATACCACATCTTCCTCTTCAGGCAACTATACAAACGTTTGAATCATATAAAAAAAGCAATATAAACAAAGAAAAACAACTCGACTTTAGACTGTAGTATTCAGGAGTAGACAGTTCCAAATAGACATAATCTATCTGTTTCCCTAATGTATTTACTTCATTTTCTACAAATACTGGTCCAATTACTCCATACCATATACCGTACAATGTAAGAATCAATTCATGGATGTTACACAGTATCTTGGAGACATTTTCTACCAAACGTTAGTTACGTGAGGTTCATATCATTGCACGTGACAAAATTCCAAAAAAAGTAAAAAGATCTTTTTAGTGGTACTTTTCAAAGTTGACAGTGAATCTGGAGATTATTTTAACTACTGAAAGAGAAGTAAACACTCACCATGGCTTCAAATGCAACAGTCCTGACCCTTGGATCTTGGTCTGTAGTGTACATACCAAGCAGATCTTGCACACTGAGAGTTTGGGATGTACCAGCCTCCTGTGTTTCCTCATGAATATTCATATCACTTGTAGCCAATGAACCAATGAGACTGAGACATTCACATCTAACGAGGTGGTGTGAATCATCAAGATTCTTTTCAAAATAAAGTGAAAATTTCAAGTAAGAAATTTCATAACTAATACGTTGTAAAATGTCATAATTTAAAATAATAAGTAAAGGAGAAACTTCTCTTATATAATGTTTTTTGAGCTTTCCTCTCACTGCAATGATGTTGTGAAATGTGATGAAGATAATTATGAATTAGCACCAGCTGGATGATTTCATTGTCTCAGAAGCTAATACACAAGACCATATACAGTAATAATGTTATCACAGTTCCCAAAAAGACTAAAAATCTACATTCACATGTATAGATCTCATATATGATGATAGAGAATACCATATCTTTAATAACTTGATAGTTTTACCTCTTATTTTCCTCTATTTTTGCATACTTTCAAATATAAACATCTTTTTCATCACAATGGTTACTACCTCACTACTTGTTACATGTTGGCTTTTGTCTTATATCTGCTATTTGAGAGTAGATGTTGTTGTTTCAAATGTACTATCATAATGACTAGTATTTCCTAATACACACAGTATGTTACATTCTAAAGGATACTATCATCTCAGACTTTTAATGTAATAGACACCATCTCATCAACTATATCCCCATGGATACCACATCATTTATCATTACATTATCCAGGATGTGTCTTATGTGTAAAATGTCATTGGCCAATAGAGCCAGTAACTTTTCAAGTAGCTATTCCAATGTAACCCTGGTCAATTACATTATCAAACACTATGCTTTATTTTTAAAAGGGCTCCTTGAGTTGATATCAATAAGTTTATGGTGACTTTGCAGGGTACAAAAATATCACAATACTTATAATTAGCATAAGCAGTCAAATTTCACATCCAATAGTTATGAAAAATGTTGAAATTTTCAAATTTTTTACCTTATTCCTGTACTTGTTGTGGGCATGTGAATAAGTACTAGTATGAAAAGTGTCTGGTCACAAATTTTCAAAAAATGAATTAAATCATCATTTAATCACTTGTTGATGTTTCATTGTATGTGAAACATTGAGATCTTCTTAGTTTGACCATTTGTCATTAGTATGTTGAGGAAACTTAACAGGTTTACAACAATTTAGTAAATTTCACTAGCAAACTCAATGAGACTCTTTAAAATGAGTACTATCAAGTGACAAATTAAAGTTTGTAACGTGATATCCGCTCTGCCATCATCATGCGGATCCAGTGGGATAATGATTACTGTAAAATCTATTACATATCTTGTTTCTTTTACATCTCCACAATGTGACATTTACATTTCCCAACATCTCAAATCATAGCAAATGAAGTTATGTCATTTACAATGGATGCTGTAGTTACATATGTTACATTATACATTACAATGAAGACATTTTGTTATACTATTTTATCATACCTCTTTTGCGGCTTTGATTACTTGCTGATGTAGATCAGTGCACCCTGCAACGGCCTTACCAATTACGTTTAGTAGTTTAATCAATTCAGACTTTACTTTGTGTGATTCTGTTAAAGAAAAATAAAAGGCTTTTGATCACAAGTCACATGTGTAACAGGAGTCACACAGATTTTACAGATATTGCATATCATGCAGATAGTACACACAGATACCTGTACTAAAAGTCACATAAATATTACAAATAGATCTTACAAGCCATACAGATATTACAAAAACATTTCAAGCAGACAGATGTTACAAATAGACATCATGACTCACTGGGGTAATACAAGTAGTTATTTACATTAGTGCTGTAATTAATCTTCAGTCAGGGGAATGAAGGAAAACCATTAAAAGAATGACAGGTGATAATGCTTAACCCTTGTCTCTGAAATTTATTCTGTTTTATGCATTAATGACCAAATACACAAGAATGCAAATGTTTGAAGCATGAAAATATGTCAGATAATGGATGAATAATTGTACGAAAAATACAGTTGCAATAAATAGTTTTACAGTTTTTTTAATCCTTTTGGTTCCAGTTTAAACACACTGCACATATATGACAAGTGAATGTACTTCAAACACATGAAGGAAACCCAGTATTAAATTTTACTTCATAGTGTAAAACAATGTTTCTATAATTAGTACATGCTTTTAGTCATGTCTATGCACACACTTAACTTACTTTCATGGGATAAAAGCCTCACTATATCTTCAGCTAGAGGCAAAACATCAAATCCTGGAGTTCGAGATAAATCTGCAAGTATCATGACGATCTTTGCCCTAACAGCAGAATTGGAGTCTTTGCTGTAATATTCCAACAAACATGTGACCATATTTTCTGAGAGATAAACGAGAAAATGAAAACAAAAAATACAAAAAGTGTATTAAAAAAGAGAAAGTAATAAATTGGCATGTGAACCAGTGACAGGTCTGTTCATAGCATTTTTGTTAAACTTTATGCTTTAATAAATGAGTTGATGACATGAAAATTCTGGATGACAAGAAAATTATGGTTTAAACTTTACCTGTAGGATCATGTGATCAGCATTTATCTAGTTAGCTACTGTCAGACTGTAATATATCATACATAGTTAGCATTTCATCACTAACTCGTTAATGTTCCTTCATGCTGCATCTCACTTACTGAAAAATTCAAATTACCTGTTTCACTGTCGGTGGAAGACAATTTACTTCCAAGTTCCAAGAGAAGCTTCAAAGCATCTTGAGAGTTACTCACTGACCTTAGATCTGAGAAACTTGGTACAGATGAGGGCTTTGATGAAATTCTTATCTTTATAGGAGGTTGTTTTGCTTCTTCTTGCTAAGAGACAATTAACAGAAACACAAGAAACATAAAGGAATCATCCTCGAGAATAAGGCATACACTTCAGTCACAGAACTAACAGGATTGTAAAGTACTACGGGATTGAATATTCCTTGATATGGGATAGTACATCTATAATTTTTGTCCACAAATGTCTACAGTATATAAGAAGGTTCCTGTTAGCAGAGCTCCATTAGGACTTATATGTGGGGGTCTCAGGTAAAAAATGGGGGGTCCCTGGCCTTCAGACTAAAAGAAGAGATCAGAAGAGATGATCAGAAGAGAGGAGTTTGGTAGCTTTGTTTGTTGATGTTTCAATACTGCAGAATCACAGCCAGCAGAACATAACAGTGATCTAAAATATGGCCTCTAAGCACTTTAGAAGTTACACATTATCCATTATTCCTATTCTGACGCACTAAAAATAACAAATGAAGAAATACAAGTAATTCTTTTCAACAAGAAGAGATAAAACATATAATCATCACTTCAGCATTAACCATAATGGTATTTTTCTTCTCTTTTCTAATTATATTATATTGAAACAACAAAACAGCAGTGCATAATGATTACACCTGGCAACACATAACACTGATCTAAAATAGCAGCTTTAAACAAGAGTTATTACAAATTTTGCGGTATTCATTTTGCTTTCTTTGACACAATGTAATCAGACAACAAACCAAACTATGTAAATCTTCTTAAGTCCAAGAGCACTGTGGTTCCTTGACCAGTCACAATGCTTCTTACACATGAATTGGCAAGTGATAAGGTGCTGGTCTTTACCTGCATAGCAAACGTTTGTTCTGTACCTTATGCTCGTTGTATTTCAACGAAAGGAGGGTATTACTATTAATACTAGCCAGCCACGCAGACTGCCCGCCAACCAACAAAATGGTTCCGGACTGCCTGCATTGCAATTGACAATTTGTACTTATAGTAATAACTTCGTCTAAGAGTGATTTTATGAATACGTTGGAGGTCGCAGGTGCGTAAAGAGTGTAAGTACATCGAACGATGTGATATTGAGGGTTAAGTAATGTTTGTCGTAAGTGTAAGGAGGTAAAAATAGGCTAAATTTCGTGTACCGTTAGAAAGGAGGGTACAACTGCAGAATACAACGTCTCTCCAAGACATGTGACTGAGACTCCAGAGGCGCAGTCGTAGTCACAGTGAATCGCACATGTATGTTTCGTAAATGAATGACTACTGGGACTGCGACTGCGCCTCCACTCAGATGATAGAATCAGTGGACTTAGAATGTTGTATCCCAATCACATGTTGAGTCGTTCTCAAAATGGTCCCTGTTTGTTAGCTACCACTGGGACTGCGCTTCCACCATACTCAGATGATAGAATCAGTGGACTTAGAATGTTGTTAGTCACCACTGGGACTGCGACTGTGCCTCCACTCAGATTGCAGAATCAGTGGACACCACTGGGACTGCGACTCCACTCAGATTATGAATCAGTGGATTTAGAATGTTTTCAAGAAAATATTCAATCAGCCAACACTGGGACTGCGGCACCTCTCTGGAAGGGACCCTCATAAGACAGATGACTATAACAAATGCGACTGCACCGCCACTAATGAATTAAACTATGGGGCTTTACAAAAAAAAGCTTAGGATTATGCACACGATTTCTACTGGAAGCGCAAGGGAGAACCACAGACAGTCACAGTGCAGTTCCCCTCCGAGATTTTTTAGGGTGCTGTTTCACCGGGACGTTGTATTCTGCAGTTACTCCGAAAGGAGTGTCGAGCCTTGTAGTAATATTATATATTGGCTATGCCTTGTAGTAATATTGGTACTAATTTAGAATCCGTACCAATCGGACAAGGTATCAGATAACTAAAAGAGTTTGCATAGCGTCTGTGTTATTTACCTTTTTTTTACTTACGCTAGTTTTTTTTTTTTCTTTTTTAGACATACGAAAACACCGATTTTTTGTGCAATGATCAACATGTATTGACACCTGTGGAAGAAGTGATAGATTATTGCTGAAAGAGAAGTATAGGTTAGAGGAGGATTCGAACCTAGAATATCATGATAACTGATGCATCACAAGTCTTACGCTTAACCCACTACATTATATAGGGCATAGCCTAGTAGTATCACGTGGGGGAGGTCAGTGGTTCAACATGTACCATACGCAACGCCGAGTAGTATTTCGCGAAACTGGCACCTGTTTCAGGACTAGGAGAGAATAGTACTCTCATAAACCCTGAAGTAAAACATTAACTTTTTCACTTAAATCTCTCGTCCTAGACCAGAAAGTTCTCTCAGTAAAACACCTTTTTATTCTACAACGCTTTCCATTCACGATGTAGGGAAAAACGGAAACAATTACCAAAACTGTGGCAGTTATCTCTTCGGCCGTTCTCTTTTTTGCCGACATCTTGTTAACAGTGGGTGTCCATAACATGTATCTCCGATCTGCTAGGACAGACTTACTGATAAGGCTAGCTTCTGAATAGAGTTTGTATAACAGCTAAGATATCATGCATGTTTTGTATAGAGTGAAGACACGTTGACTTACCTCAGTGCTCCTGTGTTGTCCCATTAGCGCTGCGGTTTGACTTAAAAAACACTTCATTCATAGTTACTCCATCAGTTTTTAACGATTAAACCACAACCATGTCATCTGACAGAGTGTCTGACGATGTATTTAAGGTATTTTTTATTTTCAACGTAAAAGAGAACATTTGCGTCACCTCTCACCATTTGAAATTTTCAACTTACAGTATTTTCCATATGTTTAGGCTGGTTTCATGTCGCTTGTTAGGCTACAGTATATTCCTATGCCTATGGTATGCTGTCCAAACAACAGAGAAACTTTACAAATGGTTGATGACAGTGTTGACCTCTGAATTTTCAAGTGGGCATACCCTTAGACTTAGTTTTATCTACTGTGAAACATTATTAAACTGAAGTTCAAGCATTTCCCTGGTAAGTGGCATGAGTCTAACTTAGTCAAGGCTTAGATCTCTGCAAATGCAATTGTTCAATCTTTGGGATATGGTGAAGGTAGCTTTGCTTGATTTTGTAAGATACTATGGGTTAGAGCGTGTGCCACAGAAGAGTATATTGTAATTTATGATCATACTGTATGTACCAATACCATGCTCCCGCCATGTCTCTTGCTACCGTTGTTTGAGTTTCGAGGCTGCGTCCAGTGCTGTCCACCAGTGTCGTTACTGCACTGTAAAGTGTAATTTCATGCCTATCTTAGTACATGTCCTAGCCGCAAGGTGATGTACATACAGTACAGATTGATCGCATTTAATGCCCTAACTAATAACTAAAATAAAGCCTAGTTTATCCTAACTGAGATCTGCCTCTTCTTCCAGGGCATGCATCTCTGACAGTTCAGAACTTTATTGGTACCTTTCAAATTTTATTTATATTCATTTTGGCACTACACATCCAGTTTTACAGTAATAGAGATGTGGATACATGCTGTATAGTACATACGCAAAACTTCGTGCACTGCCAAACTTCGTGCACCCCTGAAAAAATAAGCCCTAAAATGCAATGGCCTAATAGCTGGACAAATTTTTTACTACAATGGATTAAAAAGACTGTAAAGAAAGCTGAGACACCGTTCATTAAATCGCCCTTGTCTATTTAGTCAACTTTATGGTACTGCATTTGTATGGGAGAGGTAGGCTAGGAGCATCCTTTTCGCAGTTTCCGTTGAATTAGGGTTGGGCGGTATCCCGGTATTCAAGACAGTACCGGTATTCGTAGTACCGTTATTTGCAGTACCGGAGCAAAATCAGAATACGCAAGTACCGGTATTTTTTAATACTTCACAGTACCAGGGAAAAGCACCGGTGCCGTCTTCAAGCAATCAACAAAAATTTGCTCTTTCAAATGTAGCATTAATACTTAAAATCAACATCAAAACGGACCAAAAGTGAATTCCAGATCCATTTAAAAGTTTTCACATCAATATCTCACAAAAACAAGCCTCAAGGCCTCTGAAAGTAAATGTATTTATTGCCGTAAACGATCGTGGTTAACTTGGTACACAGTAGCGGTTACTGTCGTATCGCATAAAGCATCTATTTTGCATTACGATAGTAAAATCATGCAAACGGTACGGGCTAGGCCTACACATATTGCCTGTTTTGTTAACACTAACTTGCTGTAAACGAAGACTAAAGTATCCGTGCGTACTAAACGACAGTCAACTAAAAAAGAACAACTTAGCTATGTGGAAATAGTTTCTGCGATGTGTGTTTTTTTTTTTTTGACTTGCATGCCTTCTGAGGGCTCTTGTTTGTATACTTCTTTAGCCCAATGCAATCCCCAAAGAACGAAGTGGCTTATTCAGTTACTCTAGCAGTTCACTAATGGTGATAGCACAGGTTCAATTCCTGCTCGTGAGTGCGTTTCTTTTTTTTTTTCTCTATTGTTGAAGGTAATGGTTTGAAAACCTTTGCTGTTTCCTACGTAGTTTCAAACCCCATCCCTATGTTGCTGATTTTTACTTACTCTGTATCAGTTAATGATAACGATAATGGAGAAAGGAATATAACAAAGATAAAAACAAAAAGATAAGTTGGTTTTTCTGGCAGCCACCCTTCGTTTTATTCAACTTGACATTTTGACATTTTATGACCTTGAAATGGATCATGACTACGAGTTACTGTTTGGGGATACATTTAATGGTGTTCATTATGCTCAAACATGCTACGTAGGCATAACTTTACAGAAATGAAGTTGATAGCTGAACTGCTGCTGATAGGTCTATGTTAAGTAGTGTTCATCATCATAATACCCCAGATGAATCATTTATTACAATCCTAGCCAAAAAAATTACATCAGAAAAGTGTTGTAATCGAATTTCGTGGAACTGGTACACATCGTTGTAACTCTGTGGGATTAACTCTAATTAACACTGAAATTGCACAGATGGAAAGATCATACTCAAAATACTTTTTGAAATTCCCTGTACGAAAGTAAAAGGTCCATATCTCCTCATGTAACTTCCGAGTTGAGCAATTTTGTTTTAAAATGTTAACTTTAACTGCTTCCTATGTCTGTGGCATAACTTTTTCTAGGTTATCCTGCTGCAATAGCTATCCCATGTAATCCAGTTTCATTCATTATTCAACTGAGTACTTAGACTTGGGCTTATAGTGACTGCAATCAGGGTTGTCAGTTTGTTTGTGGGGCAACTGGTCAAATCATCTGAAGAAAAAAAAAAACGCCAAAATAAAACTAGCTCCTTCAATAAACTTGACCATGTATTTTGACAGTATAACACTTGTGAACGTTTTCAACACACAGTAATACGACATTATTACGTACTCATCTATATTGCTGCAAGTGGAGAGTAAATTGTAAACCCGTAACTTCTCACTCGGGTGACTATTCAAATCAGGAACAAATTCTTGACATTTCATGATAAAGCGTGTGCTTTATAGTTATTACCATTAGGCCCCAAAACACCAAATTGCCGTTTGGCGTGCACTCAGAATTTTTTTAAAAACTTTATTGACCAAAAGTGTGCCTGAAACGTGGAAAAGGTAGATCTTTTCCCAAAGTTTTGCACACGGTCCTTGCATAAATTACAGATATTTTGATCCTTTGTTTTGGATTGATGGGCCTGGGTGGAAAGTTGTGTAAGTTCCTCCTTTTATTTGCTGTGATTTAAGTGTGGAATAGTATAGGACAGCGTGGTACTGAGGTTTTCAACTCAGCTGTGTGTATTCTCAACTCCAAAGGAAGAACTATGTCTAGAATGTCGTGAAAGAAAAATGTACAAAAGAAGAATGTAACATGCCAGGTGTGCTTTAATGTAATTACTATTAATACTTTAAGACCCACCAAATAGAACAATGATAAACTGCTCAGTTAGCTCAAAGGTATTGCATTAGTTTATTAGGCAATTCCAGTGCAATAGCATTCACCTAGCAACATCATTTAAGTCAACTAATCCTTACACCATTAGCTTGCTTAGAGCAATGCTTTGATCCCAGGTGTTTAGCAGTTCACATTATTAGAGAAGGTGAGGCAAAACTTAAACAACTGTTTAAATGACATAAATGAATACATTAACTTCAAATGCGGCATTGTGGTTGGCATGCAAATGAACTGAAATGGCAGAAGTCGAATATTTTTTCAACACCAGATACATCAACCAGATTCAAACTTCTCTGTTTTTCGTTGTTATCTCTTTAGTCACAATTGAGCTGTTTCTAACACTGTACATTTTTTCTTCTGAAAGGTGGGATACTTGGACTTACAGTTTCAGTAGAATGAGGAAAATTATTCAATAGACTGATTGCATGGTTCCAGAGAGATCTTTGCGCAGGAATATGACATACATCTTGATGTTCAAAGGAATGTTGAATAAGGAATAATGAATTGAGAAGCTATCCAATATGATAATGATATCTATAATTAGTGTCATTTTTCTCATAATTATCACTGTTACAGTCTCTTCTTCCTATTATGGATATCACTAGTCTTTTACATAAACAATTTACTAACTGTGGCGGATTAACCAAAAGAATATTTTTGCATCCTCAGGACTCACAGTTATTACAGGGAAGTATTGTAAGGCATGGTGGATGAAGCATGTACATTGAGCCTGGTGGTGGGTAGGAGATCAATTGAGCCTGTGTGTATTTAGTAAAGGGTTTTCATAGTGCATGACTGAGTGATAATTGCACCCTCTCTACTAGTCTTTTATGATATTATTTTGAGTTGGTGTGAATGGGGTAAAGGAATTATGAAAACGAAATGCTCGAATTGAAATAACTTGGGGAAAGAAAGAAATGAAGGAAGTACAGATAGTTGAACAGATTGTAAATAGAAACCACTGAGGGTGAAAAGAGGACGAGAATTAGGATGGAAAGAGGAAGAGAGTGGGGATGAAAAGAGGAAGAAAAACATTAAATGTGAATGGTACTGGAAAGAGCTCAAGGAAATGAGGATAAAGAGCAGGGAATGAGGGTGAGGAGTGACGGGGAATGGGGGTATATTCATTCTCACCTCTAGAAATTCTTTATAATTGAGGTGCTGAATCTTGCAAAATTGTTAGTACTCATGGTAGAGATGATTTTTTGCTCCATTTGAAATACAGCTATTCTCAAACCCTCTACCCCTTCCCCCATGGAGAACACCACTCCACAGTAAAATGTTTCACTTCATGGTGGGTCATACCTGACAGTAGTAGGGCAGTCAGTATACAGTAGCATATTCCAGTCAACAGAAATGTCAACTGCTGTCAGTAGATGGATCCACAGTGAATCTTAGTGAAATCAACTTCATAAACAGAAAGTACAACTCTCAGCAAGAAGAACTCTTGTAGTATTTTATATGAGTTTCTGTCAACATTCACATTATAGTATTGCAACTGGTATCTTTATGAGTTCTTCATACAAAGCTTAAGGCTTAACAGTCATGTCATTCTGTCCATCTAGTCATTCATTAAAGAAATTGTTCAAGGTTTTACATATTATGGTAATTTCACATAGACACCAGCTGTTTGTGAACACAAAGGTGGTACAGTTTGATGAACTATACTTCTAAGTTAAAAGATCATTGGATTTTAAGTGGTCAGACTGTACAAACACAGCATCTCAAAATGAGAAGATAATGTGAAGGATTTGATAAAGTTTGTTCTGGACAGCCGTCTGAAAAAAATCATCCTGTTTATGTTTTATTTGAGTTTATCAATTTTATATAGATTGTAACTGTTTGGTGAGAAAAGATCTCATATGTCAACTGAATGTAGGACATAAGTCTATTGTTTATGGGAGAGGTCAAAGCTCACTTAAGGTCAGTTAATGTCAAATTGTGTAAGCTTGTCAACAAATGCAGTTTTATCAGGGAAGGATGAATAGATTTCCTACTTATTGGTAGGAAAGGTGGGTGCACCACATTAAAGGAGAAGGCAAGTCAGGACTTTTGACAATGGTAAATGAAAGACTAATATACTGTGAACACTATTACCAAATTTCAGTTAAATACATTGCTTATTTTCCAAGATATTGCAACTTGAATGTTCATAACACAATTATCAGGAAACTGCCATTTTGAGATTGTGATGACATCACCAGACCACATGTGATTGAAAAGCTTTTGTTTTTCTTTATGTTTCATTGTCAATAAATTTTAACAGTCATGCATAGATTCAAATCATAGTATTATCGATTTGACTATTGCATAATACAGCTCAGTAATTGAACAAAAAATGTGTATAAGTGTGTTTCAGATTGATAGAAACAATAAGTAAAGAATATAAAGAAATGCATTAAAATTTTTGCTATCAGTGGTTATGTGACATCATTATTCGACTTACTCAAGTTGTTCTACTTTCAACTTAGGCAAAAATGGAAGCACCCTTCTCTGAATTTCAAAAGGGTGTAACTTGGATAGTAAACGATATCTCTGAATGAAACTTTGAGAAGATGTTTGTCAAATACTTCTGTTTCATTTTGATCAATATATTCCCAGGGTTTCCTTCTCCTTTAAGTGTAACATCCATACTGTTTGTGGTTCAGGTTAAAAATTATGGTCAACAGGTTCAAAGTACTGTAGTCTCTGAAAGCCTTTCAAAGAAAATGTTTAAATGAGAATGTAACCCTCTGACCTAAATATCTCAAAAAATGGAAATGTGGGGAAATTTCATGTCGGTGGTGCACTTCATTGTGAAAAAAACAAACTGCAGTTTGTTTTTGTTCATGCGAATCAATGGACACTAGGGGCCAACAGACGCAATTGGATATATACCCTTTCAAATATTAAACTTAAAGGGAAATTTAAACAGAACCCAACAAGCATGCTGGTGAACATTAAATGACAGTAACGTATAACGTGTCATTTGATTATGAGAGGTGAAAATGGTGCATGATACTCTCAATAGTATACAGAAGATAAGAAACATCAGGACTCATTTGAAGTCAACAGTTGTCAATATGAAACATGGTTATTTACTTTCTTGTTATATTATTACAGTAAACTAAACCAAACCAATAAACATTTCAATTGAGTGGTGCATGTGTGACAAGTTTGAGCATTTCAGAGCCTTTTTATTGCCTGCATCTTTGTTGCTTATTTGTCCATTATTGTTAAAATTGGCAATCCTGTTTGTTCTTTCATTGTTTGATATCATTAGTGTCATTTCACCATTACTTAAGTTCTTACTCTGTAGGTACAATATATAACATTGTTGTGAGCCTGTGAATGGCTTACTCTGATGACACCAACCAAAATTTCAAATGTAGCCTGAGGAGACAGTGTATTTTGTGCATTTATGTCATTTCCTCTGTAGGCCATTTAAATCATCAACTGTATCAAAATGCTCACCAAAAGTTCTAATTAATATGTAAATTTATTTGCAAGCCATGGTCATTGTGCTGGTTTGTTTACATCATGTGACTGTCAGTTGTTACCATATAAGTTGTTTGTCTGCTGTTTCCATAGCATTTTAAATTTAATACAATTGTTTCAGTATTTGATGGTAAAGTAACCACATTGTTGACTTTCTGTTCTCTTGTACTTTAGTGGTCAGAGGATGGAAAACCAGTTAAGGTTGATAAATGGAATGCAACTACAGTAAAGAATGCCCTAGATGATGCTGTGAGAATGGTAAGAGAGCTGGGATGATTATACCTGTAGAATGCCTCTCCTTCAAACACTCGTCATTTAGTAAAACATTCAAACTACACTTTGAAGTGTTAAAACCATACTTTGAAGTGTTTTCTTAGTACATCATTAATAACCACATTTTTTTCTCTGTAAACTGTTTGCTTAAAGATGAAAAATTCATGAGAAATCTGAGTGAGGCTACTGTCACTATTATTGTTTGTTGTTTTCATTTTCAAATATTTTGTTTTCATGTGCATATGATAGAAATATTGCTTGGTGTTGAGATTAATGTGGACCAGTCCATCCTTTGAACAGTGTAATAGTATAGTAATACCATTGTAAAATGACTGGCATGATACTCTAATTCTTGTGCAAGTCTAGCATTGAGCTTAAGGCTTCCTTCTTTCAGTACCATCTGCACTTTTCTCAAATATTTTGAATTTTAATCTTCTTGAGCAGTTTGCGATATCAGTCAAATAGGAAATGCTATTGGATGGCTAATCCTTCAGGACTGTGAAACTTTTTTATGTTGATATAGTACATGTCATTAGCAGTTCCCTTTGACTTTATTGTGACACAAGACATGTGCATTATTTGGTCTGTATGATGTAATAACAATGTATAAATATAACAAGTAATGACAATGTTTTGTATTATTCTGTGATTTGCATGGACTGTAAAGTTTCATTTTCATACAAACATTTCTAAGAAAGTTTAATATACAGGGGTCGATTATTAGTTGAATTGTGTAACTTACTTTTTCATTTTGTATCATTCTTTTTCACAGATAATGACCAAGCATTTTAAGTACGATGAAAATCACACCTTGATGGATCAACGACTTGTTATATGTACAGTTGCTTGCCTTTTTGCAGGCACAGCTCTAGTCTATGATTATCTCAGGCCATTTCCAGAATCTCGCCTGGTTCTATTAGTCTGTGTCGTGTCATATCCTTTTCAACAACTCTCAAGTAGCTTTCTTTACGTTGATTTGCAGGGCTTGTCATTCCTTTGTCAAAGGAATTTGTAGTGTATGTGCTGTCAATGCTGTGTGTAGGTGCTGTTGATGCTATTTTATGTGTGTGTATTGGCTATTGGTGCCATGTGTTTATACTATTGATGCTCTATGTATGTGGCATTGATGCTATCTGTATGTGCTATTGATTCTATGTGTATGTGCTTCATTGGCTCATGAACATGATATCTTGTTGGCCCTGAGATCTAATAGCCTTCAATAGGTGATTAGATGACTCCCATCTTTTGCATGGATGTTCAAGGTCATTAAGGGTCCAAGTTTAAAAGCTTGATAAACATTACACCTTTAGAAATGTTCCTCAAGAAATGAATTTGTGCGGGCTTCAGAGGCAGTGGTATGTAGCATAAAGTGAACAAACAACCCATCTGTCACGTTTCAAGTTCATTCGAGGCATGCTTCAATCAAAGGCTGAATGTACTGTCAACATTGTGACTCAAGAAGTTAAAAGATGGTTTACCTCTAAACTTGGTATGTATATATGCAGTCTTTGGTAAGGACAATAGATTGTCCCAAATTATTTCTATGATTGTCAAAGGTCATTTGAGGAACCAGAGTCCTCTGTTTGCAAACACTGTACACTTTTATATCTCAGAAGTTGCTTAAACTCTGAGACCGGTATGTAAGCTCCCTCTCAGCAACAATTCTTTCTGCTTACCTAGAGGTCAGTCCAGTACCATTGGGATGAACAGTTGTTGGTCCCATAACCATGTCGTCATGTTATCTTAAGGTGTAAAAATTACTTAAGTTCAAATATAAAACCTTGAAAATCCTTGGTAAACAAACAGATAACATTACGTTTTCCATGGAATTGTGAGATCATTTAATATCAAAAGAGGTCAGTGCCTTAAAACAGTGAAAACACTAAGTGAAAGTCATTTGAACTTAAAAAATTTCTCTGCAGCTTTCATTTTGTTCAAGGGTCATTCACTTGAGCTCACATTCAGTGAAGTCTGAAGCTTTCAAATACATCATTTCAAGAAGCAAAAGCTGTTTGAACATAAAATTGAGTCTTAATCACTCATTAAACTATTCTTCAAGATCATACCTGGCCAACACTATAGAAATTTGAAAAACATTCAGTATTCTTCCCATAGCCTGGAAAAGTCATGATATTATATTTTGCTTTCTGTTGTGATTGTTGCACCATTATTCGTCAATCAAATTCTGATAAGTTTACTAGCAATTTCGTTATAAAATGTTATCTAAAGGTCATGGAAAAGTCATCAAATTGTATTTTTTTACAGTTGCAGGAATCCTTATTATCTAAAAATTCCCTCAAGTTTACAAAATGTGAAAATCATCAAATATTCTGAATTGTTGGTTTTGTTTTTGCATTATTATCCTGTCATAATACCACATTTAGCAGTATAGGCTGAGGCGCTCTTCACTTTTCATTTTGAGTGGAGGTTTAATGGTTGGTTTCTTTACAAATCAATTTTTTTGGTGACGTATATGTGTGTTAGTATTAAAAGCACATGCTCTAGATTAAACATAGATAGTGTCATGTTGAAGTAACTTTGAAATTAAAGAAATACTAAAGAGGTTACTTCAGTGAGAAATCATTTGTGATTGTCGTAGTTGGTCAGGGAAGAGAATGTAAGTTTCTCAAAGAAATGCACAGACAGTTATTCACTTCCACACCATATATTCACTTAAAAATGAAGTGTAGCAACTATTTTAAAAGTCGAGTTTGAGCACCAAAAATAGAATTTATTAATTTTGTATTAAATAAAGTTTCAAGTTTTTAATTCTGTAATGTTTTATTCTCACTGAAACTTTTCCTTAACATGATCTTACTTATTTTCTGTTGATGGGAGTGCTAACTCTGTATACTACTTATGTAGAGAGGAATCACTTCTTGATTGTCCATCAGAAAGATCCAGCTGGTGTGGACCCTGATAAAGTTTGGACCATCGATTCTTGTATGAAAAGGTATTAAAGTTACTCACTTTTTACTTTGAAAACCCTCTTCTCCACTCCCTACTCTCCCTGCTCTACTCCAAAGGATCAACAATCTTTTGGCTTACTAGAATCCCTGAAGGTATTATGAAATACCTTAGGTAATCTTTGTGATGGTGTATGTCCATTAATCTACTTGTCAGCAGTTTTGACACAATGACCTGTCAGTTTGATGCACATAATACATATGACTTGGTTCTACCATAGAATACATATGACTTAGATCTACCATAGAATACATATGACTTGGTTCTACCGTAGAATATACATGACTTGGTTCTACCATGGAATACACATGACTTGACTCCACCATGGAGTACATATGGCTTGGTTCTACCATAGAATGTATATGACTTGGTTTTAGTGAATACTCAGCATGCTTAGTGTGGCAACAACACTTCAACATTCCTTTCAAAAGTAAAATTAACTTAAAACCTGTAATATTGTTTGAAAAGCATGTCAAGTAATATTACACTCATTTAGCAGAACCTTTTTATGTGAGATTGTAGAAATGACTTTAATAATTTAGAATCCTGATTGATAGTTGACAAGTATTCAAACTATTCACAACCATATCTGAAAAAAGTTTGACTTGAAAAATGTCCCCATTAAAAATAGCTTGCTCAAGGATTTTATGCAGTTTTTTCTCCTTTAATATGGAGCTAGAGTTAGATTCAATCAAAGCTGAAATTATGGCAAACTATCCATAAGTATCAATAAAGAAACTCATTTCTCTTTTTCTTTTTAGATTTGATGATATGTATACCCTGTCACTGTTGTTTGAAGATAAACAGAATAATTTGTACCAAGAGTCATCCTTTACAAAGTCTGTTGGTTGCTGGTTTGATGAAAATGGAGAATTGGTCGGCGAAAATTTCTTGAAGGACGTTGCCACACTGCATGATGGCTTAAAAGCAGAGAAGAAAAAGAAATAAGCTCGGAGAAAAATCTCTGAAAAGGAAAGTTATGATAGCAACACATCTGCACTTGAATGTGTTTGAACTGTAGCTGTGTACAAGAGGATGAACTGGTAGACAAACTCACATGGTTAGGAGTTTTATAAATGTTGGAGATTCTGAACAAATCAGTCCTTTGGAAATATCAACCCTAAGAGACATTGCATTATGTTGTTCAATGGACTGAAACACAGAGACGTTAAACCATCACTCCGGTCCTTCGTTGTATCATTATGTTGTTATTATCTTTGTGAAAGCAATATGTCCTGAACAAACAAACTGAACATAGCTATATCCACCTGTTTAGTAATATGCAGGCAGCTAAGTTGAGATTGGTTCTTGAGGTAACCTCACTCAATTTTTGCTTTTTCTTGTTTTTGCTTTTCATGATCTTGCCTTGTACATTGGTTTAGGTGTAATATAGATGAGGATGGTGAAAGGTATGTGTTAGTTGGTGACAATCATGTGTTCAAGAGCTGCATGAAATGAAGCATTAAGGTATGGGCAAGACTTGTCTTTGAATAATCATAATGCTCTGGTTGTATTATCCAGACATTTCACTTTTATGTTAATCATATGTAGTACTGCATTACACACAACATCTAAATCATGAAAGTTTAATACAATTTTAATTTTCCTCAAGGTTTGTCAAGAATTTGTGTCATTTATGATGTCATCAGTGTTGGTGTTTGGTGCTATTATGTAATCTTTGATCATCTTTATGCAATCAAAGCATTTAAACATTCCAGAGAAACTGACAAAGTGTGTCCACATGTTCAAAAATAAGCACAATCAATGGAACAGGTTATGTATCACCTGTAGTGTGCCTGAACTAAATATGACTTGTAATATTGTTATCTCACTTGTACTTTTGGACTCCATGATTCTTGGGTAGCACTTTTGGTCCATTGGTACCAACACATCCAGACAGGTATTGACTTGAATCGTTAACTTAGGTTTCCTATCAGTTTAAGTAATTATGAAACATTTCTTCTTTGTCAATTGTAATGACCACATGTACAGTAACACCTTGGCAAGTTACAATGCTAGTGCATGTCATCTGTTTCTGTAAGTTTTTTCAATAGACACAAGTATTTGTCTGAATTCCTTTGTTTTGCTCTGTTCTCTTGCTCTGTGTTTTCTCTTTGTAAACAGTTTGTATGTCTTCTTGATGGTGAAGTTTTGGTGCAGTTATATGAGCCGTTTTAAGTGATTGTGTGTGGACAGAAAAACCAATCAGATAAGATTGATTTTGCTTTTCTCTAATTTTTAAAGGAACAAGCAGTAATGGGACATGTCATTCAATGAACAAAAATAACATTAACTACTCTGAAAAAGCGATGGAAACAGAATAAAAGCAGTAAAAAGGAGAATTCATATTTAAAACTTAATGGTCCTTATAAGAAGTAGACCCAGCCCACAAAATGAATGTAAAATGAATGTGTTACAGTACAGGTCGACACTGTTGTATCAAAAACATAGTAACTCATATCACAGCTCCTTGATTGGTAGTCTGGAATTATATCATTTAGTGACATGAAAGAAGTATGTAAACTACAAACTGATCCCCTCATTACAGTGTCAGCAATCTGCTGTTTTGATCAACTGAATATTTACTTCCTTTTGGCTTGTTCGAACAAGGGCATGGGTAAGTTGAATGAAAACTGTGAACCATTACATCATCGTATTTTGCACTTTTTATTATGTTATACAAATTTTGAAACATGGTAGAATTTATCACCTGAATCATGTATTTACCCAGATTTTCTGAATAGTGCATTAAAAACATACACTCAGCTTGTGAAGATGAAACTTTAATGTTTTTGTGTACACATACAATCACTTTAACGTTTTTAGTTTAACACTTGATACTGAGCAACCTTCAAAGATTTCAAAATAGCTATACTAACAGTTCTACTGTGTCAATGAATTGAGACAAACTTGCCATAATTTTTACTTGAAGTGTAAGAGGAATCATTTCTGTTCCATATAAGAGGTTGCACAAGTTCACCTGTTGCCTTTCAGGATCATACCGATGATGAGGTACCCTTCAAGGTGTAGTCCCATACATCTCTTTGATTTCATATGTAACATTACAGGTTAATAGTAACATTCAGGTTAAAAGATACTCTTTAAAAAGAGTACAGATGGTTCTTTGTTCTCTCAAAAAGTTCTTCCAAAATTTCAGTTTATGTTACAAACATTTACTGTAATAACATTGCAATCATTTCACATGCTGGTTAGAAAAATCTAACCTAATTTGCTATAAAACAGATCTCTTATGTGATTTCTGACTACAACTAGCAAAATTTTATGTAAAGGCCCAAAAGATACACCAAGTTTTAGACAAGATTTAGAGTTCTATGATAATGATCATAAAAAGCTCTGCATTTTGACATTTTCATGGGCTCTTCCCCCATTCAACGTTCCTGTTGTATCTACTGTGTAAAACGCCTTGTTGTAAAGATACCCAGAAGAACAACAGAAAAGGTAATTCTTCAAACATGGAAGGTGGGCTGATTTTTAAAGCAAAGGACACTAATGTCAATAGTACAGTTTGTACTGCTACAAATAATTACAATAATAATTACAATTGGGATATTATTATACAAATCTCCAAAGAAATTTGTAACAATAACTTTATTACTTCACAATCAAGAGGTCACTATTCCAACTGGAGGTATTGACTAAAAAAATATAGCATTTCTTTATAAGAAAGTGGAACTGATACAATGTAAAAGAAACAAATGTAAACCAGAAAGTCTTCACTCTCTACAAGGTAAAGCTTTTTACAAAAGAAATATTCATTGAAGCATGATTACATTAAACAATAGTAAGATACTAATAAGATACATTGTTTACATACACTGCAGTCAAGTAAATCAAGTTAACTTACAGTGTTTCAAGCAGGGTTCATTTACGCTCAGACAGTACACAACTAGGGAATACATGAAAACCATTGTCGTGGTGTTTTGACTTTGAGTATTCTTTGTTCAACTTTTGAAAGCCATTTAAGAATTGAATTCAATAAGCGTTGAAGAATGATGAGACTCAAATGAAGTCAGCCACAAGGTAGATTCCTGAGAAATAATGTTCTACATGATTCTTCCTTGGTTTACCCTTCTATCAGCAAACTATGATGTCAATGGAAGAAATGATGAGCCAAGCAAAAAATTACCAGATGACATCAGTACATGATTATGTGAGAAGTGATTGTACACTGATGTATGCATTAACTAATAATTACAGTATTACGGAGGGAATTTTGATATTACTGAAAATATTATATGAAGTTTAACAAACCACATCATTTTAAATAAACCCCAAAGAACATGGGTAAAATTTCCAAGTAATCCTGTTGTATGCAATTTGATGCACTATGCTATACATTGCCGGCAAACTTTCCCCATTTGATAGTCCAATATGTGTACATCCCCATTAGGGTGTTCTGCAAGAAACTTGAGGCTCGCAAAGTAGTGAGTTTAAATCTAGTCATGTGACACCCAAATTTGAAAGTTCAAAGTTTGGGAAAAACCTGCATGAGTCTCTAATTGTGCTCATACATGTAACGTAACCAACTCAAACAATGAATGCATCCAACATATCATGTGCCATAGCCATCCAGTGTAAAATACATCAGCCCAGGACATATTAACAAGGACTGTGACAGTAACTTTTGCATGGCATATTTGTAATTTGTGTAAGTAGTTTGCAGAAGTTGATTGAAAATTCTTCGTATTTGCAGATCTTTATAAAAATTTGCATCATGTTACAAGAAAGAACTTGGAAATAAGGCGACTTATATTAAAAGGAGTAAGCAGTTACCCCAACTTTATTTTCAAGCATCAGCAAAAGCTTACAAATCTCCTCATAAACCTTACAAGTGTCTTTCACGATATTTCAAACTATTGCATATTCAAAGTATGCAAATAACTTGCACAAATTTTGCAATCCAGTACCAAAGATATTGTCACCTGATTCAAAAGAACCATCCATGAACTAACAATAGACAGTTATACTAATACCAATTGGGGTGACCACACTTACCCTATTACAATTAAAATGGCTTGATGAAGGTCAAGCTATTTACAAACACTTGATTTGCATGATTTAATATTACTGATGTGCTAAAATGAAGCATAAAATCAATTACCATTATTACACTGTATTCATATGTATATTAAAAGGAATGTGTACTTACAAGTAGAACCTACAATATTGCTATCAATGGTACTATTCAAATTGCATGGTTCAGTGTTCAATGTTGTTGTTTTTTTTTTTTTGGGGGGGGGGAATATACTACCATCATCATCAGGTAACACACCTGCATGTTGTACCAATCCTTAAAAAAAAAAATTCAACTTTCATTTACCTCAGTGTTAAAGACTCATTGCCACAGAGAGTCTCAATTCTCGTAACTACAGTACTCATGTCTAGTCCTTTAGCCTGTCTAAAATTCCTCCACATGTGTATTCAAAACAATTGGGTCCCTGTGTACACTGGGTTATATGAGCTACTCTGCATCTTTTGCATTGTTGTCAACCAAAGAACAGAACCAGTCATTGAGAATTTGCAATCCACCAGCCAAATGTACACCTTGAGGTGATGAGTTACTGCCTTTAATTCAACAAAAATCTTTCAAATTTTCTGTGGTGTTTTATTTCCATGTGGCAATTTCTGTGAGCCATACATATTATCAAATAGTAGTTACCCTTGATGGTTTATAAGAAAAAAACTTTTACATTCAAAAATTTTAAGCTTAATAATACCTAATTCAGCTTGCTGTTAAATATATCAAAGTGAACAGTTACCACACAACTGGCAAACAGATCACAGATAGACATTTTGAGGCATACCAATGTAGTTGGTAAAAATGCATCTACTTATAAACATTAATTTTAAAAAGAGGTAGGTGAAGCCATGATCAGGAGATAATCATTGCTTTAAAATATTTGCAGTGAATCACCCGACCAGCTCAATTGTCTACCCAGGTGTCTAAGCTATAACTTTCCCCTCTGTAAGGCTATTAATGCTCAGTGGTGACTCTATTGCATGTGATCATCACTGTCAATTGCTCACATACAAGTCCTTTGTTTGCTTACCAGCACCGGCCTGAATGCCCCAAGGCTATACTAACCTTTAATTGGCATCAAGTGGTTATTCAGTCATTAAACTGCAAAACTGCAGGTTTCTACAAATCTTTTAAAAGGATGGTTACCCACCGATGTCCATTTTACATTCTGCTCTTTTGTAATATTCTCAACTCGCCAAGAATATCTCCCATCCTTACCCACTGCTCTTCACAAACCCCACCCTCCCACATCATATGCCACTGCTCTTCATCTGTTCACAGCACTTTCCACCATAGTCGTACATCCAAACGTGATTGGTCTTCACCATATTCACCCACCATATCATATCCCACTTCTGTTCTGTTTTATCATTCAAACAGCAACCCACTGTTCTTCAATTCTCATCCCTTCACATCATACTTTACTGCTCTTCTCCACAGCCCATCATTACCCATCTTTTCATCCTATCCTTTCTCCCATAGCCCCTTCCTTCACCATATTCTACCTCCTCCCACCATATTCCATGGCTATACACCTTTTCCCAGTCATTCCCATCACATCCATTCTTCAAAACTATACTAAAATTGGCCATACCATGTAGCTGAAACTTCATCAATCTAAGGTTCAACAATGATACCCTGCATTGATGATACAATGTTCTTAACGGGGAACTCTGGGCAAGGAACACATTATCTGGCCTATTTAAGTCATTTCAAACCACTTTTGTTCATACTCTTGACCTTTTTGAAATGAACCGCTCATAGGCAACACGATATGCACACATTCTTGCCTGACAGAGTTTTCAATGCTATGCATAGATACGATGGGTGCAGCCATTATTATGTAATTGACCATGATCTCTGTGACATATGACATAGTCGATGCCCTACTCTGATTCACAACAACTAACCTGAATGTCCTAGATAATGAGTAATTAGATGATTTATTGCCCTGCCTTTGGATAGGATTACTTTCAAATCCTTGGTACTCAGTAAAAATGACGTATTCCGTATCTTCGAGCCATTGTGCCCAGTTGCCTAAGCTGCGTTATGTGGTCTTTTTATGAGAAATTCCACTTCTGTTGTGTTAAGTTGACTCATTCAATCTTGTGATAGCCACATGTTCTGTACTTATTATCTAGGGCAATCAGGTTGATCGCCATGAAACAGAGCTGGGTGTTGACTATGTCACAAATCACAGACATCACGGTCAATTACATAATAATAGTCGCACCCTTCGCATGCATGCATAGTGTTAGTTACTCAGTTAGGCAGGAAGTTTAAATGTGTCGTGTTGCTAGGAAAAGTTTACATCAAAATGTCAAGAATATGAATGAAAATGGTTTGAAATGGCTTAAATAAGTCAGAAGACATTTTCCTTGCCCAGAATTCCTTTCTACACCAAATATTTCCTTCTGTTATGGTACAATAATTTATAATGTCCATTCCCTTGGTCTGTGAGTGTTGTTCCAGCCTCGTTCATTCTGCATTTTTAAGAGACTGCGTGGCATGTGAATTTTTGGCATAGAGGGACTACTTGCAAAGGTTATATCAGATCTAAGTCCTGCTGATTTTGTAAGTCTGGTTGAACTCCCTACCTCAGGACTGAATGATCTGTTAACAGTCTCTGACGGATCTAGATCTAAAGATCTTCTTAATCGAAATGTCGAAGAACGGACCGTCATCCCGCTCGAAGAACGGAATGTTTCTGAAGACGGAACTGCTGACTTTGGCCTCTCTTCCTTCTCTGGTGATTTAAACGTTCTCCCAACGGAGTGACGACGATTAAAAGTCGGACTACTTGGACCTACAAAAAAACTTTCACTGGCTGTTTTGCATTGCATTCCAGCATGCCAGGATGTTGAAACATCTAGTAAGAAATGTTTTAAACAGTATTGTATATTAAAGGAAGAGATACCTTGCACAAGACTACTTTAAATACTTTGAGAGGCATAAAAATCAACAGCAGAGGAAAATTAGTAAAAGGAAACACACAATATGTGTATAGTACCAAAAGGGAATGGCAACATAAATAATGACAAAGAAAGCACAAGATCAATCCTGGAGCCTATGATGAGGAAACACAGCTAGCAATAATTACATGTCTCTTGACTATAACATTTTGCAGGCATAAATACTACAAAAAATTCTGCTACATCAATTCTATTCTGACTAAAATTGACATTTGTATCTTCAAATGTTAGAATCAAAGAAGCGCAAACATAAATAGTTGAATGTACTAGTTATGAACACCAAAGGCCTGTGGTGATGAATCATTTCAGTCCAGCTAGAGTGACTACAGCAAGTCAAGAGCACAATTAGGTGTATGATCACAGACAAATGGTTACAAAATGGACTCCACGTATATTAACACCACTCAGGTTTATCTGCTTTCAATAATAACACTTTTCAATCATTCTGATATACGAAAATAAACACTAGTAGCTCACCCTTAAATCCATCTTTCGCAAGTCTGCTATAATTTTCAGATACAATTTTTGGATCATAGGGCTCAGGGGACCTTGATCCTAAGGCAGGAGAGGAAGGATGTATAAAATTATTATGATATTGGCTACAATGGATACAATACCTACTGAAGAAAACATTTAAATCAACAATCAGGGATAAAATAAAGTTAAATTTGAAATCATAGAACTATGCAATACAATTATGAGGTGCAGGTATTTTGCTTTGTATCAGTTTAGTTGTGCAATAATACAAATAAAACAAACAATAATACAATGTGACAAAGTTGAACTTTTCAGCCCTATATGAAAAGAATGAAGAAACTCAAAAGAAAATATGTGATCAAAGTCCTATACATGGATGACTTTCTACTTGTTGGTTGTAAGATCAGATCTCCCAGATGTAATTACTAGAGTGAGGAATGCAATCACAAAGTCACTGGTATGACTTCTATTGCATGCTCAGCAATGCATTATGCTAGTAATATCAGATAAACTTAGCTCAGCAGAGATCTGTATTATTAGCAGTTAGTTTCTTTTCATGGCTACATCAGTTGATTACCATAAGTACAGCAACCACGTGGTAAAATTTAAGTTTGCATGGCAGACTTTTTACAGCATGTGGGAAATAAATTGGCAAAAGTGTGTGGGTGGAAGGGGAGGGGGTGGGCTTCATTGATTATAATAATCAAAAGAAGCCATGAAGACATACTTACTAGGAGCATGGAACAATGTCTCATCCACATATGATGTTGGGCTGACAGTACGGTATGTATCAAAGTACCTGAGAAATGAAATTGTGTACACATAAAAGTTACTACTTAACTAAAATATAAACTCAAAAGACTCATACTTGTATACATGCAGTGTGAACACTGTCCTGTTGAGAGGGCATGAAGAGAGGGGGGAGGGCATATTCCTTCTCTTTGAACATTTTTTGGAGATGTTTAATGCAATAAGATGGTAAATGGTGAAGTATTTTCACTCTTTGAGGGTAATTTTGTTTGCACAAATTTTATATTTGTCTGTCACATTTTATTTTACCAGAACTGATATATATTAGAATAATAAACTTACCATTTTGGTTTGGTGCAAATGTGTGTTTACATTTAGTCTTATTCACCTTACACTCTGTATTGCAACTTCAGCCGTGAAATTTTTTCCTGGTGATAATTGTTGTAGCAGAGATCAGATCTTTAGTTTGCCTTTTTGTGTGAGCAACTTCATATTCAATTGAGATTACTACCATGTGAGTGATAAACAGTATGTGAACATATGAGAAGATGAAATGCAAGTAACAAATGCAAAATACATGTGTATTGGTAAGTCCACAGACTACAGTACTTGTATTATAGCGATAAACCATTTCAAAGCACAAAAACCATTTTGCAAGCACTTGAGTTTGCATGCATTTTTACTTTAATACAGTTACCAGCTAAGCAAACAAAAATAATGAATGAGTTTATAGGACAGATACATCTTCTAGTCAGGAAGTCTAAAGACTTTGTAATTCCTTGTTCATATTCATGAAGAACAAAGGATAACCTACATACAGTGCTGATATTAATTCAAACACTGTAAAACCTATGTTCACAACTTGATTTCTAAACTATGGTCTCTGCTAACCTCCAGTGACTTTTGACCTCCATAAGAAAGGACACAACTAATTTCTCGAAAATTTAGATCCCTCTCTTTTCTTTACAAAATCACTCTCAAAAGATTCTCAGGGTTATTATGAAAACAACGTTTTCACAGTCTGACCTCTGGTAACCTAAAATGACTTTGACCTCCACCAAAAACAATAGGGATCATCTACCCAGTATGACCAACCGATATACCAATTATCAGATCAGTCAAGGATACTCATAGTTTGACCTCTGGTGACCTCAAATGACCTTTGACCTCCACTGAAAACACTAGGGATCATCTACTCAGTATGATCAACCCAAGACCGTATGAAATCAGTCAAGGTTACCCTTCTTGAGATATCATGTAAACAAAGTTTTTGCAGTTTGACCTCCGGTGACCTCAAAAGACCTTTGAGCTCCACCAACAACAGGGATCATCTACTTAGTATGACCAAGCCACACAACAAGCATGAAATCGGTCAAGGTTACAAACCTTGATATATTGTGTAAACAAGGTTTTCACAGTTTGACCTCTGGTGACTTTAAATGACCTTTGACCTGCACCAACAGCTAGGATCATCTACCCAGTAAGAAGAATCTACACACCAAGTATGAAATCAGTCAAGGTTACCCATCTTGAAATATTGTGTAAAGAGGGTTTTCACAGTTTGACCTCTAGTGAGGTCAAATGACTTTTGACCACCAAAATGATAGGGATTATGTCATTGACCACCAAAACAATAGTGACTATCTCCCCAGTATGACCAACTTACACACCAAGTATGAGATCAGTCAAGTTTACCCATCTTGCAATATTGTGTAAACAAGGTTTTCAGTTTGACCTCTGATGACCTCAAATGACCTTTAGCCTTCATCAAAAGCAAGAAGTATAAACAACTCACCACCAAGTATGAAATCAGTCAATGTTACCTGTCTTGAGTTACTGTGTAAATACGATTTTCACAGTTTGACCTCTGGTGATCTCAAAGGACCTCTGACCTCCACCAAAAGCAAGAGGAATCATCTACTGAGTATGACCAACCCACACACCAAGTATGGGATTAGTCACAATTACCTACCTTGAGTTAGCATGTAAACAAGGTTTTCACACTTTGACCTCTAGTGACCTCAAATGACCTTCCACCCCCACCAAAAACAATAGGGATTATCTACTCAGTATAACCAGCCCACACACCAAGTATGAAAACAGTCAGTTACCCTTCTTGGCAAACTGAGTAAACAACAAAACATCACACATACA
Source organism: Stichopus chloronotus (assembly GCA_021234535.1). Lineage (NCBI taxonomy): Eukaryota > Metazoa > Echinodermata > Holothuroidea > Aspidochirotida > Stichopodidae > Stichopus > Stichopus chloronotus. The sequence continues at coordinate 24,180,240 of CM037831.1, read as the reverse complement.
CACACAACATCACCATCACATCTATGGATTCCTAGCTTGCTGTTGGCAAGAAATGAAAAATGAGTTGCACATAGCTATTCACAAGTTCAGGAGAGAAAAATATGTAGAATAATTCTGTAAATAACTTTATAATTAGTTCTAAAATACAGAAGGGCCTACCATCTTTTCAAGTAGTTGAACCGCACGCTAGATGGATGCAGAAATACACCATGGTTGGTCTTGCATGTAAAATACTGTCGGCCTTTGTATATCCCACTATGTTTACCAACTGAGAGAAAATGGACAAAGCACAAAATTATTTGTCACTCTACCATAAATTTTGTATATGCATTCATTGATACATCGACAGAAAGAAATTATGACAAATGTATAAGAAAAAGGACAAACTCTGTATCACAGAGTTTGCAACAGTAAAACTCCATAAAATTAATCATAACTTCCAATGAACATTTGAACAGAAATTGATTGGATATTGAAGTAACATTGATGTAAAATGAAAATAATGTTTAGTCAGTCCCTTGTTTTCTTTGTGGATTGCATCAAGATTTTGTTTAGCATCGAAGAACCTTGATTCAAGTTTGTCACTAAGGTTGCACTCTTCTCATTAAAGGATCAGCTACAGTCAATGCTATCAAACAATTGGGTTGCAACTAACATAGCTTCTTCATCCAGTTTAGATCTGCTTAGGCACTCTTGTTCACATCTTAGAAAAAGAATGTTTCTTAGCAGGAGTCTAGATAGTGTAAACAAGTATATTGTCAGGAGACGATATCACTTTTGATAAAGTATTTAAGCTCGGCCTAGAGGCAATATTTGCGTAAAATGGTATGGGCTAATTTCAATGGTTTGGTTGAGTACTATATGTCAGTATCTGCTGATAGGCTATACCTGCCTGGCATTATGAGGTGTGTTCTTCAGTCCAATACAAAAAGTCAATCAAATTTGTCTATTTTAAGTCAAGCATTGATATCTGATGACAAGCACTGATACTGGTATAAACACTCCCCTCCATTATGGTGTAGTAAATCAGAATACATTTGAACTTTGAAACACACTGAAGACTAGGCCTATATCTCTTATAAAGTTTATACATTTCATGAATTGAAACTGAAACCACATACCGGGTTTATCAAGTTCTACTCCAACCCAGTCACCCTTGGTATTTGAGAGGCCTCCTTTATACTTCACTACACCATTATGAATGGCATCATTGTAGAAAACTTGAACCTTCTGTCCTATACTGATGTTTGAAAAGAGAACCATCCCTCAATCTGAATGAGGATGTAACCCAAATGTACCAATGCAAGACCAGTAAGGCTACAGAATAAAACCACAGGTCCTCTCTGAGGGGAAGTCCATCATAGCTAAACCTCCTAATTACCTGTGGAGGAATGTCACAAAGTAATCATATCAAATCACACTAACACACTGACACTGTATCATATACTGTATCCTACAAATTATAGTTTCAAACCATGACTATCACAGACTGGGCCATACTGTAGCCTAGGGTCTACAGCCACGTTGAAAATCTTGCAAACCATCTAAACCTGGTTTGCAGGAGATCTGTGGTGCTTGCAAAAAATGCTGGGTTGGAAATAAATAACAACAGGAAAAATATGGTAACTTGAGTTAAATTAAGTGGACTATTTCTTCCACCAAACTTATCCAAGGTACATAGTATTTAGATATTTACAGTACTAACATTTATGCAAGGTTTTCAATGGCAGTTAAGGTGCTACTCAAAACTGGAAGTAGACTCTCCCAAACTGCTCTCATCCTAGTTTTGTAACGTCTATCGCTTCTGATAAACGGAAACATTTTTTTTGTTAGTAAAGCATTGCAGGCATAAGCATGGATGGACAGGACTGTATTGTTACTAGATTATCAGATGAGCATGATGACTTGATGAGGTGATCAATCACAGACCTGTTCACCTGTCTCACCACAAAACAGGGATATTTACTTTTGTCAGAGCCAAAAGAGAGAATGGTTATTTTCGGCAGACATCAGTGCCATGGAGAGAATTGTCACACACATGCACAGAGCAAGTTGCCCTTATAGGCCGTATCCATCTACATTGCAGCAACATGTATGCCCTTTTGTATGTACAGCTGCTAATTACCTGACAACATACCTGTTATTAGTGTAATTAGTACTAATCTACTGCATGAAAGTTAAAACTTTTGTAAACAGCAATCTGATTTTCAATGCACTAAACATTTATTTATGGCCAATGACTCAAATAAGCATTGGGCTAACTGTTTTGGCTATTCTCAGAAATGTAGCAAATGAAATTGAAACAATAAGATTAGTCTATGAAAGCAGGAGGTCTGGAGATCTGGACAAAAATCCAGGAATCTCCTGGTAAAACTGGGAGAGTTGACAGGTCTGAATCACTGTATAGGTGAGTTTTAACTTTTTGACTAAGAGTTGTGGAAAATATGCAAAACCTTGTGAAAAAATGCAGGGAGTAGTCTTCCTAGTTACTTTATATAACCTTTTGATACAAAAGGAACCTTAGGGGACTTCAGGCGTTTGCCCTCTTGACCTTCACAAGGCATCTCAAGGGGTATTATGTAAAGCACTTGTAAATGTCTGTGAGAAATGGACTGATCTTCAATATTGTTTGTGGAAAATTTGGCAAGGGTTTGCAACACTGGCCTACATGGTGTAAAGGATACTGTATGTAAACAAATGATACTTTACAGTTATATTTATTAATGAGCATTTTTCTCTATGCTATACTTTGATTTGGTTCAGAAAGAGAAATCCCTTGGAAGTAGATACTGAACCAAAGGAGACTGCACAGTACACAGCTGTTGAACACAATGCTTACATTATTATGAAGTGCTGAGTCAATCACTTCGAAACAAATAACAATTACAGTTTCATCAAAGACATTCTAGTCAATATTTTCTTTAAGATTTCATACATGTTAGTTAGCACTACTTTCAGGTCATGATGTAAATTGAGCTGATGAAGTCTCTTTCTTTAATTTTTGATATATACTTGTGTTATTTCTGAATATGTCTTGGTATGCAAGTAGACTGAAGACTATTTCTGTTATGTTTGATATGCAAATTAGTAATTTGAGTTTCTTTGCCACATTTGCTTTGTATTTGTCACTCTTGATTTAGTATTTCTTGAGAGATTCAAAAAAGTAAATCAGAATGCTAACATGTTCTCAGGTCTGGTCTTTACTTGTTTTGTCTTTCGGAGTCCACTTCCCTGGCCACGTTCCCACCTTTCCTAAATGGGAAACCACAATGCACTACCCTGTTAGGTCTATATTATGAGAAAAGCAAATAATGCAAAGTTTATCAATAATAGCATCATCAGTGCTAACGGCGTTGTACAGTGAGTCAAGAACAGTGTGATTATCAATAATGGTGTGGTAAATGGAGAAACATGACAGCATGATTTTCAACAACAACATGGTAAATGGTGTTAATCATGGTGTGATTATCAATATGGCGTGGTAATAGAAGCATGATAAGAAGTAGTTGCATACAACAAGGGGTTTATAATGGTGTATTCCTTTCCAACAGCATAGCAAGCTAAATGTTTATAATGGCCATTTGCGGTTCAACAGTTGATGTTGCATGGTAACCATCAGTTACCAATGTGCAACCAAGAAGAAGTGGGACTATTGCAGTCAAAACTGCTGCAACAATACAATTCAAATTAATAGCAAAAAGACCCATAGAATGGCACTCTTTACATTCGACACATCTAATGTTAATGGCACTATTCAAAGCACAAAGCTGATGCGGGCATGTCTAAGGATCCATCTGCTGCCATGCCAATGTTTACTGGATAATGAGTAAAAAGGCTGGAAATTATGTATTTTGACAATTGTTGAGACATATGGTCCATCAAGTGTCATTAAGCAAAACTACCACAATTTTTGCAATATTATTTTGCATTTTATCAAAAGGCCTAGGGTGACTTCCAATTTATGTGACTGTCATTTGTCAATAACACAGCGTCCATTCCATGCACTACAATGCGATTATCTTTGACATGAGTGCCAACTCTTTTGTGGCAAAGAGAGCTGCGAAATATTTACCTTGGCATGTCGGCATGCACAAAAAATCAGTCTTGGCATACAACTTGTAAGACCTAGCCTAATCACTGTACATTTTGTACTGTAAACTACTTCTAAGTCAAAACTGCAGCTACAGTTCCTGCTGTACTATGTTTGTGGAAACACTTTTTTACATTAAGTCCAAAACAACATATGATTATTTCCTACCAAATATGAAAGAATGTGTGTAACTGTATAATTCAAGTTGGAAGCACAATCATTGCACAGGAGGTTATCTTAATTGTTATGTTGCATTCTGACGTACTGTACAGAATGTAGCACCTGTGTTTGTTGGCGTATGACGATGAATATAAGAAGTTTAATTTTTATTTGGGGGTTGATTTATGTATGTTTTATTGAAAACAAGAGATCATGAATGAACAGCTGTTTCATGGATTTGTATGTGGACAGGAATGGTTGTGTTTAGAAATGACATAGGTGGGCAGCTGTTGCGTCCCAAGAAGAGTGTTACTCCAATTGTAGAATGGTGGTAGGAAAGCCAGTTACAAGACATCATGAAATAGCGCCACATTCTACCAATATGGGTAAAAGTCAGAACTGTTAATTCAACTTCATATTACAATAATGGTAGAACATTAGTAAAGGCTGGTTTTTTACATTTTCTTCAGCTAATTCTTCAAAGATTTGTAACAACAATTTTTACAGTAATATGTCAGGTAGCATATCTAATCTCCAGTTTTGTAACCTATGCGATTACTCCCATGGTTCGCTTAAATTTTCCTGTCATTTGGTATGATGTGGGTTAAATTAACCCATACTGTCGGACACTGTTGTTAGGTCTAAGTCAGCTTAGATGAGAAGGCTGGGGTTTGGTTCACGGTATGACCAGAGTGTTTTTTACTGCTCAATTTTTAATTTATAATTTCAAATGTCTGTCAACTTATCAATTTCTATTCATTCATATATAACATAAGGTAATATATATATTAATATAATGATATAGCTCTAACAAAAAAAAATGTATAATGAACTCTGAAGTCCATTGAAACTGCTTAAAATGACTGCCATATCGTATTGCACCATGTATGGTACAACAGAATGAGTGTCACTATGTCACTGTTATATGAATATGAACAAACCTCACATCTATTTAAATTGCATTGTTTTGGTTTATTTTGCATAATGATAGCACAATTTTTTCACCCACATTTGCCTGCAAGTCAAGCATACTAGTCATTACGTCAATACGTGTAGTTACTCCAACATTGAAAGGGGGATGAGCAGGTGCTGCAAGTAATTTTGTCCAAGATTGAAATGTAGTCCCTACTCATAATAACATTGCTGACTTTTTTTTATTAATTCTACATTACAACATATCTCCCGTTTCTGAAACTATGAGACAACACTACAAGGCAACCAAGGAATGTGACAGTGATATTCAATTTCTATCCTACAAGTGACTGAGAGTGAGAATCGATACGTTAAAGTTAGAGTAGCAATAAGCCTAACGTTATGCTACTAGGCTTAGGTTGTCTTCCAATCAGCATGCCTGCGTGCACAGGCCCAACAAAAATTGATTCCAGACAAGCAGAGCGTCTGTCCTCATGTGTCATCAACCCAGTTACCGCTAGAAACATACTGTATATGTGTTTCGTATTGGATAAAGAACTAAAAATTCGAGATTTAACCTGAAAGTCATCTGGGTAGCGACCACAAAGCGTCCCTGGTAACACACGACGGTGCCCACCTGTGCAAAATGCGAATCTGAAACTCCAGGAGGATCGGACCGGCCGAGCTCCCTCTACCCAAATTTAGGTATTAAAGGCAGCTGGTATCACCTGATCAATAAACTGACGGTTTCTTGTGGTTGCATCACGTTTCGGTGATTGCTTCTTTACATCATTGAATTTATGGGTTACTTCACTACGTAAAAAAGGAACGGAATATGTTTCGCTGGAATAAGTGCCAGTCCATCTTTGTGTTCCAGATTCGTAATTGGACTGAAGAAACAGCCCTCGTAGTTATCTACTGCTTCGTAGGTCTGTATCTTGTGGTACTCATATTCCGTGTCGGTTTAACATTAGGCCCACTTGAATGCAGTCTTACTGCATGCCAATACTGTATGGATACGCTAAGATCGTACATAAGTTCCCAAGTTGTTGAAGCATAGTGCATTCAGGAGGTATTTGTGTGGAACTGTCAGTCTATTGTCAAATAATAATTGGGCGCAACTTTAGAATCCGTACCATATGAACGTGCTCGCTAGCTTCGATTCGATTGTTCGATTCGGTCCACTGTCATCCTTGAACAGGGAATGATGAATGGATTGCCTAACTAGCGTCGGTAAACAGGGTCAGGGGATCGGGTTAGGGGTCATGATTCAGGGTTAGGGAATAGGGTTAGGGGATAGGGAATAGGGTTAGGGGACAGGGAATAGGGAATAGGGTTAGGGGATTGATACTTATTTATAGCATATGAATATATATATACTGATATATGACTACGTTGGATTACGCGTTTGTGACTTGTATGCATTTTCGAACATTCTACCATCACAACCGCTCTCGCAGCCTAGTGGGTTATGCGTAAGTCTTATGATGCATCAGTTATCGTGATATTCTAGGTTCGACTCCTCCTCTAACCTACACTTCCCTTACAGCAATAATCTATCACTTCTTCCACAGGTATCACTACATGTTGATCATTGCAAAAAAATCGGTAATTTCGGGAATCTAAAAAAGATAAAAAAAGGACTAGCAAAAGAAAAAAAAGGTAAATAAAACATAGACGCTATACCAACTCTTTTAGTTATCTGATACCTTGTCCGATTGGTACGGATTCTAAATTAGTACCAAAAATTGCATTAGGCCCACACCCAATATGTTATCTGCACATGTTGTGTTCAATGTTGGCAATCATGACTGTAATTAGTGTAAATTACAGTAATTATAAACAGTAATGTCATTAGTGGAATGAACAAAATTTGCGACTCTTTAGGATTGTTTTTAACATCCTGACTCATTTACTGAAGTCACTTTTAGACTCGAGTTTAGAATCTGTGACTACACGCACACAATAGACAATGAGCACTCGTAGTATATTAGTTCCTCTATTTTTGTGTATCCCATATTTTCGTGAAATTTGTCATAAGCTTTTCATGTGCATGGCAACAGATACCTGCGGAAGACTTTTTAGTATGTTACTGACCCATAACTATTTTCCTTCAAATTGACCTAATTTAAAGTGAATATGCTTCACTTGAAACTATGAAATGACACCCTTACTTTAAGTGTGTTCCCTTAGTTTTGGTATCACAACAGAATTAACTGAGCCTACTGAATGAAGTCTCTGTATTTTTCCTTGAATGTCTTTACACCCGCAGCCCAATGTTTCTACTAAGTAGAAGAATAAAGAAAGGCCCAACCAGTACAATTCGAAGAAGTCACTTTGTCCTTTTTGACTTAAAAAGGTTTCATATCATTAAGGTGCACAAAAATATGGGAACGTACGCACTGTTTACAGGTTGTTCTAAGACGTTAACTTCATCCTCCCCTCAAAATGTTTTAGAATCAACAGAAAGTTGAACAACATTAAGCCATTAAAAAGAGTGTCCATAAACAGTACATGAGCTTTTCCATTGCATTTTATCTTCCACTGGGGAATTGATGGTTACTTTCCATCTTTGTTGCACGAAAATAGGGGCTTCCATGCTACTGCTAGGAATAGGGTGTATATTACAGGGTTCCCGTTAGTGGGACATTTTATCTGTAGGACTTGTAGTGGAAACTGATGCCAGCACTGTGGAGAAGAGGGCCTGACTGGCAATGAGGCTTTGCTGTATCAAACGTCGGGCAATGGGTATTTTCTTGACACCAGTGCCTGTGGAGGATAGGGACTGCCTGACCCTGAGGTGTTGCTGTCTTGAATGTTAGACAATGGTATTCTCTTTGCCAGTGCCTGTGGAGGAAACACACTGCCTGGCTACAAGGGAATGCTGTCTAGGACGTTGGACAACAGGTAAACTTTCTCTTGATGCCAGCGACTGTGGACAAGAAAGACAGTCTGGCTACACAGTGTTGCTGTCTCGGATGTCAGACAACAGATATTCTCTCTGGACACCAGCCCCTATGGATGAGAGGGTTTGACTGGCTAGGAGGGGTTGCTGTCTCAGACATCGGGTAGCTTGTATTCTCTTGGCCAGTGCCTGCGGAGGAGAGAGACTGCCTAGCTGGTTGCTGTCTCGGACAGTGAAGACTGATATTCTCTTGAAGCCAGCTCCTATGGATGAGAGGGACTGCCTGACCGCAAGCGGTTGCTATGTCAGACGTCAGACATTAGGTATTCTCATAACACCAGCGCCTGTGGACTAGAGGGACTGACTGGCTATAAGGGTTTGTCTCTCTCAGATGTCAGACTATTGTGGACAATGGGTATTCTCTTGATGCCAGCGCTGTGGACGAGATGGATTACCTGACTGCTCCTTCACTACTGCAATGCTTTCATTGATATTATTACATGTGTTATACTAATGATTATAAACTGATTCTAATTGGGCTGTACATTGATTGGTTTCAATCGCCATGAGAGACTGCATCAGTTATAATTCAGAGAAAAGTACATATCATCTTCCCCCACTGTTTCACTTGTGTTGTCTCTTCTTGCACTCCATCCACCCCTTTTTTTATTGCCTTGCCCAAGACTATCCCCATGGGGACCAACATCAGAAGACACATGACACCGATATACAGTATGTTTTTTTTTTTCTTTCAGGTATTCATGGCAGGCCATGTTAACCAGATGGCTCTACTGAGATTACTCCACCATTTGAGGATGGGACCCTCACTGGGCTTGGAGAGCAAAAGGACAGTCACAACATGGTCACCATTAGCTGCCACTTTTAACACAAAGCCAAAGAGAAAATATATTTCATTACAGAAGAATGTGGTAATATGTTCCTTTTTAATTTATTGTACAAATGGTCTAGTTCTAAACAATTACAGCCATATATTTCTGTTTATCCAGTATGTGCTTATGAATCATCCCACAATTTTCATTTCACTTCATGTTGTTTCGATTGAATCAAATTTTTGAAGCAGCTTCAAAGCGTAGCATTTAAGTTTTAAGCTTCACTGACATCTTGCATACATTATGCATTAATCTGAAGTAAGTTCTGTTTTTTTTTCAGTTATTCTGCTACCTTGTGAGAGTGAATCTCTGATTGTTCCATATCAATTAGTAGATATTGTTTGCTGAACATCGGTCATGCTGCAACCCTTTTCAGGGACTCAGTACTTATCCAGAAGGTTAATGGAGGAGATACTCATGCCTAAAGAATGTAGCAGTCATTAATTTGTTCAACCTGAGCTCGGTTTATGACCGAATCAAGTTGATATGAACTGACCTTGTAAAACGATACCAAATTTTTAAGATGGTAGTTGCCAAATGAAGTTGTAATACATAGTAAGCTACAGGCTTCTTCCAATATTGTGTGGTCACAAAGTGTCATAAAATAACTGACCGTCAAGACCTGAGTTGTTAATTGTTATGTAATCAGGAATTGCCACGATACAATTAGGCCAGTACCAGTAACAATTTAGCTGTTTCTATTGACAGGGTCTTTTTCAAATGTCAGAACTGACAAAACCAGCTGGATTTGAAGAAGCTGAGAGGCGATCTCTTCTAGAGGCAGATGAACTTGTCAAAGCAGCAATTTCTGCTCCTACTGGCCAAGAAGTGATTGCTTTATTTGATAAACTATCAGATGCTCTCTGCAGGATTGCTGATTTGGTAAATTATTTCAACTTAAGTTTGCTTCAAGTAAACAAAGACTGTGATATTTTTGTGCACATGTGCTTGATTGTTGGAGTGTTAACATGTTAGGGTGTGTGATTATGTGTGTTTACATATGAATTCCTTAGACACTTGTAACCACCGTTTCAAGTTACCATGGTAACTGCCGATATGTCTCATCTGCCTTGTCTCTTTTCCTTTAGGATAATAAGATTTGTTTTCTTTTACCAGTGATCATTGAGGTCATGTGGGTCAACAGAGGTCAAATGTGAAATATATCTGTTTCCCTTGAATTTGAATTCGAATTCGAAAATAGTATGTATAAAAATACTGCATTGTAAATAATTACATCATTTGGTTACAATTCATTTGAGGTCAACATTTGTAAAAGTTGAAAATTTGTTATCGTGGGATCTTCTTGAAAAGAAACTTGTTGATTTCATCAGCAAAGGGTAGAAGTATTAAAATTAAAGAGCTACATATGCCAAACCCTGATTTTAAGAGATTTTATATGGTAGAAGACATTTTTAGTTAACGCCAGTGGCCAAGGTTTCTTGTTAGAAGTGTGGAGGGGCAATGCAGCTTGTTTCTCTTAGTACCAGTGGGAACAGCAACTAATAGGGTTATTCATCCATCACAGTCCATGTGATTAGTAGATATTTAATCTTATTGAGTGAGTGTTTTGGACTATCTTTTGGTGCCCTGTTAGGTTGGAACGCCAGTTGGAACATCAAAAGTGGGGAGAATGAATGTGTAGGCCAACCTCCTATTAAAAAATGATTGACTAAAACCCTCCACCTTCCCCTTTTTCCACCTCTGTAATGTAACACACCAAAGCTGAAAGCTACTTTTCACTTATGCTGTGATCTATGACATTACAGAACAATTAATTATGAGAATGAAATGAATAAAGTTTCCTTTAATGAGCCTAAAAACTAAATACTGAGAATTTGGAAAATGTGAGGTTTACAAAATCCATCATAGTAGCACCCTGCTTGTGGTATAGATTTAGCTGTTTATAATATTACTGCTAGCAATCAAAGTTTACTGTAAGATTCATGGGAACATTGTAACAATATTAATTAGTAAACTGAAATTCATTGCTTATATATCATAGAGAGTTGCTATCATTTTACTAAATGTTTACTAGTTAACTTCATAGGATAGATATACAGTATCCATCCTGTCCTAACTATACACTGCTCCATAAGATGGATATATTCTTCAGTTAATATTTATGCACAGAAGTATGTCACATAATGCCTAGCCAATCAACAATACACTCTTGAAAGATTGCTTGCTGTGAACAGCAAAGTTCTGGTCATATCATCTGTTTACTAATGTCACATGACAGATATAATCATCTTAATGTTGCAAGTCTGTCATGCAAGTGGAACACAGAAAAGTTCTTGGGCTTGTTGCATGGATTATACTTATCTCTACACGGAACACATCTTTGTATTGTCTCTCCAATTTTAGTATCGCAATGGCCCCCTCTAAAAACAAGATTAGTGACCTAAGAGACTTTGCAATGTCTATTTGACTAGAATTTCAAGTCCCTTTTCAACATAGGAAATCAGAAAATGAGGAAAAGGAAGGGCTTTTGAGCTGGACTTGTGATTTAGAAAGAATCCCTACAAATAAGATAAAGACACTGCCTTTGGCATGTATTTGCTTCAAAAAAGAAGATGATGACATATGTGTTAAGTAGTTACAGTGTGTTATTTTTTAGTGTTAAGTGTGAATTTATTTTGGAAGTGCATATCATCTAGACTATTGATATCACTCACCAATGTGTGAACCAGAAGGCAAGTAATAGCAAAGCAATATAGATAGGGCTAACAAATAAATAGTGACACAGTACAACACACTACGTAATAATTTTTGTGCTTAATCCTGTCAAAAGTCTTCAGATATTGAAATTGCATATTTTTAGATTGGAAATAAATATAAAACAGTGCCAACAGATTTGTGAGTCAAGGCTTCTTTAAAAGAGCTTCTTGGAATAGTCAGCTCTTGTTTAGTTGCATGTCACATGACCTTTAAAGACTGACCTAAAATTTAATCATTATGTGACAGACAGTTACTATTGATAGCACTCAATATGGTAATGATGTTAAGGATTAAGCTGAAAGTGATTGCTTTTTTTGTTCAAGATCTTCCCAAATAAGAGTCTTGATATGACTCAGGGTTTTAAATAAAGATGTAGTCCACAAAACAATATCATAAATATAGAGTTGCATGGGAGGTTAATAAGTAACAGCAAGCATTCTATGCCTTCATGCTGATGTGTAATTATGCCCATGATTTGATCAATGTCATTTTGTTTGCTTGATTTCATATCATTTGGAGCTTTAGCTATCTCTTCTCCTACTTTAGGCTGACTTTATTCGAGTTGCCCATCCAGATAAACATTTCTCAAAGGCAGCTGAACAGACCTGTTTGAATGTCAGTGCTGCTGTAGAAAAGTAAGTTTTAATAAGATCCAGCAAAACTATAAACTAAAACATTTGCATCTATTGATCAAATAAAAATCTGTGTAACTGTTTGAGGATAGTATGATGTAATTGTTACAGTTATAGCGGTTAAACTGTTTAACTTTTAAAAAAGGCTTTTAATGTTAGGTACATATCACCTTGCAGTGATAGATGTAGCTGGTCATTGATGGTTACTGGGTGTGAAGTAGACTTGTAAGTAAGTCTTTTCAGTTATTCTTGAAACCAATGCATCCTTAACTAACCAATGGCTGTTGGAAAAGGACTACAAAGATCAACAACAGAAAGCACAATGGATTATCTCACACACTTAATCTAAAGCAGATGAAATGATTACTTTGCAGAGTGTATAGTATGTTATATTCATAGATTATCACAATGTTTTGAATATAACAAATAAGTAAGTTTGATGGGACTGTGCAATAGCAGTTTAATTCATGACCTGCTTAGTTATGGCAATAAGGAGCACATTTGAGAGAGCTGCTGCATTGATCCAGATTGATCCAGATATGAACAACAAGAGTACACATAGAAATAACATCAATTAATTTTATTTTATCTACAGGCTCAACACAAACACTGAGCTTCACAACTCCTTAAAGAAAGTTCTTGACAACAGAGTCGTTTATGACTCGATGGATGAAGAATCAAGGACTGTTGCAAAATTATTTATGTTTGACTTTGAACAAAGTGGTATCCACTTACCAGAGGAAAAGGTTAGTTCAGATAGTTTGAGCAGAGTGGTATCCACTTACCAGTTGTAATGTCTAGTTCAGATACACTGAACAAAGTGGTATTCACTAGTTGCAAAGTTTAGTCCAGATACTTTAAAAAATTTTTAGAGTGGTTTAAATGTATCACATGCAATGGTTATTTCAGATATTTTGAGCACAGCAGTATCCACTTAACAGTTTTGGACAACTGGGAAATGAGACAACTTGACTTTGACATTTCAGCCCCTGAGACATCTTGAACTCTGAGACATATTGACCCTTGGGACAACTCTGTGCCAGCATATCTCAAGACTACTCAACCTAAGTTGAAATAGTTGTAGGTAGAAGCATGGAATTCCTTAGTAGTCAGGATTAATTTTGTGGGAACCATTGGCAGATTCAGGATCTTTGCTTTGGATGGACTAAATTGGGGTTACGGTTGTATGTAGAAGAGGTCTTAGAAGGTGGGTTCTCCCCCCTTACAAAGATTTTTCTACAACCTAAAGCAACTGACACTAATCAGGGCTTTGGTGCATCTTTCCTGGGGATTTAGTCTAAGTGACACCAGTCACCACTTGCATGCTTGCTAAAATTGTGGGAAGATTAAATAGAGCACCACCATCAGTTGGTACAGAGCATACCAGAAAATGTTTTGATAAAAATACACCCAAGATTGCCAGAAATTGCATTCTCATGCCCCACACTATTTTTTGGAGACAGGATGCAGTTTGTTACTTAAATATTTAGCAATTTTTCAGAACCATTTTTGCCAACCATCATCCCCCCCCCCCTCCCCTCTTGGATATGATTGTTAGTGTCACAGCTTCAGTCTTAATCATCACTGGAAATGTCTTAAAAGACATGTCTACATCAAAAGACTGGATTGGAAAAAGAATATGAGAAGATGGTGGGATGGGTAAGACCCCACTGCCATCTTATCTACTTTGAATTGTGTGATTATAACAACATCTACATAACAGTATTAAAGGGACATTTTCACTACATGGAAATCCCCTGTTCAAAATCACTTGCATCTCAACTACCAGTATGTGCCTACAAGAATGTACCAAATGAGAGCTACTAAGCTTCTGGTCTTCATGTATCTATGTCCCTGTATATTATGTGGGTTAACAAGTACAAGAGGGAAGAAATACGTTGTCAATGCCTCTTCATTTTGGGCAGAGATGTCTCCCGACTTGACTCAGTGGCCGAGATGTCTGGCCCATCTCACTCACCAGAAAGATAAGTCCCTATACTTTGAACAGATCGGTATTTGCCAACCAGATGAGGAACTATTTTGTGATATTACATGGGATGTGTATTGATAATAATGTCAAAATAGCAATTGTACAAAGTATAAACACTTAGTGTAAAATTAAGTCATATTGTTCAGTTCACATGAACTAGTTGACAACCATTCATATCATTACAAAGCAGGATATGCTGTCGTTCCTGCATTTTCAAAATTACACCAAAAGATTGGCTATACTTCTTACATTGTTAAAAGCTATAAAAACTACAGTGCCATAGTCTGTTTGTCCAAACATAGCCTAAATTCCAAAAGAAATGCATTTAGATAATAGTTTTGTTGTAGTAATATTCTCATGGAAGTATATTTACAGATCCAAAGTCTGCACAATTGTTGAAGAAATGAGAACTTTTCAGTATCATAGTCAGTGAGTTCTTCTGAAATATATTGCAATCTTTCAATCATCATTTAACATGAAGAGGTAGTCTATATGTCAAGAGAAATTCATTTTAAAACTAAGAAGTTTTGTGCCAAATTTGCTCCCTCCAATTTCAAGTCCAGGCTATGCATGTGATATGAAACAATTAATCTTCATGTGTAAACCCACTACTCCTCGAAGTTAAAAGTGAATACATAGTCATACTCTAAGTATATGTTTAATTTTATGATCCTTTTTCGTTTTCAGAGGAAGGAGTTTGTGAGGTTAAACGAAGAGTCCATGATTTTAGGGAGCAAATTCCTTCAAGGAACACAAATAGCAGTATCAGTTGATAAGAATTTACTACCAGACCACCTTAAATATTCATTTTCAGTAGATGGTGGACAAATCAAGATAAGTTCACTTCATGCTGATAACCCAGATGATTTGGTAAGTCTAGGTCTCAAGTTTTACCGCATTTAATGAATTTTTAATAAAATATATATGTGAACATACAATGTCTTTTGACACAAGTAATGTATTCACATTATTTAATTCTCTTTAGGTAAGAGAAGCAGCTTACAAGATATACCTTTATCCTAACCAAGATCAAAGTAAAGTATTAAACCAACTCTTGGAGTGTAGACACAAGCTTGCAAACATGGCTGGATTCCCTACATTTGCTGATAGAGCATTACGTGGGACTATGGCCCAAAATTCTGAGACTGTCATCAAGTTTCTGGTAAAAGCATCTGAGAAGGTCTTACCAAGGTGAGAATAATCATGATGTCCTTCACTTATTCAGAAAGGATTACTTTTGTGTTCTTCAGTCATTAAAAGAGAATATCCAAGCATCATTATGGTGACATACATATTTGACAATTGAATATGGGAATGACTTTTTGATTATCAGCTTCTCAATATTATCGAAGAGAACACTTAAATGCTTTAATGATGTTATACAAATATTCATTATTTCAGTGCTGAAGACGAGCTTGAGTCTTTAAAAGAAGCCAAAGCCAGACATAATCCTTCATCGCAGGTAAGATAAGCTAAAGTAAGATTGAATTAAATAATAAAATGATGCAGTCAGTCAGTGAATAATTGCATTGTCTTCGTAAAATTGTTATCTGTGTAACTCTCAAAAATTACCTAATAGCCCTTTCTATTTGATTGGATAATTAGTTGGTTAGCTTGTTTGGTGATGTGTGGAAACTTCAACTTTTAAAACAAAATTTATGATAGATTTGGAAGAAAAAACAAATAGCAAGTGATTAGTTACCAGTCCAACAAGGATGTCTTAAAGAATGCAATAGATTTATCATTTTATCCAGTCTCTCTGATCTTCAGTTCATATCAGATATTATTTCTGATCTTTTATTTGTTCTACATACTATTTTTGATCTTTTTGATCTCAGTCATTATTTCTGATGCTAGTTCTGACCTTCTGCTGATCTTCTGTCCATCTCAGATGTTATTTCTAATCCTCTATGCATCTTAGATGTTACTTCTGGTCTTCTGTTAGTTTCAGATATTATTTTCGATCGTCTGTTTATCTCGGATATTATTACGATCTTCTTGTTGTGTCTGATCTCCTGAATGTCTCAGATGCTTTCATTTTATTTCAGACTCTCCATGCATGGGATACCCACTTTCTTATTCAGCACATCAGAAATGAAAAGTAAGTCCAGATGATCATTACCCCTCATGGTTTGAGCTGAGAAAGAAATTGTAATAAATTGATTAGTCACCTTTGTTGTAAAATTAAGTATTTGAGAGAACAACATGTGTTCATGATCATGTATCATAGTACTGTTTGAATTCCCAAAGTACATTAATGTTATAACTTTATATTTTGTGCTGGCAAATTATTGATGCATAAGGAATATTTGCTATGAGCTCTACACTGACAATTCAAGAAGTGAAAATAAGGAATCCACTTTTGGTGATATAATGTGATGAAAGAAAATTTATTTTAGAGAGAAAGAAAAATTATTTTAGAGGGGAGGCTATCAGGTTCTTGTTTTTATTATTAGATTATTAGTGAGGAAATTATTCTTATTTTGCAGATATAAGGTTGATTCTTCTGAATTTATGCCTTATTTCTCTCTTGGGGCTTGTATGGATGGTCTTAGCATGATCTTCAATCATCTTTATGGAATCACCTTAGAACCTGTTGAAGTTAGAAATGGAGAAGTATGGTCATCTGATGTCCAAAAATTGGTGAGGGATCAAGTCCATCTTTGTCTTTTGTTATTTGGTTTCTGTGACATTGTAGCATTCAATTAGAAACATCACTAGTTTAGAAAACTTTCTCTCGTTCACTGTTGGTTGAGTGGATCCATAAGGTATAGATTATTGGATGATACTTGAAAACAGTTTCTAAGTTGAAGTATCAATAGATGTTATGTTTAACAGCATCACTTACTTAAATGTTTCAGTGACCTAGAGTGGTTCAAAAAAGATCTATAGTGATGCACTACTCAACATTGCTGAGTTGAAATACAGAAGAAAGTTATTGTAACTCATATCTTTTGAACATTGATGATGATAGATAGCAGATGCATATTCGATGTATATGCATGTGAATCATTTGTATTTCTCATGGTGGTCTTGTTGTTGTATTATTATTATTCAATACATTTGTATGTCAGTCCTTTGCATTTCTCATTGTGGTCATGTTGTCGTATTATTATCATTATCCAACTTGTATATGCATTTTAATCATTTGTATTCCTCTGGGTGGTCATGTTGTTGTGTGGCTTGTCAATTCAAATTAGGCTTGTATGTCAGTACTGCTCTACTAATTATGCATTGTCTTAAAAAAGAACAAATGTACATCAGATGAAATGCAGAATGTTAATACAAACTAATGTTACTTTTTCTAATTTTCAGGCTGTCCGACACAAAGAAGAGGGAATTCTAGGATACATCTTTTGTGATTTCTTTGATCGCCCTGGAAAACCTCAACAAGATTGTCACTTTACAATCAGAGGAGGCCGTCTCCTTGATGATGGAACTTACCAGCTTCCTAAAGTAGTCTTAACTTGCAGTTTTTCGTAAGTTTCTCAGCATCTTTTTGTCAATTACTGTGCCTTTCAATGCCTACCTCGATATTTATTAAACTAGCCATGGCAACAAGGTCTGCGGTAACATCAGTTTATTAAGCAATACACATTGAAGATTTTAAGCTGGTCACAAATTACAGACTCACCATTTGAAGTTTATCAGTCAGCAGTGTACATCATATTGACCAGAATACCCATTAAAGTCCAAGGACATGAACCTTGAAAAGAGATGGCTTCATTCAAAAGTTGCAGTGTGATAGTCTGTATGACATTTTGTTGGAATTGTGTTTATATCTATAATCAGTTATCAGATCTGATCTTTCAAAGCTGAAAGAAAATTCAAAAATGATGATGTGGTATGAAGCTCAGTGTCAGTATTTCTTTTATTTGGCACATATATATTTTTTCTTAATTTCATGCCATCTGACATACATATTGGTAAGCGATATCAATAGTTTTGAAGAAGACATATTTGCTTCCAAAATGAAATCCTTTGGGCATATTAACTTCTCAAAATTTTCTCCTTGAAATGAAGGTAAAGACATAAGGCACATAATGTGCAATAAAATATAAGGAAAGATGTAAGGCATGTAATGCACAATATAATATATTGCCTTGATATCACAAATTTGCATATTTAGCCTATGTTTATTCATGATTCAATTGTAAAGCAATTTTTTTTAAATGGTCACTATTTGATGGATTTTGATGGAAATGGTGGCTACTTGGTCAGTGCTCAAAAAGTGTGTTCCAAGTCACATGTCCTTTAAATATTGTATTCAGATGTAACATACTGTAAGGCTGGACAAATTATAATTATGCTTTTGCATTGTG
This sequence comes from Stichopus chloronotus, assembly GCA_021234535.1. Lineage (NCBI taxonomy): Eukaryota > Metazoa > Echinodermata > Holothuroidea > Aspidochirotida > Stichopodidae > Stichopus > Stichopus chloronotus. The sequence goes on along the minus strand of CM037831.1, from coordinate 24,161,622 downwards.
GTCCATCTGATGCAAACTCATTGTGAGATAATTTCACACTTTATTTCATACAATACAAGTCTTGTACAGTAATTGACTTCCTATGTCACTTGTTTCTGCATACATAGACATATTTTTTTGTGCATATAACTGGTGTTACATTGAGAAATTGTTATGCAAATGTAGTGTATTACCACCAGAAATTGATACATTATTCTAAACTCATGGTTGCACCTGAATCAAGTTTCCTAAACCATTTCACATGTCCTCAATACAATCAATATTTGTAGAGTGAAAATAAACAAATATTTAATTTTATTGTATGGTGTTTTCTACAGTCCATCTACCTCTAGTTGTCCAACCCTTCTTTCACATGGGGTAAGTGTTTGTTCTTGATCTCATGTTTATTTATAGGTCATAGTCTGCAGTAAATACTCCATTCAGAGAATGTATCATGAGTCATCAATATGTCTGATGTCACTCACTGCTGGGAGGGGGGGGGGGGGCTATGAAACTGTCACACTATCAAATTAAACAAATATGCAGAAAATGGACAACTTACAATATTTAATTTTTTTTTAGGTTAGGAGATAGGAGGGACTATGGGATAAAATATTTTTTTTTTTCCAATTAAAGAATATCATTGGCTGTGAATGTAAATTAATATCTTATCAAGTATCATTGCAACTTGAATTAAACTAATAACTCTTGATTTGGCCCTTGAATAGACCTATGGTGCACAGATAACCAGATTTAAGTTAGACTACATATATTATGTTTTCAACTAATTATTAACTGAGATGTTTTGAGGTTTTAGCCTTAGAGCACTGCTGGCATCATATTGTCGTCAACTAGTGGGACACATCAGTTTATCATATTTCTTCTATACTGTGTCATATCTCATTCTACTCCACCAATGTTATGATGTAATGAGGGTACACCATCCAAGCAGAGTGTTTTGATAGTGTAATTCAGCGTCGTATGCGTTAAACAGTGTAAGGCAACCGTCAGTATGCTAATAAATGTTTATATTAGTTGAATGGCATCTTAAGGTAACCTAGCAGGAGCTCATGACTTTTCATGGTGCTGTTTATTCATTTATTCCCAGATGATGGAGAACCTATTTCATGAATGTGGTCATGCCATGCATTGTAAGTTGTCTCCTGACAATCCAAAGCTTGTAATTATGATAAGAAGATGTCAGTATAAGATAAGATGATTACAAACCATTATATTGTCATGTGATTGAAGTTATACAAGTAATCACATCCTGACAGCTACGTTGTAGAAGTTTTCAAATTTTATAATATGCAAATCACTTCTTTCTGTCTTTGTTTGTCTGCATCTGCACTGTTACCATTGCTCACATTTTGACTTTTTTGGCAGCCATGTTGGCCCGTACAAGATACCAACATGTGACAGGAACCAGATGTGCAACTGATTTTGCTGAAGTTCCTTCAATTTTAATGGAATACTTTGCCAATGATTATAGAGTCCTGAGCCAATTTGCAAGGCACTATCAGAGCCAAGAGGTAACTTAAAATGCAGTTTGGAGAAAACATTGCATTGTGTAATTTTACCTTATGTATGCCGTGAATAAGGAATGGTGAGATGATATGAACTGAAGCAGGGATGGTAAGAGGATGTATAACAGGGAGGAGGATTGGTGAGATGAAATTGGGCTAGCATGAGAGGATAAACAGCAGGTACTTGAGGAATTGGTGAGATGATATCAAAATGGTTAGATGGTGGCATAAGAGGCTGTATGAGAGGTTGGAGAATTGGTGAGATGAAATTGATCAGATTATGGTTTATGAGAGAATGTACACCAGACCAGAGGAATCAATTGATTTATGGCAGATAGTTGAAATGTTGGTCTGGTAGAGATGAACAGTTTTTGATTCCTTGTCCAAAGGAGGCAAGGAATCTATGCAATGGTGATGACGTGTGTGTGGGTGTGTGTATGTGTGTGTGACGCCTTGACTTCTAAACACGATATCTCAGGAAGGGAAAGTTGATCCAACTTCAAAGTTGGTATGTAGGCAGTCTATTGTGAGTAAATGGTCCCTTTTCTTTTCCAGGTAGGTCAACTGGACTCTCTGGTTTATTTTTTTCATAATGAAGTTACTTTATTTTATTTTATCTTAATTAAGATTATTCAGAAGTAATACTTGTGGTTTCTCTATAATTTGCTTGTTCCTTTATTTGTTTGTTTGTTTGTTTTGATTTTTCAGACTTTGCCAGAAGAGTTGATCAGCAAACTTTGTGAATCAAAGAAGATGTTTTCAGCACAGTCCTTGCAAACTCAAATCTGTTATTCCATGTTTGATCAAGTCCTCCATGGCCAACATCCATTACCAAAGGTAACTTAATATAGAATTAACTTATTAAAATTATTTTAAACTCTTTAAGATCTTTTCAAACACTTTATTTTGTCATTACAAGTCACAGATGTGCAACATTCCCAAAATGCTCCGACATCTTGTTTGACATCTTGTTTCCGACGTTAACATTTCAGTCCTCAGACTGTGACATTTGACAATGTTGTATGGATGACAAACGAACTTAAACACGCAAAAAATTAGGTCTAAGGTAGCATTTCAGGAAACTGATTCCAGTGTAAAGAGGTACAAGCTCAAGATTCTGTGCTTGGTGTCAACTCCCAATTTACAGTTTGAACAGAATATAGCATGTAATTTGATGATAACCCCAAGGCTTTCTCCCTAGGCCGTGGGTCATATTGTGGAATTTGCCCTTTTGATAACCCCCCAAAAGAGAGAACAACATTTTCACACATTGCAGAGAATATTATGAAACCCATGCCAATGCTTTCCACAAGCACACCTCTTGTTTGTGAAGGAATAATTTGATTCTGAAGATAATGAATTTGTATTTTAAGTTTTTGGCTGAGCCTCTCATTTCAATGAAAATTATTAACCAATGAAATGCACTAATACAAGTGATGTGAATGAGTACAGCAGTACTTCAGAAAGTGATATTCTGTTAACTTTCATTGTGGTGCAAGTTCATCTGGAAATCCTTATTGGACATTTCACTTCTGAGGTTAATATAGCACCAAGTACCTTATCATACATATGGACATGACAATGAAGTGTGTCAGGTAAAAGCAACATTTTTAGGTCATACCAGCTAGCTGGTGTGAGCTATTGTAATGGTACGGCATCACATCTATCTGTCTATCTGTCTATCTGTCTGTCTATCTATCTATCTATCTATCTATCTATCTATCTATCTGTCTATCTCTCTATCTCTCTATCTCTCTATCTCTCTATCTATCTATCTATCTATCTATCTATCTATCTATCTATCTATCTATCTATCTGTTCACAATTGTTCAAAATGCTTCTCCTCCATCATGCTTTCATGGATTTGTCTGGAACGTGGACATAATGTTCCATAGGTGGTGGACCATTTAGGGTGTTCAGGAATTTTTGGTCCAAGGTCCCATGTGGGTCCTTTGGCCCATTTTATGAAATTCTACAAAATGCTCCTCCTCCTTCAGATTATATTGTACAATGCTGATGGTTTGTCACAATGATGCTCACTTATTGGTCCCTTCAGGGTGTTCAGGAATTGGTAGTCCAAGACCCCATGTTGGCCCAATGGCCCATTATGTGAAATCCTGTTTGAAATGTTGCTTCTCACACATGCATCCATGGATTTACATTTAACTTGGACACAATAATCCTTGGCTGGTAGTTCATGTGAGGTGCACAAAAAAGTTTCAGTCTAAGGTCTCATGTGGACCCTATGGTCCATTTTAGGAAATTCTACAAAGTTGTTCTCCTCCTACATATTCTCTTGTGCAGTGTTGATGGTTTGTCATAATGATACTCTGCTAGTAGTTATCTTAGGGTGTTCATGAATTTGTAGTCTATGGTTCCGTGAGGACCGTATGGCCCATTTTATTGAATTCTGCAAATTGCTTCTCCTCCCATTAAAGCGCCCCTTTAAACTGTCGTGCATGAATGATAATTGAGTAATTGGACAGTGTCAGTTGGTATGCTAACTGAAACTCTGTATTGCCTTCAGGTATGTTGACCAGTATATGGACTTAAAGGGGCACTTTGAGTTGTTTCACTTTTGTGTCAAGTTTCTAGTGACTGATCAATGTTCAACTAAGAGGGCCCCATTATGAGTCACTTAACAGTAAATGACCACTAATGGGTGAGTAGCTAATGATTCAAATTGGTTTTGGAAAACTCGTGACCATTCACTTTTCCACATTAGTACCAATTCATATACCCACAGCCAGTACAAACCAATAAGAAAAATTAGTAAAAATTAACAGTTTCATAATTATTGAATGTGAATAGTGATGCTGATTATAGGCATTGTTATTTGATAGTACCCATTAAAATTTTTACAACTTTAATTTATTGACAAAGATCAAACTTCTGCACTGTTGGGGCACCAGTTTATGAAATTCTGAAAATTGTGCTGTCCTACAGATTTTCTTGTACATTGTTGATGATTTGGTACAAATGATACTCAGTGGTACCTATGATTTGACTTAATGATACATAAACGGTACCTTCAGGATGTTGAGGTATGAGTCTCTGCACCAATGGTGCTCTAGTTAATTTCATGTCATATGCTGTACATCTAGAAAAGAGCTGGCTTCATTCAAAAGTCGCAGAGTGAAATCCAGAGTGACAGTCCGATGAAATTTTATTTGTATCTTTTACAATTTTTGAGGTACAACTTTTCAAAGTTTTGATTAAAATGCAAAGCAGATGATGTGGAGTGTTGCACAATATCTGTATTTCTTTTGTTAATTGTTTATTTACTGGGTTTCTCACTGGTAAGTGATATCAATATCCTAAAAGAAGAAAATGTATGCTTCCAAAATAAAGCCATCTGGGTGTATAAAATTTTCAATTGTCCTTGAAATGTAAGTTAAACAAACAAAGGATAACAAAAGATACATCACAGGAACCATCTCTTGACATCATAAATTTGCATATTTGACCAATGTTTATTCATGATGCAGGTGTAAGGCAGGAATGAATTTGCCTGTGGAATTGTCAATAGTTGATGGATTTTGGTGGAACTTATGACTTTTTTCAATCTTTACAATGATTAATGCACCCAATACTCTAAAATGTCATTTTCATGCCACACAACCTCTTAGTTATTGTCACATGCACAATGTATGTTAGTGAAACACTGAATATGGGTAGCAATTTCAGAAGCTAGTCCTGACATCTGTGCACAATTTGAAAGAAAAAGTTGTATTTTATTGCCCCATATATATTATCTCATTTTAGCATTATTATATTTTATGGCTAACTACAGCACCTGCCTGTTCTTGTAGTTCTTAATTCCATGATTGTTTACATAAACCTAAAAAGTTTGAGAATGGTTGATCCCTCTCTGATTGCTGACATTCATATTATTCTAAAAGTGATTTATAGTTAATAAGTATGACATTGATATTTATTCAACAGTTTTTATCACAGGCTCACACACGTGCTGGTGAGATGGCCATTTTTGTCTGCCAAATGCAGTGGTTTGATAAGCCTGATTACAAGACTTAGATTAGCCTATCATTAGTCTTTGGCCAAACCTTAACAAGATTTGTGTTGTGGAATTGATTCACATAGTAGCATACACATCATTGCACCTTAACAAGATATGCGTGTCATGACACTGAACACCACTGTCCGATGACGTGTAGTGCACAAAATGTATACATAACACAGTGACGTTTTGAGCAAAAAAAGGGCACCTTCCTGCTCACCTGGCAGGAGACCAGCTTCCCCTGTTTGTCCAGCACTTATGCCTCACCCCCCACTCTCTCCCCTCCCTCCCCCTTCACAAGATATGTAATGTAAACTTGATGAATCTAGTAGTGTTAACTTGCCCCACCTTCATAAGTTGTATGTGAATTGATGCATGCTAAGTAGCATACATCTCACTCACCACCTTTACGTGTTATGTAATGCGTAATCATTGAACCTATCCGCATGCACCTCGGCCCACCTTCACAAGAGAGTGTAGGAGATGAAGGGTCGGCAAGTCTAGCAGCATACACTTCAACCCGCCTTAACAAAGATATGCAATGCAGAGTTGGTGAGCCTTGCAGCATTCTTTTTGGTCCCACCTTAAAGAAATAGTTGATTAATTGTTAAATTAGTGAGCCTCATAGCATACACTTCAGCCCCTCGTTTACAAAACATGGTGTCCTTGACTTGATAAATTTTGACTTGGCAGTCAACTGATGCAATGCATTGCATACTCTCTATATCATGAATTTTTGTGAACATTGGTGTTGTCTATTGGTGATGTCTGGTTTTAGCTTATGATGAATGTTAAAGAATAAGTTACAAGTAAATGATTTACTAGCATAAAGCAAGTGGTATGTATAGAATGCAATAGGAGTTGTTATTTCAATTTTTAAGACCTTTTAAGGATATGATAGACTTTAAACATATCAGATCCAGTATTTCAGTGAGTGTCGTCACAGTTTGTGTACATACATCTTTGAAGTTACTTTTTATTGTTACATACTACAAGACTGCATTTGTTTTGGAGTTTCTTCATGAGATCTTTTCAATATTATTTTCCAGACAACTACAGAAATTTATGAAGATATTCAGACAAAATATTCAAGTATCCCTTATGTTCAGAATACAGTAAGTTTTCTTTCCATTAATCATTTGTGAACCTCATATTGACAGAGTTGTTTGAATCTGTCTTTCCTTACATTTAAATTTTTTCAAGAATAAATCTGTTCCCATTTTTCCACAGGCGTGGCATCTCCGTTTTGGACATTTGGTGGGTTACGGTGCTAAATATTACTCGTATCTGTACTCAAGAGCAGTAGCTCACAAGATATGGAGTCAGTGTTTTAGTAAAGATCCTTTAAACCGAGAGATGGGAGAGAGATACCGACGGACAATGCTTGCTCATGGTGGTGGCAAAGAACCATCTTTGCTGGTTGAAAGTAAGTATTGTAACCTCCTAAATCAGGTATTTGGTGCTTACATCCATATGACAACTTTAAAAATTTATTTCCTCATATACTTCAGACTTTAAAATCACTTTTTGTTTAAAAATGTGATAATTTTAGAATATGATTTTTGCACTTCTTCTTATTCTGTGTTTGATTGATCCTTGGTATCAGTGCTCTCATACGGCCAGTATTCTCCCATGTGATAGTTACTATCATGAGTATTGATTGATATTGATGACACATTATCTGATTCTGATCAATAACTACCTTGCCCTGATTAATAATTACCAAACCTGGTACTATTACTTGATATAGATTAATAGCTATCTGATATTGATTGACAAGTACCTGATGTTGATTACTATTTGTAATGTTATCATTTCAGTGATATTGATGTTTTTTATTATATATCGATTACAATATCTTCCACTTTTACACTGTTGTACCTTTCAGACATGCTTGGAAAGAAACTGAGCACGGATGATCTGGTTGATTCACTTATAAGTGAAGTGAACAGTTAGACCAGTAACTACAGCAGCAAATGCAATGAAAGCAAATATGGATACCAAAGGAATTTTCAACATATCTGATTCATCAGTCAGATGTCTATGTATCACCACAGTAAAACCTTAATACATAATGTACTATTGATTTACTGATCAAAGAGCTCCCTGATGGTGAAATCAGTACCAATGATTGACATGTAGTACTGATACATAATGAGGCACCCAGCTGGGAGGCAGTTAACGTTGCTTAAAGGGTAACGGACTTCATGCTTTACATTGAAAGCATTTTATGTTGCCCTGTTTGTCTGTTTCTTGCTAGGTCCTTTCAAAGTGAAAACTAATTAATAAATCTTATTTTGACCAGACTTTAGTTGATAGTATTCCAACAAATGGCCATCAACAGTGGTAGTACTTTTCTTTTTTTTTTCTCATCCTTTCTTTATATCATCATATTTTTTTTTTAATACCATCATATTTTTTATATAATCGGTTTAAGTGAAGTGAGTTACACAGACAACAGGGACTTGATATTCACTTGATCAGCAGATACAACAAAGAAAATCAGGAAACAAATTGTTCTTAATGTTTACAGTTCAATCACATTCATGTACACGATCAAAATGATAATGGAAGATTAGCCAAGTCTACCCTAAGGGCCTCTTGCTGGGCATCCTTTTAAGTTCTTGATGTATAACCTATTAAATTACATGAAGAGCAATTAATTTTTGCCAATGCAAACATTAGCTGTTTAACTGAGTTTTACTACTCCTTTGATAGTAAAAACAAGTATCATTCACTTGCACATTTGTGGATACAATAAATTTATGGCCTTGCCTTGAATTAAAAGTTACTCAGAATTTGTGAAATATGAAATAACTCAGAAGAGGAGGATAAGTTGTTCTGAGAGAGACATGACAGTCTTAATGTGTGGTCTAAATAAACAACAAACAAATGAACAGATTAAAGGTAGAAACTAACTTTCCCTTTGATCAATAAATTCAATCATCTACTGGAAATGCATTTTCAAGGAACACATACTTAAAGTTTGAGATTTAATTGCTTATTGGCTGTTTACCTAGACTCTTCTCTTTTGAATATAAATGCACTTCTCATATGGTGGGGGGCGTATTTTTTCACAAATTTCTATCCTGTAAGAATGTTCAGTTTGCTAATATCTTCCACAATAGAAAGAATCAACAGGAAAAATCAATGATACCCATTTATATATGGAGGAGCTTTTGGTGACGAGGAACAGTTACCATAAGATGCTTTTACATTATGCCTCCATAGTTTGTAAAGACCACAAGAAACATCTTTCACTGGTGATGAAATTTAGTTCATGGATAAAGTATTTACTTTTTCTTTTTTACAGCATTTGATATGAATTCCTGCTGACAGATCTCACTTGTATTTAATGACTAAAATCTGAATACATCGATAAATTCAGACAAATGATTTCTGGTCTGAGAATGCTTTTGAAATGACAAACAGTCATTTGTAGTACAAAATACTGTCCATGAGAACCTTAATAAAACGTTTCTGGAATACTTCGTAAATATCTTACAAGCACTGTACTTAACACCTGAAGGGACTGTTGTACATTACAAAATGTATACCAGTTACAGCACTTTATTTCGTGTGTCCTAGGGTAATACTGCCAGCCATGGATGTTCTTTACTACAGTGATGCCCAATGGGGGAAGTACCTGCCCCCAGGATTATTTTAGCAACTCATAAAGGGGTGATATATCTAGAGGGTAGCAAAGGGACATTTAAAAAAAATGAGATACCATACTAAATTTAACCCAGGGCTATGAAATAAGTTTTCACTACAGTTACTTTTCAATTATTTTTATCAATTACATTTATCAATTTTCAATTATAAAGGAGGGGTAATCACAAAAACCCACTAAACCCCCACTTTTGCACACCATTACCCAAGGGCTTTGAAATTTCAAGTCGTACAGTCTTCTGTCCTACTACATTTCTACATGTAAATGTGTTATGATGTGATACCATTAAAAAAGACGGAACAATAAAACTCTGAGCGGCAATTGTCAGAGCAATCAAACATTGATTGGTATTTAATAGTAGGGGGACACTTTCCCCATGCCATTCCATGAAAGGGGGCATTGAGCTGAAAAGAGCTGGGACCACTGGTTTAATAGGGCCCAGTATGATACTGACATAGTACTCTCACCATTGTCATTAAAATTGAAGCACTCCCATCTGGTCATACACCGGACAGCTTATGTCTGACATGTGGTTGTCCTTTTCAAATTTAAACAGTCCTACCAAAAATGATCTAATGACTTACTTCTAGCTTGCTGTAACATGAACACATATAATGCTGTCAGCAGATTTATAGAAACATTTCATGTTGTTGTCTCAGAGATTGTACATAAAATCTTAACTTGATGCAAGAAGTAACTAAATATGGAGGACTGAAACAACCTTGCAACAAAATTTGGTTATCCTGTAGAAATTTAGAGCTTGATGGATGCCAGGACCATCTCTAAACTTCATTGCTAATCATTAATATTTCATTTAACTAGTATGCAAATATACAGTAAGGGAGCAATACACATTGATCAACTTGCTTTTGTTCTTTAACAATTCCCTAACCTGGTTTGACCAGGGTGTTTTAAACCTTCACATTCTTGAAATGTGCATTCTAGCGGTAAATGCAAGAGTGGCCTTCTTAATTCCAAATTAAACAATGATTGATCAAAACTTTTAAACATCTTTGATTTCTTGATATTCTTTTGAATTATCGTTATTACTGTTGTTTCAAGCATTTTTAATCGTTCAACATTCTCTAAATTGCCAACCAAGTTTACTCTTCTTTCAAAACCATCAATAATATAAGTCATAAGATTTGTTAATACCAATCAACTGTCACATTAGCATTTTGGTATATGCTGCTACTGTTTCTTGGCTACTGTTTCAATGGAACGGGTATATTGCTCACACATATTTTAGGGTCAAATACATATACAATAGCATAATACCAATAAAGCAACAAGCAGTACCAGAATTTCATTTGTGTGTTCAGGATCAGGAAGGTACCATCAAGGGAAGAATAGGAAACTAACCATCAGATTTAATAGTTCTTATTATCATGGTTATCTCAAACACATAACTGTTGGATGGCGTAGCATGCATCTCTTCAGCACAGTTCTCACTGAACTCACAAATACAATTGTAACATTTGTCCATGATCGTAACAATCCAGCTCTTCGTAAATCCTTTGATGAATATCAAAGTTATGTGACCAGTTCATCATCTCTATAGCTGTACAAAGGAGAAGGTTATCATTAGGATACTATCTTTGCTGTGCAGCAGATCCACACAAGAACTGTTTATGTATTTCCTACGCCAGCCTGGCATTCGAGAAGCAGCCAGCAAAATAGATCTCAAGTTGTTGGTAGAGCTTTGATCGTGGCTGTAACTCTGGCCATGTGACATCATTGACACTAGTTTAGTCATCACTAAACTAGTGTGATATCTGTGATAGCTATGATACTAGCTATGATATCTGTGGATACACTTCACCTCTCAGCACTGCACTGAAGGTACTCAGGGACTTCCACTGGAACTACTGCTCTCAGAGTCTGAGGACATGACTTCAACATCTTCATTTTCTTTATTTTGTCCGAGTTCAAACCCTTTACCGTTTGTGCTTGTTATTCCTGATGCCAGATGTAAGCTGACCGAAAGCTCACTGGATGGTTGCCACGTATCAGCAGATCCTACATCTGCGATGAAAGAATGATATTAATCATGAAAGCATGGTAACAATTACATAACAATACCAATGATAACACAACAAAACATTACAATAATAACATTCCAAACAATACATTACAAAACCAATGATAACATTATAAACATTTGTAAAAGATTTTTACATCTGCCTTTCAATTAAAATGATACTTTGGTATCAGATTAGTACAAGAATTACAGAACTAACTCAAACAATTCTATACAGTCAATCTCAGTTTAAATAACTCCTCCCTTGGTCTACAGGAAAAGAAGGCCTTTGGGAGACAAAACACATTTTTCGCTCAAACTTTTGCCTTCATCAAAAGAGCAGTATCAAGACAGGAGAGAATTAAATGAAAGCATTACAAAGAGTCATTGCTTCAAATAAGGTGATGCCCAGAGGGTGATTGATGAATGAGATGGCCTACCTGAGGATGTTGTTATTGTTGTTTGTTGTTTAAATGTGTTTACGAATGCCTTCAAAGAGGATCTGATGGGTCTATATTTTGTGGTCTCTGTTTTTTTTTGTTTTTTCTCATACAAGGTCTTTGATGGGATCTTTAATCCATTTTTTTTCTGACTAGACTATAACTACGTCTAAATATACTAATTGACAGTTGAAATATCAACATATTATCTTGAAATTCTGACCTATAATCTCAAAATTTTGATGGCCAGAATTGTGACAGATGGTGTGACAGGCTTGACTTTCAAGGTCTTTGTGAGTTTAAATTGTATATACTGTACCACCAATTCATTGCTACATGTTCCTGTTGTGATGGTAGTCATAACCTCAACATAAAATTCGAACATTCCAGATGGCAAGTCAAACTTTAGAGATAATGTGTCAAAATTTTGAGATACTTTATTCACATGTTTGGAAAATATATCCAACTTGTTTAATTATAAGTTGACATTTAAAGGTAATATGTCCAAACTGTTCAATGACAAGTCAAAGTTCAGAAAGTGGACTCTCAGAATTTGGTATTTCCAGTCTTGCCATCACCTAATTACCATTGCAAGTTTTCTAATGCAAACACTTCTGTTGAACTGCAGAGTTGGTAATCCTGTTACCACTGTAATGTTTTAAATACCATTTAACAATAACACTCTTACTAACAGGAACATTCCTTTCAATGAATACCAGTGGCGGCGCTACGGGGGGGGGGGGTCATGAGGGGGCTTTGCCCCCCAGATTTTTTCCTTGCCCCCCAGTTGCTCTCACCCTTCCTAATCAGATCTTGTACTCATCCAAAATTAATTTAATCACAAAACTATGTATTGGCATTGGACTGAATAAGAACAGCTTCCGGCGAACCATGATTGATAAATGACTAGTTTATGTTACACAGGCTGCCAGTTTTATATCATGCCCATAGCCACTTCAACAGTAGGCCAGCCTGGTCAGACCAATTTTCTCTGGAATGTTTACCATCCAGCATAAGGGAAGGGCGGGTAGGTGGTTGTTTTCCTAAATATAGGAATGTCGTCGTTTTCCTAAATATAGGAATGGAATGGAAGTGTATGAAGCCTATGTATGTGGGTGTGTGTATGTACTCGGTGGCACCGTGTAAATGTGAAATAGTACCCCCAAAGAAAAAAGTTGGGGATCCTTGGAGTACGGTCAACTGAAAAAATGAATCATATAAAAATACATAATATACCTCTCTTGGGACTTAATTTTCCACTCAGAGATAAGATATGCTTAAACCTCAGAGCTTCCGGGGGCTTCGCCCCCTGGACCCCAACCGGGGCTTTGCCCCTGGACCCCACCAGGGGCCCTAAGGCGGGCCCCTGGACCCCACCCGCAAGCCTCGCACTCGGTTTCGCGCTGCCCACAAAAATCTTTGCCCCCCCAACATTTTCCTCTGCCCTCAGTTTGTCCCCCCAAGTCTGACATTCTGGCACCACCACTGATGAATACTGTATGTGATACTTGCTTTGATCAGCTTCAGCGATATTTCCAGGGACTCCAGGCAAATTGTTTAATCGTCCAAGTATCCCCATACGAATTTCCAGGTCCGTGGGGTAGGGTCTTCTTGGATCTCCTGCAATTAACCATGCAAAGTATCATCTTGTGTTAACAGCAATGATACACTACTCCAAGGTAGTAGTTAAGCATTGTCATGAAAATAGCATTGTGACATTGGCAAGATATTTAAATCTGCAAACTCAACACCGACTTCAAGATTCCAAGTACAAAGCATAAGACTTAATGGTACAAAGCAAAAAAATGAAAATAAAAATATACAAAATGAAGGCATCTAAAACTCATAAATATTGTTTCAACATTAACAAACTACAACAAAACTACACAAAGAAAGATTATGTTATCCACCTTTAAAGGCACAAGTTTAATCCCACTTGAAACTAAGACCACTATGTGGTCTTAGTTTAACCCCTAGTTATAATACTAGATGGCCTTCCAATAGTTTCTCTCTATTTAGATCTTTGCAGGAACCCTTTGCAGAAGAATGAGTCCTTCAGTATGTCAATGATACAACAGTTAAGCGTAGATGATGAAACACATACAGCATTGGTTTATTGAAAAGACATAGTGTACAAAATTATACTAACCTGCAGTCCATGTCTGAGGGGCAGCCACTGAATTTGTTGCACTGATTCTGTGTGCATATTTAATTAGCTGTTCCACAGATAATGCTCCTTTGTTTGCCCTTTCTATTGCCTTTAGCTTTTCTTTTGCTTGGTAAAGAGCAGTTGACTAAAGGTCATGAAAACAAAGATATCCCAATGGCAAAACAATGTTTTAATTCCCTTTTGAAAAGATTAGGAAAGAAATATACAAAAGGCAAAACAATGCTCTTATTCCTTTAAGAAACTTTTATTTGCTTACATTGACATATTAATACATCAATTAAGTATGATCTTGTCTTCTCTTGATTTTTTTCCCACAGATATTCATGTTATACAGTCATCATGAAAAAACGAAATAACATTTGGTTATAAATTCCAAAAAGATCAGACACACCTTGTAAAGTAACCCCAAATTGCAACATAACTGCAAATGGTTATAAAATCACAAGTAGAATGAAAGAGAAACTACTGACCAACACATGCTCTGCTTCTTTAAGCTGTTTTTGAAGTTGTTTAATATCTTCATCTCTTTTGTCAACTTCTTCCTGCAAACTCTCAATTTCTCTCTTTTTCTCACGGTGGACCTCTGTCTCCTTCAAAGTAGCTTCAAGTTCTTCATTTTTCTTGAGCAACATTTCCATAATCTGGCAAACAAGGGCAAAAAAATAAAATCATAAAATAGAATGTCCCTATTGAAAATACAATGTTCCTATTTGTACAGAGTCCTGTGTACAGTAGCTTCTAATGTTTTAGCTTCCCCATTTTACAGCCTCATTAGCGTCCATGACACAATGACCAGAATGTTGTACAGAATAATCAAGATTACCTAGCCTTTAAAATTGCTCACATTTTGTAGTCCACCAATCCTGTGTGCTGATCTCAGGTCTACCTTTTGTACACTTATTCCAGTTTCTTTGTATTAAGTATTTTGTAGCAGAAGGTGAACTAACCATGATGGTATCACTTGCAAAGACAGTAAACCCTACACTGATATGCAAACAGAAGAATTGAAATTTATTCTGAATTCTATCTTGCAGCGTGGAATGCTCAGTGACTTTTGAGTTGTAACTTGCTACGGTACACACTTAATGCTGAAAAAGCACTGAAATGTCTTCAATCCAGGAGACAAAAAGGTGAGCACTACAGTGCATGACTAGTGAGGATAAAAGCTTGAAATTTTGTCATTCCAAGCTTACAGACAACTTATTTGAGAAGAGAAAGTCACTCCATTCATACTATGCAGATTATACCAAAATACTTAAATAGCAAACAAGAAAATCAGTACAGTGGTATTACATTGAAGGTATTACACCCACATGTCAATGCTAATTTTCCCTCCTTGAGATATTGTGTTTGCAATGTCTCCGAAAGTTTGACCTCTAACTATCCCAAATGACCTTCAACCTCAACTAAAGCAATACCTGGATCATTATGGGGCATCCACATGCCAAGTATGAGATGACTCATGGTCACCATTCTGCAGATATATGCAAAGTGTCACATACACACATACATTCACATATGACATCATCACCATCACATAGGTTACTTCCACTAGCAGAAGGCATCAAAAAGTACCTTTATTCAAGTGGAGAAGTTTAGAGAACACACAGTATGATATACTTGAACTCAAATAATGTATTATTCCACAAAAATCACAGGTTTGATATTATTTGATCAAGGAGAAATCACCTTGTTTGCTTTAATGTTATTTTATGTCTTCAGTAACTAAATTGTTGTTATATAAAAGTATCATAAGTTGATACCTTTTCTGCTACATACTTGTAGTGACTCTATTTGCATACTAAGCAGAGGCACCTCCATCTAGTGGTGTTATACAATAATAGATGAGAACCCAATTCTTATTTTCAAGTCCAGGGTCTCAAGTTACTATGACCAGTCACTTGTTAAATTCTTATGGCAATTACAGAAACCACAATTATCTATTCTTGTCCCTGCTTGAATGCTTTCTTCCTCTCCCTCCCCCCCATGATTTTTTTCCATCAAAAGTAAAATTTCTAATGAAGAATATCTTGTTCTGTCTGTGACAGCATCCCTCTAGTGATGTCTTAGCAACATAGCACTTATTCACACAGTGGCAAGGTATGTAAAAACTGTTTGCTGTGCTGCCAAGAGGCCTAAAGGGCTCGCACACCCCAATTTTTTGAAAAGTTCTGATTAGAAACAAAGTTTTGTTTTTATAACTTGGCCTACAGTAAGCATAATGTGCAGACAATAAGGTGATCTCTGACATAACACTGTAGTGAAAGATAAGAATATTTAACAAGAAGTAAAATGAATAACCTGGGGGTCATCTGGATGGACTATCTTCTGTCTTGCTGTGGATGTTGTATCAAGTAGATCTCTGGTTAAGTAATAAACAAGTAACATTGCATCATTACGCTTCTACTGATAATTTGATTCCTACTGTACAAGCAAATTGCATGGAACAATCATAAAACTACTGACATGGAAATATGAGTAGTGTTAGTAAAGGGTTTTCATGTTCTCTATACTTCCTTCACAATCACACAGCATCACAAATAATAATGGGAAATTTACACAAACCAACTTGCCCACCTCTGCAAAATAAATCAATTTATCCCTACTTGACCAACTGCTAACACTTCAAGTCTATATCATGTACATGTATTTTTTTCTCTCCCCACTCTTTTACAGTTGTGCACATTCTGTGTAAGGAACCCTGTGGAAGAAAAGGCAGAAGTTGTACCTGAAAGGAAAGAGGGTAGAGGAGAGTTCAAACTTAGGAATTAGGTTGACCAGATATCAAGATAGCACAGTCACACAATAAGCCTTATGAATAACCTACCACGCTACGAGAGCACATTTGGTCGTTCGGTGTTCAAAAATACATACAATACATAAAATCCAACCTATTTAAATATTATTAATATTCATGTCAGTGTTTCCACTTCGAAGGAAATTTCCCAAATTTTGGGAAATCTGGCCCTCTTCCAGGTAATTTCCGGGAAATGGAAAAATTCCAGGAAATCAAGAAATTGTTGTGTAAAAAAAAATAATAGTAAAAATCTAAGGTAATTATACCAGAACAATTCCTTTTTTTTCTTATTTCTAATGACCGGTCCCTTTACCTAGCCCTGCCAGACCCCCCAACACGCGAAAACAGCTGTGCATGCATGCATCAAGGTCCATGCGGTGACAATACGAGTCATTGATGAAGGGAATTCACGTGTGTGTGTTTGCAGCACTACTATTGGTCATAAGTTATGCAGGGGCCGCGTCGGGGATCAAAACGTACATCGGTCGTATACACAGACTGCAGTTTGCATGTTACAGCAAAATTAGCTCGTGAACTACCAATTTCAAAATTCCAGGAAATGCTACTAAATTCCAGGAAATTTTGTATTCAATGCCAGGAAATCTAAAATTGGGCTGTGGAAACACTGATTCATGTACTACTATTCCCAAACTCTAACCTCTAACCATGACACCTAAACGATCCCTTATGCTAAAATATGCTAGGCCTATTCCCGAATGCTGGCAGGCTCCCATACAACCAGTTCTCTGAGTAGCCTAGAGGTCGTAGACCGCAAGTACGTGCTCATTCACGGATCGTGTGGTCACGGATTCTAAATTCGAGCCAAAATATGATAGCCCTATTAATACATATTACTTTTTATTCTATGTTGCAATGTTGAACTTGTAGGTTGTCACAGTCCCTTCAGTTAGCAATATATTACAAATTTAACGTACGCACGAGTTACGCGAAAAAAAAATACTTCAGTTGTGTGAGTGTGTAACGAAATTCCTTATTTTCCATTTTACCTGGTTAGTTGCTCTGCTTCTTCTACAAGCGACAAGAGTTTTGATTTTGATGCAAATTTTTCGTTTGTTGAAGCCATCTTAGACTTAAACCTGAGTCTCAATCACTCTCGAGCTGTTTTCCGTCCAGTCTGTATGCCCAATCGGTAGCTCTACATAATATTACATTGCCCTCGGCCTCACCTTTGTTGTTGCACTTGCTGCTGCGCTGCAGAATTCAGCTAAATGCGGAGTGTATGGTGCGCCTACTGTGACATAAGTCTAGAAATTGACATAATTATGTCATAGGCCGTAACTCATCTCCCTATTTTTACCTTTCGGTAAGCAAAATTCACGACTGATTCTAAGCTACAGTACTCTTTGATTGACAGCAAATTCGGAAGAAAAAGAGCAGCTCATATTACACAGCGCACACTGGATCCATTGTTTTGTTTACACGGTGGAGGAATTTAAGACAGGTCAGGCTGAGGGAGGGACTAGATATAAGGGGTTGGGAAAATTGAAACTTGTCCGAGGTGATGAGTTTTTGTCTTTAAATCGTCATATGTCAGTTTCTCCTGATTGGATGAAATCGTCATATCTACAAGAAATATTTGTTTGCCATTTTTTTCCGACTTATGAAAGTTTCAAGTCCTGTTATTGGTTTACATTTACACATGACACATTTAAGAAAAGGTGATTGGGAGATATTGTCATATGTCAAATTAAATCGTAAGTCCATTTCTTGTAGATATCACGATTTCATCCAATCAGATTGCGAAAAACTGACATATGACGATTTAATTCCACATATGTCAATCTATAGACTTATGCCACGCTATGTAGAAGTGTGTTAATCATGCAATGGTGTGATAGGAAATATTGTCCATGACTTGGGATATATACCTGCACATACTTTCACCAACCATATTGTTTCCTGGATCTAGACTTTCGCCTAGTTTTGAACCTTGGATGTTATTTGGCGTGAGTGTTTCTTACAAATCAATCACTACTACTATTCACTTTTTAGTACCTTGGATGTTTGATGACAAAGAAAATACCAAAAGCGAAAACTGAGCCAGCTGTATCATATGTCATATGTGAAGACAATGGCCATTGTTCTTGTTGAAAGAAATAACAGGAGCCACTAGCATTAAAATTTGAAGATTCCCGCCAGGCACTGGAGACTCATGAGTGCTTGTGATGTTTCGATTGTCACCATCGCAAACTTTATATGCTGAAAGTTCAACGTGTCCAACGAGACTAGACAAGGTAACTGCGACAGGAGGCATGGCACGACGTAGGAGCGGATTTTACTTCCGAACAGAGAATTTTGTTTCAAGAATTACAATACTAAAATAATGTCTTTTATCTACGATGTGACTAGTTAACTCGTTAAAAGGTATAAAAAGAATGAGTGGAAATGTAAATAGCTCCACTATAGCTTATAAAGTATCTAGAGCTATCTGGCATAATAAGGTGACGGGCAGTCAGCATTAGCAGCAAAGTCAATACAGTTTAATGGTTGTGTAGAAGCACCGCATAAAGACATATGCAGGGGATGATATTCCAGTTGCGCAGTGGCTTCTTAATGGAAAAAAAAAATAATGAAATGAAGTGTTGTCCAACGTGAACCAGCAGATTTTGCTTTTGTATGTTTTCTTGTTATTTGTTGCCGTTATTTTATTTTATTTTTTTCTTGACAGTGACAACGTGGTGGTCATAACCATGGACAGTGACTTAAAACTGAAAACGCGTCAAGTAAAACTGTAAATCTGCACGCTGATATCGATGTAGGCTTATTCTTTTAAATGTTAATTTCGCGCTGGCTTGTCAGATCTCCTTCGGTGGTCGATGAATACCAAGGGGATATTCGTTCTGCAAGTGATCCTCCCAGCCAGCAAAATATCTGGGACTCAGATGGGCACCAGATGGTTATAACTGGGCTGACGTATTCGACCCAGATGGGCAACCCACATGGAGCCCAGATGTAATAACTGAAGGAACCCAGATTGCCCATTTGGGACCCAGATGTCGTTTGCACCCATCTGGGACCCATCTGGGCAATCTGGTTTAGAGCTACGCATGGGCAATCTGTGCAGTTCTATCATCCATTTATTTATGAAAAAGTGTTTGTGTAGTATCTTTTATTGCATTGTAAGGAAGGCAAAACAAAAGATTGCTCTGTGCATGAAAATCTATTGAACAGTTACTTGCTTTTTTTTCTTTAAAGAAGATTGAAAAGGTAAACAAGTAAGTTGGGCTCTATGGGTGAAACTAGCCACAAATTCAATCAAAATCCATTATTGATTAATATTTTTACAGACAAATTATTGACTCACAGTTGCATCATGAATATGCATTGGCTAAGTATGCAAATATGTGACGTGAGGAGATGGACTCCTATGATATGTCTTTTGTAAATCCTATATGTTTAAATAATCTATTTCAAAGACATTTGAGAATTATATATACCCAGAGGGTTTTACTTTGACAGTGTGTATTTCCTTCTTCGAAATATCGATATCACCTATCAATGTGGAACTCAGTAATTAATAGACAGCTAGTATAGGCTCAACAAAAGAAATGCTGACACTGTGCAGCACTAAACGTCATATCTATTTTGGAATTTTATCAACTTTGAAAAGTCATATATCAAAAAACGGGAATAGTTATAAACAAAGTTACAACGGATTTTCACACACTGCAGGGTTTCACTTCGCAACTTCTGAATGGCGCTAGCTCTTTTCTAGATGCATGTCACACAACTCTTAACCAGCTAAAACAACGATATTTGAATGGAATCTTTGTGCACATGTCAGGTGCATAAAACTCCACAATATGTACAATAACTTAAACCCTAAGACTTGATATTATCCTGTAATTAAAAATTAATTACATTTAATCCTGTAAATCAGAATGAAGTGACAACTAATGAGTATTCATGATATAGCTTAATACACCGATTCCACACACTGCAATAGCCCACTTAAACAAAGTTAAGGTCATCTAGGTCCCACAGGGGTACAATGGTGCGAATGTAGGCTGTAGGTCTATACTCCACATGACACACACACACCATATGTACCACATGGGACCTATGTGGTACATATGGGCACCATATTGCCCAGTTGGAGTCCAGATGGGTCTCAGATATTCTGCTACTAGCCGGGGTAAGTCATGTACTGATCTGGTAACCTATTTGGATACAGGATTCGCTGTAGACTTTGAATAAAAGTCAATCGTACCAATCCAAGACAAGAAGAGGGACAAGAAGATATATCACAGATTTATACTAAGCATGTACGAAAATCATGTGAATTATTAAAAACAAGACCGTCAGACAAAGTGGAGCCTTTATTTTACCAAAGTGATCAATACACCATAGAGAAGATTGATTGATTTTACTATATTCAAGTAAAAGATCAAGTAACGACATTGAGATGGCGGTTGATCTAATACTTCTGTGTCACTCCAGATGAGTCATTCACATTCCTGTCAGTAATTGAATGCAGCCTTGTTCCATACCATTGCTGTTGTGCTTATGTAAACATAATTCCAACTAACAGACATTTGTATCCAAATCTGAGTATTTTTGTTCATATCGATGAAAGGTATAAACACGTAGTCAATTTGAACTGTTCAGACACGTATAAAAGGAGCATCTTGCATTATGAAAGCAGCTAAATCTTCAAAAGGCGTGATTATGAGAAATTTTAAAAGAGTGGAAGAAAGAATAAAAGCTCATCAATTTCATTTGTTTTTCAGTGGAAACAATAGACTTTATGATAATGAGAGCAAAATGATTGTCCCAAGCTATGTTGTTTGTTAGCATCACCGTGTGTAGAATCCCAACGGTAGAAAGTGGGGCAGAGAAGGCGGATCGGGGAGAGGAACAGCTAGTGGGTGCACAGGCACTACAAACTTTCCAAAACTGAACTCCTGTGCCTTGAATAAATAGTATATCGCCATATTCACCATATAAAGAGGACTACTTTCATGAGAATCCTTCAGATAGAAGACAATCCCACAAAACGCGAAGTTAGTTAGCGAAGTTAAAGATTAATAATCTGTAATTACAGATTAATAATCTGTAAATACAGATAAATAATCTGTAATTCTTTTTCACAGTGTTACGAAATGGAAAGTTTGTAACATTAGACAGTGTTCTCTCAAGTTTTCAATTAACCATACAATACTACAATAACATCTACAATAACATGAACCCCTGCCTAAAATTCGTTGATAGTTCTATATGTATACATAATGAACCACTTCATACACCACTGCACCAAACACGCATCTGGCGCAATGTCTATCCTATCCCTGCACTCAATAGAGGATCAAAGAGCCGAGCCAAATATACCCGACTTGACCAGCATTCAGTTGGGTTTTTGTTGGTTTGATTGGGCTGAATTAGATTTGGCAACAGGTGGGTTTGCCTGTTAGATCAAGTTGGGCTGCCACTATTTTAATTGCACTCCAATTGATGTATAACAAATTCAGTTTTGAAATTGTCTTCCTGGAACAACGCTGGGCCAAACAATACCAGTCGTTTGATTTTGAAGTTCATTAAATTTTCCATAGACAAACCATGATATCTTCTGTACAACAATTTCAAACTTGTGACCGGCTGTTGACCTCAACTGAAGTACGAGAAAGCAAGGTATTTGCACTCTACGTAGGCGACATAACTACAGCGTTTGAGGGGCTGATCAATCAATCTCTTATATGGCATGCTATAATGTCTTGTTTGTCTCATGCATGAATTTCATATAAGCCTGTCTTTATAACTGGTCATGTTTGCAACATGTCATATACACAATCAAGTGATCATGTCAAAAGACCAAAAAATTTCCAGGAAACTGGCTACATGTAGTCTAAATCATTTTTTTTTTCTGCACGAGCAGAATGAAACTGCATATTGCGTGGGCAATGAAGTGAGGTCACTTGTACATGCATATTAATGACATAGCACAACCATGCACCTCTCGTGTCTATTATTGTTGACAGTGCTAAAGGTTTCATGAAAAAAATCATGAAAAAGAAAATCTGCGGCTGTTGTACTTTTAAATCTGGTAAACACGTAACTCAAAGATTATGAAACTATGTATTCTTATTCTCATATGCATTTATCTTGCATAACTCTTATATAATTTAAGAGCACCAGATGAAAGTTCCTCCTGATGTTTTTTACATCATAAGGGAAAAAAAGCAAAGATGAAGATGATTGTAAAAAGTCTCTCTCTTATTTTTTTTTAATAAATTACAAAAGACAAAAAACAACAATAATTTTAACTCCTACACCACACACGTCACAAACTTTACAAACCTTTCCAGCACAAAACTCAAAATTTAATATTTTCATTTCTGGTTATATTTTGTTCTTGATATCACATTACTCTAAAACAGAAATATTGTATCAGTTTCCTACTAGGAGTGACCATATCCTTTGTGTTCATTGGTAGACAGCAACATATCAGTATAAAGGTTATACACTCATCACAGATAAATTTTGACACAATTCTAAAGGAATTTTCATACGGTGAGGTTTAGAAAGGGAAAAAAAATCATTCAACATAAAAAAAATTTCAGCAGAGAACAGAGAGTTTCTCTGCTGTGACTGAACTTAGCATGCAATGGGATTCTTAAAACTAAAACACACCAAAGATATGAGGTAATGTGGATAATCCAATACCACAAGGACATGGAACACACAGCAATTTGGCCCTTCTAGCCTGCCATATGTAGTTCAGGGGACACACATATCAACAGGTGACCTTGTCACATTAACATTATTTGGTGGAGGATAAGGTAAAGCCTCCTTCAATCTATCACTTCACATTAACCCTACCAGGAGGATGGAGCTATTACATAATAGCTCCATACGAGGAGGAAGTCACACAGAATGCTGTTATGACAAATGTTTCAATGTCTTCAATTTTTTAAAAGGTGGTTTAATTTTCCTGGTACCAAGTCACATTACTCAGGGACAGATGGGAATGTGTAGATGAAGTGAGGGTCGTATGAATTTTGCAGTGGTCCAAAAGTGTTTCCTTCGCACTGAAACAAATGGCTGAAAAGTTGATGCTTGCCTTTTATCTTCTTTGGTTGATGAGTTCCGCAAACATTGCACCATTGGTCCTTCTCAATAGGCCAATATTCAACAATAAGAAACAGTTAAATAATTATAGGCCAAAATTCAACAATTAAAGAATTAACAATCAATATATGATACAATGGCCTACACTTTGTATCATGCGTACAACAAAACGAAGATAATTTTGACCAGATATCAGCAAACAGACACAACACTCACATGAGTTTTGGTGCACAAAGGAAACGAGGAGCTAACAACACCCCAAACTTTGCATCAAATAATTGTTAAAAGAAACGCTCAGATTATTTCTCCTACTTTATTTCAGAATGGTATATCAAATCAATGTTCCTTTCAGCAAAAATGATGAAAACAAATTTTTATCATCATCTTCCCACATGCTCTTTGATATGCAAATGTAGAAAGTTATATTCTAGTAATACTGTTAAAGTAAAAATTTCACTGGACAGGTCTGTTATTCTCCTCACAACTCTTTGATCTTCTTCAACTAAAAATCTAGATCTGAGTCACTTCCAGAATCCCAGCCACTAGATTCAATTGGAGGACCTCCTTCATCAAAGTTCACCTCAACATCGTATTCAAAGTCAGGATCTTCTATTGTTTTTCTGTTCTTTTCAAAGCTTTCATCCATAATGCGTTTCTTCTTCATCAAATCAATATCACTCAGTTTGTTCAAATCTTCATCTGGATTTACTTTTAGTTCCTCTTGTACTTTACCTAAAGAATCACTCAAACTCAAGCCTCTTAATCTCTCCTGAATAATGCGAAGCAGTTTTTCAATCTGCATAGTCTGAACTGATTCTAGGTACTTTTTGTGTCTTGGGTTGTTTTTAAGTTCTTCTGCAACTCTTGTCACTCCAACTCTTGAGGTAAAGTTTCTCAAAGGCATAGTTCTCTGTCTCCTTTTCCCGGATTTGTCATCGACATACGTTAAAACAAGAGCAGGAGGCTCAATCTTAATTCCACACTTCAATGGTTTGATTGACATTGTTTCTGTGTAAAGATAGATATCAAAAAAGAATTAGCATCAAGTAAGAACAAAACTTTGAGAGACACATCAAAACACAACCTCAGTCCAAAACATTTCTTTAACTAATAAAATGCTAAACAATCAATACAGCAACATTAAGTCTTCACGGACTGATTATGCATATTATAAACTTCTAAAATTGATTTGATTTTTGTATTTTTATATTTCATCACAGGCAACATAAGGGGATCCACGGGTATCATTAGATCTATGAGTCCAATGACAACCATTCATTCTCATCATGCTGCAACATATACGTTGCAATGGAGTGTTGTTAATGCACTGAGGAAAAGAGTAAAGGCTTTGAGTGAACTATTTCCAAGATACACGTACAATCAGGGGTAACGATAAGATAGATAAAAACTATGTACCCTTATCATCTTTTTTATTTACCATTTGATAGGGTTGGACAGTATTTCGGTACTCAAGTTGGTACCGTTATTATCAGAACCGGTTCTACTCGGTACCAATTTAAATTTTTCAATTACTGTTACTACCCGGTACCTTTACAAATCCCTATGGTACCAACTTAATTCACTGGAACAGATATCATTTTCAAGAAATTAACACAAATTGTCCTTGAAATGTGCTGTAATTTCTAACATTTCTAATCTTAAAATTGTCAAAAAATATGATGCTGCCAATAGGTACTAAAATATCCCAAAAGACATCTTTGTTTTGTTGTAGCCTACAACCATTCTCTGAGCCTACCACAAATAACGTCAGCTAAAAAATCTTAATATTAGGCTATTTCATACGTGAAACTTCAAGATTCGATGTAAATAACATCGGTCTACAGGATATAACATGTACCTCAGGCCTGAGCCCTATATGCTTTGGTAAGGTTTTACTGTATGTTTTACTGGGTATTGTTGCAAGATAAACCTCCAGGTCAAGGCGTACATTGTACAGCCATACTGTAGCTTATCACAGTTTACATGATAACACGGAATAAGTAGGCTACAACAATCGGTATGACTACAGAATACAATTTTGCAGTCACTACACACCTCTCCCAACTCCATTCTAAGGGTAACAGTATCTTGATGTCTTACATACATTCACTGCTATTACATCTGCACCTTCAACTGTGCTTCCACTCTCAGAATATGTTCACTGCAACTATACAAATGACATGCAACAAACAGCCACTGTGACTACAACTGCACTCCATTCCAGATTGCAGGCTCAATGTGCATAATTTTCTTTTTCCCCAAAATATTTTTATTCTGATATATCTAATTTTTTTTCCAAAAATAAACACAGGGCATACTATATATGATCAGTCATTCTCAAAATTACTGGACCTCCAGGTAATTTTTCCATGGATAAATAAATGGTCAACCACAAGGTCTAAGGACTCAGAGGTTATGCTGTAACAACACAATTGTTTAGACATATCCAACCATGTGGTGCTGTCCTGCACTATTGAGAGGCGTGCCTCTTATCTGATCACAGCGTACTCACAGGAAATGATCATGGCTAGAGAGACGCAACAAACTATCAAGTGCACCGGAGCAGGGAACCTCAACCTGCTACTGGCAGGTCTTGTTAAAGACCAGGATGTAACATCGATACTACTTGACAATTAAAAGCTCTGTAATTAGTGTAACCATAGTCTAAACCATGGATACAACACTGGGAAGCAAGTTAGCAAGCTTATTCAGGTGGTACGATTTCTAGAATACCGTTATTGAGCTGTAACTTCTAATTTTGTAGTCCAGCTCCATAGATGGAAATTGGACACAATTGTACGGACACCAACTCTATTGTCGAACTTCTCCTGTTCTTGGCCCGGAGACAACTTCTGTGTTCAGATGGCGCTGTAAGTAGTGAGAGCCAATTGACTCAGAGTTTGAAGCCTCTGTTATGTAGGCTACACCACTGATCTCTTTACTAATATACAGAGCGAACGTTGGGCTAAATCACAGGTTTTACCTTGACCACCATCCACTCTCCTTCTTGAGTACGCCTCCTTCTGGATGAGAGAATGGCTATGGGAAAGGAGGCCAAAGGCCCATTAATATCCCATGTCCTTTAGTCCTGTTTTAAAATGCTTTAAAGTTGGTGCCTCAATCAGGTTTCCTGGGAGAGCATTCCAAGTCTTCCATATTCGACAAAAGTATGAGTTCCTTCTGAGTTCTAGTCTAGATGATTTAAATCTTACTTTCCAGCTGTGGTCCCTTGTTGAGGTTTTACCAACTATTTCAACAATTTTACATAAGTCCATTTTGCTATTTCCTTTGGTTATGTTAAAAGCAGTGATTAAGTCTTAGCATTAATTGAACACTATTACACACCCCTATAGATATATATTAAATATATCCACAGGGCTATGTAATAGTGTATACTTAACGCTAGGATGACCTTTTCGCTTAATTTGGCTCTCCTATCTGATGTCCCAAGTTACACTATGTGTTATATAGTGTAAACACCAAACTTCCCGCCCACTGCCAATCCTCAAGCAGCCCTACAAAAATAAGCCCTAAAATGCCATGCCCTAATTTTTTACTACAATGCCTTGAAATGACTGAAAAGAAAGCTGAGACACTGTTTATTTTATCACCCTTGCCTGGTTTACAGTACTACATACATTTCCGTAGGAGAGGTAGGCTAGGCCTAGAGCATTCTATTTGCAGTCTCTGCCAAACATTACAAATTTTCAATCATGATTTTGACTCTTCAGTGGAAGTTTTCCTGATCATTTTCATTGCCAGCTTGTTCACAGGCTTTTGCTGTAGGTTTAGGCATGGCATTTGTTTAAAAAGTCACTCTTCATGTAATAATTGTCATGCTAACATAATATTAGTGAGGTGCGCGAAGTTTGGCAGGTTTACATCGTATCGTTAACTCATCTAAATGTTGGTTAAAATAACAAATTTCTGGGTACAATCCATAACATATTGCACCAAATTACTAGTAGAATTGAATTTTAAGCTTGTGAAAACAAGGTAATTAGATTTGTAGGGATTTTGAGTTTCCAGCAGCCACAAATTCCAAGGTTTTTGCATTAGATGCACTAAATTTTATACATCTATGCTATCAAGTATCATATGAATCCGGGCTAAGTGTGTGATGCTGCTTTAATGAACCGGCGCGGCCGGCTCAATAGATACAACCACAGCCTGGTCGTCCTACGTTCGGACAACCTGTGGTTACACTTACAACATGATATGGAAAATAAGACAAATTTGCTCAGTCTCGCCGAACTGGGCCAAGTATTAACATACATGCATAAACTGTAGGCCTACAGTAGTGTTACGGTTAGGCTTACTCTAGCCTGGAGTTGTTCTTCGCGACATGAGGGAGGCCAGACTTATGATACACCAGCGTTAATCAACCAACTGTCAGACTGTCGGCAGCACTGCAAGTTCGCAACTGTGTCACAATTCAACAGTCTGAACTCTAAAGTCAGAAAATTCAAGTCACAGCATACGTGAAAATAATCATGAAAAATCTCACATTCTTACCCTAACTTACAGCATCAACATTGCACGAAGGAAGTTTGAATTTACGAGTACGACATGACAAATGCCTGGGTAAGGGGCGGGTAGCATACCGTTCCCACTATTGCCACTTACGTAACAACGAATTCCCCGGATTTGGTCTGAAAATTTTCCCGTAATCCACATTTTATTTCACGGAATGAAGATGATCAATAATGGTAATGATAATTCACACAAAACGTGAACAATTTATTTCCAGGAACGTTTTTTAAAATCATTCCAATTTTTCCAAATCTACCGTTTTCGGAAAATTTCCTCAAAAAAGGGGAAACATTGTACTAAATCGTTTAAGTTTTTGTGGTCACCTCAGTGGCCTTGCAGAAGTTTTCGCTGAATATGACCTATCACTCTAAAGCTGACGTTTTGACCTTTCATGGCACTTACAATTTTCCGTACCTTAGGTAAGGTTTGATGTCAGGTTTAGGGGTTGTAGAGGCTATAGGGGTTATAGAGGTCAAAAAACATAACAAGTTTAAGGGCAATAGGGGGCGAAAGCCCCATTTGATGCCCTGTGATCCAGAACCCCCCCCCCCCCAAAAAAAAAACCCAACCAAGCTAATATCCAATATATCCCAGCATAATTAGATTCTGCTACAGTCACAATAAAACTTATCCATGTTACCTTTGAAGCTATTTACTGACGTGGAATTTACAACCCAGTCAGGCAGACTATTCCACTCATTGACAACTCTATGTGAGAAGCTAAACTTTCTCACATCAGGCCTAGAGAAGCATTTCACCAGCTTCTTACAATGACCACGAACACGGAAATTAGGACAAACCTCTAAGTAATCACAATTAGACAGAGAATTCCTACCAGCTAGGAATTTGAAAATCTGCAGCACATCCCCCCTGATCCTCCTTAACTCAAGAGTAGTAAGTCCCAAACATTTAAGGCTATCGTGATAAGGGAGATGACATACATCAGGAATAAGCCGAGTGGCCCTCCTCTGAACCTGCTCTAAAAGAAACTTGTCCTTTTCATAATAAGGACTCCATGCCTGCACAGCATAGTCGAGATGCTGCCTAACCAACTGCTTATACAAAAAAAAAAAAAATTTTCGTTATGCGGAAAGAGGTCGGATTCAAATTCTTCCATCCGACCTAAAAAGTTGTAAAATGCCATAATACAGTCAAAAAATTACATCAATCCCCCCAGTTTTCACACTACGTACACGCCTATTTCATGCCATCTGCTTCCACATCCAATACAAACAAAAAACAAACTTTTTTGCTAAGGCATTGAAAAGATCGATTTTTAGGGTCTTTCACCGACGTGAACACTGGCAGCAAAATCTCCCAACTGCTATGTCGAGTGTGCTACTCTGTAGGCCTGGAGATGTTGACAGTCAGAGACACAGGTGCTTGCAAAGATTCTTGGGGCCTGGACTGGTAGTATAGTCATACCAGGGAGTTGCTATTTGACAAATAGCAACTCCCTGGCCTCACCGACGAAAGTTGGTTTAATTTTTTCGAAATTTCGCAGAGGATTTTGAAGCACTCTTCGTGAGACGTATCGCCCTGCGTGCAGCTCAACAGGACACAACGCGTGGTAAGGTTCTTAGTTCTTACTTCATACACAGGACCTTTCTGGATAAGCATGGACTTACGGTTGGCTTATCGTGACGCTATTGATACCATTGAATTGATTGTCATAGGGACCTATGGATCCTCGGAGCACACTGCATCGCAAAGACTGTGAATTAACCCCTCTCTCACTGGCTTTCGAAATCTCTCTTTTGGGGTTTCTTTTTTGTTCTCTTTTATTTGTTTTTCTCTTCCTTTTCGTCCTCCCTGTGCTGTTTTTCTCAGCACTGTTTAAATCAAGGCAGCTATGAACTGGACCACCCATACTGATCCCCAAATCGAATCCCCAAGTCCGAATATGCTTGTAAGCAAAACGAAAATTAACACAGATGACCTCAAAAGTTCCAACATTAATTGGGTCATCACACTGACCCTCGTCTCATGCGTGACCCATATGGCCCGAGCAGTTTGGAATACTCTACCTAGGCACATGTCCTTCTCAGTGACCCATGCTTAAATCCGGTCCTGGCACTAGGTAAACAGAGGAATCCGTATCACAGCTATTCACCATGTAGAAATCTACCTGTCAAAGAAATAAACAAACAGCAACATAAATAATGGAGAAAAATAAAACATGCATATTTTCCTACAATTTTTCTGCCTTCAGTACGGTGGCTGGATGGAGCCATGAGAAATCGTTTTTTTTTTTTTTTGACATTTTTTTCGTTTTTCTAACTTTAGTTATTGTTTTGATGACTTTTTTCGTGTTCCTGAGTTTCTATTCGTTTTTCCGACTTTTTTGCTTTTCTGAGGTTTTTTCTTTTTTCTCATTTTTTTTTTCGTTTTTCTGAGTTTTGTTTTTTCATTTTTCTTACTTGTTTTCGTTTTTCTGACCTTTTTTTTTTTTTTGTTCTTCTGGGTTTTTTTGTCGTTTTTCTGACTTTTTTTTCGTTATTCCTACTTTTTTACCCCGTTTTTCTGACATTATTTTAAGTCATGCACTGACAAACTCAGAAAAACGAAAAACAAAAAACTCAGAAAAACAAGAAACAAAGTCAGATAAAAAGAAAAGAGAGGGTCGGAATAACGAAAAAAAAGTCAATAAAACGAAAATATATATTAAAAAACGAAAAAAAGGACAGACAAAAGGATTTTTTTCTCCCATGGCCCTATCCAGTCGACGTACTTCAGATTACCCACACCTGTTTTTCCCAAATCAAACTAGACCAGATCCTATTCTGTTTCACCTCAGAGTTGGACAGATAAAAACATAACTTTCCGATCAACGCAGCCCATCGTGCAGGTGGAAAACAAAGTTTTTCAAAAACCTTCTTTTGCTTGACAAACTGCTCAGTGTTAACGTTTTTCAATAGGATCTCGATAAACTTAAGTTGATAAACTCATTAATTCCGTTAAAAAAGTGTTTTCCGGTCGACAAACCGAGTTTTCGCTATGAACTCTGTTTTACAGTTTATCGTCCCTGCTTTATTTCGATGATTCATCCTCTCATTTCTTATGAGTTTAATTTTTTTTATGAAGTTGCTGAATATAAGTACTGCATGAACAAGGTGTTATTGGTGAAGCCAGTGTTAGTCAATCGTGGGGGGGGGGGGGGGGGTGAAGAACATAAGTGACCAACTGATACTGGCATATAGACCGAAGGGGACGAGTCGTGTGATGTGGTGACGTTTCGTAAGAACAGATTTCATTCACGAGGATTTTATACGACAAAAATTACTTGATTAAGCTTTCATACTTTCTAAACTGGCGCTTAGCGCGTGAGAAACGTTTTGGTAAAAAAAAAGACTTGCCAGATTGCAGGAAATGGTACTTTGCAGATCTATTTTTAACATAACAAAATGATTTTATTCAAAAGGATGTCAATTGTGGCAAAACTATCTAAGTTGCAGTTTCCACTAAAATCTTCAGAATCAATAGCTGGCGTCTCTTTATTATTTATTTTTGTTTTTACTTTTTCCTTCCTTTTTTTTTAATTTTGGGGGTACACAGTTGGCATGACCCATTTTGTCCCCTGTACCAACGCCAGTGAGTGTTGTGCTGCAAACAATCAATCCCACAACAAAATGTCATCACATAATGAAAAAGAGCAATTCATGAATTAGCTATAGAGGGATATTTAGGCTTCGGGGAGCAGTCACAAAGACGACGGACAGCCAAAGATCGAGGCCTACGCACGCTACTTTGTGACTGCATTCAGGGTCGTAACTAGGGTCACATCTTTAGAGGAAGGGGGGTGTGCGGAAGTAAATAATTCCGATTAGCTGGGTACTGCGTGTACTAGCTGGGTGTTTTTTCCAACTATGCGACTCGACCCCAATAGTTTCACACACTGAACTTCTCAGGAGGGGGTGAGGAATTAAAGAGGTGCAGTGTTTACGAAAAGGACATTATCAGGCGAAAAAAGAACAAATTATCGGCTAAACAAACAAAAGAAAAAATTAAGGAAAGGAGGGGGGAGGTGAGTAATGGCAGGACTATCTAAGCGGAGCTCCACTATTGATTGGCGAAAAGAAAGAAAGATCAATCTATGAAAATGATAATGTCTATAAGGCCGGCGGGTTGAGGTGATGCAAGAATCGTAACGAATTACATATCCTCCTCCATTTTTTTTTTCATTTGAGAACTTGGCAAATACTTCGTGACTGAACACATAGGAACACCGACACATAGATTATTATTTTTTTTTTTTGGGGGGGGGGGAGATTGTCTGGATTATGTTTGTGACTAATTAGCGACATTACTACCTAAGCGGAGGGCCACCATTGACTTTCGCATATGCGTACATGATAATTCTGGATTTTCAAAAGCCAATGATGGCAGGAGACGGCACTTCCCTGGTGTACTGGAACATGCATGTACCCAGACCTGAAATATGGATAACATGTCTACAATTTATCAGTTCGTGCGAGAAGGAAAAAAAAACATTCTTATTTCATTGGTAATACAAATCAGTGTTTAGAATCATAGTAAGCTATGCCTCCTCTTTCATTTTGTTTTTTTAATGTTCTTGACAAATATTTTGATGGACTCAATGGCGCACCGGCCCCTAGAAATTGGGCGGAGGCATAGACTGAATTATGTTTGTTACTAACTAACTAGATGGGTTACTATCTAAGCAAAGGGCCACCATATGCGCGCTTATCCAACAAGAAAAAAATGGCTCTTCAAAACCTCCAGATGGCAGGAAACGACACTTTCTGGGTGTACTTGAGTTGCATGCACCCAGCCTTAAAAAGGATCTTATGTCTGTAATTTCCCAGTTAAAGATAAAAACATTATATGTAAAAATTGTAATGATTTGGTTTGGTCTTACCTAGAATATTTATGCAATTGTCGTTTCCAGAAATGTTAATTCAACAACGTTTGCTTTCTAACGATTATAGTTCTGTTTGTCTTTTGAGAAATTTTCAACTACCAGCTAAGATTAGACAAAATCTGATGCAATATTTATTGCAATCAGTTTTTCCAGAGAAATGAATTACTAGTTTTTATTACTTTGCTACAACCGACGAAGGTTGCATAACAAAGTTAGTTCTTATACCGATCACTTTGTAAATGATAGACAGCTTGATGAAAAAAGTGTTACGCAATAAAGTATTTTGATAGGTGGGGAAAATATGTGATAATTGATGGTCGGCCTGAGAGAGAGGGTTGAGGGCCGAGGTGTCTCCCATCCCCCTTCGAAAATTTTTTCACCGAGTAGGTAACCTTAGATGCAATCTAGTGCAATATTTGGCCTCTTTTGAAGTCATAAAATGTGCTAGACTGAAATATGAAAAATTCTAACTGGTATTTCAAAGTCTCCGACTACCATCGCTTCTACACTAATTTAATATGAGAAATTTCAACTAGTATTTTGAATTTATTGAGAAATTTTCAATTAACAGGTAACGTTGGACATAAATTTGTGCAATAGTAAGCATCTTTCGGTTCCCATTGTAAATTATTTGGAAATGGGGAAATATCAGTTAGTGTAGTGTTCTAAGTTACCAATACTCTTTACTCAATTTCGTTGATATTGTTAAATACCATACTACTGTTTTAAAGTTTCAAGCCAATTCCAGTTTGCTGCCTACATCCATTACCAGGCTTTTTACAAAACTACCACAGCCATGTTTTTGCTTACTAGGCATAACTCTGTTACATAATTCCATACACCCAAACATAATATTAAATACACTGGACCTGCTGCTTGGGATAACTACTGACCAGAGTCACTTAAGGAAATTACTACCTTAGCATCATTTAAATATTTTCTGCAAAGGATATGATCCTCTTTCATTCTTACGCTTTTATTTATGGGTGCAGGGTGGGGTTGGAGGGGGGGGGGTTGGGATGTTGGTGTTTGAAAGAGTATTCTTGTACTTTGGCTTTCATGTTTTCATGCACTTGTTTCAAATGATTTGTGGGGTTCTACCGCCTCGCAAGCTTTGAGTAGCTCTCTAGTAGAACTTCTGAATTGTATCTTTTATTTCATTTTTACGTTACCTTCTCACGTTATTGCATATGCCATGCATGATATGGTGCTAATGAAGTTTTCTGAAATAAAAAGCTTTGAGTACACGATCAATTGTGAGTTACCTAATCACCCCTCCGATCGGAGGGCATAGTAGAGACTGTTGTTTTCCTTCCTCTGATTTCTTGTCCTTTATCAATTGAGATGAACGAGTGGAGGGCTTCTTAATTCCAGTGTAACGTTTCCACCGAGCTCGATTTCTGGCGATCAGATCATCCAATCAAATGACGGCTGACAAGCTGCTAAGATGCACCCCAAAATAACTGTGTTCGAATTTCCCAGTTGCATCGCTAACATGTACACAATACATATGTACACACATGATGCCGAGTACTTGCATATGGGCTAATGTGCATGACTTATTACATGTTGGATAAAGCGCATAACCACACTACACAAGAGTAACCCGTTATCCACCGTCTGGCCTGAGAGAATTATTTGCTGTTTTGTGTTTTGAAAGCCTTCCTTCTCCAGCGAAAATGAATGACTTTATCGTTGAAGTTAGAGACGCAAATGGAGCTTATTATAAGGTAAAGCAGGTTTCTTAAAACAGTGAACAGTACTTTCCATGCCTTCAAGATTGTCCTTTGCTCCCAAGTTCATGAATGAATTGAACGTTAGGCTACTGTACAGTATCTTCCAGTTACAACAGTAGGTACCGTCGTTTTTTAGTACACATGAATTGTTTCATATAACATACACTACAGTGGCTGAAATAAAAAAAAAAGGAAAATTATTAATTATGTACACATCAGTTTTCAAAATAAAAGCAACTAACGTTAATAGTACTAAGTTAGACTATTGTGCCAATGTGCCAAATGCGACTAGGCCTGTGACTTGAGTAGCTGGTACTATTAGTATGACATGTGAATAATTAAAGGGGAATTCCACGCAAGGAACAATGTTCTGACCTATTTAAGCCATTTCAAAACATATATGTTTGTGACATTTTTTTATACTTCCTGCCTAGCAATAGCAATACCATAGGCATCTCCCATGCACTGGCAATAAATAATTTAACCAGTATGATATCTCATTTTGCTACACAACTGATAAGATTGCTACACACATTGAATATTGTGTAGCAGTTTTTGTACATGTACACAACAGTAGGGTTTTCTCCCTGTTTGCGACAAAATACTGGAGAAACATAACTGCTATGCAAATTTTGAACACTGGTTATTCTCTGACGTGGTAACTAGCCTCCGCCCTATATATATATCTGTACTACAGGGTCAGACTCCCACCCTTCTAAAGGTACACGAAACTTGGCCTATTTTACATCCTCACATGATTTACTATTTAACACTCTCATTTAACACATTTTTCGATGTAATAGCACCCTAAATGCACCTTTGAGCTCAAATGTATACATGATCACTCTAAGTTAGATGGAGTTTGTCATACAAGTTATTGAACTCCGCCATAAGCTACGTAATGTGGCCTTTTTATGAGAAATCCCTCTTGTTGTAGTGTTAATCTTTAATTCATCAATTGCCAAGATAGCCCATTGAATGCACCTGAGTGTCTAAGTACTAATTATATACAGTAGGACTTGCTAATCAGGTTGGTTATTGTGAATCAGAGCTGGTCGTCAACTACGTCACAAGCCTCAGATGTCACTATCATAATAATGGCAACACCTCCATATACATTGTGTTAAAAACTCTGTTTGAACCTATTGTTTTGCCAATGAGAGGTTGATTTCAAAACTTCGAGAATATGAATGAAAATGGTGTGGAACGGGTGAAGTAAGTCAGAAGAAATGTTACCTTCCTGGAATTTCTCTTTAATGAATAATGGTAGTGTAACCAAAATTCAGCATAGACTTAATCATGTTGGTAAGTCCTGCATTTTAATAGTAGCCTTATTAGCCAATGAACAAAATTAATTCATGGTCCTAGGCCTGATCTAAGTTGCTTTCCGCTCTGGCCTATGTGTAATAACTAAAGAGAAGCAGAGAAGGATGTTCAGGAGGGCATTTGGTTCACGTTGATTTGAAGAGCCACCCCCTTCGAAGAATCATCTCAGTCTTAAAGAGCCTGGCATGCCGATAGGAGGCCAAAAGCCTTTGATGATTATACTCAGCTTTACAGTAGTTTAAAGATTGTCTAATGCCTTCACCACTTCTTCTTGTTACACATTCCATTGCTTCCCTAGAGAACACACCTATGTTGTGCCACATTTGGTCGGTGAATGTTGGCCATGACCAGTCACAGTTGGTGTTGGTTATTGGGCCAACATATGCTACCCAGCAGATGTTAAGATTGCGTTGGTCCAACAAGGAATAACTGATGGTGGGTTTTTCAAACTGGACCAACATTGGACCATTGAAATCAACCAGCAGTTACTGTATATACCCCCAGTTTCTCTGACCTTTTGGTGGGGTACTGTTATAAACTTTTTTGTCAATAACAAAGATAACAAAGACAATAAAAATGTGTATAGTATGAGAGTCGTAAATGAGTACAGTATGTCGAATGCTTGGCCTAGATAATTATAGAAGGAACAAAGATGTACAACAAAATGCTCTCTTCTTTGATCTGCGACTAGTTGCATAGTCTGGACTCCTTAAGCTGGACTCCTAAAACCCTTAGTCGCTCACCATGACAAGATAGTCCTGTCTTAGTTGCATAGCACAGTGTGTAAGGGGATTTACAGTATATCACAACCATCAACAAAAAGCCATCTGTCTACGAATTAAAAATGTGACTCATATAACTTAACCACAAGGATCGATAAAAACAATAAAATATCATTTAAATGTTTCCTTTAATACCCCCAAATCAGCAAATTAAAAATAGTGGGCTGTTCATTGTGACAATGAAATACCATTTGTGATCACTGAGGTGGTTAGGCTATTTGCTATATATGTCACTTTGTGTAGATAGCATTAAAAGTTTGGGAAGACTTTACATGATCTCTTCTATTTCTTTAGACTTTTTGTTCATTTTAACTTGAAGTTCATGCAATGTAGCTTGGTTTACAAGACATGTGGAAAATTTTGTGGACCATTTACATTTTAAAGCAACATCAAATCATCAATGACTTTTTTCTGATCAAACTCTCGTCATGCTAAAATGATCTGCATGCTCGAACTGCGCTCCCAGAGAGATTGCTAAACCAGGTATGTCGAATTGGGAGAAGCCCGTATGTTAGATTTACAGTACCTCTTGCATACACCATAAAACATGCCACAGTAAAGAGTTTTACGGATATCAAGTTGCTTGATAAATATACCAAAACTTAAAAGAAATGTACAGTATCAAGGGTTTAAATGAAACCCTATATGTTTTTGAATCAGAAAAAAAGTGTTCCTAGCATCAATGAAAAGTAATTTCATTTGCATCCCATATTGATCCAAAATTTCTGTGCATCCAAGCTTGCTACCCTGGACACATAGGAGGAAGGCAATTTACTGACTGTGCGTCCAGTTGCAGTGCGTCTAAGTATGTTTAAGTGCAGACGTGCAAAAATGTGGACCCTTGTATAGGTGATGGCCAAATGACCAGAAAACAGCTGTGTACAGTATGCTGCAGCACTGTTTGAACACAGGATGTCTTGTCCACAAGCTACTGCAATGATTGGCAGCATGGTGCAAGTGCTGTAGAACTGGTCTGAACATGCCTTAGTATGCTGTACAACTGTTTATATAGCCGTGTATCACAAAGTTTTCAAAATGGTGCAGATTAAGATCAGTCAGACAGAAACATGTGAAAATGTACTTTACAGTCCTCCATGAGCTTTGACTACGGTAAGTCTAGCCATGAAATCAAGGATATTACTGTAGGCCTACACACGTACTGTAGCAGTGGCACCAGGCTCTATCACAACTTTCAGTTAAGCCACCCTCTGATGTTACAATTTGAATTCAAATATTTTACGCCACTAGGATTTAGAAACATATCATTTGCTGTAAATGTTCCTTTAAGTAATGTGAAGTCTGCATTTTACAAATAGCTAGCTGTTCAATTTCATGCGTTATGAAACACACGATTGGGAGGTGGTAAGGATGTAATTATTGTAAATTTTGGGAAGACTTCACACTATTTTTTTTGTCACTAGACACTTTTGTACATTTTAACTTCAAAATGCATTTAGTATAATTTGGTTTTCATGACATGCAACATTTCTTGGAACATATATTATTGGAGCAATTTCAGTGACCTTTTCTGATTGAACTTTCATCATGCTGAAATGGTTTTATTCTTATTGCTGCTCTGTTTGTAAAAAAGGTTCCATAGCACTGCATGACTTTGGTGGTATAAAATCGAAAGTTGCTTTTTACCAGCAACACTGAATTTCACATGATAGCTTTCTGATCACAGAAATGAATGGAAGTTGAAAGTCCAAAATGGATTTTCCCCTTTCTTTTCACAGAAAATTGTTGGGTCTTTGTGAAGTGCATGATAATTACTATATTACATTATTTACAGTAATTACTATTACAGTATTTGGTGCACAGAACTGTTGCATTTTTCCTGTGGGGCCTACCTCCGGCATTCTTTAAAATTTCTAGATCTCACAGACTTTTAGTGTTTGTAAGTGTAGGACCACATGGGTTTGTTTCCTTTCAGACTTCACTGTCCCCGTGGCTCCTCCAAGAAGAAGCAGTTATCTACAGAAAAAGCTTTGCAGTGTTTCTTTGATTTTGATATCAAGTTCAGTAGTGACAACAAAAATAAGGAAGAGGAGGGGTATGGTGTTTGCATGGGGAAAGTGATTGGGAAAAATCCTTACAGAAAGGTTACAAGCACTATCTTTTGCTTCACAAAAGAAAACAGCTGTGAACATTAAGGATTGTTTGATTTACTATGGCAAGTAAAAATTACATCGAGCATGTTGTTTCTTAGCGCAACCTACTTGAATGGACAAGTGACAGATTGTGTGTATTTGTATATACACGAAGTTGTCTTGTAGTACTGTACTCAATAGCATAAACGTAATGTATCATAGTGTATTTGTACAGTAGGCTACAGGCTACTGTAGGTGCAGCAGGCTTAAATCAACATTCGATTGACTTTTACACAAGTCTACATACTAGATCAGAGACTTCTCTGCATATTACAGAACTACACAAGTATGTTAAAGGTCCTGTGACGTGAAAATGACATTTTGGAGTATTGAGTGTATTGAGCATTGAAAATATTAAAAATATCCACAAATTCCATCAAAATCCATCAAAGATTGACCAATTAACAGGAAAATTAGTGTCTCACAGCTGTATCATGAATTAACATTGGCTACGTATGCAAATTTGTGACATCAAGATTGGATTCCTGTAGTATGTGTTATGTTTCTCCTTTGCTTTCATGTAAGCTTTACTTCAGGGACATGTGAGAATTTGATATGCCCAGAGGGTTTTATGTTGGAAGCATGCATTTTCTTCAAAAATATCAACATCCATACTATTAAGATACTCAGTAATTAAGTAATTAAGAGGCAAAATACATAGGCTCAACAAAAGAAACACTCCACGTCATCTGTTATATATTTTTCTCAAACTTTGAAAGGTCATATCTCAAAAAGGGTGATAGATGCAAACAAAATTCCAATGGATTTTCACTCAGGGTTTTACTTTGCAACTTTACAACCAAAGGGAGCACTCTTTGCTAGAAGGATGTCTCACAACCTTTAAGTGTGTGCAGAATAAATTGATAATTTGTGCTTCCACGGAGCAGTATTTAACAGACTGTGTTGATGGACAGTGCCATATCACTGGAATATATTGTGGCCTCATGTAAACTGAATGTCAAACATTGGCTCTGCCAGCTAGCTGGGAACCAATTTACTATACAGCTTATGACATCTTTTATCTGGAAGGTATGTCTACTGTTAAAAGCATGACAAAATATTTATCATAAACTGTGAAAAGCTCTGCCTAAAGGAAATACCGAAATACAAAGAGTACTGGTATAAGTATAGTGTAATAATGTATTAATGATGTGGCTGTGAAACATACCAAAAACAAAGCTCCCTTAGAGGTGCATTGGTTGTCACGTCGCAACATTTTGTGTGAGGATGTTGATGATGCCGAGAAAGACATTTTTGTGAAAACTAATTCCCCAGTGGGATGAAAGTTACAATATTTTAATACTGAAGTTAAGGAGAGTAGGGAACCTGTGATTTGCACAAGATAAATCAGTATCAGACAGGCCAAATGGCTACACAAACGAAAATATGTGTACCAACTTTTTGTATGCATATTCACTCCCTTTTCACCAGTGTTTTCCCAAAGACCAAAAAAATCCCCAAAACTGCTATAAAAGATTTACACGCTACATATAGGGCCACCAATTTGCTGTGATAAAAAAGAGTCAATTTTTGTTTCAGCAATTGCTATTTCTGTGAAAATCCACGCCAGCAATTTGTCAAATCTCTGACATTCTGTTTCACATTGACTAAGGTGTTAGCATAGCAAAGCCCAACCATACTATGAACCCAATCAGCCTGCCATTAGACCTAACATGACAGGGCTGGTAAAAGCCGGGAACCACCTTCCTGGGAAATTTTGCTTCTCACATGAGATCCGCGTGACAGTGAAAAAAAGTACAATCACAAAAAATGACAAAAAAAAAACAGAACTATTACTTTCACCCTATGAAAATTCTGCAAAGGACCAAATGATAGACTAATCCCTTTTACAACTTCTGAAAATATTTTCACCAGGTAATTCCTTCAACAATCATTCAAAATTCTATCAGAATGCTGCAACCATATGCAGGCAAAGAGCCTGTATATGACGTATGGACAGTACAGTACTTTCAACAGAGCTATGCAACGTGATATGACAGGTCTGCAGGTTGGCCTGGAAACAGGAGAACACTGTGCAGAATAAGAATGTATAGGTAGATCTGCTCAAACCTTTAGGTAAACTTCCTCATTTAGGTAATTTTTTCCCACCTTAATGAGGTTCCTTTTGACTAGAATTACAAGAAAAGTCAAAAGTCTAACCTTCTTTTTCTAATAACAACCACGTTTACAAATTTTTGTGATTAAAGAATTAATGCAATCCACTCATATTTTTGTTGTTTTCACTTGCCATATGTGATGGCAAGTCGTGTATTATTAGCCATATCGGAAATGTAACTGCTTATTTGGGTAGGTATATGGCACTGTGTTCCTCATCCTCTCCCTTTCTTTTTATCCCCATGTCGTATAAATAATGTTACTTAATTTTAAGATTTCATTATTGCCAGCTTGTTCTTTTACAAAAATGCTCATATTCAGTGTACAGTTGTATCTCATTGAGTATAAAGAGCATAGAAATTATTGTTTTTATCACTTTGAGCACATGGATAAGTAGCGTTACTGATGTGCTGCGAATACTGGTACTGATTCTGCGTTTACTGCCCAACCCTAGAGCGTATAGTATAGTATTTAAGCATTTCAAAGAACCAGAAGTTTGGACATGCACTTGCAATGGTCTACTTTTCCCAAAATATGTCAGTCTGCATTCACAAAAAATGGTTAGAATAGCTGAAGTAATACAGTTTCAGTAATAGTGTAGCTAGACAATTGGTCTGGGAGGTGGTTCAGTTTGAGATTGCCTTTACTATGTATGTAAGTACTGGGCAAAGTACATAAGTACACAAAGTATACATGAGTCTGAGGTACATACAGTAGCCTAATCAATGGTGTTCTGGTGGCTGTGGCTTTCCAGAAAGTCCTGAAGTCCCTTGTAAACATGGTTAGATACACAATATTCATCCTTGGAACTGATTAGCAGGTCTTAACGTGACTTTTGTCAGAATTCTAGGTCTTAGCTGTCCAATATTTTGCTTGAGTTTCTTAAAGATGTTACAAGTTGGCTGAATATTGCCAATTCTGCTGGTTAATACCGTTGGGCGATATTGGCAAATGATGTCATTCGTAAGTTGCAAAGCAAAATCTCATATTATCCACAAATTACAACAAACTCATTGCCAAACCTTAGAAGTTGTATTTTGGGGTAATATTATGCCTGTTCATTGATACATGCACTGATACACAGGTCTATAGATTGCACTTTGCTGTGTTTTACTATATATGCTATGTTGTCCAACTTGTCCTATGGACTTTCGTTGGTTGTGGATTCTTCCACCATTGCCCCTTTGTTTTACTTTCAATAACAGTTCTGTCTGTCAAGTATTGATTATGGTGAAATCTGGTCATGCAGGGTTATTGTAGTAAATAACCCTGAATGTTTCTCTGATGATGGCCAACACATACAGTGTGACATATTATCAGCATATAAGCAGTAATTTACAGTTTCAATCTTTCCTAAGTTACAACGAACAATGCACATTTCGTTTCATGATTGCAGTGCAAAGTATGATGTGGGGAAGCAGTGACGATGATGCTGCTGTTATTCCTGGCTTATTAAATTCTTCACATGCCTTCATCCTTACTCCACAGCTAACCATAGCACAAACTCAAGGTTATCACAGCCTAATGAATTTCTGCCTCACAGACTGTCAGCCACATACCATCTGTATATTTTGCAATGCAGTGGTATAAGATGTAATTTAATGTAGAAAGTTCTCTGTCAGACTTTTATTATAACAGAAGAGGATTGTGAACACAAGTGCAATGGTACAATATCTTCAAAGGTTTACTATAACATTGACTCTTCATTGTATTTATAGTTTAGTCCTAAAAGCATGAGATTCCAGTTGAGTCCACTACTACAAATAGAATCTGTGAACCCTACGAAGTATTGTACCAAGTCAAGATCTGGAAATTAAAGTGTTTGTACTGCCCTCAAAGTTGAAAATTGACTATCTGTTTAGAACGTTTAACAATGTTGAATCTTTTGTCACCGTGCATGTGATCATAATGTAATATATAATCATAATGTAATACGTA
Organism: Stichopus chloronotus; assembly: GCA_021234535.1. NCBI lineage: Eukaryota > Metazoa > Echinodermata > Holothuroidea > Aspidochirotida > Stichopodidae > Stichopus > Stichopus chloronotus. The sequence continues at coordinate 24,118,451 of CM037831.1, read as the reverse complement.
AGATTGCATCTGTTACATTGGACCTTGGCTCTCTGTCAGAAGAAGAAACTGCATCAAAATGAACTATTGTTTGAAATATTGTATTTACTTGAAATCCTCTGTGGATAAATTTCAAGTTTATTTGAATGCAGGATGCTTTAAACATGTGTTTTCTTATGATTTAAAAATCAACATTAACAGTTTCCCAGATTTTGGGGGACATATATCAGCTTTGTATGTTATAAGTACTGTCAATTATTAAATATTATAGCAAAATTGTTGAGACATTCAGACTTTTTTGTTCATACATCAGAATCTTGTCCTTCATCTAGTCAGTTGCATATTCTGTTGTGATTCTGTGTGTAAGCTTAACCTTTGCCAAGTGACTGTCTTGACAGACGTATCACAAGTTAATAGAATTTTACTTTACCAGTCTTCTGATAATTGAGTTAGCTTATTTGGTAGAATTGTTCATAATTCCAAACCAGAACTACATCAAAACACTCACTTTACAGATTGGTACTGTATGCATTGTGCTTTAAGAAGTTCATTTTGTCAGATATTTTGTGACTCTGCCAATTACATACCAGGTGGAATAACTCCAAGAAGATGATGGCGTCATGTTTGTTGTTGCTAAGGACCGCTACAGCCAACAGTCTCTAAGGTGTTGGTGTATCTAGAGAGGTGCTACTTGATTATGTGTTATAGTACGTTGCATTCATCCCTGACATTGGACAGGAATGAGATCATTAACAATGTTGTTGGAACAATTTATTTTCTAATCTTAGATGTGTTGGTGTCCAAGCAGTGACATAATTTATTCTTGTAGCAGAGATAATGAGAAGGAATGTTATAAAATTATACAACTGCTGTATGCAGTAACTTTATCTGCTTTGTCAGAATTGTTTAGTCTCCAGATCTCAGGTTTAATCATGTGGCAAATAATTTAACAGAGTGGAGACTTCAGTAAATTATTAAAAGAGAAATCCAAGCAAGACCAGCGTTGATAATGGTTTCATGTCTGAAATGTGAGACCTTGAAAGCAAAATAGTTCAAGTTAATTACATGGGAATCATGAAATGGAAAATAAGTGTTGCGGGTTACTAACATACTGTATCGAATGTAAGCAGGGAGTATTTTTCTCCAGTATCGCATCTCATTTTGCTACACAAAATGGTCAAATTGCTACCCAAAGGGAATATCGTGTAGCAGTTTTTGTATGTAAATGAGGGCTTTTGCAGATTTTGCAACAAAATACCCAAGAAACAGGAGAAGTGAAAACTGCTATGCAAATTTTGAAAACTAAATGATTCCCCTGTATAAGATACCAAAGGTGTACTGTACATGACACTACTTGACAGTACATGGAACAGTGACGTAGATTGAATGTAGTACAATATCGGTGCTAAACTTCAGAGACATGATCCAGAGCAAAAGACCAAGTTTTATGGCAACATTTTCTTTTATTTCAATCATTTTTGAATAAAATGCTGTCTGTCTGATACTGTACAGTACAGGTACCTTCAGTTACTCTAACAGGTTGCATTGTTGTTTTTCTTCAACAGGCAATTCTCAAAGACATCAATGATGAGGAAGTCTTGATTGCATTCGAAAACAAGTAAGTTTTTAGATAGTAGATACCAAGTAAGTATGATCATAGTAAATGGGCATATTTCAAAATTGGTTGCACTGGGGTAAAATATTAAAACATGACCAATGAATTGAATGTTGCTTTTTCTTGAAGCTAGAATATTGGAGTTTCAAGTTCTGTATCAGTTTCTTTCTGTGTGTACATAAAATGTATTTAAAACAAATGTTATACGAAAGGATACCTATGCGAAAATCAGGAGAAAATAGTGCACATATTTCCATTATTGAGAAATATCATATAAATGAGAAAGCCAGTGCTGACATTATGCGTACTTTTAGTCACAAGGTTTCTAAGATCAATCATATTATTTGGGTTTTACACATTAAGAATAACTTTTGTATCTCTCCAAGTACAGGTTCCTTCATGTCGGTCCACTACCAAAAAAGGAAAAGGTTTTCTTCCCCACATACTGTAGTAAGAAGCAGTTTCTTAAAACAAAATCATTACAAATTATGAACTAGTGGCATAAGCAGTTATGGTACATATTCTTCATATCTGATATAAATATGTAGTATACAGTATGCAAAGAAACATCGGTCCATTACTTTATAGTTTATTTCTGTCCGTTACTTTGCTTTAAAATGAAAATGAGCTATTCTAAAAGTGCTTTGGTACCTGAAGAGAATGTGAGATACTCAATTTTTACTTCGACTTGAATGAAGTTCAGTCGAAGTAATGTAATCCCCAGAGCAGTTTGTGCAGTCATGCATACCGATTAGTGGGTTCGGGGCCCTTTTGACGGCGCTTTCTTGGCCGTTGCGGAAGCTACGGAGCTGAAATTTGGTGGACGGGTGGACCTTGTACGGCGGCATGCGTCTGTAAAATTTGGTGGGGATCGGGGATTTAGTTTTCTCGCTAGCGATCATTCTCCATTTTTTCGCCAAAAAGCTACTCCTCCTAGGGATTTCGGAGTTTCCTCTTGAAATTTTGCACACTGTTAGAAAGGTCTTTGGTGCACAAAAGTTGTACTTTTTTAAGGGAAATTTGGTAAAATGGCATTTTTCTGGACTTATTGGGCTCCGAAATGGACCCTTTCGGAAAATGGCCAATTTCTCTTGAATAAGGCAAAAAATCGAAAATTAGCTTATCTCATTCAGATTTTACACTTGTTGTAAAGATTTTCCGTGAATTTGATGAGAATTGATTGCGAAACCGTGGAGAAAATGCGAAATGAAATTCGCCTGTTTGTGTTTAAAATCAAGTTTCTGTTATTTTCAATCTCCACGCCAAGCATGGTTTGGTATGGCAGTGTGGATTAGTCCTGCTTGTTGGCTGGGATGTACGGTAGCTTTGTGTGCCATGTTTTTCTTACGGTAGTTAAAGTGTAATACGCAAGCAGATTGTCTTTGATGCAGAGCATGCAGTCTACTTGTTTGTCATGCCTAGGTCAGTGGAAACCATTTAGGATAATGGTTGAGGAAGGAGTATTTTCGTTGATACTATTAAACAAGGAAACCAGCCCGTATAAAGAGTTAGTTTTAAATTTTACATGAATTAATTTAATTTTTTCCAGTATTATACATGGTTACATATTTTGGTCATGATGGTTGATTGTAATTTATGTCAATTTTCCATTAAATATATGATACATCCTTTATCACCATTTGGTATAAACTAATAGCAAATATGAATATGCAAAAGACTGTTCTTGACTGCTAAACTTGAAGGGGGTATTTTGTACTCACTTTCACAAGAATAAAAAAGTATAGCTTCGAAACGTTTCAAATTAAAACTTTAAGATATTGCCATTATTCTTTATTCGTACTGGGATCTTGTATTATGTCTCGATGATGACTGCCTTCAGAAAATCACCAATTTTAAGAAACTGATGCGAAATAGGGAGTGTAACCCCCTACTTTTTATGGTATAGCTTAGCCAAAGGTGAATGACATTGCTTTGGGGAATGGCATGACCTTCTTTATCGAAGACTACATCAAGATGATACGACTGATAGGTAGAAAAACAGTAAAATGACCAGCAAACAGAAGAAGAAGAATAGTAACACACCCCCATTCACAACTCCTATACCATTATGGACATTGCCCTTTCAACTTTTAATCTAGCGTTACTAACTTCTTTAGTCGAAGTTTGCATCATTGACGCTCTAGTTCTATTATCTTGCTTTGCCGATCAAGTAATATTACTGCCTCTATAGTACTTTGTCAGCTGATAAGCACCCCTTCCCCCACCTCAAATTTAGCTCTTCACCTGCCATTGCACCTTGTAGGTAGTGTTCAACCACTTAAGTCAGGTTTTCATTAATTTTCTCAATTGTAAATTACAAACAATCATACTTTATTTACTCTACCATTCCCAGTTTATATCCAGATGTAATATTTGATAATTAGTCTTTTTTTTATTAGGGAACTTGCTTTACATACATACATACATATATTGTACTGCAAATTGAAAAAGAACAAATCTAGAGCAAATCTAAAAAAAGAGCAAATTAAATCAAAAAGAGCAAATCCCAAAGAGCAAATCTTTTTGTTGTACTGTAACTCCTAAATTACAGTTCTTCAGAGAATAAAGCCTGCTGCTGTATGTATTGCTTTCATTTAAAGATCTGACAGTTTCCTGGTTCATTATACAGGTGTAGGTACAGTAGTTCCATGTTGGTAAGGTATAAATTTTAGTGGCACCAAGAATGGAACCAACCAGAGAGGTTATTGCATGATCATATTCATAGTACAGTATGCATGTATATTGATAATAGTATATTTTGAAAGGAAAAGTTTGTATTAAAATGGTGTTTGGTGAGGCAAATATGCATAACTTCATTTTCTCTGCACATTATGAACACTCTCCAAGTACGTTCCACTAAATTGATAATGTCAGTCTGTTACTTCATGGAATGTCGGTCCGTTACTTTTTTTTTTTTTGTAAATGATGGCTAGTATTGTGGGAGTGCACATCCTCGTACTCTTGTGTAATTACACGTGGAATTGGGCAATATTTACCTTTATAAAACTTATATGTATTAAATATTTTAGTAGACAGTTCAGATACAATTACTGATAAACTCCACTACCTTCTAGTACCATACCATATTTTTATCCTGTCGGTCCATTACTTAATTTCACTACTCTATTTGTCTCACGAGTCAGTATTTAAAAACTTGGTGTTTTTAGCATTGGCAAGTGTAAGTAATATGCGACTACGGGCTATTACAACACCTTTCAGCTAATGTCTGGTTAAAGCAACACCAGCTCTTTTTTCTGTATCAAATGTCGGTCCGTTACCAAATTACCATTTTGAAATATACCCAAATATGATAGTAGATACCAAATAAATATGAGTTCAAAATAGATTATTACAAAATAGAATGTAAATCAGAGATGGCGATAGACCCTGTTGGGGCGGATCACCTATGTCACATACACACAAGGTGTCTACTGTCTGGTACATCCTCAATCACACACCACTGTTTCCCCGACCCTAGAAGAAGCAGTAATATATGTGCATTCGTTCAAAGCACATTAGATTTTGCTACTGAATTAGTGGCAAAAATGACCATCAATTACAATGCACCTTTTAGTTCAAAGTGGAACTGACCAAAGTAGTGGGAGTGGATGCAAAGTTAGGATATCCGTTAGACAAAATCATATACTAGACATATGACAAGCAAAGAAATTAATATGCACATTATGCCAGCAAACGTGTGAATGTATGTCAATATCAATTTTGAATATTCAAAAGCACTTAAAGTGCGTATAACTTGTACCTCTTTGTGGAACATACCGTTCAGTCAAGGGAGGGTGTACAGCATGTTCATTGTGACTGGATGAGCATGGTAAAATATGCTTTACCTAAACCTTGCATGTGTGGATATTCAGTTGTACATAATGAACTCCCTTCTTCTAAGGGCTATTCGGGTGGACAGCAGTGTGACAGCTGACAAATACGGGGAATGGTAGAATAGAAAACAGGTAAAGCGTCAGAAGGAAGCTCTATGTGGGGAGTTGGATGTCGGTAAGATGAATGATTAGAGAAATAATAAGTAACAATACATGCCCAATCCCATTTCTGATGTTTTTATTGTTTATACTAACTGTCTGAAGAGAAAAAAGAAAAGGTTAATAAACTGGGGTTGAAATTTGCGCGAACCCCTGATGTATGGTAGCGCGTAACATTCACCATATACAGTAGAAGTTACTACTGTATTATTAACATTATGTTGTTTTGTTTTTTGGTGACCAGCTGGACAGCGGAACGTAAAGTGCAGTATTCAGTGGTGAGGCTTCCTCCTGACCCAACAGAACGAGAAGATGTAGAACTGGCTGCTGGTGATGAAGTAGAGGTAAGAACTTACTGCCCAGTCTAAGAATAGGAATTCCTTCAAAAACTAAAAATAGAGGGAGGATTCCAAATTGATGCTGTTCTTGGGGTAAAATTACATGTGGGTTCAGGGAGACGAAAGATAGTGTCAAGACCTTTGTAAGGTCCATTTTGAAATGTTTTTAGGGCCATTCATTTATGTAAGTTCAATCTTCGCTGTTAAGTGTCCTTTCCATAAGTAACAAATCAAGATACTAATACTAAATATGTATTCATTTTGAGATGAAAAGGGGGAGGGGGCTCATATTACCCTTCTTCATGAAATGGGGGCCACTTTTACCACCCTTTGCAGAATCCCTGTATTGGGTAATATTTTATTAATTTTGATTAAGATTATCTTACTATTTTACTCTTGTGTTGCATTGGTTAAATGGCTTGGATCTCTAGAATGTTATTCCATGTTTGGTAAGTATTTTACAAAGCACTTTTTGCCAGTTAATTTCATGTCATAGCCAAGTTAGTTTACCAGGTTAATGGTCATTGTTTGTAGTCATGTTCTATGGTTTTCTTAAATTTTGTAATGTTCATATGAGTAGTTCTAAAATATCCAATTTCAGGTTTGTGTAGCGTAAAGAACAATTAGAGCCTTGAGGCCTACAAGTTGCATACATGATGATACATGTACGAACAGTTTAGATGTAACTGTGCAATGAAATATGAATTTGATTAATGAGGCTTGTAACTTCATTTGCATTACTTTTGGTTTAATAATGTTTGAATGACTTGGTAGTATAACTTTCTTTCTTTTAAAGCATTAAAAAATTGAATTCATACTGACATACTAAAATGATTTCATTATCTTTCTGCAATGTAGGTCTACTCAAGATCATTTGAAAGTGAACCATGTGGTTGGTGGCCTGCTAAAATACAAATGGTGAAAGGAGAGGTCAGTTGTCGTCACAAATCTTTTTAATTTCTAATTACATGGCATTCTCAGTCTTTGTCAGTTGCGGTTAGCTTTCAGTCTATTGCCAAGTCACAGGGAGTTCTGACTACCATTAATCAAGTGATTCTTCCAGTCACTGTTAATTTAATCATGTTCTAGTGTGAAGGAATGTACAATACTGAACACTGTTCATGATATATATTGGGACAGACCATCTGTATTGTAATGCTATCAACAAACATCCCATCTGGCTATAGCTGATGATCATGTGGTACGTAATCTTGGGTATGCTCTTGACAAATATCTTCTCTTGGCACAGAACATTAGTGATAATGTAAAACTGCACAAGTATTTTAAGGTGATGAACTCACTTTTGCATGTTTCTTAAAAACCACAAAAGATTAAAGCAAGGACAGTTATGCCACTCTGTAGGGATAAAACAGCTCACCATCCTTCTTTATTTTATAACGATGTTCACCTACTGTTCCGTCTTTCAATGTGATTGTCCATTATTAGATTTAAATGAGTTTCTTCAGAATTGCCTATAGGTTAAGTGAGTAAAAGTTTTCAGGCATTAGTGATAAAATGGTGAGTTTTGTATCTTTGTTTATCTTGTCAAGAGGTTTATTTTTTCAAGAGGGTCCCCACCCAGATTGCTAACTGAATGGTATTCTATTGTTGTTGATTCATAAGATTAGAGTTGATGTTTGTTTTATTCTTGGGATTCCTATGCAGTGTTCATTGAAGGAGTTTTAACTTCCTCTGTACAAGTTCTCTACACAACAAGGTAATGATGTAAGTGCTGTTACGTCATCTATATCATTGCCTACTCCATTATCAAGGCTGCAATTTTACAGTAGTTCAATCACTTGGATTGACACATGCAAATTTATAGGATCATTCAGAGATACCCAGCTATTGTTTCTGGTGTTCTAATATTTTCAGGAGCCAAAATCAGAGTAACATCTCAGCAACCAACCAGATAGCACTCTTTGTTAAACAGTGTTTGCATTTATATCAAGTTGTGTTGAACCCAATGAAAAGAATTTATTTGAGTTAGTCTCAAATCCACAAAAAGTACATCTGCAACTCTAACCTTGAAATGAGGTTCAAGATACCTTGTAAATTGTTTCAAGTTACAATAGTAAGAGCTCATGGATTGAACTGTATTGTATGTTTTCAGGTCACTTAGAGTCCTCCCAGAAAGGAAAAATCAAAGTTTTTTAGCTCAATGTTAAGTACCAGTCTTATGTCACACAGGTGGAAGGTTGGGGGGATGAGGTGGGATGTCCTTGATAGTATATATCTGAGTAGCAACAGTGACATCACAACTTTGTTGGTTGTTATCGTAAAGATAATTTCTGTTTTTAATATCCTAGTACTTCTTTGGCGTTTTCTTTTCAGTTCTATGTGATTGAATACGTCGGTTATGACAACACTTACAATGAAATAGTTACACGTGATAGGTTACGTCCTCGCAACAAAAAGTGAGTAACTCTAACCTAGCTGTTTATTAATCAATGACAGTATAATCATAGAATTTTCATATATTTCATATCCATAGATTTCCATACATGCTGAAGCTTTTCACCTTTACCTGTGAAGCGCAAATGCAATTTTCAGGCTTCATTTGTATTTTTTAGTTTACTGTTATGTACATGTCATTGCCAAGTGATGCTGTTTGTGCATGCAGGGTTCCTGCAACCCAGGGAAGTCATGACATTTAGAATGGACAGCTCATTTCTATCACGATTGTTGCACCAAGTCATTGATTAAAATTTTGAGAAATTAGGTCATGTAATGGTCATGAAATAGTCATGGGAACATCATGAAATTTTATTTTCCTTAAGGTGCAAGAACCTTTGTTCATGTACCAGTGTGGTCATTGAAGAATATTGCTTTTATCTTCTGGCAACACAAAGCCTATGCACTTCTAATAAAGCATGTCCTCCTTACAATGCATATCTACTTTTTGAGGTAATTGATGTTATGTTTCAATAACTTCAATTCACTTACCTCTGGTACCTTGGAATATTTGTTGATAATGGTCAAATATTCTTTTCAAATATTCTTTTTGTTTGTTCTCCAGCCCTCCTCTATCAGCAGATTCTGTATTCAAGAACAGTATTGAAGTCCCAGCAGATCTTAAACAGTTGTAAGTATTATTACTGAGTAATACTTGACTTTGGACTTCAAAGTACATCAGTTAATACTTGCCCCCCTTCCACGTAAGGGAGCTCTACCCCTTGTCCCCACAGGGCCCCAAAGTTTGCCTTGGACCCAATATCAATTTGCGAGCATGCTTTGTGTGCTCATTATAATTAAGCAAATTCATCTGAAATTTGCTAATTGTTTTGTGATCACAGAAAATTTGGCTAGGTTTTCCAAGACTGCAGTGACATTTTGTTTTTATGATATTTACTGCCTGAGTAACCAGATGTTTTCACTGAATGGAAATATAGGAGAGCCATGTCAGTGCAAAGATATTGGAGAGTAGCACCACATAGTTGTTATTATTGGCAAAACATCAACTAGAAAGAACTGAGAAGGTAAAGTAATAAAATTGATCATGGTGAAGGAATATTTTTTTGTACACTTCAGGCCAAATAATGTTGGTGCTCAGCTTAGATAGTAATCCTGCTAACTAGTCACAAACATAATTTGGGGAAACAACACATCTGCCACGAAAAAAAAAGTTCTAGGCACCGATGTGCCAAATGAGTTCAACAAAAGAGTATTTGTCAAGTACTCAAAAGTAGAGAATGCGTAATTCATTGCGATTCTTGTACCTCCTCAAAAAACATGATATGTACTTCCACTTGTAATAGATCGGTTTTACTTTTCACATGAGTTGAGGAATTGCAGACATGATATCCATTTATCAAGACTGGGTACATTCAGCTCTAGTAACAGGAAGTGCCGTTTCCTGCCATCTGGGGTTTTGGAAAGCCAAAATTTTCTTGTACGCTCCGCATCAACCAATGGTGGCACTCCGCTTGGATAGTAATGTTGCTTATAAGCCTCAAACATAATTCAGATAATCTCTGCCCTCCCCCCTTCCCCTAAAAAGATCTAGGTGTGGTGTTCCTATGTGTTCAGCGACAAAGCATTCACCAAGTTGTTTAAAGAAAAAAAATGAAAGAAGAGGACACGTAATTCATTACGACTCTTGCATCACCTTAATCCGCCTGATATGCATTACCATTTTGCAGAGATTGACTTTTGCTTTTCACATGAATTAAGGAATTGTAGACATGATAACCATATTTCAAGGCTGGGTACATGCAGCTCAAGTAGTCTGGGGTGGTACTCTGCTTAGATAGTCCTGCTGTTTTCCCCCCCCCCTCCCCCAAGCTTTTTCTTTTGTTTGTTTTGCTGATAACTTGTTTGTTTCAGCTGAAAATGCCCTTTTTGTGAAGATTGCTTCCCTTTCATTCTTCACCTCCTGAAAAGTTCCTAGTATCTGAAACTATCAGGGTGGGGTCGCCACATAGTCGGAAAAAAGCAAAGCCAGTCAGAATTTTTTTGCCTTCCAAAGATGATACCCTAGCTACAGCCCTGTTTCCCATACTGCAAAGTCTTATTTTGAAGTAGATATGTCTTGAGAAATCTGTAACTTTAAATTGGAACAAGCTATTGAGATATGTATTTAACCAATAAAGAGAGGGATATAGTCCTAATTATTGAAGAAATATCACTTTTTTTTTTGTGACCAACCCCTTTCAGAAAATTATAATTAATAGGGAGCAAGGTGTAATGGCAAGTGCCTCTATTTGCTATAGTATAACTTAATTAGTATCATTTTTTTTTTGTACAGAGTACAGTCTTCCTTTTCTCTGTGAAGTTTGACGAGTTTGAAATTCGAGTGATTTCTTGTGCTGTTAATTTCTTTCAGAGCCAAGGATCCAGCTCACCACAGGGAATTTGCAGCAGCTTCCGGTGCAATGTCTGTTATATACAACGAAGAGAGTCATTCCCTTCTAATCTTTGTAAGTAAAATCAGATACAGTTAATACATCCACACAAATGGCATGTTTTCCTTTAAATTTCACCAGGTAATGGACAACTACGTCACGAAGCCCCTTTTTCTGTTAACATTTGATGGTGCTCATAGATTACATTGCAGAAATAAAAAATGTTTGATAAAAAGTAACAATTTGGATGTGTACAGTACATTTGAATGTTAAATCAACCCTGGATTCCTATCTGAGCTCGGTGCTTGAAAGACATGCACCAAAGATCACAAAATGTATCATTGTCAGACCCTAAATTCCATGATTTAACTGACACTGAAATAATTAGAAAGAACTGCAGAAAACACATGATTGCTCACAGGACCCTGAATCAGTACTTGCGTATAGATCTGCAATGGACGTGTTTAACTCCACGCTTACACAAATTAAGGACTAGTATAATAATTTCCTCACTATTGAGGCTGGTGATGATGGTCGGAAGTTGTCAGAATTCATCAATATACTCATGAATGGTGATGTTACAAATCCTTTTGCCCGATCATCTGTCTTACATTAAGCTCATCATTTCGATACACAAAACTTAGAACATGGTGAAAGATATTGCAAACCATGTGCAGGTTTCTAGTATTGCTGACTGAAATCCGTACACAGCTTTTCCATACTGTACAGCGTCCACTTTTTTTGGTGAATCTGTAGATGAATCTGACGTTATGAAGATTCTTGTCAAGAGTAACTACAAGTCCTGGATATGTGATCCTCTCCCATTGTCCTTGCTCAAGCAGTGCATTTGTTATATCATCCCTGCCATCACCAGACTTAATAATATATTCCTTCAGACTGGCATATTTGCCAAAGGATGAAAAACTGCTTTTTGTGATGCCACTGCCAAAGAAATCACACCTGGAACAAAATTATAGCCCTGTCAGTTATTTCAGCTAAAATCACATTGATATGCACTACCCTTTACTGTACCAAGGTATCAGTCTGCGTGTAGGCCCTATCATTCAACAGAAACGCTGCTCACTAATCTTCATTCTGATATACTGTTAGGTGTGGACAATCAGCATGTAGCTGTGCTTGTACTTATCAACCCAAGTGAGGAGGTTGATCTAGTGCCCCACGAAAAACTTCTCCACTGTTTGGAAAATGATTTTGGTGTTACCAGCACTGTGCTAAAATGGTTCTCTTCTTGTCTATAGTAATATAGTTCAATGTGTTATGGTGGGTAATCCCCTATCTGATCCTACTAGTCTGTCAATAGGTGTACCACAGGGGTCTTGTCTTGTACCTATTTGTTTCACTCTTTACACCTCTTCCTTGGCTAGGGTTGTTGATCATCATGCTGTTAGTGTAGTAGGTTAGGCTGATGACCTTCAAATTGTTAAAATTTTTAAACCGATAACTGGTAGTAATTCAAATGAAATGGATGCTATAAACTGTCTTGAAAACTGCTTCATTGACGTAAGAAAGTGGATGTTTTTTCATTGTTTGAAAATGAATGAATAAAACGGAATTCATTCTTTTAGCTACTGCTAAGCAACTACGTAAAGTTGATTGTAAAAGTTTAAGTCTTGAATGAGTTGAAGTTAAAGATGTTGATGACGTTAAAAATTTGTGTTTTTTTCCGACTGTTTATTTAAATTTGGAAAAACATATTACAACAAAGATAAGAGCTGCTAATCACAACATCCACAACATACATGGAATATCGAAGCATCTCTGTAAAGATTTCATCGTGAAGCTAAATTATGGGCTGGTGTTTTCTCACCTTGATTACTGTAGTGGCCTCTTGTATGGCCTGCCCAAAAAGCATGCAGAAAAAAGCAAAGCATCCAAAAAAAGCATTCAAAAAGCAGTTATTAATTATCATCAACACATTACCCCTACCTTGGTGATATGTGTATTCTTAAAGGAGAAGGCAAGTCAGGACTTTTGATGACAATGTTAAATGAGAGACTAACATATGGTGAACACCATTACCAAATTTCAGTTAAATACGTTGCTTACTTTCCAAGATATTGCAATTTGAATATTCTTAGAAAATTATCAGGAAGCTGCCATTTTGAAATCGCGATGACATCACCAGACCACATGTGATTGAAAAGCTTTTGTTTTTCTTTATATTTCATTGTCAATAAATTTTAACAGTCATCAACAGATTCAAGTCATAGTATTAATGATTTGATTATTGCATGATACACCTCAGTAATTCAACACAAAATGTGTACAAGTGTGTGTGGGATTGATAGAAATAATAGGTAAGGAATATAAAGAAATACATTAAAATTTTTGCTATCAGTGGTTATGTGACATCATTATTCGACTTACTCAAGTTGTTTTGCATTCAAGTTAGGCAAAAATGGCAGCATCCTTCTCTGAATTTCAAAAGTGTGTAACTTGGATAGGAAACAATATCTCTGAATGAAACTTTGGGAAGATGTTTGTCAAACACTTCTGCTTCATTTTGATGAATATATTCCCAGGGTTTCCTTCTCCTTTAAGCCTTCGTCTTACAATTTAAGAAGGTCCACTTGTAGCAAAACCAGCCTGGTTGTTCCTTTTGTGAGACATACTACCTTGGGAGAGGGGCATTTGCTTTTAGTGGCCCTATGTTTTGGAATTGCCTCCCCCTTAGTGGTAGAGAGTCTGGTTCTTTTAAGTTGTCAAAGGTAAATTTAAAACTGTATTTATTTTTCCTGGCTTTTTCTTGATGTGTGTGTTGTTAAGCACAACTGAACATTTTATGGTTGTGCGCTATACAAGTTTATGTATTATTATTATTTATGATGAATCAACCCTGGATGTGTACAGTGCATTAGAGTGTTGAATCAAACCCTCGACATGTACAGTGTATTAGAATCTTGATTCAATCCTGGACGTGTACAGTGTATGAGAAAGTTGAATCAAACACTGGACATGTACAGTGCTGCCATCCAATTTTATGTTTTATAATTAGTAATGTTGAATCAACACTAGACGTGCACGGTGTTATGGAATGTGGAGTATACCTTTAATATTAACAGTGTATTGGAAATGTTGAATCAACCCTAGATGTATACAGTGTATTAGCATGTTGAACCAAACCTTGGACGTGTACAGTACACTAGAAAGCTTAATCAACCCTGAACGTGGACATTGTATTAGAATGTTGAATCAACCCTGGTCATCTAGATTGTATTAGATTATACTTGACATGTACAGTGTATTAGAATGTTGAAGCAACCCCAGTCGCCCACAGTGTAATAGAAGGTTTAATCAACCGTGGATGTGTGCAATGTAGTTGAATTTGAATCAACCCTGGATGTGTGCAGTGTGTGTATTGCTTCCTATCTCTTTAACTATGTTTTGAACAGGTAATGTACAGTAGTTTTATGTCTATGTTGTGTACTTGCATTAATTCAGCATCAGAATCTTTCACAAATGTTGAAACACTTGAAAGTTAAAGTTGCTTCTTTTTTCTCTCCATTTTGTGCAGTCACAATCAGAAGCTATAGCTAAAAGAACAGAGCTGTTGGGAGATATGCATATCAGAAATCTCAGAGAAAAGTTTATAATGATTCAGAGAGCTCAAGAAGCTGCACAACAACTAGAGGTAAGTCAGTGACAGCTGATATAATCTCCCAACTTCACTGTAGCATTATTTATCTACCACCCATCCTTAACCCCCATTCAGCCACTGCTTATTATTCCTTAGCCTCATTCATCAACTTAAAATCTTAAGCGTCATTTATCCAACGGTCAATTCTGAGTGTCATTGAGCCACTGTCCTTCCTTAGCACCATTCAGCCACTGTTATTATTTTTTAGTCTCAATGATCCACTCTCCATCCTTAGCCTCACTAAGCCACTGTCCATCCATAGCATCATTTATCCCTTGTTATTCCTTGGCCTTCTTTATCCACAGTTATCTCCCCCGGTTCGTTGATGAACTGTGGGGCACTGTGTCCTTAGCCTCATTGATCCATTGTACATCACTAGCCTGCTTGATCCATTGTTAACCTCCAGTCTTATTGATGCACTGTAAATCCTCAGTCTCATAATCTACTATAAATCCTTAGCGTTATTACTGTCCATCCCTTCCCTCATTAATCTACTGTTGATCATTAGCATCAGTGATCTGCTGTTCCATCCATTGCCACATTGATCCACTGTCCTCTTGTTATCCTGATTATTCTTCTGTTCCTTTACTCAGGTGAGCCTCATTGATGTCAACAGACAGAGCCTCATTGCTCCACCATCTCACCAATCCCATTGATCCCTTTTCCCTGTTTGATCACCTTTTCCTGTTTGTTCACCTTTCCCTGGTTGATCCTCTTCCCCTGGTTGATCCTGTCTGTTTTATTTAGTTGTAGTTATCTCTGTGTCTTCTATTTTGTTGACCTCCTGTCTACACTTTTTACCTCATTATTCCTGTCCATACGTTAGCCTTATTGATAGAAGTATGCTATGTTCCGTAGTATCTCTATGTAATGTCATTGAGGTTTATCATTTGTGTACATCAATAACAAGTTTTGATGTATCATTGGTATGTCATAGCATTTTAGGTATTTACTGTATAAGTGGTAATAAAGTATCTTATTTATTGATACTTCATCCCGTGTTCACACTGTAGACATGTACAATAGCCCTTTCTAACAACACTGCATTGTTTGATCCCGCTCAAAGTGCAATAGTCGAGCAACACATCCTCTAAGCCCAGTCCCAGCCTCATTTGTCTTTTGATTTGAGAAGTTGATTTTGAGAATTTCAGTCTCCAGTGTGTACCTGAACTTTTGCTCTCAGAGCATGAGCTCAGCTTTCAAAAACCTTGAGTATTCTTGTGTTTCTAGATTAAGCTTTGTATTCGTTCTTTGCTTGTAGGATGTCATGCTAAACCATTATTCGCCTGCTCTCTTTGTAAGGTCAAACAATGGCTTATTATTAACAAGGGGTAAGTATGTATAGTCACTTATGAATACTCACACCAGTGAGTTGTAGGGAATACACTTATCTCTGTAATGATGAGCTCTTCTTATGTATGTTTTTTAACAGGAATCAAAACAACAAACAGATGGTCATTTTGATGAGGTGGCTGTAGCTGAGGATCTGATGGGGCTAGCTATTGGTACTCATGGCTCAAATATTCACCAAGCTAGATCAGTGGATGGTATTAAGAGGATAGACTTAGAAGAGAGGACATGTACTTTCAAGATTTATGGTGAAGTAAGGAACAGCATCAAAATTATCTGAATTACTTCCATGTGAAATGTTATTTTTAAGGAATGTGTGACAGTATACCTATCAAGACTTGACAAATATGAAAGCCTGTTAGCTCACAGCTAGTCTAGAACATGCATTTGCTAGTGTCAGTTTACAATTGAAAGCTTAAAGGGCTAGTGCAATTTTTCCAGGAGGCTGATATACAAAACACAAACAACATTATCCTCTCAATTAGTTCTGCCCAAGTGTGTAGTTCCCCTGAAAAGATGCAGGCATAATCAGCTGTACAATACTTAATTAAGTAAAATACCTCCTTTTCATTTTTTGCATGAGAGTTCCAATTTCTGACATCACATATACCCCAATGTTGCGCATACCTAATGCCAGGAAGATGTAGCTGTATGCACAATATAGCATACCCTGGACATCATTTCATTATGTCTGGCACATAATGTTATGTGTACACTTAGTGTAAGGCTGCTGGCTATGATCTTTCAGTATCACGATGAAATTGATCAACTGAACACATGATAAGAGGAATTTCTCATCAGACTGCCACACTGTGCAGCTTCTAGTGGTGTGAACAATGGCTGGAGGATAAGGAAATTGTCTTTTGTATTCACTACCCTGCCTTACAACCAGAACTAGCCGATGATTGCTTAATGTCCTGCCTCTTGGAAAGTTTACTTTTAAAACCTTAATAAAAATCAAACTTTATAAAAGTCATGTTTTCCTTATTCTCAGGCTATGTTTCACACCACCAAAAGTTGTGCAATGAATATGCAATGTGTTGTGTGCTGATTGTGAAGGACAATTTATCGGGCTGGCTGTCATCAGAGCTGGTCTCCAACTATGTCACAGGTCATAAAGGTCACAGAGGTCACAGTCAATTAATAACAATGGTTTCACCTGTCATATATATATGTATATATGCACAGTGTTAGAAACCTATGTTTAAATATATCATTGTACCCATGAGTAGTTCATTTCAAAATGTCAAAAATGTGACTGGTAATTAGTTTGAAAGACTAATAGGAATTCTCCACCATCACTTCTCATGTCTATTAAAAGGATACAAACATTCTTGTGTGCAAGTCACCATTCTTATTTTCAGGAAATATCTCACAAAATTTGGAAAATGTATAATTTTAGTACATTTTCAAAAGTTCAAGCCTGATGCTAGATACCAATTTGTTGTGATGTAGTACTAACAGTTTTAGTTTGTACATTGCTATTGATGTTTATTTAACACTGTAGGCTGTAGTGTGGTTTTTATCTTTTAGTCGGTGATAGAACCTTAATTTCACCAGGGAGCAGCATTAACTTACGTTTCAAAGCATTGTTGTGAGCGAACTTGTTGTTTAAGGATTAGTTGACTCAAATGATGTTGCTGTGTGAAAGATGTTGAACTGTTAACGACAAATAAAGGGAGGAAATACCTTTGGGCTAACTGCATAGCTTATATTCACTCGATTTGGTAGGTCTTAAATTGTTAGCAGTAATTAAATTTTCCAACCTTCTCAATAACAGTTCCTCGGCCTCCATGGTTTCACCAACAAAAGTATCTGACTGAATATAGATATTCTGAAGGTTTTCATAATCGCTTAACTAAAGACTTTGTGTATCTAAAGACTTTGTCTCAAACACAAAGAGTAAAGGCAAAACATCATTTGTGAGTTCTTTGTCATATATTTTCAGGCTCATACTGAAGCCCAATTTTCAAAGTGATACATCACAATTAAAGAAGCTGTCACAGGCAAAATCATTATGTATAACTGATAGAACAGTGAAAAAAATCTCACATATTACACCAGTCTTCTTGTTGATTTCTTTAAATATATCAGAAGGCCCATTCCTTGCCCAGAGTTCCCCATCAATAATATGTGAGTATAAAATAGTTCTATTAAAAATGCAACCAAAATTCACCTGTAGATAGTGAGGATAGAATGAGGTCAGGAAATCTAATTTTCTTTTTCATACATTATCATAATAATAACAATTTTAGACCTTAACGGGCTATTATTTTACGATGCTAACTGCTGAGCTTATATGTTACAATTTTACATCAGGTGACTACTAACTTAACAATTTTGGATCATATTTGGTATCTTTTTTCACAAGGTCAGTTCAGATGGGAAAAATTCTAAATTACTCTTGGACAAAAGACACATCTCACTGTTAACAGGCCAGGGATCAAAACTAGAACTTCCCGTTTGCTAAGCTTTATTACTTCACTATACGACAGCACATTTCCATATTCAAGGAAGGGTTCTCATTGTCTTTACTGTTTCAAATATGTGGCTAAGAGCAACGTCATCAAGTCTTTGGTACTCAGTAACTGGTTTTAAATATTCAATAACTGGTCTGTGGTATTCAGTGTAACTGATCTGTGGTATTCAATAATGTTTGTCTGTGGTATCCCACGGCTGGTCTGTGGTATTCAATAACTGGTCTTTGGTATTCAACAAATGGTCTTTGTTATTTAGTTACTGGTCTGTGGTAATTCAGTAAGTGGTCTTTGGTATTCAATAACTGGTCTGTGGTGTTCACTAACAGGTCTTTGGTATTCAGTAACTGGTCTTTGGTATTAATTACTGTAATTTTCAACTTTTCCTTTTTCACAGAATGCTGCCTGTGTGAAGAAAGCCAGGAGTATTTTAGAGTTTACTGAGGATGAAGTTATTGTACCAAGAGAAATGATAGGTAGGCATCAAGTGAAAGCAATAGACTGTTAAATTACAGTCATTTCTTGAAAGTTATTACCAAGTAAGTACAGGATTTACTTACCAGTATAGGATATTTCACATGAGGGAGAGGGAGGGGGGGGGGGAATTAAGTGGGGGAGGGGTAATTAAGGTCATTTTCTATCTCCCTTGTGACTGTATCATATTTGCAATCTCCTTGCTCTGCTGCCATCCTTATAATTTTATTTCTTGAAGTGTTTAGATATTTTTTATTTTTCTTGTAATTTTCCATTCTTGCTGTGCTGCCCTCCTTACTATTCCATGTCTTTAAATGTTTAGTTATCACTTCATCATTGCAACATTCCATTCTGGCTCTGTTGCCGTCCTTATTATTCTATCTCTTGAAATGTTTAGCTATCACTCCATTATTCCATTGCTGTTCTTGCTGTGCTGCCCTCGTCCTCTACTGCCCTTATTGAATTGATAATTTCTATCAAATTTTGCTCCTATTGCTTTAAGAGGAGGTGAACGATCATTTTGGGTCAAAATATTCCAAAGGTTAAAAGCTTATTAACATTGTTTCAAGTAGAATAACTGAAACTGATGTTGTGCTTGTCATGTGGGTTGGGTAATTCATGTTTGTTTATCCACATGGCAAGGAATCACAAAGTCTACTATTGACTTGACTGGTGCATTTCATTATTTCGGGAGTGGACTGACTGATTAGCATTAATAAATGCATATATTATACAGTCTTTGATCCTTTCATAATGTAATGCAGCAGATGTTTAAATTGTCAATTTCCAGAGTATTTCCAATTTTTGTGTTTTCCTCTCAGTGTAGTACCCAATCGTTCTTGGACATGTGGGCTATATTTCTGGTACAAAGCATTGTACTAGTAATGTCACTGGATATTAAAATTCTTATGTGTTTCTGAGTTAGTTTAAAACACATTTGTCACTGTTTGTTACAAGACATCCTAAAAGATGTAATTGCTGTTTTATTAAGGTATAAACTGGAAGTGAAATATAATATGGCTATGCTGTTGTTGGCTGACATAAATCACCTAACTCTATGTCATACTAATAAGGTATCTTTATTTTAAGGTGATGGACAAAAAGAAAAATCTTATTGCAGTCATTACATTGCTTTTAGTAAATACCAGAGAATTAACTTACCATATTTTATCATAACTCATCATATTTTATTGTTTTAGAGTCTTTCTGTAATTTATGCAGTGGTTTTTTTGTAATATGATGTAGGTAACTTGATTACATTTTTTATCAGTGTTGGAGTCTATCCTGTTGTTATTTCAATTTGTGTCATGTTTTGCAGGCAAAGTGATCGGCAAGAACGGTCGAATAATCCAAGAAATAGTTGACAAGTCTGGAGTCGTCAGGGTTAAAATTACAGGAGACGATGAACGAGATAAAACTGTGGAAGATTCTGATCTGGTTCCATTTGTATTTGTTGGTACAAAGGATAGTATTTCTAATGCCAAAGTCCTTGTGGAGTATCACCTTTCACATTTAAAGGTAAATTACTGACGTATTCTCACAGACTATCCTTCATAGTATTTCAACGTGACAATCCATTGAAAGGTACAAGAATGTTTAGTAAACTTAAAGGACGTGTGACATGCTTCCAAAAAAGAGCTTCCTTCATGCAAACATTACAAAGTAAAACCCTCAGTGAAAATCCGTTGGAATTTTGTTTATATCTATTACCATTTTTGAGATATGACTTTTCAAAGTTTGAAGAAAATGCAAAACAGATGACGTGGAGTGTTGCAAAGTGTCAGTTTTTCTTTTGTTAACCCTATATATTTTGCCTCTTAATTACTTAATTACTGAGTTTCACATTGGTGCGTGATATCGATATTTTGAAGGAGAAAACACATGCTTCCAAAATTAAACCCTCTGAGCATATAAAATTCTCAAATGACCTTGAAATAAAGGTTACATAAACAAAGGATTAACATAAGACATATCCTGGGAGTCCCTCTCCTGACATCACAAATGTGCATATTTAGCCAATGTTTATTCATGATACAGCTGTGAGACACTAATTTGCCTGTAAATTTGTCAATTTTTGACGGATTTTGACGCAATTTGTGCATATTTTCAACATTTTGAATGCCTAATGCAACCAATACCTCAAAATGTCATTTTCATGTCACCAAACCTGTAATCTGATGTGTACATAGTATTTATATTGCTCATCTTTCACATGTCATCACACAAGTACTGCACTTCTCTCTAGTGTAGTAACCCTAAGCACTGCCCCCTGCTTGGCACAATGCCAGCACTCTTGACACAGTAGATAGGAGTGAAGTTGTTTTGTTGAGGCTGGTAAGTGAGGTTATTTGTACATAACAAAACCAGGTGAGGTTTGTTATTTTACTGGTAGTTTCATCTTGTTTCTGCTGGAAATGTGTAAAAGCAGTTCTTTTGTAGACATTGTTGTACTTTGATTGATTGGCTCAATTTGCTGAGTTTATCTTTCCTCTTATAGAGCATGGAAAAACTGAGGATAGAACGTCTCCAGATCGATGAACAGCTGAAACAGTTTGGCTCAGCAGGTGGTGGAACTGGTTCTACTTACAGTATAGGACCTCCAAGGGATCGAAGAGATCGTGGATACAGCTCAGATAACCTTGATGATAGACCTAATTACAGAGGTGGAAGAGGCAGAGGGGGCATGAGGGGAAGAGGAGGACCCAGAAGCAGGGGCCCTAGAGGAGGATTTGGACCACGGGGTGGAGGAAGAGGTAATAAATATTGCATGAAGGAGAATCAAGAAAAGAAAGATGGTTCACAGAGAATTGTAGTGAATTGTATTAGGAGTCAATGATACCAAATTTAGAGACATACAACAGCAGATTAAAGAAGTTCATTAGATTCTGCTGATGAAACATCGAGAAACCACCTCATCATCATCAAAATCATTATCATTATCATCATAATCATCATCGTCATCATCATCGTCGTCATCATCATCATCAAATCAATTGACTCTTTGTTTTTAAAGTCAACTTTTAAGATTGTCAAACAAAGCATTCTGTTTATGTGATGTTGTTACTCAAAAGCCATCTGCTGTTCATTTCCTAGGTGCTAAAAATCAGAATTAAGAGTCTTGACCTTGTGTTGTAGATTAAAGAATCTTGAAGGAGAGTGAAAGACAGAACTTTTGGCATTGAAATATTAATATTAAATGGGAGATTAACATGAAGTGCACACCATATATGTTTCCTCTTCAAGATATTGCAGTTTGAAAGTTCATAAAATATTCAGTCAGGGTGCTTCCATTTTGTGATGCCATAACCTGATGTCTAAATTGAAAATTTGTTTTCCTTTGTAAA
Source organism: Stichopus chloronotus (assembly GCA_021234535.1). Taxonomy (NCBI): domain Eukaryota; kingdom Metazoa; phylum Echinodermata; class Holothuroidea; order Aspidochirotida; family Stichopodidae; genus Stichopus; species Stichopus chloronotus. Next base: position 24,096,380 of record CM037831.1, on the reverse strand, counting down.
GTTATAGTAAAATGATTTTACCTGTTATGCATAGATTCAAATCAAAGTATAAGTAAGTTTGTCATTGCATGATGTATGTGTATGATTATAGAAATTACAAGTAAAGTAAATAAAGAACTGTATTAAATTCCTGATCAAAGGTTGTGTGACATCATAATTTGACTTATTCAACTCTGTTTACATTCAACTGGGGCAAAAGTGGAAGCATCTTTCTCTGAATGTCAAAAATGTATAATCTTTATTAGGAAACAATAGTTTTGAATAGAACTTTGGAAAGGTAATTGTCATACACTTTTGAAAAGGTAATTGTCATACACTTCATATTTGATAAAGATATTCCAAGTGTTTTTTTTATTTCTTGTAAGGGTATGTCTGAAGGTATTGTTCTTTCACCTGAACCTTTTAATGGCTTGTGAACATTTTCAGAAGTAAAGCCACCCCTTAGCACAATTTTGAAATCAATTGTTTCAATGGTTTTTTAATGGATGTTTGATTTAGGTGGCAGCCAATCAGATGGAGTTGATGTGAAGCCCACAGGTCAGCCCTCAGCCAGAGGCAGAGGTGGTTACAGAGGGTCAAGGGGTAGAGGAAGGGGAGCTTATTCATCTGGTGGAAGAGGGGGTAAGATTAAATCCTCTATGGTTAACTTTCATTGTAAATATTTTAGATGAGTGCAACCTGCTGTTCATGATACTAGTGTAGCAATGTGTAATATCTTACATTCAAGATCTTTGTTGATCGTAAATAAACATTACTGTTTGGGTCATTTCTCGTGTCACATATTTCATAGATTTTATTTGCCCAAAAGTTTGACAATTTCACAAAATGACTGCTAAAATACACAATATTGCTCACCACTAGTTTTGCGGAAAAACCAAAAGCCAAATGAAATTGTTTGCACAGAGCTGTTATTCTGCTTTTCTGAAGACATTAATTAACTTTTTACTGTTGTTTGAATGTTTTTTTTTTCATCACATATTTATATCGTCAGCTGAAGGAGTAACATGAAGAAATGCTCTTCATGGAGTGTGAAAAGGTTCCAGAGTAGTTCTTATTTGATGTAGATTTTATTTCCTTCATGTGCTTTGTTTTGGAAGATGATTAATCAGTGTAAAGTAATGTTGCAAAAGTGGCTTCTAAGGTAACTCTAGCATTAAAATTGTTTTGGTCTATTTGAAGCAAAACAAAGTTTTCTTAATTATTTGAGAAATAATTTGTTTTTTTTTATTGAGTGTAGCAAAGGTTTGATTCATTGAAGATTTTGTTCTTGCTCTGCTAGTAGTTATGTAACAATTTGGAGTTAGTTGACACTGCTAGAGCATCTTGGTGAGTGTCAGACATATTTTCAGGTATGATAAGATACATTTCCTTAATGTGTAAGCTCTTCAAGCTGTTTAGGTAGATTAATTTATTTTTATGTCTAAGAAGATTCTAGTATTAATGTCACAGTTTGGCATGTTGTTTATGTATTTTACTTTATCTCTGTGTCTATCAGTATACTCCACTAAACTTAATATTAGAGCCCATCAAGCTGTTCATGTATTTTATTTTTTGTTTCCTATTGGAGGAGGAGGAAGCTCTAGAAATAACAGCAATGCTCCAACATCAGAAACAGATGAAGATAGTTTCCAAGAGAATAGTCGCCACAGACGAACTGATGAAGACATTGTCCTGTTAGAGGATAATACCACGGTTGATGAAGGTAATAGTCCTATCAATTCTCAAGGTTACATGGTCATCAAACACTTCATTTCTTGTTCTCGAGGTTATACTTAAAAATCCCACATTCTCTAAGTTTGACCCCTGACAAGACATGCCTTTGATCACTGATCTTCCCATTAAAATTCTGCAGTAAGTTTATAACAGACTAGCAGTCCAAATGTCAATGATTTAAGAAATGCGGTATTATTTTTCAACCTAAATACTCCTATTGATAGATAGAAACATCCCTGTTTTTACATACTTAAATGCCTACTGATATGCAAATATGTTCCTTTTGATATGTGGTTGCTGCTACGACAATTATTTTAATTTTTTCTTTAAAATTCAGATGACGGAGAACAAATCAGCTCGAAAAGACAAAGAAGACGGAAACCAAGAAGTGAGAGAGGAAGACTTCAAAACCATGATGATACTGATACTAGCAAAGCAAGCTCCAATGGACATAAACCAAACAGTAACACAGGTAATATTGATGATAAGTAGAGCAATACTGATACCAACAAAGCAAGCTCCAAAGCACATAAACCAAACATTAACAAAAGTAATACTGATGATAAATAGAGCAATACTGATGCTAGGAAGGCAAGCTCCAATGGACATAAACCAAACAGCAACACAGGTAATATTGATGATAAATAGAGCAATACTGATACCAACAAAGCAAGCTCTAAAGTACATGAACCAAACAGTGACAAAAGTAATATGGATGATAAATAGAGCAATACTGATGCTAGTAAAGCAAGCTCCAAAGGACATAAACAAAACAGCAACACAGGTAATACTGATGATACATTGAGCAATACTGATACTAGCAAAGCAAGCATCAAAGGACATAAACCAAACAGCAATGCAGGTAATATTGATGATAAATAGAGCATTACTGATACTAACAAAGCAAGCTCCAAAGGACACAAACCAGACAGCAACACAGGTAATATTGATGATTAATAGGACAATACTGATATCAACAAAGCAGGCTCGAAAGCACATAAACCAAACAGCAATACAGGGTAATATTAATGATAAATAGAACAAAACTGATACCAACAAACCAAGCTCCAAAGGACATAAACAAAACAGCAACACAGGTAATACTGATGATACATTGAGCAGTACTGATACTAGCAAAGCAAGCTTCAAAGGACATACACCAAACAGCGATACAGGTAATATTGATGATAAATAGAGCATTACTGATACTAGCAAAGCAAGCTCCAATGTATATAAACCAAACAGCAACACAGGTAATATTGATGATAAATAGAGCAATACTGATACTAATGAAGCAAACTCCAAAGGACATCAACCAAACAGCAACACAGGTAATGTTGATGATAAATAGAGCAATACTGATACTAATGAAGCAAGCTCCAAAGGACATCAACCAAATAGCAACACAGGTAATGTTGATGATAAATAGAGCAATGCTGATACTAATGAAGCAAGCTTCAGTGAATATAAACCAAACAGCCAGACATCTTTTGTTCATGATGAATTGAAAACTACATATTCTGAAATGAAATCACACCAGTACTCCTACTAAATAGACCCAGTTTCAACATGATTTGAATATTAAAGATATGAAATAAAAGAACTTAAAAGATAATGCAAAGATCCTAAATGTGTACATTCCATCCATAGTGCTAATTCAGAGCATTCAAAGTTGTGATGAAAAGAAAATCCCTTCATTGATAACATTTTATGATTTGTCCTCAGATAGGAAAGGACCGGGTGTAAACAAAAAAGATGGAAGCAGCAGCGAGAGAGGTAACGGATCTAGTGGTAGTCGCAGTAGAGATCCAAGACCACAACGGCCTCGTAGATCTGGATCTGGTAGAAAGCCAACCGCTAATGGTCAGACTAATAATCCTCAGACCAGTACTCCACCTGAGACAAAAGAAACAAAAGGAAATAGTCCACTGGTCAATGGTACCCTCTAAAGGACAATGAAAAGCATGGTGGTGGCTACCACGTGAAAACAGCAAATGTTTTCAGAAGAATAAACCTTGACCCAATCAATGATGATGACTTAGCTGAGTCGGCTCAACAAAAAGACAAAACACCAACTGCCAAAGCAAACTTGATGTGACTATAAATATAAATTTACTTTGATCGAATTTTACAAATGTTTAAAAGATTTGTTGTTCCTCTGTGAATAAAAACAACCAGTGAGACTAACAAAACAATTAGACAAAAAGCAAGCGGAAAGACCATTCGAAACAAAAGAAGATATCCTGTCTTCTGAAAGCATGTGTTTGTAAATTACAAGCTTTATCATAAAAGAGGTGAGACTTTTTGTTAGATGTACAAGCTTTGCAGGAGATTTGCAATAAAATTTCAGTATTTTTAGTTGACTGATGATACTTACCTAAGTTATGAATTGTTGTTGCTGATAGTGCAATATGCCTTGCAACCTAACAAAATTAAATTGTACTTCATATTGTTAATTTAAGTAGATTGCTGTTTTGAGTTAAGGAAGTCAGTTTCTTCCAATATATATTTTTCTCTCTCTCTCTTGCCAATGGTAGTAGAGCTTGACATTTAAATGTTCTTATCTTTTGTTGTGATTTTTTTCATGAAGTACTAATGAAAGCTTAATTATTCTTTTACGGGTTTTGATCAAAACAGGGAATATTTCTGTGGGTGTTTATGATGCTGGAGTCAAAGTTAGTCAGTTGTCCTCATGTTGTAATATCAGATACCGTGTAAGTATCTTGTTCATGCTTGCAGTTTGGTTAGCTTGTCATGAACTCAGAATGTTACTCCAAACCAGATGATGGAAAGGAATTTAAACAAGTTTCCAATTTTTTTTTTTTTAGCAGAAGGTCGAAGACAAATGGCTGATTTTGTCTTAACATAAACATTTCACAAAATTTACTTGAAACTCTTGTTTGCTATTTAGATAAAGAACGGAATGCTTTCTTCTTGGTTCAATTAGCGTCTTTATTAGCAATAGGCGATCCTTTTCTTCATCATCTTAATAACGAAATATTTGCAACTGTGACACAAGTACAATGTGAAGTTTTGATTAGTCACAAGATATGATAGTGTTTACTGGTAGATATGTAACCCTGAAAAGTGTAAGAGCAGGAAGGAGGAATATTGAAATCTTGAGAGTTCATTATGTGTGCCTAGATCATGCAACTAGTCACCCGGTTTATGTTTGTTTGCATGTAACTATGTAGTCCTACCCATGTGACTGTTTAGCTCTACACATGTGACTATTCTGTGCTTGTTTATATGTGACTATGGAGCCCTATAGATGGGACTATGTAGCCCCACACATAAACTATTCTTTGCTTGTTTGCAAGTGATTACGTAGCTCTACACGTGTGACTACATAGTCCTTCACATGTGACTACGTAGCCCTTTGCATATGACAATGTCGCCCAACACGTGACTTATTGTGCAGTGGTCTGTGCAGACATACGTGTGATTACATGTTGTTGACTACATGTCCAAGCATTAAACATAGCCAAATATACTCTGCACAAAACAATATACGAGACTCTTCTGTACATGTGATGATCTAGACAATGGCCATACCTTACATGTCATTGAGCAGGCAATGCATATATGCATGATTGAGCTGCCTTTGCATTTAATGACATAGCAGTGTACTTATTCTACATGGTGTACATATGGTGATACTGTATATACACTAATTTCATGTACCTCTTACAACTTATGGTTACCTCTCACAATATGGAGTAATTTGTTATGTATGACACTGAGGAGTGTTGGATAGAATTTTGGATATTTTAAGTAACATTACAGCTATCCAGGATTTGTAGTAATGAATATTCAAGTAAAGATAACAGCTGTCAGCCAGTCCTCACGTGATATCGTACATGTTTTTGCCTTCTCGAGAGGAACATACCCTAACCATTGTGGCATATCTGGATATCACGTTATGTTCTATCATGGCGAATAGGTCTTCTTGAGGCATGATTTTAGCTCATTTTGTGTAATTTGTGAGGACTAGGTGCAACTGTCAAGGGTTCACAGTTATGAATATTCAGTTAAACGTAACAGCTATCCAGAATTCACGCCAAACTATCCACTGAGCTGTATGTATGAATTCCAAGGACTTTAAAACAGTGCTGTTAGTGATCTGTCATTGTGGATGTTTGCTGTTATCAATCAGTGGCCTGAAACTCGTAAGTATCTCCAAAGCAACTTGATTGTTTGTTTGATACCACTGTAGTCAAGCATATCTCCTAAAGATATTAAAAGGCCCTTCTAATGTATCAGTGGTTAGAGGTTTCAATTGGATGCATACAGTTTAGGATATATTGTGATGGTTGCATGTGCAAGACTAAGACAACCAGTCGACCCTCATGAATAGCCTCTGTCAGAAAATTTCTGTTATTTTGTTCATATTATTTAAAGTATAGTTTAATTTCAAATCATCTGCAGGAAACAATGTAGAGGTTTATGCTTTTTCTGGAGGAAGAAGATGTCCTTGAACGTGACATCATTAGTGTTATTACCAATGTATATAGACAAGGATTCTCCACATAGGTGGCAGATGTAATCATCTCAACAGCTTGTTTATCCATTGAGCATAGGCAATGAATATTCATTCCATGATGTCATGCATTGACTGTCATGGATGCTTTGCAATCCTGTAGATGTGAACATAGTCAAAGCAATGTGTACTACCTAGTATGTTGATCTCTACACCATGTTAATGCATTGGGTTTAGTCAGTGAATGTTCATTGTGTGATTTCATTCATTGACTTTTAGGAGTGCAATACAAGCCAAGAGATTGCATACATATTCATAGAATGCATAGTACAAAGTATGTTGGTCTCTGCATTATGTTTATTTATTGGTTTAGTAAATGAATATTCATTCTGACTTTTCATGCATTGGCTCTTGGATGCTATAGAAGCCAAGAGATGTATACATATTCATAGCAATGCATGCTACCATGTATGTTGTCCCTACATTATTTTAATATATTGAGTGTTGTCAGTGAATATTCATTCTGTGCAGTGTGTTTGCTAGGGCTGTTATGTGGTCATATGCTAATATAAGATTCCTGTTAGTACATGCAACCTACACATTTCAGTTCTCTGTATACACTTCATACAGTTATTACTATGAAGACAATCAGTATGTGAACATAATGTATTCTATGCAGACAGTACTTCAGTTCATTGCATTGTGTGTGCTAACGAGGTGTATCCCTGATTATTAGTTTGTTCATGACTATATGATATGCAGCATATATGCCATATTGATCAATTGGAAGTAGGTTAAGACACTGGAGCATGTGATCAACGATATTTTATCTTGAAACTTCTTGGGCTGTCTTCTTCAGTATAGCTGTTTATCATAAAGTACTTGATACTAAATTAGAAATTACATAAATCTTAGGTACATCCTGCTCAAAGCATCTAAATATGGCTGTTGGTTTGGAATCATAGAGAACATTGGTCGTATTGCACATGTCATGGAGAGAGTTGTAAAGCAGATGGAAGCTTCATGCTGCACTGTTCTTTGTGTTCCCTTCTTAGCCTAGACAGTGTACATGATGGGCAGTATTTAGCATGACTGTGTAGGCATTGGGCTTTAGAAGCTCCTAAACATCAAAGAACCACTGTATATTGCTTCTTAAATTTTTATGTTTAGTGCTTTTACCTTGAACAAAAACACTGAAAGCATTTACTTGAAACAATTAGAGAATTGTTTGGCTTCGGTGAATATTGAGATCCTATTCACCAAATGCTGGTTTTCAACTTCAGGCAAACATAATCCAAGAATTACAGAAGATGGTCAGATAAGAGAGAGCAGCATCAATTTTCAGATGAAGATAGCTGACATGCTTAACAGTCGTCTGTGTTGGTTATAGTATACATCAGTTTGTGACGTAAGGGTTTCTGGCGCTAGGATTTATGGGGCAAAAGATCTTCCAGACTGATGTAATCAATAGCTCTCTTATCTCCCTCTCTGGCTTAGTCACAGTCAATTACATGATTTATGTGTCAGCTGACCAAGACATGAGCACAGGAACTGTGTGACCTTCACTGAGGTATTTTATCACTGTAGATGGCACAGAATTACACTGGCTCAACCATAAAATCAACCAATTAAGTGGAGACCTTGGTGACAAAGTATGTCAAATGAGGTCAACTCGACCAGTTACATGTATTTGGTTGGATTTGAGGTATGTCCCAAACTCCCAGGGTAAGGAAAATCCCTATGGACATTCAAAGAACAATCCAAACTAGTGAAGATTTTTATTGGATCAGTTACTAATGATGATTCATAGCATCCTGACCATCCGATACCAACACAGCTGTGCATTGAATCAGAAATGGAACTTGTTGGCATCTACAATGTAAGCCAAACTTTAGTGTGTGCTCTCTTCATATATTTGTTGTAGTTATTTCTATAAACGTAGAAGAGTTATAAGAGCTGCGATGCAACCACAGTGATGCCACTCTATAGGAGTTGTGCAATGACAGTAATACCTCAGTGCCAAATTTGGCACTTGTAGACACAATGCCTGCATACATGCACAGTGGCACCCAGTATGTAGAGAGAATGCCATTCTGTACTGAATCATGTGGTTTGGGAAATGCTCATGTCTGCAGGAATTATACTTGACTAGATTGAGAACCTTGATGTGTAGCTGTCTTGGCGGACTTAGAGCAGTTGAGTACATAGTAATTAAGTACACTTTTCAGTGTGTATGATAAAAGTTTGCCTTTTTATACACAAGTGCACTATGTGGAACGTCCATTCACCGATCACGTAAGTAAGGTATGGTAGGTACATACTATATCTTCTCATCCAATACAGCGTGGTGACAGCACATTGTTTTGATTCACCAATGTATGTATTTGTCAGGTTTCTGATGATGTATGGCTTCAAGTGCTCATTGTTTTATGACATATCATGGAGTCTGTGACCTGACTCTTGAGTTTGGGGAAATAGTTTGGCATTGATCAGATTCACTGACCGACTGTAATGTTGGGATCTAATGCCACTTCAAGTATTGAAACCAACAATTACATAGAAGACAGATTTTACTCAGACTTTTGCCAGTGTTATGTCTTTCTGGTCAAGAAGAGACTGTTTGATATGGTCAGTGCATTCACCCAAAAGATACAATGTACTCTTTACCCAGGGAGGTAGTGACGTAAATGATACCGACTCTGTGGAGAGTCACCAGTTAGAGACACTGTAACGACACAGCAAACATTAACACATGAAAAGAATTATGTTTAAGCCTGTAAAGGTTTTCATCATGTGATATTTTATTGAATATTCAGCAGACGATTTGCATCAATGACCTTAAGTAACAACGAGAGCGTGTACTATACTCTGTATTAAAGTTTACACTATGCAATTGGTTTCTTTGTGTGGTAACATTTGCCTCTAAGGCTAACATTAAATGCATGAAGAAAACACAAAAGTGAACTACAAAATAAACTTTCAAGAAATATTATTTCTTAAGTTTGTTGTACCTGTTTTGAATGCTATATTAATCTTATAACAATAGAATGACGACGTATTTGTAGATAAATTGACACCAGGTACATAAACACGAAGGTCATTTTAAGAAGAAGAGCGGCATCATTAACACTGATAAGAAGGATACGTGTGCAATCACATTGCAGTGATTGAAACAAAATAGAAATTTTCAAAGAAAATTAGGAACTGTAACAATTACAGCAACACATTCACAGTGTGATACACAAAGCCCCCAATCAAAGACTAAACTCCAATGACTCACAGCCCTAGTCTTCCCCCCCCCCCCCTCAAAAAAAGAAAAAAAAATGTGATAAGTAATGTAAATCCTAAGTATGCAGATGACAACAAAGTGCTTAATTCAGCACTTTGAATACAGTGAACAGATACAATAAAAGGAATGAAATGAATACAAAGAAAGGGTTACATACAAGGCACAGTTTGAATAATTACATTAAACACTCCAATGTGAATACAAAAATCAAGGTGGAAGCTACAAAACCATTCAAGGTGCAAAACCATTCAAGGTGATACAGTTATTGTTTGTTCATATGCAATGAATGGATGGAATAATTTCACAAAATACTAAGGAAGAGGATACAGAATTAAAATTATCAAAATTTAAATCAATGATTACAATTGCTATATATATGTAATTCTGTGTTTGGTCCAACTTCTCTGGGATGTATGTTAAGCAAAGGTGAAGTACCTCAGACAAGCTTTCATAAAAAAAAAAAACCCAATAATTATGGACACAGAAGGATTGTTCAAAGTAAGCCTAGTAGATGGCATCATCCTTTCCATGAAACAAGTTTCTCACAGTTTAGAAATTCAGTTAACGCTCACAAGATGTTCACCGGTACTTCCAAAATTCAAATCTAGCATCTTTCCATAACTCATGCTTAATATTTTGAGGACATAGAACAATTGCTGATTGGTGAGACTGAATGGTTTAAGAATGACTAAAGCTCTTTGCTTTGTAAGCCATGATGGTGTATCTTAAATGTAATATTTCCCTGCAGTTCAAAAGACCATCTTTGCTACTTTAAGTTACACTTTCTGCAGTACTTTGGACGTAAGTCATCTAAAGATCTTAGAGTACCTTTGCCATCTGCTTAAACCCTTTCAAACCACTCAATCTTAACACCTAAAAATCAACTCATGAAACTCAACAAAATGATTACCACTTCTCCATGGCATTTTTTATTCAACTCATCAGGAATGAAATTTGGTGCACACCAACAGAACACCACCAAATTTTCTACATACGCACCTTCAGTTGTCAACCTAGAGCAACTGCAAATAGCAAGTTAAGAGTTTCTAACAGTTTTGTTCAGTATGACCTCATATGATCTTTGACTCTGTGTTAAAACTAGAAACTTCTCACAGAATTTTGCACAAAAACTTGATAAAGCAACAGCAATGAGATATTCAGCTCATGAGCTTGAATGACGGATTCCATCCAGGGCCACATTATGGGTGCATCTTCATGCCTGAGGAGGAGGAGACCACAATGCAATGATGTAGTAGAAACAAATTTTTAGGAAATATCACACCAGTGGTGTCCTGTCATCTTTTCTTCCCTTCAATTTGGTCACTTTATATCAATATCTGATTCTCGCTGTCTTCCCATAAATTATGTCAATCTGATCTAATCTGATATTCAACTCTACAGAGAGATATATTTCAAAATTGTTCCAATATTTTCACTCCTTTATGAGCTGTCTTTTGAGAGCACATCACACCATCATCGGTTGGCGTCACATTTTCGTCGTCAGCCACTCCACATATGATTACAATTACGATTGCCAATTTTAGGCTCTTGTTGACTAAGTTTGGAGAAGATTTTATGCTGAAACTAGTACAAATTCCGCCTGATGGGAAACCAATTTGACTCTAGTGTGACATATGCACATAGATTATACAATAATGGTAATCCTGTTTTCAAATCAAAGATAATTTGCACACAAATACTAAATAAATACATCACACTCATTAAAAAGGTTCAACGTACCTTTGGCAAAGAACAAAAACATGAATTAGCTTACTTAGAAAATGATTTTCAGTCATAAAAAAAGCTTGAACACTGTGAGTCATTTGGCTACAATGGCACATACTGATGACTAGCGTGAAAAAAAGGTAAACGCAAGAGGGGAAATTGGTGAAGGACACTTCAAATAAAGGAATATCAACCATTGAATTAAAGTTAATATCTTGATCCATCGAAATAAGTTGATGAAATGATTTACAATTAGAAAGAATACAAGTTATATCATAAACAATTATAATTATTATCAATTTATAAGTTAGAAAATTTGTCTCAATAAAATGTTAGGAAGATTGGTGAACTGGAAAACTATTGAAAATCAAGCAGCATTCTGACAAAAACTTCAATAACAGATCATGAAAAGATCCATTATTTATGTTCAAGTAATTCAGTTTTAGACAAACTGTGTGATGATGAAGAAAATACAATGAAATCAAGTAAACACTACAGTCTAGACATAAAATAACTTGACAGAATAACTACATCTCTATAGCAACATCTCTATTCACCAACATTCCTAGCTACATTGAGAGATAAAAAGAACCCCAATGGTCACATCTTGAAATGAGCAGTACCACAACATCCCGAACCTCAACAACAGCCGTACAAACAGCCGTCCCAACATCATGAATGGTACAATACACCACATCAGAGAATAAAGGAAACACAACACCCATAAAGACGTTGTGAAATAAACATGACACGGCATCGATGACAATATGATGATATGTAAAGTTCTTTATGTGTTAAGTACTTGAAATGTAGAGTACACAATATCCCACACACACATCATGATATATGTATATCCACCACATATCACCAATAGCCATATGATAAAGTTTACACTTCCAGGAAACTTATGACCACATCACTGTAGAATATACTACCCTCTACATCACAGTGTAACCACAAAACAAATAATCACACAATGATACACAGAGTATATAACACCTCTTATGCCATGTAGAGCTCACTGCACACCAAGCCATATCATTTGTTCTAGCCATAACATGTGTCCTACCAATATAATGTGCCTTAGCCATATCATTTTCTGTAGCCACATCATGTTTTCTTAGATATACCATACTGTATATACTATTGACATCATGTCTCCTAGCCATATCATTTGCCCTTCCCATATCCAAGTTCCCTAGCCATATCACATGCCATAGTCACACAATGTGCCACAGCGATACCATGTGCCATAGCCATACTATGTCCCCTAGTCATATCATTTGCCCTTCCCATATCCAGGTTCCCTAGCCATATCACATGCCATAGTCACACCATGTGCCTCAGCGATACCATGTGCAATAGCCATACTATGTCCCATAGTCATATCATTTGCCCGTGCCATATCGATGTTCCCTAGCCATATCATTTGCCCTTCCCATATCCAAGTTCCCTAGCCATATCACATGCCATAGTCACACCATGTGCCTCAGCGATACCATGTGCAATAGCCATACTATGTCCCATAGTCATATCATTTGCCCGTGCCATATCGATGTTCCCTAGCCATATCATTTGCCCTTCCCATATCCAAGTTCCCTAGCCATATCACATGCCATAGTCACACCATGTGCCACAGCGATACCATGTGCCATAGCCATACTATGTCCCCTAGTCATATCATTTGCCCTTCCCATATCCAAGTTCACTAGCCATATCACATGCCATAGTCACACCATGTGCCTCAGCAATACCATGTGCCATAGCCATACTATGTCCTCTAGTCATATCATTTGCCCGTGCTTTATCGATGTTCCCTAGTCATATCATTTGTCTTTGCCATATCATGTTCCCAAGGCAATCACATGCCCTAGGCATAGCATTTTCTCTAGCCATACCATGTGATCTAACACTGCAAAGACCATATTGTGTGCCACTGACATTACCCCCATCCTGATTAATTCATATAATTAAAAAAGAAACATTTTGCTACAATCTTCAGATTTGATCTTCCTAAACACTGCCTGCATATTTACTTCTACTCTACACTGGTTTTGGAAAGTCTACATTTTCAATATCCAAGGCTTACCCGACAAATGGTACATGAAGGAAGTTTGGTAGTCATATATTAAAAGTGTGCATCAATTTACAATATTACCAATAACAGCACATTAGGATAGGAGCATAGGCTAGTACCAAAGACTGTCATGTAAAATCTACACTTTCAAATGGTCACAGAAATAATTCAGTGACAGGTAAAATGTATCCACGCACTGTTACCATGAAGAACACCCTCTGACTATGGTGGTCCAGTTATTATCGCCAAATACGACAAGTATTATCTTTGCTCCCTGTAAAGTGAAGAAAGAAGTATTATATGTTACATACGAATAGCCTTTAATTCAAATTCCATCACTAACATGGCCAGTACCCTACTATTCTCTACTATGCCAACAGCTCATCAACCTCTTTATGTTTTATTTCCACCACTCCTCTGTCTTTCTACATTGTTCTCAGCCACTTCCTCTTATTCTTGGCCACTCCCATCTCATTCTCCACTACTCCTGTTTTAATCTCAGCCACTGCCCTCTCATTCTCCACCACTTGCCTCTCGCTCTATATCACTCCCATCTCATTCTTCATCAGTCCCCACTCATTCTCTATTTCTCATCCTTGTAAAGCTCTCATCAACTGTTTCTTCATCTTTGTAATTTACATCTGATTGCTCACCTGTGATGATAATGTTGCCTTCATAGTTATATGAGCAGCTGAATATTTCATCTGTATGTCCCTCTAAGACCTGTAAATTCTGTCCTGTCTTAGCATCCCAAATACGAGCCGTTTTATCAGCACTGGCAGTCAGTATCTGTGTACCCTGAGAGTTGAAGGCCACCTGATGACATCAACAAACACACTAATGGATCAATCAACCCGAAGATTGATCCACAGAGTAGCTATGATCTTCATATTCAAATAAGTTTTTAAAATTGATACAATATACAATGCAACTATCTCAAAGTACAACAGTACAGGTAACTGAAAAAGAGCGGAAGGACAAAGAGGTAATGTAATAACTACCTACAGCCTTACGGATGGAGCACTACCATGTTGATGAAGGTAAAGGGAGGACACAAAGGTTATGTAAAAACTACCTATAAGCTAAGAATGATGCAATACTATCTTGACAAAGAGGTAGGACAGACACAAAGGTAATGCTCAAACCTAACAAAAGCACTAGCTTGACACTATCTTGCATGGCATGTCTTTAAAATCTTACACACAGGATAACGTAACTCATTCATTCAGGTTAATATTATATAAATCTCAGCAGATTATTAAATATTACCTGACTAATTAATTACTGTTGTTTTACAAAGTGGCATTAAGAAGATAAATCTTATATCTGTTTGTCGATGCAACACCATGATTTCTTGAATAACACTGATCAGGCACAAATCTTAAATAGGAATTTTTAAATTAATATTTATGAACATTTCAAGGATACCCTTCAGGAAATAGTAAAAGTTACCTTTGATATTTCACCCTCATGTCCCTCTAATTTGGCAATGCATGTTTGTGTAACAGCATTATAGATTCTGGCAGAACCTGCACAATGGAAGAGTATATTAAGAAAACTGATTAACTCAACAAAGAAAACAAAATCAAGAATGCGGCTTTCTTTATAATTTTGTTTGCACTGTTTACTTCTTTGTCCTGAAAAACAAATTGCAACAGGTACTATCTGCTAACAAAGTGTTACATGCTGGATGGTTTTAACAGGGAGGTGTTATTAGATGGAGATCTATCGAAAACTCTTTCTTTGAAGCCTACTAGTTGCCGACAGTAATCTCCTTTGTGTGTTGATCTTGATGACTAATAGGCTTAAGAGGTGTTACAAACTAAGTACAAGTGGGAGATGTCGTCTGCTACATCTCGATGAGCAGCTCGCGAAATTTACCCCTTGCCTTAACATTGCCAGTCGCTTAATTTGTAAATTAATTTGAGGGTTTCCGACGCGTTTTGATGCTATTTACAACATACTTGTCTCGTACCCTACAACTTGCTCAAAATGCAGGTGTCTTTTAGATCATGCGAGCGAATGCGAAAATAAGTCAAAAACCGACGGCAAAGTTTAGTTTTATACTTCTTTTGCTCTTTTGCATAGATCATGAGCATTGGTTTATAGCCAGCATCATTAGGTTTCTTGGCAACAAACAGTCGTTTGAAATGTCAGAACAGTGTTTCGTACTTGACTGTCGGCAACTAGTTAGACATTAAAGCCTTTCTTTAATTAATCCTTTTTGTTGGGGTTGCTGTCCGTATGAATGAGCAGATGAGGTTGCCTAGATATTAGGCAAAGGTTTTTCAATGCCCTTTAGTTCAATAATCCCCAATTAAAGGATTACGTCTCTACTCTGAGGTCAATCTGATTGGATTAGCATAAATTTAAGTTTTAGACGGATCTCCATCTAATAACACCTCCCTGGTTTTAATGAGCAAGATAAAACACACAGAATGAACATTTATTTCTGTATGCAGATGTACATGCTATATGCCAATTGGTGCTATATTAAACATACAGAACAACTTATTGTCTGTTGATAGAACTGTTTGATATTATACAGTGCTGTTATTGTTATATCAGACATACAGAATGCACACTGTCTTTTCATGTGTAAAGTATGTTATACATAGATGCGCAGATTGCATAATGTTCTACATGCTGCACTGAATACTATTGCAGTGTATCAGACATTACCACATTACCTATGGTCTGCTGATGTAGATGCTATATGCTGACTGATGCTATGGTGGTACATATCAGATACACATAACACATTATGTACCATCTGCTATATGCTAACTGATGCTGTGATAGTTAATATCACATCAACACAATGCATTATAAAAGCTGTTGATGCAGATGCTATATATGCTAGTTGATGCTATGGTAGTTTATATCAGATACACATTATGTATTATGTACTGTCTGTTGATGTAGGTTCTATATTTTGATTGATGATGTATCACATAAACACAATGCATTATAAAATCTGTTGATGCAGATGCTATATGCTGTGCTGAATGCTATGGCAGTTTATTAGATACTACAAGATATCACTTATAATGTGCTGATGTAGATGCTATATACTGACTGATGCTATAGTAGTATATATGAGATACACATTATGCATTATATACTGTCTCAAATACCGACTGGTACTATAGCAAATATATCAGAGATTAAGAAGATACAACTCACTATCTGCTGATGCGGATGCTATATGCTGGCCGGTGCTATCGAACACGACATCCAAAATCTCATCTTCATGGCCACTAAAGGTACCTGCACACTGGCCAGTCCTCACATCCCAAAGCTTGCAAGTTTTGTCCATTGATGCTGTGACGACCATTGAGGAGTCAAAGTTGAACTGGGCAGAACTTATCTCACCACGGTGACCGATGAAAGTATGGGCTTGTCTAAAATAAAGAAATAAAGGACATCATATACTCCATATTGGATCTTGAACTGTTGTAATGAGTACTGCACAATCATGTACTCAACTAAAAATACATACTAATGAGTGTTTGCTACACAGACAAAGACACAATAGGGTGATTAATATTCAGGGATTTCAAGTCCTACTTTAATTCTTTTTAGTTGAAAAGAAATAATGAAGATATATTTGAGCAACCAGCGAGCATGCATTAAGGTTTCAACTATGAAACGATTGTTCTCCCATACTGACTGCATTGAAACATCCACCTTGAATCATGAATGTTACTGATCATCCAAACTATATTTTGATTCTGCGCTCCTTTCAACAGCTACACCGATTCAGCTGACAAATGTAATTATAAAAAAAAAAGTGAATAATGAATGGATATTACCATTACAGAGAAAACGTAAATCTTTTATCATGTAGAAATTATTTAAAACTATAGCGCTCATTGGTCAGACCCAATGTTAGATTATCAAACTGTGCGAGATAAGCCCATTACAACAGTACAAAAACTGTCAAGACACAGTCCAAAAAATATCAGCTTTTGTCTTCTATTATCAATGAACAAATATTTTTCCAAAGGATGTATCTTCTGTAAAGTATTGCTAAGAACCAACCTTCCAGCATTGATGTCCCATAGAGCCACCGTATGGTCAAAGGAGCCAGTTATGATATGTGAACCAGTGGTATTAAAGGATAATGATATAATCTCAGCTGTATGACCCTGGAGTGAATAGAAGGAAGGATGCAAATGATGTGTAACAATAGAACCTTTCTAGAAGTAACAGATGAATTGTTGGCATGAAGCCAATGAATTACAATACTGATTTTAAAGTCAAGGACTTCATCTGACCCTACAAAATCCTGAATTTCTCTTTCTAACTGTACAACACTCCTCACATATATACTAAAGATATGGCCATGAAGCACCATTCTATCACAGTATATGGTACATATAATAATTACTATGTTCAGCTCTATCACACAAAACCATATTAAACAGCAATTCCATAATATTAATTCAACCAATTTTGACAAAACTGCACATTTGTAATCTTACTTTATGTTAGCCATATTTAAAATATCTAGCTATTCTGTGAATACAATAATATCTCATTTTCAGACAGTCAGTTTTATCTTGTGAGAAGCATGTGATCCTCTGGCTGGCTGTCTGGCAGCAACTAATCTCCCTAACACTGGGTTCTTATATGTTATGCATTTTCTCCATCTTTCAATGTTCGGTTCTGTTTTGTAAGTGATTAAGTTACTGTTTAAGGCATTACTGAAAATGAACTTACTGACAATGTTCTGACTTCATTGCCTTTCTCAACATCCCAAAGCTTTGCAGTGTGATCCATACTGCCAGTAGCAATTAAAGTACTTTGCGGATTAAAAGACAAACAAACCTGCAAAGTAAGAGCAATCAATAAATCAGTATCAAAGTGGTGATGAAAAACATGACAGTGGACCCAACCAGCAAAACATAATGAAAAACAACATATTGACATATAGGTAAAATATTACTACATACAACCCATTAATGAAAGTAATTAAAAGTCCATCCATGAACAAAAATTGCTTCATTTATCAAAACAATTCTTGTTGTTATTTTCACCTTTGATAGAGTCATGAGGTAACCCTGTGACAGTAGAGAAAGAAGGAATTAAGGTCCATTTTGACACAGCATGCAAATAATGAATGTCTATGAATGTAATATGAATAATATCATGTTGAAAGATTGGACATTCTATTTGGCAATGTGAGGCCAAGTTCAAAAGACCATTCAATCTTTCAATGAACGAAATTATTCATGCTATTGAAAGAATGGAACACATTCATCATTTGTTTATACAACACCTAAAAATTAAATAACACAAGAGGATATTGCTTCACGAGCATTATGTGATGAACGATCCCTTATGTTGCAGTGACTGAGTCGAAGCATGCGCCCTTGTTCGTACCGCAATGCAGCGATTGTTCACCTATTGAGGTGGGTTGGTATGTACCAACCCATGATCGATTGACTGAACATAATGATCATGATGATAGTATCAAATCAAGCATGACATGTGACCACCAACCCTCCAATCAAATGAAGAAGAATTAATAAGATGTTACATAATAACTATTAATGACATATGTAATATGACTTACAATTTCAGCAGTATGGCCTCTATATGTGTGGTGGCATTTACCATCCTCTGTACTCCATAGTTTACAAGTTTTATCAAATGACCCTGTAGCAATTTTATCTCTGTAAAATGAAATATTTTCACACATAATTAAATATTGAATGTGATGTTACATTTATAAGTAACTGTCTAAACATAAATGTCACAAAGATGTTTATGATTAGAATATGTACCAATGAATACATTGTCTGACAATCTAATTGAGTAGATAGACATTCTCACAATACAGACTCATATCTCGTGAATGCAACAGCCATGATCGTTAATCTCAACAAATACTCAGATATTCAGGACAAAAGTATAAACTGGACTGGACCAGGGTGACTTGAACCACATGAGGCAATACTTGACTAGACCAGACAATCACTATAAATAGATCTGACAGGATTTGGCCTGACTCTCCTAGACTGAATCTGGACTGGAGAAGACTTAACTACACCATATTAAACTAGATTAGAACAGTCAATATAGTACTTCACAAGGCAGATGTAAGTTACAAATAAATAGTTTTAGATCAGTTTAGATCAGAATAGTGAGTAATCTAGTTAGTAATTCAGTTACTCTAACTTCTTTGTTGTAACATACCAGTATATTAACGAGGATCCCCTAACATCTAATGCCATCTAAGGTCAGCAGACACACTTATTTGAGAAGTTAAGAGTTTAATTTAAGTAATTAAAACTGTACTACTACTGTAATGCATTCCTAGTCATGGCTGGACAACCTTGTATGCTAATGTAACAATACAAAGCACCCAATGATGTTAGTGTTTCTGGTGCAGTAATGTAGCCGACCTGAGACTGTTCACAATTGATCACTGGGTGCTGACTCACAGTTAACATAACACTGCACAGAATCATGATAACAAAATAATTAATAGCAAATCAATAATCAAGAGGCATTCTCATAGTCACCTACCACCAAATACTTGATTAGATCATGAAACTCTTTTGTATTCTTGAGATCAATGCTTCATACACAAAAAGTTATGACTGCAGATAACTAAATGAGTAACGTAAAAAAATTCATAGAATGGTAGAACCTAAGACGTGTACTGATGACTGAGGGCATGGGGTATGGTTGACATTAAAGCCATGGGCATGAGAGTATGATGGATACTCTCAGGGTATGGGTATGATTGATACTTTCAGGGTATGGGTATGATGAATACTTTCAGGGTATGGGTATGATTGATACTTTCAGGGTATGGGTATGATTGATACTTTCAGGGTATGGGTATGATGAATACTTTCAGGGCATGGGTATGATTGATACTTTCAGGGTATGGGTATGATGAACAGTTTCAGGACATGGGTATGATTGATACTTTCAGGGTATGGGTATGATTGATACTTTCAGGGTATGGGTATGATGAATACTTTCAGGTTATGGGTATGATTGATACTTTCAGGATATGGGTATGATTGATACTTTCAGGGTATGGGTATGATGAATAGTTTCAGGGCATGGGTATGATTGATACTTTCAGGGTATGGGTATGATTGATACTTTCAGGGTATGGGTATGATGAATAGTTTCAGGACATGGGTATGATTGATACTTTCAGGGTATGGGTATGATTGATACTTTCAGGGTATGGGTATGATTGATACTTTCAGGGCATGGGTATGATTGATACTTTCAGGGTATGATGAATACTTTCAGGGCATGGGTATGATTGACAATTTCAGGGTATGGGTATGATGAATACTTTCAGGGCATGGGTATGGTTGATACTTTCAGGGTATGGGCATGATTGATACTTTCAGGGCATGGGTGTGATTGATACTTTCAGGGCATGGGTATGATTGATACTTTCAGGGTATGGGTATGATGGATACTTTCAGGGCATGGGCATGATTGATACTTTCAGGGCATGGGTGTGATTGATACTTTCAGGGTATGGGTATGATTGATACTTTCAGGGTATGGGTATGATGAATACTTTCAGGTTATGGGTATGATTGATACTTTCAGGATATGGGTATGATTGATACTTTCAGGGTATGGGTATGATGAATAGTTTCAGGGCATGGGTATGATTGATACTTTCAGGGTATGGGTATGATTGATACTTTCAGGGTATGGGTATGATGAATAGTTTCAGGACATGGGTATGATTGATACTTTCAGGGTATGGGTATGATTGATACTTTCAGGGTATGGGTATGATTGATACTTTCAGGGCATGGGTATGATTGATACTTTCAGGGTATGATGAATACTTTCAGGGCATGGGTATGATTGATAATTTCAGGGTATGGGTATGATGAATACTTTCAGGGCATGGGTATGGTTGATACTTTCAGGGTATGGGCATGATTGATACTTTCAGGGCATGGGTGTGATTGATACTTTCAGGGCATGGGTATGATTGATACTTTCAGGGTATGGGTATGATGGATACTTTCAGGGCATGGGCATGATTGATACTTTCAGGGCATGGGTGTGATTGATACTTTGGAGGTATGGTTGATAGTTGGTGCTGAGAATCTCATTCAAGCTTCTGGAGAGCTGGTTTACAAGACTTGCTATTAACTCACAAATAAAAAAAAAATGAAAACAATTGCATGCAAAACATTAATCTTAATGGAACCAGACCTACAAGAAAAGATGTAACATTTCTTACAGAGATACACAATTTCCTACGACGACAATTTCCAAACCTCACAAAACACTGTGATGAATACACAAGAGGCTTTTTTATATCAATTCCTCTGAGTTAAATTTGCAATAATCTTACCCGTAAGGATTATTGAAAGCAATGGCATAAACAACATTACGATGACCTTCAAGTGTATGTAGTTCTTCTCCTGAAGCTGTGTCCCAGACTTTACAAGTTCTGTCATAACTTCCAGTGATGAAGCTTGATCCAGATTTATCGAAAGCAACATTGGTCAACGGTAAGATGTGAGCTCGAAGAATCTAATTGGGAAAGAAAAAATGGGAAATTACTTTCATCTGTCTGTCTTGTCCATGCTTATGGCACAAACACAGAAATAATTACAGGGGAATTAACGTACAGAACATACAAACCCTGAAGCAAGTTCAATTACGAAAAAGAAAACAAAATGGAATAGATATTTAAGTTATTGACTACCTAAAAAAATTGATATTTCATAAAAAATTAGGCAAATTTTTCTCTCTCTGTCTTTTTTTTTTGTCTGTTGTGGAAACCATATCTCAACAGCATGTTTGGTACTTTATGGATTTTTAAAGAAACATCTATTTCATGAAGACACATTGTATTGTGGGAACCTGTGATGTCAATGAGACACGACTACTTAGATTTCCTTTGTATCTCTTTGTAATCTTGGCTGCATCCAAAACAAGCATTACAATAATTTAATGGATTTAACCTTAATTTCCACAACATTTTCAGGTCAATCTACAGTAAACCATAACTTTTCAAAGGTGTCATATTTCCAGGTTAACTACCTGCTTCAATTGAAGTAATCACAAAGTCTTATTGCAGTAATCTGCCACTGTTACATGACATTCTAAACCTTGAGGCACCTGGATACCTTTCTTAGCAAGAGGTGTCTTTCTTCAAACAGCAATAACTTGAGAGCTACAAACTAGATATTGATGTGTGGTTTGAAGTGAACGCAGTTAAACAATTACAGAACCTCTTCTATTGTCACTAAAGTATTCACTTAAAAGTTAATGGCAACTCTTTAGTAAAGATCTTTTTAAAACAAGCATGACTTCCCGTCACCAAAAATCCTCAGAATTGCATAAAACATAGACCTGTTTCCAGGATATCAACTACAACATCTCTGAAGGGATGTATACAAATGTCACTCACTTTGAATAAATAAAATTTGTGCTCATCTTTCTTTGATAGTTTGGTTTGTAACTTGATGATGAGTTGGCGTACTTGGTTCATTCTGTTTGTTGTGATCAAAGGTTCCCTGCGGCTGATATCATCAAGAAGAGCATCAATGTCTGTCCTGAGAAACATAATGAAGTCATAGAACTCCTCAGACAGGAAATGGAAGATTCCCACAAAGCTTTGGTTGGTAATGAAATGCTTGCATTAAACAATATATCAATAAAAAGTACACAAAGAAAGTGCTGCCTATGAAAAGACACATTTCACATGAAAAGTACAATGCATACTTCTAGTTTACAATATGGAATAACAGTCTCTTATTCCTTTTTCCTTTCTTGTGGTGGAGTGTAAGATAACTTCAATTCTCTCAGATAATTGGCCTACATAAATAAAAGTTTCTATTAAAAGTTAACTTACTCTGGACTAAGTTCCAAGAGATCGATAGACTTTGTTTTCACTTGCTTTCCTTGTTCATATTCCAGAATTATTCCTGTTAAAAAAGAAGAATACAGCACATGTAGCTTGCCTATGAATTACTAAAAGATATATTACACAAAGCAATAAATTGCAATGTTCAAACAGAGACAGAAAAACCAGAAAGCCCAAAGGCATTATGGCTTTGATGATTCAGTAATGAGTATTTTTAATCTGGCATACTGCATCAGGTGAAGATACAGGTACCTCGATTCCACCACAATCAAGAGGCCTTTTGTACTCAATAGGGTACATCTAAGATTCCACCACAATCAAGAGGCCTTTTGTACTCAATAGGGTACATCTAAGATTCCACCACAATCAAGAGGCCTTTTGTACTCAATAGGGTACACCTTAGATTCCACCACAATCAAGAGGCCTTTTGTACTCAATAGGGTACACCTAAGATTCCACCACAATCAAGAGGCCTTTTGTACTCAATAGGGTACACCTAATTTTCAAAAAGGAAATCTGTCCAAGCTTCCCTTCTTGAGATACTGTAAGATGTTTAAAAGGTTTCCACAATGTGACCCCTGTTGATCAAGAAACGAACCCTGATCTCCACCAAAAACAAAAGGCTTCTTGCACTGAATAAAGATTCCTACATATTAGATGTGTCCAAGCTTCATGAAATATCATGTTCACAAGATTTTCACAATTTGACCCCTGTTGATCCCAAATAACTTTTGACCCCCACCAAAAACATTAGTTTTCTTGTAATCGTTTCTTCTGCTTTTTACTCTATCCAGCCACATGTATAGGCAAATAAGCTGTTAGATATGAATGTCGCATTTTATGGATTGTTAACCATCTTACTAATCATTCTCAGTACAGCATGTCAATATCAAGTCCTCTGGTTGTATGTCAAACATTATTGGTGTAAACACGGGTGCACCACTGGGTACAGTTTTAGCACTGTTCTTGTTCACTGTGTACACATCAGATGCAAAATCTCTCAATGCCACCTGTGCCTTAATCAAGTTGGCTGATGGTATTGGCCTGGTTGGGTTAATCATTAATGATGATGACACTGTTTGTCTGGAACAAATAAACCATTTTGCGGATTTTGGCATTTAATAACTATCTAGAATTTAATGTAAGAAAGACAAAGGAAATGGTTATTGATTTCAGGAAATATACTATAGCATCCAAAGAGGTTATAATTAAAGATACTGTTGTCAAGCGTCTTTCTACCATACATACAAGATTGCATCCAGGCCAGGGGCTTTACGAATATTGAGAGAAAGCAACTCTTTTAGAACTATCTCACTAAAAAATAAGACAGAGTCCAAATTTGGGAAAACACTTTTTCCAATGGCACTAGGCAGATTTGACAAACCTGCATGTGTAAAAACTGACACAAAATAATTGTTAAGCAGTTTTGCAAGATCTTCACTCTCAGTAACTACATTGTCTGCATTAGGATCCCTAAGAGAAACAACACTTTCCTTAACCTTCTGCTTAGACCTAACATACTGTAAGAAAAGAATGCCTTCGGGTTGTCCTTAATATTATTTGCTATACTCTGCTTAAAATTCAGTTTAGCTTTAGAGATTAACCCTTTCACTTTAAGTTGGTGAATGTTTAACTTATAAAGTTCAGAAACAGAGGTACTCATCCTATAACGCCTCCACATTTTCCGCTTTTGTCTAATGGCACACCTGACTTCTTTAGTAATCCATGAAGGCCTACAACTTTTCATATGGTGCGGATTTTAAAGTTGCACCCCGTTGTATTCTGCAGTTGTACCTTAAACCATGAAATATACCCTAAACTTATAGACTTGCAGAAGCTGCCTAGCCGCAGCCCAGTACTCAGTATATAGCCTACAGCAGGCGTAGGCTAGGTCTGCTCAATACTGGTTAGGCCTGGTCAATGATATCGTGGAATTGCTACCAATGTCATGAGAGTGTGAGACGGCGATAATTTTGGGTCACCCCAAAAAATTAATTGATTGAAGAATATCATGAACTGGTTTTACCTGGAGGATAATATCGAAGAAGAAATCTTTTCAACAGCATTTTCCCTGTATTCTCGGTAGCAGGATTGCGAAGAATGAAAATGTTCAATATTCTTTACCTCACAAATAGCAAAACAGTTGACAAAATCGCAGAGCTGGCCTGTTGTTGCGCTAGATACCAATTCGACGGCGCTCTTTCAGTTTTACAATTTCAAAAAGATCGCTTCGTATCCTGCTCGAAGTCGAATCGCGTCTACCCAAGTCCACTTGAGTCAACTCAAGTAGTGTGTAATAGACTTTACTTCACTGAAATTGATTCGAGTCAACTCCAGTTGACTCAATTAATCCACGCAAATCAATTAGAGTCCACCTCATACATGTCACAAAATTTTACAAATCAATTCAAATGCTCCTACTCCCATCCTCACCCAGACAGGGCATTTTGAGCTGAGATGTAAGATCTTGCAGTTTATTCACTTAATTTCCAATGGTAGATTGCGCAATAATTTGAGATGCCATTTTTGTACTATTCAAATCACTTTCTTTGTTTTTATTTTTGTTTGTTTTTCTTAAATTGTGGAAGCTTTTTGTATCTTGGCACGAAATGTAATCACTGTCTTGCTTGTACACTTTTCAAGGTGATAACATTGCAATTTTAAAACAAACAAAATCAGGTAATGTGAGTTGTACAAAAAGGACGTCTCAAATTATGCATGATACCAATTGAAATTGAGTGAATATCTCAACATTACGTATTTCATCAGATTTACATAAAGATTTGAATTGGATGGATAGTATTTATTCTTCAACTTGTGCAATATATTTTCTTGTAATTCTCGAGTTTAAGTACACTAAAATTTTACTCGAGTCTACTAGAGTCGTCTTGACTTTCTAATTCCCTGCGCTTTGTACCGTAAATTCACAATTTCTTAAAAAAATGTCACTTTATTATAAAATGTTCATACCTACTTTTATTGAATTTACACTTATCCTTCTTTTTCTTTGATCCCCACTTCGATGTTGTCTTGAATTTGCACTTGAGCAATCTAAGTCTGTGAATTTAAGAACCTAAAACTGAATAGAATATTACAAGTTTGTAATTTTGTTATTAGGTCTACAATATGTGAGTCTATGAAAATATGACTTTAATTCAAAGGATAACTAATTAATTTATTCTAAATTAAGCGGCCTTCGTACCATGTTTCCCATGACAGAATGTAATTTAATCTTTTCTGCTTTGGACTTTATCAGGCCAGACTCCTTACTGAAAGCTTAATATGTCCTCTCCAGTGTCAATATGTCCCCCCCCCCCCATCAGTAGATCCTGTTTGAGCTGTTGTAAAATATTTTTTAGGGTTCGTATATAGAGGACTCTAATATTGGTTGTTGGTTTAGGCCCCAAATGAGTGCTAAATTGATATTAGAAAGTTTTCCGACTTATTTTATGATAAATTTAACTGAAATTTGTTCAGACATTAAAATAGGCGTATAAAAATTACCCCTAAGCCGTCACAAAATGAGCTTGCAAGGATCTTCAAACATAACTTATAGTCTTGAATACTAAAAGGAGAATACAGAGTTCGAAATACATCTGTTCTAATTTTTTGCATTTTCTTTCTCCAAATCGAGTGGAAGCATATTTTAATCAGATTTGTGGTAAAAAATAATCTGTCAATGACAAATTCTGTTAGAAAATGCCCAAACAGAGAAAAAAAAACTTTACGTTTTGAATTTTTCTGTTGTTGACGCCCTCAAGCAATATTCATGAGTATGTGTTGTATGTTAGCTTTGCAATAAGAATGTTGTTAGTTGAAGACCATCAATGTCTAAAATGAAAAAGTTATGTGGGATGTATTTCACAATCCTCCTTTAAGGACAATCAGATTATTCGATTTAATGGAAATTCTTTTATTTCTTTTTTTTCAAAAACTTTGTGCGTTATTCTGCGCTCATGTGAAATAGATAGGGCCTTCGTATCTGCAGTGGATAGGTCTAACTTTTTTTGTTAACTTGCTGTACTTGTGATGACTTGAAGATGGGCAAGACAAACAGAATGGGATAAGGTGCCTTTGCCTGTGAGAAACAAAAAATAACTGAGGAAGATAGAAAATTGCAAAACTTATAGGATCAACATGACTACCGAAATATTCCTTACCAAGAAATATGAATAAATTATGAGCTATCCTTACAACCATTTTACGTGAGCCTTTTCTTTATAAAGAGATGAAACTGTATAGGAAGGGCAGGGAATCCAAACTTCTCTTGATCTAAGAAGTGATTGAGAGACTTATTACTCTGCTTCATTATCATGAAGTACAATCGACACAAATGTTAAGTAGAAACGTAAGCAAGTTTGATAAAATGCCACAGGCTAAGGTACACTGGCATAGACACGGAAGAGGGGGGGGGGGGGGTTGCTTCCTGTTCATCCCTATGAAAATAAAATCATGAAGAAGATATATAAGAACAATGGTACCTGCAAGGTATCTGGCTTGAAAGGCACTTCCAGGACGGTTTGTGATTTTTTCTCTGTAGGATGGCTGTTGAAAGGAATATGCGTTATTTATTTAAGATGGTCTGAATTAACCGTATGGTGCTGTGCATTCATCGTGTCTATTCCCTGTCATACTATTTAATGTAAAAAAGCTACACACAACCGCGATTTTGTAAGGGAAAGACCAGCTTAATTAACAAATGGACTTATAACATTGTTACTTTGCTTCTCTCACCTACTTAAGTGTAAATCTGTAACACACTAAGTAACTTGCGCCCGATAGGCATTTCAAGGTGGTCTCTTGCACCCAGCTGTTACCATCGAGTTACCATTGACTAGAAGACTATCTCGTTAACGAAAATTACAAAGTTTATAATGTAACCCCAAACGGCGTTCTAAGCATTATTTTTATCCAAAACTTTTGGAAACTGAGCTCCAATTATGGTGGCGATCCGCTTAAAAAGACTTCGCACATTTATTCTCTGTCACCTCGGGTATCGTCCAAATACTGAATGCCAAACTGTAGTAGAGGCACACTGTATTTCAGCATCACACTGTTACTTTGTTTTAAACGATCCTCAATGACTTCCTCATTCATGTTTCACACGGCCCTCATCTCTCCCCCCCCCCCCCCATCCCCAGAAATTAAAATTCTAGCTAGTTTCTTGACCGATTACTGTCAAAACTGGTGAAGCCACTACTTGTAAAGAATTGAGTGGAAGCTGTAAAAAATCCAATAATTTTAAGAAGAACAATTTTCCCTTTCAAGAAAATACTAACTGCGCCATTTCCAGAAACTTATCTGCGGAAGCTTAAACGAGGGACTCTATTGGACTCTATTTAGTGTATTTTCTATGGTTGAATTTATTTTGTGTCTGCATGATCTTCCGTGTATTCTGGCCATGAATTGTGGTTTGTGTAGCAATTGATTACACATTTGTAAAATGTCTACTTTTGAAGAGCTGTAATTGCCGTATATTACAGCTCTTGAATAGTACATTATTACATTTTATTATGTTTTTTAAAGTGACTTATCGCCCTCACTTTTTGTCTTGACCTGCCTACTCAACTATGCGTTGGCTGTGCAAGTGGCACAGATACAGATATATTTCGCTTCTTCACCCCACATATGTTACCATTGGATTATTTCGCCACTTGCATTTCGTCGGTTGGTTGTTAATGAAACACAAGGTTGAAATGTTATGTATTATATAATATATTATTTACAAAATAGTAAAATAAAATTATAAAGAAATCCCGCTGAATGTGATTTGAGTTTTGAGTTTCGCTTACTTTAGTAATCTTTCTGGACTCAAAACTGGGTGCGGGTGAAGGGTTGATTTTTGTTCGAATTTCGATATTTTGTTGCCCAAATGTTGATGCTCAACTTTTAGTTTGGCTCTAGTTGGCTCTAGTCACAATGGTTGTTTACAGAGGAACGGAGTCAAAGTAGAGTGTGATAAGTAAGTGTATTCTCCCTTTACTACAATGGGACACAAATAAATTTTGACTGGGGGATGAGAATTGTGGGAGACTAAGCGGAGCGCCACCATGATCGTACCAGAAAATGTATGGATATATCTTGAAATAATTCTTCCACGTCTCGGCAAGGATAGCCATGGCCGGCAAGAAAGAAAATTTTTCTCTTGTCTGTCTCATTGTTAGAATTTGTCCTCTATGTTTTTTTTTTTGCCGGAATAGGGGATATGCCTTCTTCCCCCACAAATGCCTCGTAGGCTTATGGTTGTTATGGTGCAAACTTTTTTGCAGACATTGGAAGACTGTCAACTCTACTAATTACACATGATAATGAAATATTATAATTTTGAGCTTGGCAAATAAAGACGCTTAACCTACTCATATCATTGAAATACATTGAAGAGCTGTTAACTTTATTTGAAGAATATAGCATTTCGAGACTTTGGAAGTTAAGCTATACTTTACCGAGTTCAAATTGTATGCTGCATTACGTATAAACTGAATATGATGGTCTGTCTAAATGTCATACTCGACCTACTTGCATTCACAAGCCTTGTGGAAGATATATTTTTGTTGATTGAGATTGTATATAACAACTTATCACACACTCATAATAAATAAAACAAGTAGAAAGATTTAACGATAGGACTCTTGTACTAGATAATGATACACCTATACACCCAAATGTGACAGGAGCCAATAGGGAAAGGGGTGGGGAGGCAGACTCGGAGCAACTTGCCAAAAGTGGAAAAAATTGGGGAGAAGGGGAATTGGAAATCATATTTCCTTTCGCATTTTTTATTTTCTTTCTAGGATGAGAAATCGTGAGACGTTTAAAGGAAAACATTCACATTTTAATCCAATAGAATTTCTTCCGTCCCTGCCGCATGAAGCATGCCAGAGTCGCGTTCCACAGTAATGTAACTTTTATGTCTCTGAGTTTCGCCGTGCAAGCAGTCGTTATGTGGGCAACATTCTCATCTTCCTGTCCACACATCTTACACGTTGGGTCTGTTGATCTGTTGCCGTTATTAGTGCCTTAGTTTCAATTTTGAGCCCCGTACCTTCTCTCAGCCATCGGTAGGTGTTCTCCATGGCTGTGAGCTGTGGGACTTGTCTACAGTATTACCTGTGGAACGGCTTTGTCGTCCACTTCTCTTCGTATTGTTCTTTTCCAGTCTGTCATTGTTTTCTTCTTTGGTTTGTTCCCAGTTAGTACCCTACTTTGCCATACAGCCTCTATCAATGGATCTGAATCCTTGGCTCCCATGATGTAGTCCTGGAGCTCGGCACACTGGAATGTTACATTGGCTGCGACTTCTCTCAGGCCTATCCCACCGTTCTTTCCTCGGAATGTACGGGCGGTCCATGTCAGCTATTGTTATTATCGTAATTATTGTTATTACTGATATCACTTCACACATATATACAGGCTCAGACCCTCCATGCCACCCTCACTTTCAAGATCAATTAGACCCATGTACCCTTGAAAAAAAAATGGGGAAATTTTCATATCTTAGTTTCTCCTGGAAAAAAATCCTAACTGCGCCCCTTAAATATGCGCTGTCAGTGTCCAAGAAGGGCGCTGCCACGGATCCCTGGTCCAAGAAGGAGTGTTATGCACACAATTCACCACACAAACATACAGACAGGCACAACCAAAAAGTTACAATTTCATTAAAATTATTGAACGGTAATGATGTGGGACGAATCAAGTGACTGACAGAAGTAAAATTAAAACTGAAGGGATTTGGATAATCGCAACTGATTATGTTGTTTGCTCTGGGTAAAGCACAGAAATTATTGATGATGAAAGGATAGCAGCCCTCCAGCTATCATACTGTTCCTTCGCACTGAAAGTGAGCGCTGCCTAACCATTGCTAGACAACGGGAAGACATTTCTGTTGTTTTGGGTGTTACCTAGTCGTAATGGTGGCGCACTACAATTTCTTTTCCATTTCAACCCGGGTCGCACGGTGCGTACATGTAAATAACAACCAATCCATGTAGAGCCTTGACTGCTACACGGACTGCACTGTACTTCCACGCTCTAGCTCTACAGACGACAACCGGCTACTCACCCAGTAACAAACACACGGGATTGATCATTTAAAAGGAAGGGCCAAAACGAACGGAAATAAACCGGATTATCCCTTTTATTTCCTTTGAATAACCCTCTTTTAAAAGGTAAGAACATACAGTTGACATTTGGTCCGATATTCTGGTGTGCAGAAATATTTTCTATGACGATATCATTTACCATAAACTAGCCTACTACTTAGATAGGCTAAGCAAATGATCTAAATTTCCTGATTGATAAAGCGTAACTTAGGCTTACCTGACTTCCGAGGGCGAAGGATTCAGTGAAAGGCCAAGCAATAGCCAATTGCTTTTAAAACGTCTGTACAGCAAGGCCTAGGCTTAAGTATGGTCTCTCTGAAGCCAATGCAGGTTTAGCCAATTTCAGAACTGAAGACCTATACCTAATAGCAAGCATAAACCTTTCCTAGGCCTAGGATTACTCCAGTGATTAGGCTTAATTAGACTGTATGAAAAGTATGATTGTTGCTTTTTCCGAAGTCTTGCCGGTTGATGACATTAGTGTAACATTAGGTCTAATAGTAATGCTACGTAGCACAAAACCCCACAATTGAGTCCCGATGCATTTACAGCATGTGAAGTTCTAGACTTGGTGTGTTTTTAGGCAATGTCTACCAAGATCTCCTGCCCTGTAGTGGGTCACTTTTGTCAATCCGGTGGGCACTGGACTAATTTTGTAGCCTAGGCCTAGGAATTTAAATCAGTCCTGTTGTCAAGCATTGAGAAGTCATCACATACAAATCGGCTGATATCCCGATGATGTCCCACTGGATATCTTGCATATCAACTGGGTGCCGGGTCAGTGTTGGTTTAAAATAAATCGGTCTAGGCTATAGGCGATCTGTTGGGTGCCCTTCTGCCCCAGCTCAGATGGCAGGGTCTTGTGTACTGCGATTAACCGACAACCTGGTGATGGATGAGAAATCGCTTTGTAGCCAACCAACGGCCCCCTGCCAGTGTCTGGCTGGCCATCTGTGATCGTATGTCAATGTAAAAGCTGGTGTCGCACTGGGAGTCAGATTGCTGCTCAATTAAGGTCCGTCGGTATGAGCCAAAACAGGTATCGGTATACCGACTGACACATACCTGGTATTACCAGGTATACCGGAAAATTTCGCAAAACCAGTACATCACACAGTAATTGTACCATACTCTACAGTATGATCCATTCCCATTGCTACCCGATACTTACGACCCAACAATTTTATGAACACGAATTTTTTCCAATCTCTTTTCTCTTCTTTGCAACAAAACATTTTGAAGATTTAAATAAAGTTTTGATTAAACGAAAAGAATGGTAAAAAAACTTAAGTGTTTGTGTGTTTTTCTTTTCGAGTTAAGCCCCATGAAAGTACTACTAATAGCCCATATATTTAACGTTATGCCTGTAAGTCTTACAATCCAACACTCCCCAGCGATTCTCCTCTCAACAACACCAAGTAATTTTTCAGTTTTGATTGTGTAAAATTTATAACTCGTGGACCTTGTGATTCCTCGACCTTGATCATTCTATTCCAAACCCGTGTAAGGCCTGCTTATTAACGGAAGGAAACACCATGAACCACTGCATTGAGTGCGAAATGTATACAGCGTAGCTAGCTTGTGTCGTCATTGCTAGCTGTACGTGTACACACTACTACAGTAGCTTTGTATTCTGTACATGATTTACCGTACCTGCTAAAGTATTCAGGTATGTCATACCAGGTATGACTTCGGCAATCGGTATGAGAGCGAGCAACAGGTGAAACAGATACACATGTGTACTGCGCAGAATCAATTCTAGATCTCAGATAAGTTGACAAGCACGCACGTGGGTGTGTGTGAAGGAAATTACTTGAGCGTAAAACTTGACTGTACTTACGGCAAAGTTTTTAAGCTATTAGTCATGGCATGGTGCGAGCGTTGTTGTAATTTATTAAACCAAAAACGGGGAATTTCGGGAAATGGCATAAAATGTATGAAGTTGTGGTCTGTTTTAACGATGTTGGGGGGTTTTGTTGGTTAACATCTTAGTCTCAGATGGAAAGGAAAAGTGACCACGAAAGCTTGATGGCACTCCACATACGAAACATGAAACAAAGACCAGATTATCCCATTAATTAGTTTAGTAACAATTTCTTTGAAATCTAAATATCTGGTAAGTAATGGGGTAGTAAATCTCCTTTGTCGATCTCTGTAACAGTAGATGGAGATTCAACTCTGACTGTCATTTCTTTGCTGAAGTTAATATAGCGCGTATTAATTCGGAAGAGTATCGTAGATAAAAGGCAACGTTTTCCTAAACAAGTTTATTATACACACTAAACAAGTTTATTCTACACAAAGAGCAAGGTTCAAGTGAAATAATTATGGGCAAAACAAGTCTAGTATGGAACTACTTCAAAAGTACCGAGAGCTCTGGGGAGTTTTCATGCAGCATTTGTAAAAAAGTTGTCAAATCATCGGATTCTAGTACCTCCAATTTGCGTCACCATCTGCGTACGTACCATCCTCAAGAACATGCAAGTCTGTATCCATCCAGCTCTGGTTCAAAGGGCACAGGGACGGATACGCCAAGTTCCCAGTCTACTCATTCAGCCAGTTCTTCAAAGGGACGCATTGCAGACATGTTTGCAAAAAACACTCCCTACAACAGAACTGATAGGCGATGGGAGGAGCTTACTCGTGCTGTCACATTTTGCGTTGCAAAAGATTCTATGCCCATGCGAACTGTTGGGAAGCCCGGGTTTCGCCATTTGCTAAAAAAGTTGGACCCAAGGTTTGAAGCGCCAAGTGAACGTGCGTTGTCAAAGACACACATTCTGAAACTGTATAATGAAATTAGGGAAAAGGTGATTGCCCGTCTGAAGGATGCCGACTTCTTTTCCGCAACTACAGACATGTGGTCTTCGCACGGAATGACGCCATACATGGGGATGACCATTCACTTCATTGATTCCCAGTGGAAATTAGAGCACATTGACCTGGGAACAAGATTTGTCCCGGAAGACCACACTGCAGAGACTCTTGCTGAAACATGCAAGGACATGCTAGATCAGTGGGGGTTGACTCCTTCAAAACTGGTATGTGTTACCTCTGACAATGGCGCAAATATAGTGAAAGCCATAAAAGACTTGGGTTGGGGGCACATGTGCTGCTTTGGGCATGGTTTACATCTTGGGATAACAAAGTCGTATTCCCAGACTACGCATCCCGACATCCATCAGAGAGTTAGCCGATCTTTGGGTGTGGCTCACGGTTTAGTGGCTAAATTTAACACCAGCTGGAAAAAGAAAAGGGATTTACAAACGGCCCAGGTCCAAAACGGGAAAGAACCCAAGTGCCTGATTTCGGTAAGTGTTTATTTTATTTTTGCGGATAAATATTTTTTTGGGGGGATATCCCGAATCCATCAATGTGATTAAGCATTTAGTTCCTAACAACTGATATTAAAAATGTGAAAGCATACCTAAAGTGTGGCTGATTTGTTTTCCTAAGTGGTTGGTCTTTTTCAACTTGTTTTGTGCCTTCGAATCTAAATTACAAAATTAACGCTATATCATCGATACATTATTATAACAACCGATGAACTATAGGGACTACAAGCTTTTAAGGCGGGTAGACACGCGGGTAGCCCCCAAACTTTGTGCATTTCCGATGCGACTATCCCTTTTGCCTAAGTCGAATTTTTCCTTATCCTTTTAATTTAGGATTGTATCACAAGGTGGGGATCGACACAAGCCATGCTAAAACGCATCCTCGAAAACGAGGAAGAAATAAAGCATGTGCTTGTTAACGATCGGAAGACCGTTCACCTTGTACCGAAGTGGCAAGATGTGGCCGTTTTTGAAGCCTTGAACAAGGTGATGGAACCTCTGGCGGAGCTTACTGACATAATGTCAGGAAGCAAATACGTCACCATCTCATGCCTTAAACCCATGCTGGAGAAATTAGAAGGGGAGGTTTTAGCACCTGAGGCACCTGAAGATGAGCCCAATCCAGACGAGCTGCTCGTGAACAAACTGCGGCAAAATATTCTAGATGATATCCTGCCCCGTTATGCTGATGATGACAGGCAAAAGCTGATTAACATAACATCGTTTCTGGATCCACGTTTTAAGGTCTGTTGAATGCCCATGTGCATGTTTTTGATCATTTAAAGGAGAAATTTTTGTAACGCGCACAAACATGTTTCTAATGTTTGAAAAGCTAAGTTTTTTTTTTATAACCCTTTCAATGAATACTGAAACTCATGTTATTACAACAGTTGTAAGCCAACCCCTTCATACCATTTGTTTACAGGTCACTCATCTGGATGAAATTCAAACTACATTGGTGAAAACAAGCCTCCTCACTCTATTTATGGATGAATCTTCCCCGCAAACAACTGATGTTTCTGAACCACAGCCCTCAACATCCTCCAGCTCCAGTGACACAGTCAATGATCCAGACCCAGTTCCCACACCCACCCCAGACTCCCCACCACGGAAAAAGCAACGTACTCTCGGCTCTTGGCTAGGAAAATCAAAGGAACAGTCTTCATCCCCTGTTCAAAGTTCTCCCCGCGAAAAGTTTCTAAGGGAGTACGACTTGTACGTTGCCATCCCTTGTGCCGACTGTGAGGATGACCCTTTGGAGTGGTGGAAAGATCAAGAAAAAAACTTCCCCCACCTTGCACCTTTTGCTAGACGATACTTATCAGTCCAGGCGACATCTTCCCCCTCCGAGCGACTTTTCAGTAAAGCTGGACAAATCATTACCCCCCTGAGAGCTCAGCTAAATCCTGAAAAGGCCAGCATGCTTGTTTTTTTGGCCCAGAACTTGTGATTATTTAATCACTACTTTGTTTAGTCTGCCCATCCGTTTGTCATCCCGGAAGCCGCATTGCGGGTTTATTTACAAATGTGATGTTTATGTCATGCCGTTCTTAATAATTTTCTCACTTTGTTAATGATGGTATTCATTAATAGTAACCTTAATTAATAGTATTCATTCATATGTACCCCGGAAGTTTTTATTTCTTTTTCTTTCTTTCTTTTTATTTTGAAAGAAATCAATAAAACAACATTGACTCATTGTTCTATAATCCTTGGAAATTAAGTCTCACAGTCCTTATTTTTCTACACGTATTGACAGCGCTGACAGAAATCTAGCATTCCTGAATTCTTTGAGCACTCATCACGGTACTTTTCAAGGGCGTATCTTGTCTGTTTTTAACCTGCATTACTCCATTCCTTGCGGCCCGTTGAGCCGCATACCAGGAACCTCAACTTTTGAGTGGTATCATTCAGTAACAGTTGGTTCAGAGCACAGTACGTAAAACAGAAGTACACAACGCATTTGTTTCAACTTCAAATCATTTCATTTCTACTGTTGCAAACAGACCCAACCGCGCTCTAGTGAAACACGTGTGAGAAAACGATCTCTTCGGTATATCAACCCACTATCAATAAGTTGACTGTTCCAAGTTATCGTTAGTAAGTGAATGTTGTTTGTCCTCGTGATTGGTCAATTAGGCTTAAACCATTTTGCACGGTTGCAATGAAAGAACCATCTGTTCGTCCCTCCGCTGATCTCTTGTGATGTAGTTCTTGTTAGGCTATAGCATGGTATGTGCTATGTACGTATGAGTGCCACACAGTGTGCAAGCGGCATGCTAAGATTGTGTACAGAGTTTTGTGGCTGAATCTACCCTGCAACGCTACGTGAAAACAGTGACAAGCAATTATTGGAAAGAATTTGTGTGCGTATCTGGTTCGGTATTTCTATTGTGTATATTTTTTACGAGGTATTTCGGCATCTTTTCAGGTATACCTGGTATTTTCGATATATTCGTTTATGATAGATTTCCATACCGTCGGTATGGGTATGAGGAAAATACCAGGTATACCTGATATATCGATATACCGACGGACCTTATGCTCAATTTCACATATGTCTTGTTATTCTTAGCACTAAAGCTTAAGATGGGCTATATGGTGCTTGGAGAAGAAGGGAAAGAAAGCTGGGACTAGGGAGACATAAAATGAGAAATTTACAGAGTTAACCAAATTGAAAATTACCTCATTGAATGAGGAAAACAGAAAAAACACATTTTATCCATGTTTTTTAGTTTCCATATAAGGAATCGAACCTGGAAGGGAAATCTCACCCTATAAAAAAAATTAGGATTGATTTTCAAAATAAACGAGGGAGTTGTTTATTCGTTAAGGTTCTATTGCAATTTACTGTGTATATAATTGTGCTAGACCTCAGCTGTGGAAAAGTGTGCAGTATTTTCCCACATAAGACTTACCTATGTTCAGGATTTTTGGATTCAGGAGACAAATGAGGGATTTACGCAATCCGGCACCTTAGCGTGAACACTGTTGTTCCGTTCCCTTTCTGTTAAATTGAGCAAACAGGTTTAATTGCTCAGATTTTTCATGATATTTTGTACCTTGCTCCATTTCTGCATGCAAGTCTTTAATACTCCATTTTCATTTAATCCGAAAACATTGTAACTTCATATGAACTTTACTACTACTTTACCATAGAAATTGGTGTTTGATTGGGAAGACTATATTTTGTTTACTTCTTTTTCAGGAGACACCCCTTAAGCTTTTGAAAATATTTCTTTAAAATAGATTGATGTTATGCAATACACCTTCAAATAAACCAAACAACAACATAATTACCCACAACTTTTCATCTCATCTTAAAATTTTACATTTGATATGTATGGCATATATGTACAGTGCAATGTCTATTGCTTGCTTGTCGTTACCAGTTGTTGCACAATGCCAGCATCACTGTTGAATTTGATTGAAGTATGCATTAAGTTTCTTTTGTTCTGCCGTTGTGTGTGGCCCCTGGGACCTTGTCAAAGGTCACTGCATTAGCCTCAATGCCAAGAAATCGGACTTGTCAGCTGGGCACTGGGTTAAATGTGACCTAGGCAACATGTAGAACTAACTTAGCGTAGTTAGACCTACTAGGTGGCCTTAAGTTAATTCCATCTTGGAAATGCAATAGGCCTATCCTACACTGTGTTAATGTCGAATTTGTTAAGTCTTAGGTCTTAAGGCTTACATGTACCTACAGTATCACCTATTTCAGATTTTAGATGTAGGTTCACTTTTAATTTTGGGCCAGACCTGGGCTTAGTCCTATATGGGACAATAGGCATTTAAGGCCATACCTACTGGTGTGGAAGACAAAGGTGGGAGCTGGAAACTAGATCTTAAATCGTTGTAGCTTTTCACTGGGCAGCTCCCTTATTGATATGGAGACAGATCTTTTACTGCGTAATTCTCTGGGCAATTGAGTACTGTTTGCTGTACTGTAGCTTGCTAAACCTATGTATAGACAATATTAAAGGCAGTAACTCCTTTCCCCAAACTACAGTAGCTATATTTTTGGCTTGGGGATGGCAAAATTTTTACCTGGTTTTACCCTTTGATTGACAGCACATTCGAAAGATGCAGAGTAGCCCATACTATTGTACACAGCGTGCACAGCTATCCATTGTTTTGATTACACATGTGGAGGAATTGTTGACAGGCAGGCTGTGGGAAGGACTATGTGCAAGTGGTTGGGAGAATTGAAACTGTCTGGGATTATGAGTCTTTATCTTTAAGTTGGAATCCTCTTAGCCTGTACTGTGTATTTTGGCTACTGTAGATGTTGTTTCTCACACCAGCTGATCATTTCAGGTCAAACCTTACACACATGCATATACGATAACAGTTACCTCTTAAGTTTACAGTAACATTGATGGGTAAATTCACAAGCAGGCTATACTAATTAAAATTCAGTTGGATGTTTTAACCAACCTTGCTGGAAACTTTGACCAACCTTCACCTTGTCAGTCTTTTCAACTAACTGCATCGGCCAAGTTCATTTCTGCATACAGACAACTTCTTTTCAATCTCTTGTATATTTTTTTCACACCAATTTCCAAATACAAAGTAGTAGCATAACCTCTAGTTACCAAGCAATGTACTGGTGATGTATGCTATGTATTATGGAAGCTTAAAAGTACTATTAGGATGGTAGTATATGTGCCTTCAAAATACCTAGATAACAAGAAAACATCACATGGAAAAACAGAAAAATGATCAATTGTTAGTTGTGCTATTTGGACAATTATACAATTTTCTGTAAGATGTTCAAATGACAACTTGAATATCACATTTATTCAACAATTTTCTGCAGATGGTGGACTTATATTATAAATCTTGACTTATATTATAAATCTTTTCTTTTATTTAGTGAGCAGTTCAACATATTTGTTCAAAATGTTGAATGACAACATTTGTTTCTGTATCTTGTCATTTCAACAATTTTCTGCAAAATGTCTACCTGTTCACTCTCTAAGTGAACAATTTAAAAATTTTCTGCAAAATGTCCACTTCTTCACTTCCTTTCTACATAAGCAAAAACAACAACTTTCTACAAAATGTTCTAACCCCATCCATTCAACAACTTTCTGACAAATGTTCACTTGTTCACTTCCCAAACCAGAAATGCAAATTACAACTTATTAGTGAACAAGTTAGCAAAATGCAATTGCTGTTGCTGCTACAAGTAGAAAGGGTACTGAATTGCATTCATGATACTTTGCATCCTCAAACTTTATATATGTAGCTTTACATCTAAGATTAAAAATAACATTTCACTCAAAGTAAATGTTGCAACAGAGGGCTAGTCATGTCATGTTGCAGACCAACGAGTGATTAAAATGCACGTGGTTTTGTTGCCCCTGTTTGGCAGCTTCCGAAACTTCTACCATATGCTTGGTTTAGTGATGAAACTGGTCATCTGGGAAGTTTTTCCCCAACAGCAGTTTAAAAATTGCTTTATCACACCTTAATTAGACCTACTCCATTCCAATGTGATTGTTTTGTAGATGAGGCTAGACAGTTTTGACAACAGTACCAGTGCCTTTCGACGTTTGTTACAGTAGGTGTGCAATCAAAGGATAGTGTGCACAAAATTACAGGACATCATTGTAATGCATTCTCTTAACAGTGAAGCCTTTAAGACAACAGAAAAAAATGAGTTGATTAGATTCCTTGGCCTGTAGGCATTGGGTAGGATGTAGGCATCAGACTCTCCACTTAATTGGAGCTCAGAAGAGGTTTGTACATTTAAGGCTGGTTCAGCCTACGTGAAGTAAGCCTATCTCTACAGGGACTTTCATATTGTGAATATACGTAACAATTCTGATCTGGGCTCAGAGTGACAGTCAGTGTTCACTGTGGCCAGGTGTAACTCAGCCTTAAAGGAAGAAGATTGCTGGTTTCCTTACTTAAAATTTTAACATTAATAATCCAGGTTTTGACTTTGAATAAAAAAGAATCCCTTTTTCATTTGTGTAGTGAACAATTCTTTTCCAGTATTAAATATGACATTCTGTTCTTGAGCAGACAGTGTTTTTTCATGTATAGAGACAGGTCACTTTACTTGTCATACAGATGTTTTACATTTACACAAAGACAAGGAAGTAAATAGTACCTAGAAATGTCATCCATGCTCAAACTTTTCAGATGAGATCTTTAATGGAAAGACATCCTTGTGGCTTAGTTTTAGTTGTCCACTGCTCTGCTACGGTACATGCAGTTATACAGTTTTTGATATTCAAGGCAGACACTTCCTGTTGCTGCCTTACTTTGTGTCATGGTTGCTGCAAATTCTGTCAACTGGGTTAGAGTTTCCAAATTATGTACCAGTATCATACTCACCTTTTCTACCCATTACATTAGTAATGACCAAAAATGACTGTACTGTAAGTCAACCCAACTTCTGGTGAAATTTTTCAGCTGACCTGTCAGCTGTGTGTATGATTTTAGGGTTTGTAAATATGTACACTTGATCCAAACCAAAGACAAATGTGTTACTTATGTATTTGGTCTTTGACCTCCTAGCTAGCAAACTACATGTAGATGACAAGAAGACCGCCCATCACTTGAACAAAGTAACAAAGTTTTTTGAACAACTTCTATGAACAGTTTTGCTCCAAACTGCAGTACCGAAGTGAAACTTTAAATTGTTGTGGTTATGGAGAAGTTACCTTCTTGATTGTTTTAACTACCATAAAAAATAGTTGGAGGTATGTCAGTGTTTGAGCAATTGAGTGTGGTTGCCATGGTGAAAATAATGAGTCTGTGCACACTATGGTGCAGTAAAACTTACCCAGTTGTTAGAAGTGTTTCAAACTGAGAACCCATTTGAACTTAGATACAGTGTGCTATAAACTGAAGTACAGCAACCTATTGTAACATGGAGTGCAGCCTGTTCATATTGGCACAAATCTGTTGTACAATTAAATAAAGCCATCTTGTATAGTTTAATCAATTTTACTTTCTCATCTTTGCGATTTTTGCACAGTTCTCTGAATTTTACATAGATTGAAGTTAGTTATGGAGAAGTACCACATTTCACAGTCTGCAAACTTCACAAAATCACAGTTTTAAGCAGACTTTTCATGAGATAGTCATAAAGGTGATGAAACCTTCAGCAATATTTAGTGTTCTTCTATCAGACTTTTAAAGTGTTAAATGTCAGATGATATCACATGTTCATACATACTTGGAAAGAATCCCCAACTCCTATTGGCCCATTTCAGCCAGGTGACTTTGGGTTAATCGCTGATAAGCCAACTGGTTAAACCACGGTCAATCACCAGCGGTTGAATACAATAAAAGTGTAGATCGACAGTGTGTTTTCAGTCTGCTATATCTTACACAAAACAGTGGCTAATACAGAATTACTAGAAATAGGCCTACTAGTGAAATAAGGTTCGTAGATCTAACGTTACCTAGGCCGCGCCTAGGGCATAAACCTGCTCAAAAGTAAAATGTAACTCTACGAAAATCTACGTAACAACAGCACAGTACACTGTCAGTGGTAATTGTTCTGACGTACGGTAATCTTAACTAAATATCAGAATTGTGTCAGGTGAAAGCTTCTCCAGTATATTTGAACACCCCTGAAAGTTTGATAGCCTAACGAGATGAGCTTTCCTTCTTTGTCAAATTCTGCCGACATGTTCAAAAACAATTCCTTTTGCAATAAAGTTGTAAAGAGGACTAAGGACTGCAATACATCACCATCTTGAAAGGTCTCCATACAACCAACGGATTAGTAAGGACAGAGAACTCCACAGCAGA
Source organism: Stichopus chloronotus (assembly GCA_021234535.1). NCBI lineage: Eukaryota > Metazoa > Echinodermata > Holothuroidea > Aspidochirotida > Stichopodidae > Stichopus > Stichopus chloronotus. Next base: position 24,054,003 of record CM037831.1, on the reverse strand, counting down.
AATGATTTAGGCCTATTGATATGCCAAGGCCCCTATACGGTGAAAAAAAAATATGGTGAAAAAAAATAAACAGGAAAGGCCTTGACATGAGTTATCCCATACCAGCCATAAAGTGATCTTACATCAATGTTTGACAGTATTGTTTTGGCCATGTGCAATGTTTCTTCTTTGTTGAACTAACTTAGGCCTACAGTAGTTCCGAAATTTTGCATAGTCTACTGAGAACTCTCACAATCACAGGAAAATGAGGGTCCCCACGCAATAAGTCTTCCACTTACTGCTGCTGTTAGGACTGAGAGTAAGACATCAAACATGTCCAAGCTTTCCTTTAAATGTATATTCAATAAATCTGTCACTGTCTTTATCCAAAATTAGTCTGATCGGTAGGTTAATTCCACAAAGGAAGCCCCTGTGCTGTACAACGCTCTGTAACTAAGTAATTAAGTAATTCTAGTTCGTACGTGCACTGCACAGTGAATACACGTACACTAAACCACAGCATACACGTGCATATTAGTACACTGCATAAGAGCAAGCTAATCAATGCAGGCATTGTTGCTATGTCAATTGTTATTGTTATTCATTTAGTTTAGGTGTTATGTATATTGTCATGAGTACATTGATATGTTGTAAATTTGTTTACCTTTTCTAAGGGTTTCTTTTCAATAAAAATTTGGTTATTAAAGAACCAAATTCTTTTCCATCCTTTTTTATCAAAATCTTGTATGTATGAACAAGGTTAATCAACTTAAACCTGTGTATTAACTATAGGATAATGCACGATCGGGGTTAGTGCGAGCCATGCACTAGGGTGCAGCCCAAGTGCATCCAACCCCCGAGAGTTAATACAGTTTATAATACACGGTCCTGCAACAGTTAATACACGGCCCAGCATTGATTAAACTTAAATTACCCTGTTCTTCTCTTAATTTAAGTATAATAGCTGTCATTATTGTTGATAGCTCAGAATGATCAGTAGATTAACATCAGAATTTGTGTTTCTTGCAAAATTGCACAACTGTTAAAATACATGCAAAGGATTGATAATCAGGTGAGACAGAATATGACATTTACTCATGTGTTGTCATTGTTTTATGATGTGGAACTGTCACATTGCTTTTACCATCATGTTTGTGAAATGGCTCTGTGAGACTTTGTTACTTTACTGTTAGTGTTACAGAGCTAGAGCTAATCACAGTCAAGCCTCTGTCACCTGAAGTACACATAGGTCACTTTCTGTTAGTTGGTGCAAGCTCAACTCACAAAAAAAAAAAAAAATTCTAAACAGTTTGCATTGATGTATGGGGTTGTTCATTTGATTATAGACTTAAAAGAGATACTGTGCTCTGATGTTAGTCTAATTGGATTGCAGCCTCAGAAAGACCAACGCATCTGATGGATTCCATCTAGATTAATACATCACTAATCCTCTTACTCTTCAGTGCCAACAATTTATTCTTGTTTGATATCGTTACTTCACTACTGTAGTTGGGAGTTTGGCTACATGTTACTGTAGTGCATATGCTGTGGTTGATCCCTTGTTTGTTTTTTATCATTAATCTTTTAAGCAGTATCATCAGCTATAAGTTTGGCATCACTGGCATTGCACATTGAACTTACTTTCTTGGTACATGTAAGTAATGATATGTAGTGGGAATGCTGACTACATGAATATGCATAACAACAATTGATGATCTATTGGAGGAGGTATTGTTCACCAAGAACTTCAACAGAAAATGCCCTGGTTTCCCCTTATTTCGCTGTCCACGAGCTACATTTTACTATTTGCTAAAGAAGAAAGTCTGTTTCTTAAAATAATGATATATATGATATATATTTTTTGATTAATCCCCTTGACACTTGACCCTTGGTTCTACCAACAAGGAAAATGTGAAAAAAAAATTGTGCATGTCCCACATAGACTAAACTTGTTTGTCCTTGTAAGTCTTAAGAGTTTTACTTTAAGTAACTGATAACTATGATCGTGCCACCTGTTTATCAAAAGCTAGATTTTGTACAGCAATTGTAGCTCAGATTGGGAAAACTGACAAGTAAATCGGTCTGTTTGCTATGTAGTGAAACCCACCAGCAATGTTCATAATTGTTACTGGCAACTATTTGTGACCAAATATAGAAATGGTGCCCAGTAATTTGAGGCCCTTGGAGTGGTTGATATATGCTACTGGTGTTAGCATTGCAGGAAGTGGTTTAAGATTAGTGATGTAGGACTCCTTTATATGTGATACGCTGGCAACATTCTGCTTAGTTTTGCCATTAGCAATTTGAAATGTTAATTTAATTATAACAACTATTTGTAGCCCCTTTGTGTCTCATTAGCAGTGACTGTGTGACTACCATTATGTAGTTGATGTGAAGCAGACTGGCATGGGACAAAATAGTAGCCGCAAGTACTGTATGTAGCCAATAAATTGTTACAACTCACTGTAGAACCCCAAATTATATTGTTAAGAGTCTATTTTCAACGCATCTTTATGAGATGTGTTACAACAATGAAGAGGTTTCCATGCGAATGTTAATCTGTTGTACTTGCTAAACTTGACATCTGACTAAAATAGGGAGGAGCCATTGTTGCTTTTGATGATGTTCATGTCATTGGATGCAATCATATTGCAATATAATATGTGGTTAATTTAAAACAAAAGAATAAATAATACTCATTTTTTGTGGGGATCAAAGGTCATTTCAAGCCACCATGGGTCAAATTATGAAAACATTTTAAACATCATATCTCAAGAAGGAAAACTTGGGCAGATCTGCCATGTAAATTGCAGGTGTATCTCATTGAGTATGCAAGAATTCCATTGTCTCTGGTAAACGTCAAAGGTCATTTGAGGTCAACAGCGTCACATGAAATTCATGTAATTTTCATATCTTAATAAGGGAAACTTTGAAAGATATCATATCCAGTATGTAGTTGTATCTCATTGAAGACAACCATTCAAGGTCCTTAATGGAGGTCAAAGGTTATTTGATGTCAGCAAGGGTCAAAGTGGCCAAACCTTGTAGACATGATCTTAAGAAAGGACTCTTGTGCAGATCTCATATTTTATATAAATTATATGTAGCCTTTGACATAGATGCTATGATGTTAGATGCTGAAATAATTCTCATAATCAGATCATTGAAACCACAATGCATTTGTGCATTCTTTCTAGCCACCATATTTCATATTTCTCTTTCTCAAAACTAACCATTCTTCTGTATGTGCTTTCCATCTCATTCATCTCTGGTTACTTACCAATCTTAGAAGATAAATTTCATTTGTTTGAATCTTGTCCTTGTACACATACAGTAAACTTACAGTATACTATCTATAGTGAGTGTATTGTCACTGCACTAGAATAAATCTCTTCAGGAATTTGGATAAGCAAATAGAATGGCTTGATATTTGTAATTGTTGTGTGTCAGTGTTTTATTTGGCATTCAATGATTTTGTTGTTTCAGGAATTTCCCGGTAAATTTTCATGGTGTCCCTGGATATTTTTGTGATGTTATCAGGTTTTTGCAATTGATTTTCTTTACAAGGAAATAACATTTTTCCTCAGAGGAATTAAATCATAGAGCATATCTTTCTTTAAAGCTATGGTGTGCACAGGATGTTTGTGAATTGATTTTATAGTTTAACCCCCAAGATTAATTTCCTGTATTTGGATGCTGCTTGCATTCATTTGTTATTGTGTAACATTACTTGTCATTGAAAAGTAACAATACTTGAGGAGGGGTTGTAAAAGGTGTGTACAGAAGTGATCACAAGTAAAATAGCTGAATTTTTTTGTGGGGTGGGGGGAGGATAAGGAGAGGAGACCAAGAAAGTGAAGGAAGTGTAATTAGTGCATAGCATCAAACAAGTAGCCAAGGGAGCAGCTGAGTTCCCTTGAGGAGCATGTGTCTGTCCCTTGAGCATGTTTTTGGTAGTTTTTATGATGTATGCTATGCACCAAGCTATCTTGGTACTCTGTGCTTCAACTTGTCTTGATGGTATGCTTAGTCTCCTATGAACTTCACAATTTAAAAAGTACAAAACGTAGTTTTAGTCTACTTACAGTGTTCAACATGGTCATGGTACTCCTGCCTGAGTTGGTAAGTGTAGGCAGTTTAGGTGCTCAGGATATATCTTGGCTTTCTGGGACAGAATACAAGAGAATACCAACAGTGGGAGATAGTCAACACTGACTTGGCTTCACCCATCTACAGCTGCACCTGTACTTCTTATGCCTGTGGACATCTTCTTGTGACAGATCTATACAAAAACGTAGTGACCAAATGGAAGTGGTTGACTTACACTGACAAACAGGACAGCCATCAGGGTAGCTGAAAATGATTGGAGTGCACTTCTTTGACCACCAGCCATATTAAGTGACATGAACAAATGCCTGTGAGTGAAGTAAGGCTCTTCTGTGATGTTTAAAGTGATTGTGTGTGTACTGAAAAACCAAAAAGATAAGATTATGTTTGATCTTAACTTTTTCTTTATTTTTAAATGCAAATGCGAGGATGTACATGAATGGACTATGTCTTTCAATGAAGGAAAATGACAGTAACTACTTTGAAAAGCAACGGGATTGACATAGAAACAGTAAAAAACAGAAATTTTGAAAATTAATGGTTCTTCCTATAACCGCCTACATAATGAATATGCAACAGTACAGGTCTCACTAGTGTATCAAAACATACTACTCAAGTTGTCGCTCCTTGGTATGTATCGGGAATTGTAGTATTTGGTGAAAGGAAACACTGTATTTACAAATAACCTTCGAACTGAACACAACCTTGCCCGCGGCGTCAGTGATCCTGAGTTGGTAACTGAATATTCAATACTAGTATACTTCACATCGGTTTGCTCAAAGAAGCACACCGTTGATTTGAATGAAAACTGTCAACCACTACATTATCGTATTCTACACATTTTGTCTTTATGTTAGAAGAATTTGAAATTATATGTCAACATCAACCAACCGAAACATATTTATTTTCCCAGATTGTCTGAATGGTGTTATTAAAAGCCTTACCAAAATTTTGGAGATGAAATTTCAATGTTTTTGCCTTTTGCCTACGCACGCAATCACTTTAAGGACTGGAGCCAAAAGGTGCTCTAGGAAATTTTCTATGAGATAGGCAGAGATGCCAGGCCGCACCTGAAATTTTTTTCTCCCCTCTGATTGGTTAATGAGGCCATGATGAAGCTTCACCAACAACTTCCTGACAATGACCCTCAGATTTTCTTGCAGAAGAGCCAGACATCGGCCTTTTTGTGCTGGTACCCCTGGGTAGACTCATGTTTGATCATTTGCCACTCGCACTATTGCATCTGGTCGTAGGGACATACTCTCCATGGTGACAATGACCATGGCCACAGTGACCATGCCCACTGACCTGAACTCCCACAGAACAACATAAAAATGAGGTCGTGAAAAGGTCAATTTGTTTTCTCGTAATGAAATGCACACTGTAGGGCCATAATGCATAGGTGCTTTCCAATGCTGATTAGTTAGTTTTCGTGAGTCTGTAGATGGGGCCAGTCAGAAGTATGGTAGATCTCTCGAAGCGTTTTGAAGCAAAAAATGAATTTTGTGTCCTACAGTTACTTTGTTGTGATGATAAATGTGGCAGCTCCCTAGTGACTACCAAGGTATCTCTACTACAGTGCAAAGGCGATTACTCTTAGGAACTGATGTGTGATGCATGTTTGTAGGCCATACAAGCTTCATTATTATGTGCAGACTTTTTCTTTAGGGCTCTCACAGCTGTAATTTGCTAGTATATTTTTTAGAAATTGGGTGCAAAAAATTTGACATTTTTGGTAAAGTTGAAGACTCACAGTAAACTTTCAAAACCGCAAATGTGCCTTAAGAAGATATAATCACAAATTTGTCCAATTCGTAGTTTATCTCTTCAGACAACCAGGGAAAATTATTTGAACTTAAACACATCTCCATCACCAGGGAGAGAAAGATTGTCTGCCATACTCCCTTTTCAAACACACCAGTGTATAAATAAAATCAGCAAATTATCAATTTATCCAGGCAACCCATCAGCTGCAAATTATGCGTGAATATGAAACTAAATTCCCAAGAGATATCGACTAGATGCATAAACATGGAGTCACCAGAACAGGAATTGGTTTATCACTGAAACATCAAGTGACACTAAAATGAAAGCATCATTAATTTGTTGTGGGAGTGCGAGAGTTACATTTACAAGTTCTTTCCTAGATGTGCAGCCTGTATGTATAGTATCTGAGAGAGGAGAACTTAATGGGCAGAATTTGAGAAAAATTGAGAGAAAAAAAAGAGGAAAACAAAAAGGAGAGAATGAGTGATGGGTTTTGGGGAAAATTGGAGTGAGTTGGGATATAATAAGATAGAGGGTGAGCAAAAATAGGACAGGGTAAGGGGCTTAAGTGGCACTGAGAGAGGGTAAATGAAACTGGGTGAGGGAGAATGGGAATGAATACTATAAGGGAGATAGGGGGAACTACTGTAGGAGACTAGCATTGGAAATTTGGTAGATATACAAAATATATGGGTGATACATCCATCATGCTGTACCTCTCCATGGTAGCTGATGCACCCTGCCACTCTACCTGCTGTGTCCACTGTCCTCAGATTCATATTTCATTAGTATCAACCTTTTCGCTGTTCAGTAACTAAAGCTATATCCACACTGACATTTAATACGCAACCTGCAAGAGAGTACTTTGCTTTGATATTTACAGTTACTGTTGATGAGCAACTTCTCGCTAGATGCCTTGCATGTGAATGTTTAGGAAAGATCTCAAAATTTGAGGCTCTCACAATATTGCTGTGATAACAAAATACTATGAAAATGTCTTCTGTTTGATTACTTAATGTTTTTTACTCGCTGCTAAATCTCATACTGTTAATTGATGATTCTTCGCTTGGAATTATATTTTTTTTGATCACTAGTAAATTACCTCCCTATGAGGAGACTAAAATGACCTGCCTATTCGTGTAGACGTGTAATTTCTGCTTTTCTAGATATCAGTACTTTGCATTTGTATACATATTTCAGTTGTTCTCCTTGCACGCTGAACTTACCAAACTGAGGAAAGAGAATTTTGGAAGATAAAAACATTATGCATTGATCAATATTATAGAATGCCTACTGACATCTTGAGTATGTGAATTAGTAGTACGAATATATTAATGAGATGATTTTTAGTATGATGATGTATGTTGTTACCATTTCCTCCTCCAAAAACTGAACTCCCCTCAATTCCCTTGAGTTTATTTTCTGTTCACTTTTTTTTTCAGTTTTATTTTTTAGTTTCTTTTATTTCCCAAGCTGTGTGAGATGGCCAATTATGTCCATCTGATGCTAACAGATATAACTGAAGAGACGGCGGCAGCTTGCTGAGCTTTTTGTCATTATTACACCTAGATAGAGCTTGAACCTCAAAGTGTTATAAGCACAGAAGTCTATTGACAGTGGCAGTTGTATGGACCAGTATACTGTATGTGCAGTGCACAGACCTGAGTACCAAATATTATTAAAGGTGCTCGCAACAGCAACATCAAAGCTTCACAGACTACTACAGTGCTGTACGTCTTCAGGTTGTTGCAACAGCACGCTTGCCTTTGAGATATAGAACAGTGAACATGAAACTTAAAGAATGAGACTCATTAAGCAGATTAAAATATAGCAATTTCTCCTTGGTACTTGAAAATTAAAACAAAGTTATAAATGTTTAGAAGCTTTGCAAAGCTGTGACATTCAATTTGAAGTTGAGAGATTAAATCAGTGCAAGAGTAGTGAAGAAAAAAAAAAATCCTCAACCCTATTTACAAAATGGTATGAAAGTCACAACACATCTAAGGTTGATATCATTCATCTTCAGTTGTTTTCTTTTTGTAAGGAGCGTCATGACGTATATTACTTTAAGCCAAAAAACATCGTCAAGGGTCTTAAAATGAAACAGGAAATTAAACATTTGAGTGTAATGTTGATTGAAAAGTTTCATCTATACTGCTAGGATTGTAGCGATTTGGTTGGTTTTCGTTGATCAAGAGTTAATTTACATTTATTGACTTTTCAAGTGGTGGCAATTGATGTGGCCTGACAATTAGAATGGAGATGATACCAGTTGATAACCGGGTAAGAATATCCTGACTTTGTTGTCTATAACAATAGATCTGCAGTTCCTATGACACAAAGCTAACTTAACCTTTCCTGCCTATGTTGAAAAGTCATTTGGAGTATGTCATTGTTTTCTCTCTGGTGCCATTGTCATACAGTAGTTCTCGTCAAAACATTGCAAAAATAATTTCAGCCAGACTAAGAAAAGGAAAACATCTACAAATAATTGTTACATTTAAACATTTTCCTTTAACATTTATGCTACCTTTTGATTCATATTACATGTGAATAGCACTATGTCACATGTTATCACGTGTATTGTAATGGATACATTCAGAACAGAAGAAAGACACACACACACACACCTTATTGATTGGTCATCCTTTTAGTTGACATTTTACCACTTATCCAACTTCATGTTTGAGCAAGTCCGTTCTCTGTCTTGCTTTTAGGCTGGAACAAGTCAGTTCTCAGCCAATTTAAATGGCAGTTGCTTCACTTCACACTGATTGCTCTGTCAAAACAAATGAAGCTGGATGGACAAATTCTCAGTCACTTGAAACATTTATCCATGCAAGTTAAAGTGTTTGTAATGCACAATCTAGCCGTTGACTTAAGCAGGAATCTGTCCTCATGATTTCTTGTTTTGTAGTGGATATGTTCATTTTGAGTTCTTACTGTTTTGCCAGATGTAATGCCTAGGTTTTCATTTTCTTTGTCTGCTACTCAGTTATCCATCATAGTAACAAAAAATTGCAAGCATGCCTGTGCAAGTTAAAAAATGGTATTTATTTGAGCAATGCTCGATTAAAGGGAAATATTGTGTATGTTTTTAGGAAATATGTGGACAGCATGGAATGATAGATCATTAAAATAAAGCAGGACGGCATCCTTTTTTTTCAATAAATAAATTTCTTACCAAATTTTTAAAATGATTACGGTTATTTTCTTTGTATGCCATGTTTGTGCATTTTCCCTTTAATGAACGCAACAATTGTTTTTTGCCTCCTTTATTCTTTCTGGATTAATGTGCTCTCAGTTAGCTGCAGTGACGTTACAGTATTATCCCAGTCTAATGTCATGTTTTCATTTAAAGTAGTAGTCTGTTTGGAAGGGAAATTTACAAAAGTGATGCACTACCAAAACATCTTCCAAGCTTCTGATTTTTTTTATTAAGGTTTGTTATAAATTTAGATTACAGTTTGTTAGTATTACTTGAAATCTGATTTAATTTTACAATTTAAATGTAAACAGAATCATTTGATGCAGTTACATGAGTTACGTTCCTCACATCAGTATCAGTAGTGTATGTGTGTGTGTCTACTATCAGAGACTTATTTGCCCTCTGACAGGTTAGGTTATGATTGATGTATTGGTCTTACAGTCTGCTTACAGTGTTTAATATTAATGATCTTTACAGGGAACTGGTGTCTTCTTTGAAAAGCATGATTTATTTGGTTGTCATAGCAATTCTCCATCTTGGAAGGCTGTTAACTCTGACATTGTGGTTTTGATGGTAATTGTAACCTTTCAGAGCCTTGCTGGTGTATCTGCCTACACTCCAGGTGTGTGTGAATGTTTGGTATGTGGTTTCCTGCTTGGAAAACTATATACCAAGATGAGAAAATGGACTGAGTTCTTATTTAGCATGTAGTCATTTAGTGCAAGAAGCCCTTTGACTTTGGTGGAAGTCAAAGGTCATTTGAGGGCAACAAGGATCAAGTTCAAAATGTAAAAATTCAAGAATGGAGACTTCAACTGGGTTCATATTTATTTGGTAGGCAGGGTTCTGACTAGCCTTTTCCTCAAACTGGGTGGATCAACATTAATGATGATACATTCCAGAGTGACCCCTTATGGAGTTCAGAGTCAATACCCTGGCATTGGTCCAGAGGATGAGTTCAGAGCTGTTACACGGTTCAGAATGCGAACTCACTGCAACAAACTCATGTTCAAGTTCCCAGGTGAATGAAGGTTGGCTGCTTCTGTTTCTTGACCCAAGTAGTGTGGATTAATTTGATACAGTGTTCTGCAGTGTCTTATGTACACATGGTCATTTGCAGGGTTTAAAAAGACACTTTAAGTGAATCGTAGTCTCTGTGGTGGCTTTGTCAATGTGGTACTCATATGATATAAATATCGACAGTGTGGACTATCATGAATTTTAGCTGTGTAGAAAAGCACATGATACAGTTACAGTAATTGGAGCTGTAGTCAGGTATTCATACCTGTGTAGGCCTGTATACTAAAGATATCCTTTCACATCATTTTTTTGCTTTGAAAGCTTTGTTTGTATACAGTACCTTGTGTAGATTACTAAAAGTGAAACAATTGAAACTATGCATTGCCATTTTAGTACAGTGTTCTGTTTCTGTTCTTTCAAAATGCACATTTCAATTTTCAAACTGGGCCCACTGAGAAGGAAAATGAAATTCAAACTGGACCCACTGTCTACTCTTGGTGAAATACCGGGCCGAAAACCCTGGGCTTGTGAAGATCAAAGGTCATTTTACGTCAGTGGGGATTACATGACAGACATGTTGTAAAGTAACAGTTCAAGAGAATCTCTTGATGTGACTAACATATTTAATGTATAGGTGTATCACGTTCTGTTCAAGAATCCTGCTTGTGGTGAATTTTGAATGTCTGTTCTGGTTTGCCAGAGTCAGAGTACCAAAATGCTTTGAACATAATATCTTATGAAGATAATCTTTGATTCAGTATGCAGGTGTACCATGTAGAGTACAAGAAGCCCATCATTTTTGGTGGAGGTAAAAGTTTGTGGTCAACCAGTATCAGATTGCAAAAACTCATCTCAACTTCTCAAGACAGAAAGCTGAACTGACTTCATTGCTAGTATGCACGGTGTGCCTTTTTTAGGGCAAGAATCTTCCTCTAGTGTTCTTAATGAAGGTCAAATTATATTTGAGGGGTTACTTGGAATCGTTTACGATGAAAACTGGTAATCATCAAAATATATCAGTAATTAAAGCTTGGACTGACACGCGGTGTGTAGACCTGTGTATTAGTTGTTTTTCGGCACATCTCAAAAGTTATTAAGGAACCAACATGTGACAAATTTGAACACTTATAATAAACAGTTTCAAGACAGGAGCAGGGGTAGATCTCATGTGTGGCACACGTAGTGTCTATATCAGTGTGGTAATGTTTCCTGTAACCTACGTAGTGCTTTTAACTTATATATTGGTTACTATTGATGTAATTCATCAGACACTGATTACATCATCAAATCTGCATTACACTCTGGTAGTAGCTAATGGTATTCACGTTGGGTTGGTGCATGACTGACTGGGTACTGTCACACAAATACCATCAAAAATTGGATCATTGCTTTTATCATGGAACTCCATGCTTTAACACATTCTAGCACTGAATTATTGAATGTAAAAAAAAAAAGAAAATGAAATGTCTGATACTGTTTCATCAATTTTAACACATTGCATGTCATAAACGTGTATGCATGAATATGTGTACTACATTTGTAATAAGGATTATCCAGCATTGCTACAATATTTGCAAGTATTTGTGCATTTAATGTAGAGGGACATAATGTTTGAAATTTCTCTTATGCTGGATAATATTTTTCTTCTCTTCCAGATCTCAAGGTGTAGTAAGGAGTCCCTTTCCACCGTCAATTCCCTTTGGACTTGTGTTCGTTTTTAAATAGTCAATCTCTACTTTACTGAAAAAGCAGTTGAGTTGCAGGTTTGTTTTTAGTATAAGATAAAATACTGCCACAAGATGAGTGAATCAGAAAAAGGAGAGAATTACAAATCGGAGGAAAATGAAGATAAAGATGGACCTGCAAGCAACGGCGTCTCTGGTGGTGACAGTAAAAAATCTGGCACAAGGTATGATACCTATTTGATTTTCTTCTCCTTAGTTGTCCCATGGCTTTTGAATATAGTTCATCTGTTGCACCGATCATAATATTTATCCAGATGGTTGATAAGTCTATTTTGTCCCATTAGTTGGTAGCTCTATTTCTGGTTGCTAGTTACAGTAGATTGGACTCTGATAGCTTGAGTTTCCTTCAAGCTTACAAACTTTTATTTCCTTACCTGAGGTCCTTTTGGAAGTGCCACAGTGTTTGAACATGGTATATATTTTGAAGTGACCAGGTTCTCTGTCTTGGGTGTGCTCCTACTTTGCCAAGAAATGTTAGGTCACAGGTTTGCATTGCGTTCAACAAATCATATTGTACAGTTTGTATGTCAGAATGCTGCAGCCATATTCTGACAAACAGATGTAGAAACGGTGGAGTAATCAGCTGGCTCAATGTTCCTTTGAGATATTCCTACTCCTGTAAATGCCTCTTACTTTTGTAATATTTGAGCCAGTATGTACAGGGAGCAACTGGATATACATTAGGCTGGATGAATGGGAAATCTCTGAAGGGGTTTTACTTTAATTCTGCAGTAGTAAGAGTCTTTGTGTCCATGTGGTGCAGTAGTGGTCAGCAGTGTATATGTAATAAGGCAATGACTAGCTGTTTGTGAAATGCATATCAGATTTATCACATTCGTAACATCAAATATATTTCAGATCCATGGGCGTGGATTTGATATTGAAAGTGGGGGGTGTGGCGTAAGTCGGTGGAATGAAAAACGATGTGGGGGAGGGTGAGCGCTGGCACTACTATCCAAATGGAGCACCGCCATCGGTTGACGTGGAGCATACAAGAAAGATTTGGACTATGCAAACCCCCTCCCCCCACAGATGGTTGGAAACGGCACTTCCTGTGTGTTGTAAACTGCATGTATCCAGCCTTTAAATAGGGATCCTATGTGTGCAATTTTCCAATCATGAGGAACATCAGATGGCTTGAGATAATACGTCATCCGTATTAGGTAATACGTTCCCCCCCAGTTGACAAGATGAAAACTTAGCACCCTTCATGGGGTCCAGGAGCAAAGCCCTGGCGGGAGTCCAGGGAGTGAAGCCCTGGGAGCTCTGAGATTTTAGCATACCTCTGGGTAAAGAGTTTAATCCCTGGATAGAACATGAAAACTTACAACCCCTGGTGAGGTCATGAGGCAAAGCCTTTGGGGGTCCAGGGGACAAATCCCCCAGAATCTCTGAGGTTTTAGCATGTCTCTGAGTGAAAAATTAGATCAATGAATTTCCTAAAACAGAAAGGTACTGCAAATTCAAAATTATGAATATAAACAGGTAATAGACATGTTTGTGAATTAATATGTCAGGCCACTTAGCTGAGTGGGGGAAAACTAGGGTGACAAAGGTTGTGATTGGGAGGAAAATGCCTTCATGTCCCCTCCGTCCTTCTTGATCCTGCCACTGATGTCAACTCAGTCTGTTAAGCTAATTGACCTGTTTATGGTCATTGGCTTCTTATGGTAGAGATTTCCTTTTTTGGATGAAAAATTGAGAATCTGCTGGATTATTGTATCAATTCTGTACAGTGCAGGTTCTGTGTACTTACTGTACGTGGGAGGTATATATTACTATAATGTAAATTAATAACAATGAGGAAATGGAAAGCAAAATTTTGGTACAGTCTCAAGTAACACTAGCTTATACAGATGTGTTCATGGCAAGGAACCTTTTACTTCCCATTAAAGTGGTTAATATCAGCCACCTGTGTCCATCTAAGGAAGTGCAGTGTGATGTATGTTGACCTGTAATGTGGACATGCCTGATTAGATGGGACATGTACAGGATGGTGCTTAACTATGCAACGCGGAAAGGGCAACAAATTTTGTCGTCTCATCGTAGTTTGTCTCAACTTATTTTGTTGCCTCATTTGATTTTCTTTTTTTTTTGGTTTGTCTCATTCAATTTTATTATCTGAGTCAATTTTGTCTCCTGGTAGTTTGTCTCATTTACATTTGCTTCATTTAAGGTTGTCTCATTCAAGTTTGCCTCATATACAGTTAAAGTTGTCTAGTTTTAGTTTGCTTCATTGAAGTTCGTCTCACCGCAGTTCATCTCATTTGAGTTTGCTTCAGTAAAAGTTTGTCTCGTTCTAGTTTGCTTCATTAAAGTCAGTCTTACAGAAGTTCGTCTCACTGAAGTTTGTCTCACTGAAGTTCGTCTCACTGAAGTTTGTCTCACTGAAGTTCGTATCACTGCAGTTTGTTTCATTTGAGTTTGCTTCAGTTAAGTTTACCTGGTTTCAGTTTGCTTTAGTGAAGTTCGTCCCTCTGAAGTTTGTCTCACTGCAATTTCTCTCATTTGAGTTTGTCTGACATTGGAGGCGCTATTCATCAATTACAAAATATAAACGTAGTGCGGGAACTTGACATTTTCTGTTCACTCTATACGCTGAGTCTATACAGGCCTTGACTTAGCTTATACTGTAGAGATGACCAAAATCTTGCAATTGTGCAAGCAATTCTCACCACACTTGGTTATTCTCAGTCTGTTATCAAGAATTTTTAAAGAGAAAGGGGTAAGCGTTTACTCTTGACATTTTCTAATGTCTTCAAACAAGAAGGATTTCTATTTTCACATTTGAGACTGAACCGACATATTTTCAGCAGAAACATTGACCTTGACAGAAAGTAAATCACTTGCAAAGGCATGGAACCTACTGTAGTCCTGGTGGCATCTGCATGTGATTTGGAAAGTTAAGTGCATGTACTTTGCAAAATTGTTTTTTTTTTTTTTAAATTTTTGCAGACAAAATACCAACATAAGCGTATGGTATCAATGATATTTCCAGCAGAAGGTAAGAAGGAAAAACTCAGGGGGAGAGGATAGGGAAGCCCCTCAGCTTCCCTTGTATATTTGCCAATGTGGAAGAGGATAAAGCTAGCCCTATACTAACTCACCCATTACTAATTGTATTTCTGATGACTTGGTTTCATTACCCCCGGAAGGCAAACGTGCATGTTTTGAACTTTTGATAAGTCTTCTTCATGCTTGTCCTCTAAATGCAGGGTGAGTGAGTGGGTGAAAATGGCAGGTTGGTCTAATTTTGCGATAGCTAAAATGTCCATGCCATAATTAGTTTCTTGTGTTTATTCCCTAACAAACCTGTTTGAGTAAATTATTGGCAAGAATGAGAATTTACTGCTATTCAACCTTATCAGTACTGTATGGACTCAGATGACAGTTGGAAAATCCGACAAACAGTTGGAATTCTCAGTGAGCACATTTTATTGCATAAGAAGATGCCAAATATTGCACCAAATTGTGTCTAAGGTTGCCTGGTAGTTGGAGATTTCTCACAAAGAAAACAAAACTGTTATTCTTAGAAAGTACAGGTAGTAACTGTTGAATTATAAAATTACGATTGCATAAATGTTACAGATAAGAGCTATCCAAATTGCCACCATTTTTCCACAGAATGCTTTTCTCGTTACTTGAAAATTGCAGACACAAGATCTCTGTTTGTAGGTTCGGAGCTAAGAACAGGCATGAAGTGAAGTTTCCACTCATGTGGGGTGGTTTGTAAAGCCAAAAATTTTGGGGTATGCTCTGTGCCAACCAATCACCGAGCCTAATAGTGCTGTTTTCGTGAAGACTTGACACCCTTATTTAATTCTGGACTCCCGCCTGATAAGACATTCCTATTGTCCGAAACTGTCAGAGTTGGATCGCCACTCAATTGGAAAAAAAATCCAGCCAGTTGGAATTTTTTACCTTCACACACCCCTAAAGATATGACTTTATCTACAGCCCTGCATGCAAAAAAGACTGCTTATTGGCACATGCCTGGGCAAATAGTCATGTACTGTAATATATGTCTATATCTTCACATGCATGGTGAATAAGCACTGTCT
The DNA here is from genome assembly GCA_021234535.1 of Stichopus chloronotus. Lineage (NCBI taxonomy): Eukaryota > Metazoa > Echinodermata > Holothuroidea > Aspidochirotida > Stichopodidae > Stichopus > Stichopus chloronotus. Next base: position 24,038,116 of record CM037831.1, on the reverse strand, counting down.
ATCCATACGAAATAAGACTCATTTTTTGCACGAACACAGGTGAAAAGACACTGATATACTGTCCATCCAGACGTTCGGGTTAATAATGGAGATTAGTCTTCCATGTACTTGTGAATTAGCTTGTTTATTCGTATGCGTACGGATGAATAGATGACCAAATGGAAAATGTCATGCTTCATGCCATATCTATATTTTGTGATTTATTTGACCAATGGCACCTCAAACATGAGACAAACTCAAATGAGACGAATTTCAATGAAGCAGACTGAAAGAAGGTAAACTTAACTGAAGCACACTCCAATGAGATGAACTTCAGTGAGACGAACTTCAGTGAGACAAACTTCAGTGAGACAAACTTAAATGAGATGGACTTTAATGAAGCAAACTAGAATGAGGCTAACTTAACTGAAGGAAACTTAAACGAGACAAACTGCAGTGAGATGAACTGCGGTGAGACAAACTTCAATGAAGCAAACTAAAACTAGACAACCTTAACTGTATATGAGGCAAACTTGAATGAGACAACCTTGAATGAAGCAAATGTAAATGAGACAAACTACCAGGAGACAAAATTGACTCAGATAACAAAATTGAATGAGACAAAGCAAAAAGGAAAGAAAATCAAATGAGGCAATAAAATAAGTTGAGGCAAACTACAATGAGACGGCAAAATTCGTGCCCTTTTGGCGTTCCATGAGGATATACACTTGTATCCATAAGGGCATTTATACAGGAGAAATTAATTTCATGAACTGCAAAACACTCACAACATAAATGTATTCTAAACTTAACTTTTCTTTATAAACTATGTCACATTGTATGTTTGGTCTTTTTTTTTAACCTCGGTGTGTTTTTTGTTCTCTTTTTGTAATGCCATCCCATAGATTGACATAAACCTTTTCTTTTATATTCTTGCAAGGAGGGACCTATTCATTCACATCATTGCTTAGTGGAATTAATATGGTTGCCTACAACTTGTAATTAAGTGGCCTTGTGGCCTGGCAAACTGTGTTGTTCAAAAATAGATATGGTGTGAATATTGTGATTTGTTAAAAATTGTAACTACAGCAAATATCATTTCATATAAGTGACTTTGCAGCTATTTTTGGTTTTGATGAAAATTGTTTTCTATGAAATCATGAAGGTGTGGATGTGCACATGTCTTTATGTGTTTGTGTCATGTAATGCCATGCTTAAAAAAATCATAAATTTCAATTCTAATGGAAACTTGGACTGATGTGGTGTGTGATATACATGTACAATATAAGAACCCCTTTATGTATGTTGCAGGTCAAAGGTCAACTGAGATCAGCAGAGTTTGAACCTAGAAACCTTGTTAACAGGAAAGTTTGGAGTGAAGGCAAGATGCTACATTGGAAAACCACATTGAGTACAAGAGCCTTATGTTGTGCTGAGTATAGGTCATTTAACGTCAGCAGAAGTCACACTGTAAAAACCTTGTAAAGACAATATCTTGCAAGTTTTAAGTCTGATCTCACATGTTTTTGATGGACCAAACTGTCTTTTAAGAAATGTTGTCATACCTCTGCATTTGGTTCAAGTCAAAGGTCACTTGAGGGCAGTGGACATCAAGGTGGTGAGGAATTTGTGAACACAGTACTGTATTTCAAGAATTCAATTTTTGAACTGGTCTCATACATATAGTACATTATGGTGATCAACCAACACACAGTACTGTAAGTGTGAGAACCCAGTATTGTTTTTGGTTGAAGTCATTTAATTTGTAAGTCAGCCAAACTCTGGCAACCTTGTTAACATATTATCTCAAGAATAGAAGCTAAAGCATTAGAGCTTGGATGTCTGTCATGCATGCAAGAATATTATCAGAAACTTTTGAAAATGATGAATCTGTCAGTGTCATATCGTTGATACATTGTATTGTACAGCAAGGTAGTCTGCTGGGAACCCTAAATAGTAAGTAGGATTTTTGAAGAGTTTTTAACGATTCAACGACTGATAATTGTCACCATAGACCAAATCAAATGATACAGGGAACATAAGAGAAACATAAAAATTCAGTGACGTAACACTTCCTTTGGTGTCGTGATTGAGGTATTATGTGTATTCATGTCCTGTGAGTAAAACACTCAAAAACCCTTCAAATGGATTAAGTGTCATAATTGAACAACATACTACAGTACTTAATGGCCATTTGTAGAAGAGGCCTATATACATTACTGACAGATATTTTTTTTCTATAGTTTAGTAAATGTATCAACAGTTGTAGATACTATTTCCAATCATCCCTGTCCAACCACATAACATGTTGATGACTATTCCAAGTTGGGTTAGTTGGCAAGCGAATTTACAACACAGATGTCAGTGCTGTTTAACCATGTGCAACAGAGAATGAGCTATTAGACTTGTTCAATCTACCATGAAGGAACACAAAATTAGCTTCAGTATGTCTAACCACAAAAAAGAAGCATGCAGTATAACATTGTTACAATATCACTCATATAAAAATGACTATAGTGTGTGGTGGAGAGAGAAGATATCCCCACAGTGTACAGTAGGTGCATTCACTTTGATGAAGTTTATTCCAAGTCAGCTTATTTCTTCAGTAAAGTACTTTTTTTGTGATTTAGTCGACTACCACCCAGTCAGCATACATTTAGTTTCTAGGTATCTGATTGTGGAGCAGCAGAAAACTCTTCAAAGAGTTCATTGATAGGTTCTGTAAACTATTTGTTCCAAAATCCTGAGTCTTCCTGGACAAGCTAGTATACAGTACAGGGCATGCCAATTGCTAAGCAAGCCAGTCTGAATGATATTGCGCTGCCAGTAGGCATCAATAAACTTATCAAAAGTGTTTCCGCTGTGGCATGAATTTGATACAGTGACCTAGCAATTTGATGCACTATTGTTTACAGGCACAGTACAGTCATGTGCTCCTGAAATTTACAGTGGGTAAATTTTTTTCATTATTCAGTTTTTGACCTGATGGATAGTTTCCAAGAGGGAACACTGATGAGACTTTCTTCTCAAATGCCATTATTTGTGTAATGACCAAAGCAATATCCTATGTACATGGAAAACAGATTCATGTCACTTGCTACTAGTACAGAACATAATATATAGAAACAAGAAATCAAACATTATGGTTACATTAAATTTTAATTAACTAGTTCTATTTTAAAATACAGTATGATAATAAATTGAAGGTTAGAATAAGGCTGTACAATTTAAATACTTTTGTACACATTTTTTGATTCCTTGCCAAAGGCAGAAGGAATCTATGCGATGGTGATGTCGTGTGTGTGTGTGTGTAAGGGTGTGTGTGTGTGTGTGGGTGTGTGTATGTGTGTATGTGACACTTCTTGTAAACACGATTATCTCAAGAAGGGTAACCATGACTGATGTCATACTTGGTGTGTGGGTTGTTCATATTGAGTAGATGATCCCTGTTGTTTTTGGTGGAGGTCAAAGGTCATTTGGGGTCACCAGAGGTCAAAATGTGGAAACCTTGTAAACACGATATCTCAAGAACGGTAACTGTGACTGATGTCATACTTAGTGTGTGGGTTGTTCATATTGAGTAGATGATCCCTATTGTTTTTAGTGGAGGTCAAAGGTCATTTGAGGTCACCAGAGGTCAAAATGTGAAAACCTTGTAAACACGATATCTCAAGAACGGTAACTGTGTCTGATGTCATACCTAGTGTGTGGGTTAGTCATATTATGTAGATGATGATCCCTGTTGTTTTTAGTGGCAGTCAAAGGTCATTTGAGGTCAACGGAGGTCAAATTGGAATAACCTTGTAAACATAATATCTCCAGAAGGGTAACTGTGACTGATGTCATACTTACTGTGTAGGTTGATCATATGAAGTAGATGATCCCTATTGCTTTTGGTGGAGGTCAAAGGTCATTTGAGGTCACCAGAGGTCAAAATGTGAAAACCTTGTAAACGTGATATCTCAAGAACGGTAACTGCGACTGATGCCATACTTGGTGTGTTTGTTGGTCATATTGAGTAGATGATCCCTATTGTTTTTGGTGGAGATAAAGGTCACTTGAGGTCACCCTGAGTCAAACTGTAAACACATTGTAAACACAGTAATCTCTAGAAGGGTAAGTGTGACTGATGTCATACTTGGTGCGTGGGTTAGTCATATTGAGTAGATGACTCCTATTGTTTTTGTGGAGGTCAAAGGTCGTTCGAGGTCCCCCGAGGTGAAAATTTTCTAGCACATTATCTCTATAAGAGTAACGTTGACTGATGTCATACTTGATGTGTAGGTTCCCCATACTGGGTAGGTGATCCCTATTGCTTTTAGTGAACGTCAAATGTCATTTGAGGTCACCAAAATAAAGGTTATTTGGGTTAAAGGCTTATTAATGTGGTGTTTCAAGACCAGTAACTGCAGTTGATCTCATACTTGTCATGTGAATAATTCATGCTTGTTATAATATAACCATGTGGCAAGGAATCACAAAGCCTTTTGGCTTTCTGGTTCAGGTGTGCTTTGGTTCCAATTCATGCCTCTGATGTTGCGATGTCATTCAGCGAATCAAAAGTACTCATTGTATCGATTATGAAAGTGTCATATCACAACAACACTTAAGTATAGTATTATGTCTTGGGTTAACATCATGATTTTGCTCACATAAATTCCTTGCAGTTTGCACCTCTTTTGTGATGTAAAGTACTGTAGGTGCTAGCCCACAATCCTTGGCAATTTTATAGACAAGATTCAAATTTATGCCTAATTGTGTTAGCATGATTTGTGGCTGTCATTCACTGCAGCCTGGGGATTCTTCTTTTCATTCTGTTTCTGACCATCATATGTTGCTGCACTTCAAGACTGCTTTACCTTGGAAGTTGATCTCAACACGATCAGATCAGGATCAGATCACACCAATTTGGGATCAGTGGTTCTGCATTTGTACATGTGATCTTCCATGGTGAATCAGACCTCTGCAAATGATCAGTAAAGAGGTAGTTACCAATGTGAGACCATGATGTATCAGATGCAACAGGTTTGTGCAACCTGCACATTTGTGTATCCACGAATATAACAGTGCTAGCATAATGCTCCTGTATAAAATTCACTTGATGTCGTGCAGAGAACCTCACATTATAATTGATTTACCTATGGAGTAATGGAGCTGAATGAAGAAAATCCTGCTTTCTTGGGGTGTGTAACTGACTGAAACTTTCACTAGCCTTAGACTCAATTTGATATGCCTCAGTTTTGATTGATAAGATTGCATACAGTTTGCACTGCCTTGAAATTCATTGAAAACTTGAACTTTCCAGTGATGGTGCAGATTCTTTCTAACTTTAAAGTTTTCATATTTTTTGAAAATTGGCAAATTAACCAAAAGTGCCAGTGTTTGCGCAACAGTAACTTTATAATAGGTACTATTTCTGTTGAAATGTAAAGTTCTGTATGAGCAGCACTGTGTATCAGTGCATATGCATAGGCCAACAACATGTATGAACCCCTGGAAATTGTATGCATTATGCAAGACTACTGTAGCTGATAAAAAATATTAGGGGAAATATTAGGGTCTGACTTCAAAGGTCTGCTTGATCTTGGAACATTGTGATCCTCAGAGATTTCACATTACAAGTTTGAAATGCTGCTCAGAGATTGATGGTTAGGGGTTAGGGTTCTAGCCCCTGCGGACTACAAAAATTCAGGGTGGTTGGTTCATAATAATAGTCATTGAGTGTAATGTGTGTACCGTGTCAATTTCCTGGTTCACTTTGTGGAATTAATGTCAAAATAGGTTAAGGAGAGTCTCCCATACTGTAAGTTTGTGCCAATATTTGTTTAATTTATCAGCTACCCTGCTGAACTTTTGAAGGGATGCAATAAATGTTTCTGTCAAAGTGCCCTCTTTTTGTAGAGTGATACATTGGTAACCTACTCAGTAAACCTGTTTAAAAAACCTCAACCAAGAACATAAATTTTACATAATGTTTTGCTCTTTCTCTCTCCAAGTCGGGGTATAGCTTATCACCGTAACAGATTTGTGGTAAGAAGTTGATGGCAAATGTCAAATCTGTCAGAGGGTGTCCCAGTAGGGAGAAAAAACATTTTCTTTTAATTTTTCTTAAATGTTGAAATCCCGTAGATAATATTGTAATAGAAGAGAAACAGAACCCAATCAAAACTTTCCCTCGCAGCAGGTGAAATGTCAGGGTAAACATGAACTTGTTGTGTGCACCCATAGAGAAAAAGATTTGTTGTTTTTTAAGAAAATATTTATTAATTGCATACTAGTACAGTTTACATAGCCTACTTTCAACTATATTGGCTAATGGCTTTTACGATGTGCGAGACTAATGTCTGCCTTCATACTCAAATGTGTGTGGATTGTATATAGTCAGTAGAATAGTCCTTTTGATTTTGGTGGAAGTCAGAGGTCATGTGAGGTCACCAAAGGTCAAACTGTGAAAACCTTGTGAACACATTATCTCCAAGAGGGTAACTGTGACTGATGTCATACTTCGTGTGTTGCTTAGTCATACTAATTAGATGATCCCTGTCATCTTTGGTGAGGGGCAAAGGTCATTTGAGGTCACCAGAGGTCAAACTGTAAAAACTTGAAAACACAGTATCTCCAGAAGAGTAACCATGACTGATGTAATACTTGGTGTGTGGGTTGGTAATAATGAGCAGATCTCTATTGTTTTGATTGAGGTCAAGGGTCATATGAGGTCACCAGAGGTCAAACTGTAAAAATGTGTAAACACAATATCTCCAGGAATCTAACCTTGACTGATGTCTTACTTGATGTGTAGATTGTATATACTAAGTAGAAGGTGTGGTGGAGGTCAAAGGTCATTTTAGGTCACCAGAAGTCAAACCTTGCTAACACATTAACTCCAGAAGGGTAATGTTGACTGATGTCATACTTAATGTGTGGGTTGGCCATACTGGGTAGGTTATCCCTTTTGCTTTTTGTGGACGTCAAATGTCACGGTCATTTCAGGTCACCAAAATCAAGATCATTTTGGGTTAAAGGCTTGTGGTGTATCAAGAAAAATAACTGCAGTTGATCTTATACTTGTCAGGTGGATAATTCATGTTTGTTATAATATAACCATGTAGCAAGGAATCACAAAGCCCTTTGGCTTTCTGGTTTGGTATGGTGGTAATTGGTAATGTTCATGGTTTTAAAAAAAATTAGGCCTTTTTTGGCTGTGGCAGAATCTCCTTCCTCATAGTTTGGCAGTAAGATCAAGTTTCTTTTGGAACTACAGTATTTCCTTTCTCCATGAAATCAGTCTCTTTGTTTAACAGACATGTATAATGAAGCACTTCTCCTTTGATAAAAACTTTTAAAGATGAGACAAGTGGGTGTGTAGACACTGCTGACTTTCTTTCCAGGTGTTGGTAAGTTTCAGGTTTTACAGCAGGTGAAGGGTTAAATTTGAGGTGCTATAGATGCATTATTATAATGTGATTAACAAAGCAAGTGTATGTTGAAAAAATTGAGTTACTCACCTTTTCTCAAAGTACTAAAACACTTTTGGAACAGCTCACTTTCTCTTTAAAATACAAAGTAATGGACCAACATAAACTACAAAGTAATGGACCACGTGGTTTCTTTGAACACTGTAGTGTACCACATATTTATATCAGATTTGAAGAATATGTACCATAACTGCTTATGCCACTAGTTGATACTTTGTTATGATTTTGTTTTAATATACTGCTTCTTACTATGTGGGGAAGAAACTCTTTCACTTTTTTGGTAGTGGACCGACATGAAGGAACCTGTGCTTGGAAAATAATACTCAAATAATATGATTGGTCTTTGAAACTTCATGGCTATGAGTATGCATAATGTCAGCAGTGTCTTTCTCTTTTATATAGTATTTATCAATAATGGAAATGTGTACACTATTTTCTCCCAATTTTCCTCATACAGTAGGTATCCTTTCTTCTAAAATTTGATTTTTTTTTTTTACCTTGTTTTGTGTACACAGAGAAAGAGACAGATACAGAACTTAAAGTCCAATATTGTAGCTTCAAGAAAAAGTAAAAATCAATTTCACTGTTGGTGTTGTAATTTTTCACCCCAGTACAACCAAGTTTGAAATATGCCCAACTATCTATCCTTCTTTAAAATATTTGTGGTATTATCGGTTGTCATGTATGCCAATATTTGACATTGTTGCTAAGAAGTACTGTACAGTAGGTGAGTAACCTTGTTGTTGAACAAACAATTAGTTCAAGATGTGAATTTATGCATTTTCACAATTTCATGTTGTATCTTTTAATAGATTGAAAACACACAAAGAAGGGCTTTGGGACCATTAGAAAGGGGTATAAGCTTGATAATTAGTAATTTTTTCTCTTTTTCTTTTTGTTTCTCCTTGCATTTTAGGGTATTTAAGAAGAGCAGTCCAAATGGGAAGGTAAGTTAATTTTGCTCAATCCTAATTAAGATTTGTTTGGAATCCTCCATGTGCTGTAGGTTTACATCAACAGTAGGTAAAGTGATGGCCAAGTCATTCATACTGGATGAATGTTAGATCATTGGGTATCCTCAATTAGAAAGGGTATGAAAATGTAAACAATACCTAAGTAGAATGTGTTTCCTCTGCTCACATTACAACATACAGTTGACTTTTTTTTTTGATGCATTACTTACTCTTGTGTTTGTGTTCGTCTCACAGGAGTATGAAATTTAAGTGTCCAGGAGAGGCCAATCTTGTATTTTTTTAACATGTCATGTTATTCTATTCGAAATGTAATTTTGTGGTAACAAGTAAATGCTTCCAGAAATTGGATGCAAAAAGTTCGCCAACATTTACAGATCTTACCTTACTGTTTGTGAAAGACGAATACATGTCAGGGATAGGACTCAGCTCATGTTATGACTGGTAGGAAAAGGACAATTTTACTGCTAACCTAATATGCAGTTAGTTATTATTCTTCCAAAATTGCAATAAAAGGTTGTTGTGTTTTGCAATCGTGATATTGCAGTTCGTTAGTAAGATACAGTACAGAGGTTTATGTAGTGATGATGCCTCTAATGGTGATGCCTCCGATGGTGATGCCCCTAATGGATTGTAATGGGAGTGACACTTGCTTTCTCTGTTCGTTGACTGGCAATAGGACACAAATGCAAATCAATATACCCAAGAAGATGAATGAGATGGGAGCAGTGCTTTAGGTTCCGTATGATTTCTCATTCAGACACTTGTCCAATTACAATGCACAAACTTGAGATGAAACTGAGTATGATGTTGAAGTAAGGTCTAGACTTCATGACAAACAATAGCAGTGTACCTTAACATTACACCAGTTGGTATCAGCTCTGCTCTTCTGACATACAACACCCCCAAACAATTATAGATTGATCTCACCTAGGATCCAAGGTGTTTTGTTGGTATTGTTATTTGTGGGTCTTACTTTTGTTTAATGATTGGTTGTAAAAGACATCTGAAGGAAAAATAAGTGTTGGGTGTTACTGATTGTAATTGATTACAGTGGAATACATGGAAGTTTAATAGTGAACAATCTGCATGAAGATTGATCAGAATGGAAGCGATAGTTTGTGGATGTTGGTATTACAAATGCAGTCACAGCTGGTCAAGAATACATCTCTGTTGTGCTGGCTAATGGTTTGGCTACAGATGATGTATAGACAATGCAGGGGATTTACAGTGTCCTCTTGGAAAGTACAATGATGAAGTTTAGGGTAGTCTTGTTTGGACCCTAGTAATTTGGTATCAGATGCTCCATGCTTTTTTTTTTTTTTTGTGCAGAGCTTACTGCGCCCTCTGCTGTTCCTCGCTGATTTCTACTTGACACTAGGGTCTTGTAAATTTATTCCCAACTATCTTAACTTTGTCTTTATTTTGTGGCTGATTTGCTTTGAAAATGTGAAGAAACCAATCAGTTTTGATAATTTAGTTCACTCCCTCAGTTATAATGTTTATGCATGATTTCTGTAGGGAGAACAACCAATCAGGTGAACAGTGACAAGCACTCCTTGGAGACTGTGTGAGTGCTCTGCACATGGGAACCAAGTCTTATGAATAAAGATGAAGTGTTTTGCACGGGGTTACACCTCATTTTGGACAAATCTCCAAAACGTTTGTATCGAACAGATCCTCGGATATGTGTAACTTTGTTGGGTGCAGAGTTCCTGTTTGAACAGCTTATAAACAGGGCGTAGAGTAGCAGTACAGTGTGATAGGTATGTTATGAGCACTGGATGTGGAAATACGAAGGAACCGAAGATACAAATGTCTTGACCAAGACTAAATTTTAGGATGTAACATAAGCAACTACGTATAGGATCTGATCAATCTTTTATCTACTGTGGCCCTGGATCAGTAATTAATCAATTGATCAATATGTACATGTAGTGATTGACTGTATCAGTATATTCTGGTAATGTGCAGTTCAATAACAATGGTGTCAAAGCAACATTTTTCCAGAATGGTTTTTGGACATTTTCACCTGCACAGGTAATAATTTACAAATGCTCTAGAATGTGAACACTATGGCCTGCCAGAATGGTAAAATATGTAATATTTCATTCATTATTCTAATACCATAAAAGTTTTGCGTAATTATTTCCAAATATCCTTTCCAGTCGTAAAAGATGGCCGACAAAGCATTCTTTTCAGTAGTATACCATTTTTACAAAACATATTCCCAAATTATGAGCAACATAATGGGTACAGTACCATTGCTGTTTTAACAAACAATTAAAAATGGCTTTCAGCATGGAATAATTTAGTGTTTAAATTTTGTATCTGTTGCATTTTTGGCTGTTTTTATGCCTTTGGGAAACTATCAGCGAAAATGATATGGAATGCATACAAAAAATTGCTACAGATGTTTTCATGTGTGTAGCTTTTTGACCTGTTTGTGTTGCAAATTGCGATGCCATACTTGATAACTTTATTTTGTGGCTTTCCGTACACCTTAACAAGGTGTGTATCATTCATAAATGTCACATTCATTTGTGTTTAAGCAGAGGCTAGGAATGTTTTTTAATAATTGGATAACTTTTCCAAAAAGTTTACAAAAGAAGAGACTTCAAGATGATGGCATTGTGGTAGGCTGAGGCATCAATACAAAAAAAGGGAATTCAAAGTCTGAAACCCTTTGAACAAAATCTGAAACTCTTTGAGCTCAGGTTAATTTTAATGGTTAAATTTATTTTTCTTATGGTCTGTGTTTTCTTCTTGTGTAGATGTGATGAGGTCACAGGTTTGTGGGAGTCAATGGGAGCCAGGTTATGTAACTCATGTCTATCAAATCTGGTCATTATAGAACACCCAAGTAATAATAAAATAATAAATTGGAGTGTATCTCTTACTTTTGTAGTGATGCAGTATTAATTAAACTTCAGAGCAATATTTCACTTCAAAGCATACTGTAGTAGCAGTATGTTAGAAGGCAACACTGAAGATGCCTAATTACTGAACAATGTGCAAATATTAAATAGATAGGATTTCATTTCGTAGTTCCCAAGAACTTGTTAATGCCTCTAATACTGTGTGCTACTGCAACTTGCAGTCACTGTTACTTGGTACTGTAAATTGGAAACCCTCATAATTGTCAAGGCGTAAGCATTGTATAAAATATGTAATAATGGATTTTGAGGTTGCTAAGGTGATGAAAACTTGTGACCAGCTTTGATATATCTCCGTCGTTGTCTGTAGGTGTTGTTATAAATTCATTTAGTCGCTGTGCCTGGATATAGATATTAATTTTCATCAACTTTCACAGGGTGTTTGCTTTCAGTCCAAGGGTGAGAGATCTAACATTGGACTTACTTTGATATGAACACAGAGAACAGGAAGATTTATTAAGTGTGTTTACCTTTGTTATCACTAAACAATTATGTAGTTACTGCATCTTCGTGTGGTTTTGCTATCATATTAGTTTCTAAATAACCCACCAACTAATCAACGATCAAAGTTATACTGTACTTCAATTGACATTGAATGTGTCTACCACACCCCCTGGTAGTCATATAGCACTGAAAAAATATTGCAGCGCTGAATGGTGATGGTGTATATCCATCTTGATCAGATATCAAGAGAGATGTGCAATGAATGTACTTATTTCACCCTCACTTCCTGTCTCAGCATAACAAATGCACTCCCACCTACCAAGCCAAGAGCACTGGTAGACTTTAACACAACAGTTGAAATCTGTGATGGATATACCAGTGCCTTTTTCAATCTTGAGATTGTGTTTGATGTTTTTTTTAATAAATGAGATGTTCTTTTATCAAGAATGATAAAAGAGATAACTTCATCTTCAAGTATCTGTTAGTTTAAACAGCGCTATATTAGTAATATTCAGCTACAGTATCTATGCTATCAGTGGTTATTTAGGTATGGGTGGTATAAATAACTATTTAGGTACCTGTAGTATCAGTAATTATTTGAGACTTGTGCACTTTCAATAACTATTCAGGTATCTTTGCTGTCAGTAACCACTCAGGCATATGTGTAATAATTTCAGGTATCGATACTATCAGTAGTTACTCAGATATAAGTGGTAGATCAATAACTGTTCAGATATCTATGGTATCAGTGACTATTTAGACATGTGAACTATCAATAACTATCCAAGTATCTATACTGTCAGTAACTATTCAGGCATATGCATAACAACTATTCAGCTATCTATACTAACAGTAACTATTCAGGCATATCTATGCATAATAACTGTTCATCAGGTATCTACACTGTCAGTAGTTAGGTATGAGTGATACCAATAACTATCCATATATCTGTGGTATCAGTAACTATTTTGACATGTGAATTATCAATAATTATCCAAGTTATCTATACTATAAGTATCTTATTTCAGGTTTATTCATAATAAATATTCAGTTATGTATATTATTAGTAGTTATTCATGTATAACTGATATCGATGACTATCCAGGTATCTATGCTATCAGCAACTATGCAGGCATATGCATATTAACTATTTAGGTGTGCATCTGTACTATCATTAGTTATTCATTTTTGTGTGATATCAATAACTGTCCACGTATTTATGCTATTGGTAATAATGTAGACATATGCATAGCTTAGTAACTATTCATCTATTTGTCTATACTGTATCAGCAACTACTCATCCTATGCACATAAATTGTTCAGGTTACTGTGTGTACAATGTTCAAGTTATAGCTATTTAGTTGTATGTGGTATCAATAACTATTAAGGTGTGTGTACTATCTGCCACTATTCAGCCATCTATCCTATCATAAAAATTTTCAGATACTAATTAATTAATTAAAGTCAAGTGATGGTTCTATCAAGGTACATGTACCACAAGATACTGGTACATGTTGTTACAATGTATAGGTAAGATAGTAACTAATTTTAAAGCCTATTCATCCTTATTATTGTAATCCACTGTAAGATGTTTTAAACTGTTCAAATGTATTATTTTGAATATTTAGACTTGATTTTGAGATAACTGTGTTCCTAACTACATTGTTGGTATGTAACTATTCAGCTACCAGTATTAACACAAACTCTCCAGACGAAGTGTTTATGGACGTATTGTTACTGCTTATAATGTATCTGTTCAATTACACACTATTTATATCCGTATCTTTGTTATTGTAGACTTTTAAGATAGCCATTATATTTCTGAAGTTCACGTACGTATTTGAATTCTTACAACTCTTCAGGTTTTTCTGCCATTACAAAAGAGTAAAGTGTTTGTGTGACAACAAACCAGTCAGGGGTATAGCATCTATCTTATGTGGATTACCCTACCAGCAAGTACAGTCAAAGAGATCCTATCCACATAGACATATGTAAAGTTCCCTCAGTATGTGTGCAGAATTATGATGGCTCAGACAGAGAGAAAAAACATAGCTGAAACAAGGAAATGATCTTTGCAATTCTCATACCTCCAAATGTATGTTAAAACCAAAGGGAATTTTATCCTCAGCTGTAATTTTAGCCCCAAAGAATGAGAGATACTGAAGAACATCACAGATTTCACACATGAGTTATTTGACTGAGAGGCCAAGCAGTCTACCAAAGTTGGAATTGACACAGCAATTCTGCATGACTAGATTGAGGCATGTATCTCTCCAGACTGAAATGTGGTCGCATTCATGCACTGTAAACTCATTAAGTTCATTGCTACATCAGCAGCATATATATCCCAAGCTAAACTAACCAATCCCCCTTTTTCAGCCGTTCTCAGTAGCTCAGACTTGAAGCTTCTCATTTAATGAACAATATACTACCACATGAACAATTAAACTCTTCCTTTAAACCAATTCCATGACTTAAAAGAGCAAGGTTGAAATATTATTGGAGAGTTTCCATTCTTGATATTCCATGCTGTCTCAATTATATTATATGCCTGTAAATTTAGTCAGTGTGTATTGATTGTGAATTTAAATTCCATGTGAAATAGTTACTAGCTAATCCATCATGATGTATGTATAGTGATTATTGTTTGGGTACAGTGCTTGTGTAGTCATTCACTGTGTATCCATGGTAACTAAATGTTAATCAACACTTAATATAAATAAAAATCATTCCAATGATCTCACTGTGTTTCATATATGTTTTTTTTTTGCTTTAATAATAACTCCTATTTGAAGTAAGGCCTCTCAGTGGATCATACAAGTATATTTCAGATCACTAAGTGAAAATCTATGACTTAAGTCTGATTATCCATGGTTTGGTTGGAACTGTCTGGAAAATGCACTTTTGTGAGGTTTGAGTTTACATTTCCATCTGTCTGCATCAAGTGTTTTAGAAGTTTTGACACTTGCTAGGCATGAAAGGAAATTTGCTCTTCTTAATGTGGAATTATGATACTTAGACTGACTATTTAACAATTGATGGAGCTTTAAGCCATTTGCATTCATGTTATGAGTTCTATCTGTAATATTGACACAAAGGCATTTCAGGGATTGCAACCATGTTTCCAACTTCAGTAATAATCCACGTATGTGGAGAATACAGTCTATAGCATCTACATGTAGATTTGATTTGCATATTTATAACCCAACTTTTTCATTTGTCCTTCCAATTCCTTAAGAATGCCCAACATTGTAACAAAATATGATAATTATTTGAGCTGGGGATGCAGATATAACTAAACGATTATATTCTGGTTGCATGATCAGTATATACACCAGTTAACTGCATTTTATGATCTACTATGTCCCTACTTCATGTTGGTACACTTGATGGATATATATCCGTCTTATAGTATAGTCCCATGCACAGAACTACATTACATAGTGCTCAGGCAATCAACAATGCACCCTCTAACGATTCTTTCCGTGCACAGCAACTGTTCTGACACTACTGTCTGTTCGCCAATGGGTAGGACGAATATATTCGTCTTCATTGAGTGGGTTGATTAAGTATGTGGAGCTCTTCGATCTATAGCTTAACAAACAAGAAATATATTATTAATTATACTGCAATATCTTCAATATATCATCTATTGCATATTCATGAATATTACTTTTTGATTTGACCGTGAAGAGTGGATGTTGATTTATTGCAGGATCAATCTTACATCGAACAGACTTTTTAGGTCACAGCGGGTTTGTTCCCAGCATGCATCATTCTTCAGATATGCAGTATTTTGTGATCTACCATGCTATGACACTTTTTTTTCCAGTGATGTGTCAATGACTCCTTGGTTGTTGTCAATGCTGCTTCTGCTGCTTCACCCAGTCTTTTTTCTCGCTGCCTGCCCCCCCCCCCCCCTCCATCTTGCTACTGGTATGGTATTACACAGTATATCAATCACCCTTATCATAATTATCTCCCAAAGTGATGAACATTGATTTTTTTTTCTCCTCTCAGCTGTCTAATTTTATGTCATGATAGAGAAGATACATACAACATAGAACTGTAATTTTTTGCTCACACTGCAAGTAATGAGTTGCATTTGTGGGTTGAATGCTGTGGGAGTGAGTTGTTCTGAGTTGTGTCAGGTGATATGAAGATAAAATGTGTGAATGCTGTACTAACACTGATTAAAACTAGACAGATTTTTAAACATTAACCTCAGAGCAGTAGTTATTATGTCATTTATCACCAAAAGCTAGGACTAATTTGTCTAATTGTAGTTGAAATGGGTTTGGAGTGTGTGAAATTAGACACACTTATTATTCACAGATCTGTTAATTACTGTCAACTTTAAAATAATGTAAATTTTTTAACTGTGACATTCACTTAACCTAAATCCACCAAGCAGGTGTTAGTTTAATAAGTAATTAAAGATAGATCTATTACATCAGTTCTTACTGTGGTGTTTATGAACAGATCTAAATATTTTGTCCAATTAGCTGCCATCTTATCTGTAATATTTACTGAAAATTAAGGAATAAAGTAAGGTTTTTGCATGACCAATCCTCAGCCTCATGTCAAGTTGTGTGATCATAGTATTACTCTATAAATCACTGCTCTGACCATTGATCACCTCCTGAATAGAGCAGGGTTCCTGGGGGGGGGGGGGATGACCTGTCCTCTGACTAGAAATAACCAACCTGTGATATAGTGATCCCCCTAAAAAGACTCATGCCCACTACAAAAGTTCCACTTGACCCAAAAAGAAGGTTGACAGTAGGCTACTGCCATTTATCTAAGCAGAAATTGTCTCTTAGTGGCACACCAGTTTGCATTGACATTTATTTGATATCTCAGTTATCGAAAGTTTCTTGAGGAGAGGTTGAACCCAATCTCCTCCCATCCCTATGTGGTATGGCTACCCCCCTCCCCTATGTTAAACGTCTGTGGAGAACATCATGCAGATATGTCTACTTTGTCTCCCTTACAAAATATAATATTTTCCAAAATACTGTATGCTACCTTTAGTACTAACAATGAACCACAAACTACTGCATTATGGCTCTTTCTGAGATTTCACGGAGGCTTAATTTCAGGAAAAAAAAAAAGAAGACAAAACAAAGGAACTTCTGTACATTATTGAAACTGAATGGTCGTGCAGTGTTTTGCTGAGTTAGGGCTTCTAGTGTTATTATTCATGAGGTCTTTTCATCGTCTACACTGCTTGATATTATATACTCCTGATTGTGTTACTGCCTGAACTGAGAGCACACCTGCTCATTTTAGCTACAAGAGAGAGAATGTCATTGGCTTACAGAATTTTTTTTTGTTTATTGATTGAGAACTGCATCGTGGTGTTGATGACACATTTTGGGTTTTAATTTACACTTTTTCAAATACTGTGGAAAATATTTGATGTGGAAGCTTTGCTGAAATCTTGCCATATGGATGAACAGATCTCAGCTGGCATAAATTTGTTGTCATATTTTGAAAGCACGAAGCAGTCAGTCATTAAAATGGGAAGAAATTCATAACCAGGGGTGATTTAAATCCAGTATAAGTGGTACTATCATGGGTAAATTTGGTTGGGATGATCCAGTTGACCATGGCAGTGAATGACCCTTGACCTACAGAATCAGCATTCAAATTTAATATGCATTGAAATGGATCCCCTTTATTTATGCAGTAGTTTTTATTGTCTTCTTTGCTTTTATTTATGATCACTGATGGTGTGATCCATTGCATCTGGCGTAAGAGATGTTGTCAGCATCTCTTTAGATGGAGATGGAGATCTGCTGTCTGCACCAAAGGTAAAACTTGTGATAAAAAGAATAATGAATAAATGTTTTTAGTATAGGAATGAGAAACTAGAGCAAGTAAAATTTTTAAAAAAAAATTAAAACTTAAAGCTTAGTAGAAACTTATGTAAGATAAACCATGAAACATTACAATGTTTAGCATGGTAATATTTCTATATTGAGGAATTCTTGATAACTGAAAGTGAAAATTACTGTGTGTTGCATAGACATGTGTAGTTAAAGTTTGCTTATAGAAAAAAGAAAAACTGTCCACAAAAAGTACAGAAGTAATTACCAGTGATGTCTCAAGAGAGTGCAATCAATGTTGATGCAATGGCTATCTGTATTATGAGCCATCAATAACTGACATTCGTACCAAAAACATAAGCTATTCTCCAACACTTGACAAATTCTGTAAAAATATGAGACATTTATTTGACAACAGGAAATCACACTGAAAAATGACACAGTATGCAAGTATCTGCATACTGTGCCTTGCAATGCAGTGTCACTGTAGTAGCGGCATGTTCCAGTTGATGGGGAAATGCAAATGCAGAGTAAAACATAGTTTAAGTAGTTGTCCAACTAGGCTCATATGTTGTAATTTCACACTTCAAGCTTATTGACTATAATCTTTGTAGTTGATACCTGAGAAGTAGTATTAGTCGTAACTTCCATGACAGATGCTAAGACTTTCTTTAGGACAACCAGATCTGGTGAGGCATTAGCCCAGTGCTAACTTTATTTAGAATATATGCAGACTGAACACAGTTTCAGTGTTCTCAACAGATTTTGAGCGGATGGGGAGGGCTTCCACATATCATATGAAGTACGTACATAATCTATAGCAATTGCTGGGGAGTGGTTTTAGGGAAGGGTGTGCAGTGTCACCTCCAAACATTTTTGAGGTGCTAAATGATGGAAAAATCATGCCACATGAGGATGATATCAGAATAGCATATCATCATTTTTTTTTTTGACAAGCAGAGCTTTTTCAGGTGGGCAAGTTGTTAGGGGTCATGGTCACTATTTCAGGCAAGACTGTAATTTTCATTCTGGGTGGGGGGGGGGGGGGAGGAAGAAGGCTGTCATTACAGTTCCCTGTGAATAACACTGCATTGTAAACAACTTAGTAGAGTTGAGTTGTTAAATATAAAGTTCAACGATATTAAGCACATCTCTTTTGGTCACACACCTTTGGAAAGGATAGCCAAATGTCGATTTGTGTGTTGAACAACCAATTTGAAATTTGCTAAATTATTTAATCGCTGCACTGCATCCAGTCAAGACTTTTACATGATTGAAGTTGTAGCTCACTTTAGTTTTAAATAATAATTTCACATTCATTTTGCTCTGGTCATCATTTAATATCTGTGTTAAAGGTGACTCTGACCATGGAAGATTTGTGGGTGGTCTATCAAAACAAAGGCTTTGTTTTATTATTTTTATCACTTCTGCATAATTATGTTTTTATATCATATTTGTATTACTTTTTATTAAGTGTATTTATTAGTTTACCATAAGATTTCCAGTATTAGTTTCAAGGGATGAATACCATGTGAAACTTTGATAGATAATGTACAAGTTACATCTGATGTACAAAGTACATCAAATCTTTCAGAATAGTCCCTTCTCTATTGATTTTCTGATTTATTGTTTCATTAGTGTTAAATCCTATCTTGAAGCAGCAAGGATATTTCCTGTTCCTGCATTTCCAATGTGCATCAAAGGACTTGTCTATACCACTTTCAATTGTGAAATGCTGTAAAAACTACCAAACAATGGTCTATTTGTTAGAGAATAAATAAAAAGTTGACAAATTTAGACAAAACAATTTTAGCACAACTGGGTCCTAAAATACATGTATGGAACCTTCATGGAAGTAATCACATTTCATCTGCATAAGAATTTAGCCAAAAAAGTAAATCTTTGGAAGAAACATGGTGCAGATTTTGTTTTCTAGGTTGGTATCAAATGAATTAATGACAACGGCTACTTTCTTTTTTTCAAACATTACATCATACTTTAATGTTACTCAAAATTCTGCATGTACCACAAACTGTTGGAATCCTCTATCCTTAGCAGAAAATAACACAGTGTTTAAAATAGGTTGATATTTCTATGCAGCTTGCCTAGTGCACCCGGCACCTGGACTGTGATGGAAGTGCTACCCCCTTCCGAAAGTTGAGGGTCACCCCCAAGAAGGGTACGACCTGTGATGGAGTTAAGCTTGACTTTTTGTGGTTGCCTACCCATCCTAGCCTCCAAGGTGTATCTAGTGTGAGCTGTTTGTTTCTTTGGCTTAGGGCTCTGAGTGGCCTGGAATGAGGCAGTAGTCTAGGTAGACAAACAGGGACCCCTTAGGTCCAAAGGAAAGCTACTGTGGTCCCTGCTACTCTTGTGAAAACTCTTGAGGCTGTCAATAGGCCGAAGGGAAGTGCTCTGAAACGTAGTCTACTCCTTTGTAGCCAGAAACCTAAATTGTGTCGGGTGGATCATTACGTGCAAGTATGCCTCCTTGAGATAGACACTCATAGTCCATGCCCCGTTCCTTAACGTTGGCAGGATTATTGAGAGGGTTTCCATCTGGAAGTGTTTGCAGTGGACATACTTTTGATTTAAAGGTCTTAGGTTTAAGATGGGTCAATGGACCTGTCTTTTGTGTTTGTTAGGAAAAAGTAGGAGAGGAAGTTTGCCCATTTGCTCATTCTCCTGTTCGCCCAAACAACTGCCCTCTTGGCCAAGAGAACTGCAGTTTTTTACTCTAAAGCCTGTTTTGCTGACTGCCCTGCGGACAGTAGTCAACTTCCCTCCATGCCCAGCAGGGGGGCGCGAGGTGAACTCAATTTGGTAGCCATCTGTCACGGTCCGGGCTACCCAGGCCCAGCCCAATAGTTGCTCATTGATGGGCATATGTTATTGGTCTCCTCCCACCTCGGCCTGGTGCAAGATGAGGTGGTCACTTGTAGAGCTGGGCGTTCGACATCAATCCGTTGGTGGGTTGGATGCTGTCAGTCCTATTGGTGGTCAAGGAGCCATGGCTTCTGTTGGACGAGCCTTGCCATGAGTGGGAGCCTTGTCCTCTGCCTTGGCCTCTGTTTCGCCCTCTCGACTGGCTTCTCTGGCCTCCTCTGGATAATCAGAAAGCTCTGCCTCCACTACCACTGCCACCACCATGGTTGGACTCCCCTCTTGCGTTAGGCTGGGAGCCGTTGTCTGCAGCCTCAAACCCTAGGTGTTTCCTGTACAGTGGATGTCAGCTACATTGGTTTGTGAGATCCAGTGAGATTGCTGGGCCCGAACTCAGACCCTCTGCTGTTGACGACTCAGGAATGGAGTTCCCGTTGTCGAATGCGTTTTCCTCTTTCTCTTGGTCCTCTCTTTCATCTAGGTCTGTATGTGCCATTGAGGCCTGGCAATCTAAAAGTCTTGTTCATGTCAAAGTTCCTCCCTGTAGAGTCTGCCCATGGACTAGGTCTGTGGGTCTGGTTCCAGGGCCGAAGTCATGGCTAGCACCTGGGGCGTCTGATTCAATGTGCTTGGGTTGGGGGGTGGTCCAAATCGTCTGGGGCTAGAACTGTTGTTGGGGCCGATGGCTCTGTCTCTCTCTCTCTCTTTGTTTGGATGAGCGGGGCCAGCAGGTCAGTGAGCTTAGCCAGCCAGGCTGGCTTTTCGTCTTCTCTTGATGATCTTCTTCCCCTTCTAGGTCTGTGTCTTTCCTCTGATTCTGAGTCGGAACTGATAGCCACCCTCCTTCTTGACCTTCTCTTGGGTGATCTCAAGGGTGTTCTTGACCCTGAACAGGACCCTGATTTGGAGGAGCTTTGGGTCCGGTGGCATCCCTCTTTGTCTGGGACCAGCTGATCGCTATTGGCAGGATTGGGGTCAGTCTGAGAACCTGTCTCGTGTCCGGATCTCGGGTCTGGTTATGGAGCCGGGCTGGGCTTCATGGAGCTGGGTCCATGCTTCCTCTTGACATCTGACTTTCCTTTTGACGAAGGAAGACCTTTCCTCTTTTTCCCTTTAGACGGCGGGGGTCAGGATGACACTGGCACCGACTGGGGTATTGCTGCCCTATCCAGGCGCTCTTGCTTCGGTGGTAGGCATTCCTCTACTACACTCTCTACCTCTTTTACCTTGGATCGAGTGGACTGGTCCAGTAGGGACTGTGGATCTGGTGTGGCAAGTTTATCCAGTTGGGCTTGAAGTTTATTTCTCTTTCCCTATAGCCATGTTGAGTTCTGCCCACTGGAATGGGGTGAAATTAATACAGATGGAACATGGATCCTTTTGAGAGCAGGACCTACACTTTGGACACTTCTGGTGCTCGTCCTAGAGCCTTCTGGGTCTGAACATCGAGCAAGACAAACATCTGAGAACTGCCCTAGAAGCCATGCTGAGGGGATACGTTAAGGAAACCCGATCTTAACAGATGTGCCCATTAATTCTGCCAAAATTCCCGTCCGTAAAGGCTGACGAGTTTTGTGAAATTCTGACAGACAAATATGTGGTACAAACTAGGTAGCATAAAATGCAAAGTACAACTACGTAATAGAATGTGAAGGTACAGAAATGCAGTATACAGAATACAGTAACAATGTACCAGGCCTGTAAACAATGAACCAAGCCTTCCAGTATCAGCATGAAGGCTTGCAAGTCATTCTCAAAATTGATTGGAATGTGGAACAATTACAAGAGGCAAGGCTTAGAGCCAGAAAGAAGCCTCCCGGTAAGATCGGGAAGGCTAAACCTGTGAAAAATTCAGAAATGGCAGTAAAGCTACATTAGTTAATGAAATTGTGCAACTGCCCACTGTACCCAAAAAGGGCGTGAAAAAACAAGTTACCAGGATTAACAAAACACATGGGAATTTTTACTGAAAAAGTAGAGGATATTTAGCAAAACAGTGAAAAACTTGTGGAAAAGATGGTTAAGACAGCCCAAAGCAAGCCAAGGACAACCAGATGCATAGGGCTTTTCCTTCAACTTTCATTTCTGCTACAGTAGAACAGTGCAGTGTTTGGCAAACATGGCAGCTGACAAGAGTTTGATCAGAAAAATGAAATTAATATTGTCTCAAAATATAAATGTGCTGCAAAGTGTACTACATCCATTTCTGATATTTAAATGTACAAAAGTGCCTCATGAAGACAAACATAAAAGATCAATAAAAAACCTTTTGAAAACATAAATTGTGAGACCCTAATGTGTTGAGGTGTACTGTATGGCATATAGCCTAACTACCTCTTCAATTGTGTATTTCATTTTCTCAGTGAATAGCAGACTATTTTGTAAAATTTGCACGTCAGATTATTTGAGAGAACATTTAAATTATATTTTACTCTTTTTTATCAATCTTGGAGGCCAAAAACTATTCAGATTCAAGGTTTGAATTTTAGAACTGCACAGTGTAAGAATCAGCTTTACTCACCACATGTTTTCATGGTTGTTATGATAGTGCTCATTGGAAATACTTCGTTACTTTGATATGAATTTCACAGGCTTTGTCAGAGTACAGTTTATCCAGGTCATCTTGATTCTTTTGTGGAATTTTGGCTGTAAACTTCATGACTTGACCCAATAAATTCTAGAGTGGCGCCTAAATAACTCAGGCTCTGAACGGTGAACATTCCTTTGAGGGTTGCCAAGATTCATTGCATTGACATGGATACCACAAACAGATGTTATGGCACACAGGAAATTATTCAGCTTTGGTGTCCTGTGTATCATGTTTTACATCCGAGTTACAATAGTTTCTGTGGTACGGAATGAAAAGCAAAGTCACAGAATTTAAAATAACCTTTTTTACACTCATTTGACTGCAAGAAGTTTCTCCACAGTTGGTAAATTTTGTGAATTTTTGTAGGAGGGTTCCAGTTGTGTTCTTTGTGATTTTCCACAAAATCCATGGCCTTGCCTACAGTATTGCACTCGTAAAAACTCAGCAATTCAGCATTTTAAATAGGTCACTGTATATCTGACCATGCAATACAATTTCTAACACTTGATGAAAATGCTTCAGCAGTTCTGTTTCTACCTCTCCCTACATCAGGTAATGCTGTAGGCTGAGGTGAACAGCAGAAAACAAAAGGCTAGTCTATAGTGCAAATAGCAATAAACCGCAGACAGTTGTATTGGATGATATTGATTTTATGTCGTCACGATAATTTATAAAAACCAAAAATTATTGTGATAATTCATTAATTACAATAATTATTTTTCCCACTAAGATTGTAATGCGTAGCCTAACAATAGCATACGCTGATTTTCAGCGTACACTGATTTTCGGCAGACGCTTATCATCGGCATAGACCAATTTTGTCATAAACTAATTTTCAGGGCACACTAATGCCGGCTACCGATGAAAGTTTGATCCGACAAAAGTCATTGATATTACTTCAAAACTTAAATGCTCCTCAAAATATTATAGGTTATGTAAACCAAACTTATATGACATGAATTATTTAAGTTAAAATCTACAAAAGTGTTTTGTGGAAAAGAAGTAGGAGATAGTTGTGTAAACCCTTCCAAAAATTGAAAATAATCATGTCCTAAGGTAATGAGGAATAGCGAAGAACCTGATCATCTCAGTCATTCACCATAGCTACCAGCCAACTATTTTTAAATTTGGGACTTCAGGTTATTTGAAGAAATGTTTATGTTATGTTTTGCTGTTTTGTTTATGGTACTTGCAGCTTAGCCGTTTTAAGATATATGGTTTGAATGTGTCAAGATGGTTTCATTGATGGTTAACATTGGGCCAATGTGCCTAACATGACATATCAGTTGTACTGCCCTTGTGTTTCCATGACTAGCACTGTAGTCAATGCTCATGGGGATACTTGGGTAGTTTTGTTACACACACAAACATTTGTCAAAGTACTGTTTATTTTTTACATTCTGTGACATTTTGGCAGTATCTTCGAACAAGTTTTAGTGCTTTCATATTTTTTCGTATTTTATTTTGCCCTATCTAGTTGATAGACTCCCTTTTTGCTCAGCTAATTTGACTAGCCAACTGTAATATCAAGTACAGTACAATGATATCTGTCAGGGGTAACTTTAAAATCCAACGATTGATTTTGTGGCAGTGACTGATATTTTACGTCAAGTTTCTTTAAGAATTCTTCAGTCAATTGCATTGGACTGTTTTGAACACAGGAAAACCAAAGGTTTGGTGTTTTGAGCAAGTTTGAGGAAATTATTGTAAAATTCATTCTTATTGTTACTTTAGTATTACATATTCAGGATTGTACTAAATGGTAGGAAGGATGGAGGTGCAAAAGTTCAGTGTGCAGTGTTTGAATTGTAACCATTTTGTGTAGCAAAAAACAGAAACGACTCTCTTTATCAACTTTTAATTTTCTGAAGCAATTTTGCCTGACAATGAATGTGACTAATTATCAGCTGTTACTGTAGAGCTGATCATGATGCTTCTCCTCTATGTGATTTACATGGCAGTATGTATGGTTCTGTAACTCTTGGTTTGCGTATTCTTCTCCGAGGTTTACTCAGAAAAATTTGCTCCCATGATTTCTGACAAATTCATGTGGTTTGTGTTGTTGCTTCGTTGTATTGCATTTTTGTTTGTGATTTTTCAAACACAGAAGCTGTTAAGCGCTTTGCATCCATCACTATGCATTTGTGCATTGCAAGTGCAAGACAGTGTGTTGCATTTTATGTGACACCAGCTGGTGCAAATGCTGTCAGTGTGTGGGCAGTAGGATGCTATCTATTTATGGAATAATGTGGAGAACAACCACTGTAAAGTGGTGAAAATTTTTTGCAATGCCTAGGCCTCATTTGCCGCAACAGTTGAAGGGTCTAAAATATGCATGGCCTATAGCAATTATGGGGCCTCTGAAGCTATTTCCATGGTTACAAACATGTAGCAGTCACATATGGAAGGGTAAGCTGTACAGAGTATTTGAATTTGTGGAAACGGAAAACCTGTGACTGCCATAGGCATTTTCAAGGGGCTATGCACTGTCGCTTTAGGGCGGCTGTAGGTTGTAGCAAACATGGAGGCAGACCCAAGGTACTGTACTCACAAGGCCCCTCGTAGGAGGACCATGCAATGATCATGTGGTGAGACACGTTACTGCTACACACCTGGACCATAGAGGTTCACTACACCAGACAATTTCACAGTTGACATTGTCATTACAGAGTTTCAGAGAGTATCGCAAGTTTTGCACAAGCTTCCCAAGGAGAGAGCAGCAAAGGAGATGGGGAAAGGTGGGGGGAGGGGAGGTGTGATGGAGAAGGATAAGACCAACTTAGTCCCTGATGACCCAGAGGAGCAACTATCCAGTTAGTTCAACTGCACAGCAAACGCACCATACATCCAACGTATGGTCGCCATGGAATCACACTACTGCATGGCTACGACATGACATTCGCTACAGTGAATGTAGGAATGAGAAAATGTTATAATGTTACAGTTGTATGGTGACCCCTGCTTCCTGTCAGAGATAGGGATAGGCCCTGGGGCAACCCTGAGGCCAACACAGATTCTCTGATGCTGCTGCAGGTATCTCTCTGTTTTGGGGGGGGGGGGGGCAGAGCTATGGTCTCCAAAATTTAGCCTCCTGAGAGCAATCGTGACTTAGGCATAACAGCACCAAAGGTAGTTCAGATTTCTGTCATACTTTTATTACCCATTGGGAACTTGAAGCTTGAAACTCATTGGTTTCAAAGTATCTTTCGTCTCATTTTTAAAATTTAATTTTGATCACTTTACCTTCAGACCTTTGAACCAAAATGAAATCAAATCTGCCCTCAGTTACCACAGCAACTAGTTATTATGGTCGAGTGTGGTTGAACTATGTGTTAAATATTTGTAATGGCAATATGATCAAATGTATAGTGTTTAACTCATCTCAAAGTATGTGCAGTTGCTGGTAATTCTTGCCTTACATGTTTCAGCTACATTTCTAAGCTACAGTTCTTTTTGCATTAGACTGTGCAGTGTTAAGAATTAAACTGTGGAGTGTAATGATGCAGAAGTCATCAAAAATACACCGAGAGAGACTCATTTAAGCTACTCAGCTTTCAAAAAGAGGCTAATGCAATTTGTAAATCCTTCAAGATGCTCTGAAAGATCTTCATCTGTAAGTGTTAACTTCACCAATTGTAAAATTAGAAGCTTGTTATGTTCAACAAGTGTGGCCTCTTCCTCCTCCTCCTCCTTCTTCTTCTACTTCATCTTCTTTGGATGAGTGAGATTTATATGTCATTATTAATCAGCTGCTATCCTCTGAGTTGGATACTTGGAGAAGGTTTCTGCTGCGGCTAGCTGCAAATTGATCGTTATTTAGCTGAGAATCGTGCTAAGCCTGTGAAATCTTACATGAAGTGAAACAAAATCTATGCATAATTTGACATTTTACCATATTGGAATTGATTGCACTCTCTGCTTTGTTGGCCTTGGTCGTGTGGTTTGCCAGTAGTTTGTACCGAGCAGTTCACAGATCTGGATTAGTGCATGCAAACAAAAATCAGGTCTCCAATACCGCTAAGAATTTAAGAAAAAAAAAATATCAAAATGAATGTTGGAGTTACCTTCTTGTGGAGGAGATGATGCTTCAGCTATCAAGCTATCAACTATCATCCATGGCTAGTATTGATAATAATGTATAAACTTACGACTTTGAATCCCTACATCTTTTACACTCTTACTATTTCCATTATGAGTTAATTGTCATACAGTGTCATGGACAAAACAGCAAGAAATTCATTGTTCCATGTCTTTAAGGTGTCTGAGTCATGACATAGCCTGGATCATAGATGGTCATGATTCCTCTTGGTCGGCTATTTGGATTCTATGTTATGCTCACATCAGGTTACCGCTTATTATTCATGTTTGGTCATATCTTAAGTCATGTTGATCATGACTGGTCATGTTCAGCTAAGCTCAGGTCATGACTAGGCCATACAAACATGGAGCAGTGTTTTGAGCTCTGTTTGGAGTGGTATTTGGAGCAGTATTCGGAGCTCTTTTTGGGGCTGTGTTCAGAACTGTTTTGAGTGGAGTGGTGTCTAGACTGCTGGGAGTCTGCTAGTGCTATAGGTTAAACATGTTTTTAGATTGAGTCTTGATAATTACATTCTTGTGATATATCAATCATAAGATTTAAATGAAAGTTGGGAGGAACGAGGGAATTGTGTTACAGTAATTTGTGCAATTTCCATTTTCTCCTGCAAGCTTCCACTCAATAATATATCTATGTCATCTTGGATTCCATTGAGAACAGTATGGAAACAACTTCTTTGTTTTCTGTCGCATGGACAGTCCCCCAACTTTCTTTCTATGAATCTTTATCAATCACCAAATCTGAGTGACTGTTAGTTGTGTACCATTAGCATTATTGTATCAGAACAGTGAAGAAAAAAACACTCCCAGTGTATTGACTGCTGTCACAATTTGTTTTATGTCATCAGCAAGAACAGTTACTATTTGTTCTATCCAAGGTTTTGCCATAGGAATATATCTATATATGTGTCAAAAACTAGAGATATCTCGTGAAATAAATTGAGTGTCTGTTCCATAACTAAATTACATTTCCATTGTACCTGGAGCACTTGGAGGTGTGATTTTAGATTGTTACCTTCAAAATATTGACATACTTGATCAAGATTTTGTCAATTAATTTAAAGTCTTTTGTTTTTGTGATTTTTTTTCTGTCAGTTGTAATATGCATGATTGCATGCTTCCCTTTTATTTCTTCCTTCATCAATTGCTTACTACATGAGATCCAGCTCAGCTTAGCCTTGTGTGAGCTCATGTGGTTTGTATTCATCGAAGAATACCCGCTGATGTACAGGATTCTCAATCAAGTGTAGAGGGTGTGTGTGTGAATGTGTGTATGTGTGAGTTCCTTCTATGCTGTGATTGACTGTGATTGCTTCACAATTTATTCTGAATATTTCATGGCTGTGGAATTGTCAGTAACGGCGATAAAAGACCTAGACAAATTTACTTGAGTAGGCCGCCTGCTGCTGACTGTGTTCTAGCAGAATAAATATCCAACTGCTGTGAATGTTCAAGGCATAAATTCTTGGATTGTTGGTTAGTGCTAGATGATGATAGCAAATCAAAGTCAACATACAAGCTTCTGGTGAGGCCTCGATCAGTTAAATTCAGCCTGTCTATTAAATTTGTGTACATTAGCAGGGGCACTGTTTTTATAAAGTGATGTTTGTGAACCATTTGGTGATTATAGTTTTAATATATGCTCCATTATGGTAGACATTCAAGGAAAAAAATGTGATTGTGTTGAAAGTATATTTTAGTATTAAGCAATTGTTTGTTTCGAGGAATTTTTCATTATATAGTTGAAAGATGAATGCTGGTAGAGTGAAAGCAGGAATGATGGCAAGAGGGGTGCAGAGGGAGCAAGAGCGAGAGAGGGAGAGAGAGAGCAACTGGAAGACAGTGGGAGTGGTAGATAAGGAAGGGAAAACTAGTCCAAAGGTCACCAAAAGGGAAGAACACTTATATTTCACTTGTGATTGGTATAAAGTTTCAATCTTCGGGTAGACTAATTTTCAGTGAGATTGTTTGATTTTGCATGTTTCTTAGAAGTTCACAGGTTTGATTGTATAGCACCATGGATGTACTATGCACAGTAGGAGCCACCCCATTGATGTACTCTGTACAGTAGGGGTCACCCATCAGTGTACTATCTACGGTACTCTCTTAAGTAAGAAACCAAGACAGTAAGTTTTTTATTTTTGTACAGTGGGGGGCCACCGATCCATGCACTATGTACAGTGGGGACCACCCATCGATGTACTATGTACTGTAAGGGCCACCCATCGATGCACTATGTACAGCAGGTGCCACCCATCAATGCACTGTGTACAGTGGGGGCCACCCATCGATGTATTATGTACAGTAGGGGCCACGCATTGATGCACTTTGTAAAGTAGGGGCCACCCATCGATGCACTGTGTACAGTTAGGACTGGAATAAATTGCTGGAATGAAAGAAAAACTGCCTTCAAACTGTTTCATCGTCTTTTACTCTTTATTTTTCGGAGGCATGTTTGCTATTGCTTGCTTCATGATGATCATGATGTACTCGTGGTCATTATTTGAATTGAAAGGTGATGATCTCTACAGAGATTCTGCAGTCATGCATGTAATATCCTCAGTTCTCTGAATTATTGTTCTCATCTCCTGTCTGAAGTTCAAAAACCTAATCGACGTGTGCATTTCTGTAAGTGGCTATGGCATGAAGGATGTATGTTCAGTACACCTATAAGAATATTTTCAGAGCATTCCTATAGGGATGTTTGTTGAGCATACGAATAGCGATGTACTTTATGTTGAACATACTCTCTAATACTAAGAGGATTTTTTTTTTCAAAGAAAACTTAGACAAAGTTCATAACTTCCTGTCCTTCTTTCAAGACTTAAATTGAGGGTCACATTAATCACCTCATTTCATGTTCATGGATGAATTATGACTTGTTTTCTAACTCTGACAAACTATGTGCATCTTACTGGTGATGTAAACGTGCATCACTGCCTGGATGTATCATGAAAAGAGCACTGACGTAAGTGAAGCAAGGGGTAAGTACAGTCACTGTGAATACCTACACCGATGAGTTGTGAGGAGTAAAATCAGAAGAGACCAATGTTACATCATTACCAACAAAACCTATCAGATAATCATTTCAAGAATTTCTTCAATGCTGTCATGACATCTATCTCTGTCAATGATTGTTATTATGTGGACCTCACTGTGGGAGTACGACACCTTAGGGGTCAAGCACTGAGGCCTTCCAACCATGTCCAGCCAGTTTGAAGAGATGCAAATATTCAAATGTATTATATAAATTGTACATGAAGTAGTAGGGACACTCAAGTTGTTAAAGGCTTTGGCAAAATAGTATGGAAGGGGGGGGAGGGAGGTGGGAAGTGTGGGAGGGAGGTAGGAGAAGTGTGGGAGGGAGGTAGGAGAAATATGGGGGAGGTGTGAGAGGGAGGTAGGTTAAATATGGGGGAGGTGTGAGAGGGGATTGGGAAGATACTTGGGATTGGCAGGGAGTGCAGCAAAGAACTCCTTAGGTTTGGTATCTGGCACTGGTTGTAAATTCACTTGTATTTTGTAACGTAGGTGTAAAATTACACTAACTGTGATGTGATGGTCGTTAACCTCCCCTGTGATATGTGATACCTGACATCTTTATTTTACTGGTACCATAGTTGACTATTAATGGCAACAAGGAAAAGATTGGCAGTGTTGTTCCTTTTATCATTTTGTGTAAAACTCAAATCCTTGAAGTCCTTGGATACAGAATTGTCTCTTCAAACTGTATCGGCAATTGTTGCATTCTTTTTTGATTGATTTACAGGATGTCATTAAGTATAGGATTGAAATGACCCCAATCAGTGTAGAAACCATACAGGCACTATATACTCAAGTACGTAGTAATTGTGACTCAGATGATAGGTAAAGCAGGTGAGATGTCAAGCACCCTAGGCCTTGACTGGAAGCTCTTTGAATTTGAACCTTTTGGATATCTCTTCCTTAATTTCAATTACGTTCATGTTAATACATTATTCAAATCAGAATAATTTCCACATAACCAGTGATTGATGATTACTCAGGAACAGTCAACTTCCTTTGAAATGCTCCCCATTATTTTAAAAGAAGAGTGTCTTTTTTTCCAGCAGATGCTTTAAAAACAATTTTCTCATCCTTGCGTAACAACTTGGAGTGATTGCATGTGTACTGAAATATAAGAATGATAAGCTTATGTTTGATCCTAAGTTTTTCTTTTAAATGTAGGTATGAGAGGTTGTTTCATGGATGGAAAACGTCATTCAGTGAATGAAAATGATAGTATTAAACTTCTTTGGAAAGCAATGGAATTGACAGAAAACAGTAAAAAACAAACCATTTGTGAAAATCAATGGTTTTTGCTGTAAGCTGTAGACATAATGAAGGCAGCCATACAGGTCTCTCTGGTGTATCAAAAAAACAATTACTCAAGTCGTAGCTTTGTGGTTGGTAAATTGGGAATTGTAGGTTTTTGTGAAACAGAGCACTGTAACCCACAAACTGATCGTATTGTGGGTGTCAGTGATCAGTTGTTTTGATCAACTGAATAATCATTTCTATTATTTCTCCCATTCAAAGAAGCTCACAGTTGATTTGAATGGAAACTGTCAACCTCTATCATATTATGTCTTACTAAACTTTTGGACATGAAATTTCAATTTTACTTTTGGACTATGCATGCAATCACTTTAGAAAGTAACAAACATGTAATGCTTCTAAGAACACAAGTTGATATCTTTCAGTTTCATTATTAACTGGCCTTCATTGTTCACTAGAATGCAGTAAATATCGGAAACCATAGCATCACATTGCAACATTGTGGGAAAGATGACCCGTGGAATTCACCTTAATTTGACCATTGAGATTATGAGCTGGAAATTTGACAACGCTCTTGGACCAAAATATCACTATGACACCTTCAATTTAAATACAAACTGTAGTTGGTGCTCCTCAACATCAGAAAAAAAATAGTGATGATCAGGGTTTTAAATTTTGAGACAAGTTTTGGTGCCTGGCTGCAAGGAAAGGAATCAGCCATTTTTGTTGGGATCCAGGGCTCAACCCGGGATCCCTGGTAGGGTTCATGGACCATTCCTTGGCGGGGCTGGAGGGAGTAGTGCCCACAGAGCTCTCCATGTCTTGTAGGCAATGTTTCAAGTACAGTTGTAAACGTGTTTATCTGAACTATGGATTTGGGGGTGTAAGGGGGGTGTAAGGCTCGTTAAAACTGATTGGTAGTCTTCAGTCCGGCATTGTGCAATCAATTCTGTGCATACTATAGCTTAACTTTGGATAGTGCCTCTTTCTTTGTTTACCTCTTAAATTAAATGTTCCCTGTCATTTTCATAGTTGTACAACCTGTCTGGACCCCTTAATTCTCAATTTGAACCATTTTGGATATAATTAAAAGCAACATTTGGACAATTACGATGAATATGATGTACATTGTGAATCACAGACACAAGTAAAGTAGCTAAGAAAATATCAAGGAGGAAGCAGTACACTGATGATTATATTTGAATTAATTTGCTGCTTGCTCTTGATTTATTTCTTTTCAAACATTGACTATCTATTGTCAGTGTGGTACGTTTCTTGTTTTTGTTATAAAATTATACATCACTTTTGCAGATTTATAAAGCCGATCATCATTTGACCTTGAAAGTTCACCCTCTGATCCTGTTTGAGTTTAATTAAGTTCACATTTTTTTTACATCCTACCTGTATATAGGAAAATGTTAGACAACTTATGCTGTATTTGCTCGTGATAGATTAAATGAGTCTTGTGTATTTCAGACTGATAGCCACAGCAGCATTGTTGTGACAAGACGTCTCTTCTCTGTTGACTAGCACTGTTGCAATGCTGGTTGGTTTCCCTGCTATAACATACCTTGGATTAATCTGTTCATCTTCCTAGTTGTTTATGCCTGTTATGTTCTTCTAGCTTCCTGATGACCTGCTTTATGACATCACTGACCTATCATTTTATTTTGTAAGATAAGATAACATTAGGTCTCTCTGATATCTATTGATCTGCATCACTTACTTCCATGATAGGCTGCTTCCATGATATTTAACTGTATGTCTTAAATTACCTTATCTTAAAGTGTATTGACTTAGCCTTGCCCTGTTGTCAAGTTTATTCCTGTCTTTCTTTGTGAGTGGTGTACATTTACATGTAGTATTTATCGTAGGCTACCACAAGTGTTGGCATTACTTGCAGTAATTTTACAATTGTAATTTGCAATTATTTGCAATTGTTTTCATAGTGTCAGTATTCAGATGTCTTATCTCAAACTAGTTGGTTGCATTGCCCGTCTACTCTCTGCAGATTTATTCAAACTTTGACATTTTTGAATGATCCTTCAAAGTTTATCTAGGGTCTCTTCTTGTCATAAGCGAGTTTAGTTCAATAGCCGGTTGTTAACCTCTGCATTAGGGAAAAGTGCAAACGAGGACCGATTCTATGAAAAAGTAAGCTCGATTTATGGAAGGCCTTGACAATTTGATATCTTAGAATGTATATCGCAAGCACTTTCAGTTTAATGAACCTAACAGGAAAGAGATGATCACGCAGGTAATTGTAAATGTTATTGTCACTTATAGGAGAGGATTACATCTGCAGGCCAATACTGTCCAATTTCACTCCTGGAATACATTTTTGAAAGGTTGTTTGTTTAGATGGGACATGTACAGTAAATACTGTGTCTAGTCTTAAATTTTGTGATCCAGTAACCTGAATTGTAACAGATAGTCATCATCATGTCTTCAGTATTATTGTCGTCAGGTCTGAGTCTCTCATTGAGCCCATCCTCTTACATAGTTCTACTTTAGACACTGAATCGTGAACAAAGTTTTATAATGAGTTACTGTTCCTCAAAGAAGCTGTGATCGCAAAACTTTGAACAATACAGTTCTCATCCATGTTGTATATTAGTGTACATGTTTGGTTGAAGTTAACTTTGATGTGTTTAGGTCATCTGTGTTACCTTTGATGAGGGTTACGTCTTTCAATCCTATGAATCAGGCAGGATACTGTGTCTGCATGTCTATGTATGTATATTGTAGAGGGATGGAAATAAATATTTCAACTTAAGTAGTAACACTGCTACATAATTTCAAAATTGAATAGCAGTCAACATTAGATTGTATGTCACTTTTGTTTAAGGTTAGGGGTATCAAAAGGAAAGTAACAAATCACCATCTTAAGATGTGTTTTCATCCCTGGGCCCAATACACCCCTTTCCCTCCCACCCCCCCATACAGTATGACACCTTTTTTATTTTGCTCTTGGAAGCACCCCCAACATGAAGGAGGGATGCCACCATCACCAAATTTGTAACTTGCAGACATGTTGTGTTTACTACACTGATGTTCAAAGTTGAGCAAACTTTTGATTACATTTTGATTATGGTCAAAAGTCATTTGAGGTACTGTATAGGAATCAAATTTGAAAAACCTTGTTAACCTGCTATGTTAAGAGAGAATGGAGAGACACATGCACTGAAATTGAAGATTCGATTTGTTGGAAGCCATTTAAAGTGAGTGGGAAATCAAATCATCTCTTTCAATGCTGATATTTAACGCAGAATAATGTCTTCACATTCCTGTTCTTCTTTCTGGTTTTATGGCTGTCTCCCTCAGAGGTTGAATCATCTAAAATAACAAATCATCTAAAATATTAAGAGATTTCATGGTGACAGCCACGTTTCTTTTTTTTTTTTTTTTGAGATGATGGAGTCATCGACTATGCACACACCTGTATGTAAGTCTCAATGTAACACTTGCCTAACAAAACACCTGAGCTTTTGCATCGTATTGATCTTCATTTCTATGACGTACAAAGTACTCCTTTGAACATTCTCAGCTGAGAGAGTACAGGTAAATTGAAAACAGGATACTAGACAAAATCACTAATGGAAAAACAAGCATGTATTGTGCTGTCAAAAATCCATATCAATTTTCAATATTCTAAAAGCAGTCAAAGTGTGAATACATCTCCTACCTCCTTTGTTGAACATACCATGCAGTGAAGTGGCATTGTACAGTATGGTCATTGTGATTGGATCACAATACTGAAATTCTAATATGCATAATTACGTAAAGCTTGCATATGTAGATGTGTAGTTGTACATAATAACCTCCCTTCTTCCAAGGGCTATTCAGATGGACGAATTGGAGAAATGATAAAAGAGAAGAGGCAAGGCATAAGGGGGATGCTATTCAGATGGATGGTAGGTCAGAGATAATAAAGAGATAAGAGGAAAAGGAAAGGGAGTGCAGAAGTAGGTTTAATACAGATTGCATCGCATGTATAACGCTGCCAAAATGGCCGAATAGCCCTAACAAGTACTAGGTCGGTATTGCTTCTGCGACAGTCCAACTGTCATTTGAGGTCATCCACAGATAAAGATCATGAAACCATGAGAATGACTTGGCAAATAATGAAATACAGCTTCCGTGACTGTGAATTGTTAAGTGTGATGTATATTTCTCCAAATATCAAGTGCTTCCCAGTTGGTTGTCAGAGATAATTTGAGATCAACTGAGGTCCAAAATGAACCCTTGTACAAAGAATTTCTCCTGATTGCAAACTTGGATGAAAATTAGAGGGTTTCATCTGGTTAAAAAGATTTCATATATTACAGAAGTGAACTTTTCCTCTCTTTTTTGGTGAAACCATTTTAGTAGCTTACTCTGTGGTTTTTGGAAGTTATGGATTTTTAAACGTATTTCTTTTCCTTACAGCGGTGCATTGCATTATGGGAAATACGTGGTATCATAACAGGTAAACCAGTTGTTGCATGTCCTTTGGATTTCTTTAGAATATCGACTGGATTAAAAGCAACTGTGCGATAGGTTAAGACTTGTGATTGTCACTTCCACAGTGTGTAAAGTTCAATGTACATACAGTAAACTTCATCAGAACTGAGCCTATTTGAACCTGAGTGCCGGGTAATTTTAACATGTCCACTTTGTGTGATCCAGCTGCATATATGCTTTTCTTAAAAAAGTACTCTACTGAGATGTAAATACTAAAACAGTGCCAGATATTTTTATCATTTTTTCAGGAGCTCGGGGATGAAATACACAAGTACTGGGTATAGTTACATCCCTGCACAATCTGATGTTTTCACTGGTGTCAAATTTCAAGATATATGGATTTCCATTTCAGAGAACAGCAAAACACTTTCTTTTTACAGTAATTGTTGCCTAACATTCTGTAACATTCAGGCAACTGGAAGTCTTTCTCAGCCAAACCTGTGGTTCTTCAAATGTGCAGTATCTTGAGTTATGAACAAGATGCTGATGTGGGGTTTGGAGTACCTGGAGTGAAAAAATATTGTCTTTCCTTTAAGATTCCCATAAATTGTTCCTGGAATATTGCTTTAAACACGATACTCAGTTGGCAAAGTAAACATTGTGTACCTGAAACTACATCTCAGCTGAGATGGAAATGATAGGGAATACATGTAATACTGTATTAGCCAATATTGTTTTTACCAATGTAATTGAATGTTACATTTACAATCTGTTTTTTTAATCAAGGATTCTCCTGCCATGTAGCCTCTTGATTGGTGCATTAGTATACTGCAATAATATCATATGCAAAAGATACAGACTTTGTTTTTGTGCTAAGTTATCTCAAAGTTAAAAAGAAGGAATCCATCTTAGTTTTGATTTTATTTTTCCTTCTTGAATTTTTTATGCAAATCTTTGATCAGCAATGGCTACCCCTTAGAGCTATGTTGAATTTGTGTTTGTACATCTGTTGAAAATCATCTCCAAGTGTTCTCTCATTTACAGTATGGACTACTGTTCCCAGTTTTGTTGTTTATCTTGTATTGTTTGAGCAAAACATTTCACTCAATACCACAATGGATTGTGAGTAATCTGGCTAAGTGATTTTCTGTCATTCTTCGTTTGTATGCACAGTGCTTTAGTACACAACATTGCACAGTACATTAAGTATTATGCATACTGTTGCAACACTTAATATGAATGAAGGCCACTAGACGAAGCTGAACTTGAACAGTTATGTCTGCAGTCACAACAAAAAGGGAAAAAGTGATTCCAAAAGAAAATGACAGGGACTTGTAGAAAGCAAGCCAAAGAATGAAAGAGTATGAGTATTGACTATATAATTTGACCAGGAAGATAAAAAGGAATGAAATTCACAAGAGACAAGAAGAATATCTGACAAACAACTTCTAACTTACATTCATATGACATGTTAAGTAAATGAAAGGTGCCATGAATGATAGTTAAGTTAGTATTTTAAGCTTTTACTCTGGGTACATGTGTATGTAAAGGTTATAGTGACCACAACTTTTTGTAGGGTAACCTCAAGAGTGACGAATGCCCTGATCAGTATTTTGGCAAGCACTCTACTCTCTCATTCAACAGTTTCATGTGTTTCTGTATGTGGTGATGTTCTTCATATACAGTATGTTTTATTCTTTTTTTTTTTATAGTGATTCTGGAAAACCTCCAAACATTGGACAATTCTGTTATGAACAAGTTATTAATATTTGTTATAGTGGAAGTGCATCTCCACATTTACTTACTGTTTCAAATCAAATGACTCAGATATTATGGACAAATAATATGATAAGGCATGAAAAATGTGAACAAGAGTGGATCATAGGTGACCATGTTGTGATGAGATTGGATCATAGGTGACCATGTTACAATGACACTGGATCATGGGCCACCATGATCCCATGAGAGTAGATCATAGTTTGCTGTTACAAGTAGAAAATTTATTTCAGCAAACATGGACCATAGACTACAGAACACTTTTCATGGTTGATAACAGTAAGAAAAAACTATTTTGTAATCAGTATGCCACTCTAGTCCCTTAAATGTGTTTTCTGTGTGTTTGTTCTTCCAGATCACAACATATCTTGGAAAGAGAGATTTTGTTGACCACTTGGAATACATAGATCCAATAGGTAAGTATACAATTCTGTCAACAAATTCTTTTATAGTCTGTGACATTCTCTCCTATTTTGCTGTTAACTACTCTTGTAACAGTAGTAACAATTTTGTTTGCTTCAAGTAGACTTTCCATACACTAGGTGAGTCACCATTGAAATGTCATCAACAATGTTTGTGTAATCACCAACATAATTCAGCCATTAATGTTATTCAGTCGCCAATGTAATTTTGTCACAGATGTAATTTTGTTGGCATGTACTATCCCATCTACTGTAATTTAGTCATTGATGTAATTTCTCATGAATGTAATTTAGTCATTGCTTTAATTTTCTCACCATTGCAATGAAGCCATCAAGGAATTTAGTCATCACCGGAGGAGACTGCTGTGTAAAGATAGATGTCAATGTTACGTTTGACATGAACATTTATTAAGGCATCAGTACTAATGTCACTTTGTACACCACAAGAGTAGCTACCTAAATTGATTTAACCAACATGACTTTAGAGATTAACATTTGTTTTGAGATCAGTACACACTGTTTCCATTCCTTAATGCAGTGTTTTGTGTGTCTCACAGTTCTGTCAAATGTTGATTGCTAGCGTGCATGAGTGTGATGGTGTCACAGAATGTTAGTATACTGTTACCTTTCATACAGTGTTTTCAGTAGGATTCTCGCGATGTCATTTCAACGCAGAGATTACCTTTATTGAAGCAGCGCTGTGATTGGTCCAACCCCTAACCTTCTTTTATACATGATGAGGTGGTAATATTCTATGCCACTGTCATAGTGCTGCTGCTGCTGATGTATTCTCACCTTTCAGTTCCCCTTCATGTATGCCCTCAAGTTTTTGTTCCATATCTATGTGCATGTTATGAGAATATTGTTACAGCAACCTGCGACATCCAAACTACATTGTTTAGTGCTGGAACACAGTGACTTACAGATATAGTTAAAGCTTTGCTGATGTAAGGAATCAGAATAGTAGTTCTTAAATTCAAGAGGTCATCATTTGGCTGAAGATTTTCCAAATCTTCTTTGCCTGTTAGGCATTCCTTACTTTGCATGCGTTTTCATTCTTTGCTGAAATGTTTTCAAATGTTTGTGACTATAATGTGTGTTTAGCAGTGTTGGTGCGAAGGAGAATAAAATATATCTGGTTCCTTTTGTTTCTTTCATAATTAAGTCCTTTTGTTTCTTTTACAATTAAGTCCTCTTCCCCCCCTAAAAAAAAAGGAAATATGACAGCAATAAGTTCAAAGATTACTTTTCAAGGCAACACACACTTGTATTACATATGTATATAATGCAAATTCATTTTTTCAAATTTCATCATATTATTTTATATGGTATATATTATTCTCAATAAAATTTGTAATTGGTTGAAGATTTGGTTGTATGAAGGAGAATTCTACCAGCAGCTTCTCCCGTAACCAGCTTCCCTTTGAAGTTTACTATCAGTTTGAACTTCGTGCACTTGAAGTTTACTGCCAATCTCCTTTCGTTTTTTTTCCTGAGTGATAATATTTGGGTTTGCTCCTGTTTAAATATATTTTGATAGATTTTTTTTTGGTTGAAATTTGTTTTCAAACAAGAAACTCAGTTTCCTTTGATGTTTTCCATATTATCCTCAAAAAACAGGCAGGGGTTTGTCTCTCATTATGAACTTTAGTATGGAAGGTAGAAAAACCTGCTGGTTGTTATTGAATGCAAATATTCTAAATCACTGAATACTGTCATAAACTGGCAGTAAGAGATCTCATCAGCGTGCTGTACCAGCACTATACAGTAATTTCAAAACTAGTTGATAGTAGCACATAATCATAATGTGTTTTTGTCAAAGTCAGTCATATGTGGATATGTTATGCAGACTTTGCTAATGTACAGTGTATTACTTGTATCCACTAGTGATTTAAGTCATGGTGTACTATGTATGATTTATCTTGTACTGATGAACAAGCTTTGCAGCTTATTGATTTGAGGCCAAAGAAATCCCTTTTATAATTGCATTTGGTAGTTTTTCATGCTTTCAAGTGCCACAACTATCATCACAACTATCATCAACAAATCTGTCAGGTGTTTTGGTCGTAGTTTCAGTGCTGTATCAATTAAGTATGGGCTGTCAATTTTAGTGCAAAGCAAATAGTTGATGTACTGTAACTGTGAAAATGCCAGTGTTTACAATACATCCGATGGTTTGGTCTGATACCCGATGGATATGAGAAAAGTTACGCTGTTTTGATTTTTAGGAATCGATGGAAATGCTGTATACTCACTAAACCCGTGCATTCAACCAATCCTCACATGATATCATACATGTTGGTGCCTTCTCTAGAAGACATTCTCTAACCCTTACAGTTTGTTTGGTTATCACATCATTTTTAATCATTCAGGAAAGATCTTCTCGTGACATTTGAATACAAAAAAATATTTCTGTGAGGATAAGGTGACTCACTGTAGCTGAATATGTATGTACTTACATGATGCTCTAAACTTTTCCATGTACACAAACTTACACAGAGTGAAGTAAGTGTAAATTTTGAGGAGCCACTAGGATGATTCCTCTGCAAAATTATTTAAAGCTCTAGTAGAGATTGATACCTTAAGCATATTTTAAAAAAAATAGTAAAGACATTTGAAATTAGAAACTGATTTTGGTAGCCTCCACTGGGAATTTTAGTTATTTCTGCTTAGTAGGGGCTTGTTATCTTCTACCAGTAGCTATGTACTATAGCAATAGCCAAATGTAGGTACACACGGTTACGGAGTACTGATTTGTTTACAGGTCATCAAAAGCCAAATACCGACTCCATTTCAAAGTTTGTAAACTGGACAAATAAATTTAGTACCTCATTGACAGTTTTGTCAGGTAATTGAGACACAGTTAACTCCCTTTAGCAATCGGTAAGAATTGATACAGTGTTGACTTTTTAAACTCATAAATAAGTCTAGAGCTTTGCTGTACAAATGGTCTAAAGATGAGGCAGTGAATCCACAAGAAACTGATGTATCCACATGGTAGATATGTACTTAACCCCTTGCTCATACAGTACTTATGCAATTCACATCTTAGACATACGCAGTTCTTAAAAACGAGGGTGGGCTAGGCCCTGGAGGAGGCTGTGCTAGAATTGATTTCGAGGACATTTAAAGCAAGGCTTAATTTATGCATTAGTGAAGCAAGGGGTAAGTACAGTACAGGCATTCGTGAATGCCCACACCAGTGAGTTGTGGGGACTATTAGACATGCTCAATAAACTTTGAAATTTGTTCTCGCACCGCTCCCTCAATGCTCAAGCTCTTCCTCGTTAGACTTTTATTGTTTCATGAAACGTGTCTTTTTGTATTGGACTTCATTGCTTTTAGAGAAATTAGGAAAAATTCAGATTGAATTCCCTTGCTAGATGTGTCTATACATCAGTTAGTCTAAAGGCTAATTCTTATAATGTGTAAAGTAGGTCATACTCATTTCCTCTATTCATGAGTATTATTCTATTAATATTATTATTAAATTGGCATTGTCTTTACTTGCCTGAGTGGTACAATGATCGCTGATGTAGCTGCCATGGTGACGCATTGAAATAAAGTGGGTTATTACCCCCTGAAATAAGTAATTGAGTACACTCATGAGACATCCAACAGGACGCTGATACAATTTTAACATTTAAGCGTTCAATCATCAAGAAGTTACTGTGTGGGCTCACTGCGTACAAGCTTATAAACTACAGTAAATGTAATACTTTTGTATAAATTGGTCATTAAACATTAAATGGACTGAAGGGTAGGAAATCGCTATTTATGTAGTATGTCATCTTGATGTGATCGTCATCCTGTTGTGATTGATCATATCTTTGATATGGTTGTTAAATCCTGTTGTAATGGGTTTTATCTTTGATATGGTTGTTATCCTGTTGTGATTGGTCATATCTTTGATATGATTGTTATCCTATTGTGATTGGTCATATCTTTGATATGGTTGTTATCCTGTTGTGATTGGTTATGTCTTTGATACGGTTGTTATCCTGTTGTGATTGGTTATATCTTGATATGGTTGTCGTTCTGTTGTGATTCGTTTTATCTTTGATACGGTTGTTATCCTGTTGTGATTGGTTATATCTTAGTGTGGTTGTCATCATGTTGTGATTAGTTATAACTTGATGTTGCTGTTGTCCTATTGTGATTGGTTATATCGTGGTTGTGGTTGTCATCATGTTGTGATTAGTTATAACTTGATATTGCTGTTGCCCTGTTGTGATTGGTTGTATCTTGATATGGGTATCATCCTGTTGTGATTGATTATATCTTGGTGTGGGTATCCTGTTACTTTTGGTTATCCACAGGCTAAAAGAGATGATTTTACTGTGAAGTGAAACTCATCATTTTTAGATCATGACAGGATATTTTTTCCCTTACAATTAGATAAAGGATCAAAGCTGTTCATAATTATCTTGATACCATACTGAACTTGTTAGTTTCTTTTATGTTCCAAAATCCCATGCCAGAAGTTAATCTTGTACAGTTCTTTCATACTGACTCAAAGTTGGCAGCATGCTAGCTAGGTCAGAGGTCAGCATGCTTCAGTCAGAACTTTAGTGCCAAGTTGTTATCATCTGGTCATAAATGTAACATAGTCCACAAGAAAATGGTACCATGGTATGTGAGGTATTCAAGTATCGCAACATGTTTATGGATTACTTTGACCTGAATATTTCAAATCATGCAGAAATGATTTTGAAGTTCTTTATCTGTCATACTTTTCAGTGAAATTCATTGTTATTGAAGGGAATAAGCAGTCTGTCCCTACTTTGAAAAAACCATCAAAATCTTGCAAGTCTCTTCTCTTTTCTCTTGTAAATATTTTTCACGGTGTTGCTGAATATCAATACTGCACAAAGCAAGATGTTATGCAAAATTGAGCAATTCAACAACATTATCTCATCATGAAAAAGAGCCAATGTTCATGAATTAGCATGGGGGTATACACATTCAGTTTAGCAATGTTCAGCAATATCATCTGTTAGTCCAAAAGGACAACTACTTTGTTAAATATGGTTTGATTTTCCAAAGACTGAGTTGTCTGCCACACATCATATCATGACTTACAGTACACATTTCCAACAACCAAACTTTGCAGCAATGTTTGGTCGTCCTGTAGATAATTTGAGCATCTCAAAATGCCAGGACCACCACTAATGCCATCACCGGTCGGTGCGTCCGCATTTTTGGCTTTAAGGTCTGTAGTCTGTACCATCGATTTGATTCGTGCGTGTCCTTTACTTCCAATATCTGATTGAATTCGATACAATCTCATTTGATTAACAGATGGTGTGGTCTTGGTAGACCCTGAATATCTCAAGGACCGCAAGGTCTATGCACACGTATTGGCAGCATTCAGATATGGAAGGGAAGACCTTGATGTCTTGGGACTCACATTTAGAAAGGATCTTCTTCTTCAGACAATGCAAGTCTACCCACCGGACCCTGACGCAGAGAAACCTCTGACAAAACTGCAAGAAAGATTGATAAAGAAACTTGGCAAAAATGCTTATCCATTTTTCTTTCAGGTTTGACCATACACTTTAACATTAGTTAATTTAATAATTATTGGTATAATACATTTGAAGCAATAGTAACTGTTTCATTGCTTTATCAGTACCATGATTATCCCTGTATGTGAACCATATTTTTTTTAATTTTCATGTTTACATAGCTTTAATTGTTGCATATCTCTGATTGATATAGAAAGAAGAAGTTTGCTTTGAGAGCTGGGAGCTGTATATTTACTTCACTCTTCACGTACAGGGGTTGTTGATTTATATATATTTTTTTTTTCAAAAATCATGATTTAAATCAGTGATTTAAATCAAATAAAATCGATGTAAATCATGATTTTTTTCATAAAAATCATGATTTCAACCTTGATTATAATCAGCTTCAGTTAAATCAAACAACTCTGTCACTTACCTGTCTCAACACAACATACGCACTCCCATCTACCCTGCCAAGATCACTGGTGCCGTCCTGGTCTAATACCAGACTAGCGCCTCCTTCCCATTCTGCCATCCTGATGTGCCAGCAGTGTGGAGACTGTTCACTGGAATTTTCATCCAAATCTATCCTTGGATTTTTTCCAGGAAGCTGAATTACTTCTACATATACCAGTTCAAATGTTTTTATTGTAGTATTATTTCAAACTTGTCCAAAATTCCATCCAAAATATAAAATACTCCCATGGCACTGAACAACAATAGGATACAATACTTAAATTTGTGCAGTACAATGCAAAATATAGAAGGTTAAACAAAAATACAAAATCTAAAAGTACAGGAAAGATGGCAATACAGTGAATGACAAGAAAAAGACATACAATCAACTAAAAAGTAAAACAGCTAAATAGTTTAAATGGTGAGGAGATAAGAGTTAAATGTAGGAACTAGTAAGAGTCAGATTTGAAGAACATTGTTTTCAATTGCTCTTAGCAGTTACATTGCCAAGACATGATTCAGACAGACTTTTCCATGGAATGGCCCCACAGACATCAAAATATTAGTTCTTGTTAATAGAAGACCAAGCTCTGGGGATTAT
The DNA here is from genome assembly GCA_021234535.1 of Stichopus chloronotus. NCBI lineage: Eukaryota > Metazoa > Echinodermata > Holothuroidea > Aspidochirotida > Stichopodidae > Stichopus > Stichopus chloronotus. The sequence continues at coordinate 23,993,411 of CM037831.1, read as the reverse complement.
TACGAGTGATTTTGAGTGTGAATAAAGAGCTCTGGGCCTTTTTGAAAGCTATGAAGTCACTCACTGATGTGAAATGGAGCAGCATGAGTTGCTAATGATATACTTGGTTACTGAAAAAGATACTAAACCAAACAACGGCACAGATATACATTGAAGTTGATGGATGCCTTGATGGTTAAACAAAATAAACATGATGCTTTAAGTTTGGTAACTTATTACATCCATGAGCTACAGTTTATTATCAGGTTCACAATATATCCTATAGTCTGCAAGTAATGTTTGCTGCATATGTTCAGACTACCAGCAGCAACAACAAACCTTATTTCTGTGATTGTCAGGTCAACCAGAATACTTCAATAAAGTTATTGAAAGATTTCGATTGATCTTCACAATGCATTCAAATCATTGATGATATACCCTCCCTCACTGATGATAGACCCTCCCTGACTGATACTCTCCCTTCCTGATATACAGTACATACCCTCACCGTGGTTTTTGTATATGTAGTTAAACCACACTTTGTGCAACTAATATTGCATTGCTCTGGTTTTATTGCTGTTTGATGGGTATAGATTTCGATGGCACAAAAATTCATGACGTTCTGAAGCATAACCGATTCTTTCATTCTTTTAGTTTATTTTGTTTTGGAACTCACTTTTAAGTACTGTTCACTAAGTATTGTAATATTATATGAATATGTATGAATGCAATCAGTTGATATTTGAAGTGTTTGGAAGTTACACCACAGTACTGTATATCAGTACTTACTACTTCACAGCATTACCATCTACTGTAGATGGTCTTTGAAATGAATCCGTCTGTCCGTGTAGGTGTGCTTTGTTACAATATGTGTACAACATCATAGCTGCAGAACATGTGGTATACTACAACCAGTAACTCTTAGAATCTATTCATACACTGCATATGATATGTCATCCAGTACCAGAGTGTACGAGGAGATACTAATGTATACATGTTACTATGTAACCATTCCCTGTCGTCAACTTGACAGATTTTGCTGTCATTCTGAGTGGGTATTCTTTTTGTCCAACCCAAAACTATCACTTACATTGCAGAATTGTTCACTTTAAATGCACTACCTCTCGTAAATATGAAATACAGTGCTTGACAAGTGACCAGCATAGTTGGTGTTGTATTTCATACTTTGTTCTATGCAGAAATAGGTTTGGCCTCCCTCGCCAAACTTGGCAAACAAAACTTCCAAGTAGTGTTTGTCAAAATGAAAGATGTAGGAAATTTCAAATGTATGGTAGATTTTGCTGATATCTAGTTTTACTGCTTTGGAATTGATGGTTCTACTTCTCATTTTCCTAGTTGTGACAAATTACAATGAACGTTTTCTCAATCAAGCTGGTATTTTGAGAGAATCCTTTTCTGTTCATATTCCATATTGATGTCTTCGTGGTAAAATCTCGTCTCTGTCACCAAAATTGAAAAATCAAGTTTCAAGAGATCTTATCTGAAGTGAACCTAGAATTTGAAGTATCAAACTCAGTCATGTTGTTTACAAATTGCGTACACTTTGCTTCGTTGATGTCACTTTTTAAGTCTGTGTACTGAAAATGGATAATCTAGCCATATATGTATGTAAAAAAGAATCATTGCTGTTCAATAGTTTTGGCTATGTTTTGTATGTGATATTCTGGTTAAAAGGCACCAGCATGCCATTAAAGAAAAATTGCTCTGTTCAGTCCTAATATGACACCCGTCAGCAGTAACGCATGACAAACACTGTACAAAAGTTGCATCAATAGGAACTTTTGAAAGTTTGGATGAAGAAATAATTGTGATTTTTGTACTTCAAGAAGGCAAAATAAATTACGCTGTAACAACAAACAACTGTATTTCTTGAGAGGAAGACTGCCATAGTTTCTTATTTTGAATAATCTATCATTCTCTGTCCATAAATCTTGGAAGTTTTCTCTAAAAGCAAACAGAGTATGTACATTCCTCTTTCATTGCCATCTGCTTCACTGCCAGTGCCCCTTTCTCAGTTGATGTAAGGGTACTATCTTAATCATATCTTAAGTCTAAAATTAATTACAAGAACATGTGTTTTAGAGGTTGGAAAATATATACATACCTTTCTTGTACCTTGCATTACCTATTTTTGTTCCCTTGTAAAATTGAAATGTCTATACAAACCTTTAAAAGTTTACTGCTTTTTTAGTGTACTGCTTTTTTTTTTGGTGGGGGAGGCATGTTATATGAAGATGACTTGTATAGTCAAGTGACCCCCCCATAACAGTTAGACAGTGAACTTGTCTTTGCCAAGGTGCAAAGGCTTTCGAAAAAAGAAAGCAAATAACTTGAGTAGTACAAGGATGATATCACAAGCTATTGCCTGGTTTATCATTAAAAATTGATTGAACAAGTCTCAACTCTTTAAAAAAATATATCTCAGATCAGGAATGTCTTATGAAGATGAACCATCTGAATTTAATTTTTAAGCATTCTAGCATATTTTTTTAAATTGTTTACTTTAGGGACTTTTTAATTGTGGAGAAGTTTGTTAATATTTATCGTTAAATCAGCCAGGTCTTCTTTTTTTGCTTTGATCTAGTTACCAAAACACGCTCCCAATTCTGTTACTCTTCAACCTGCACCAGGTGATACTGGTAAACCATGCGGGGTGGACTACGAATTGAAAACTTACGTTGCAGGTAAGCAGTTTGCAAGAATTTGTGTAGGTGTTATAAAAGTCATCTATTTTATAACGAAAAAAATAATTTTGTCTGCTTTGAAGCATTGCCAAGTATCTCAGTTCATATTGTAAGATCTTGTTGTTCAGCTTACATTGCAGATGGTGCAGCACTGTATTATGGTATTATGAACATTGACGATCACGCAGCAAAACTGCTTATTGTTTGTGTATATGGTTTGTGTGTGTGTTTGTGTGTGTATTCTTGCAGATGTGTTATTGCATATCATACTGTCTGTTGTGGTTAACCTCTGTTCATTAGATTCTCTTATTATTTATCATTTCAATGTTTATGATGTCCCTAATTATGAAATCGGCAAATTTAAATTGATTCAATCTAAGGTTAAATGGTTATTGCAAGCAATACTTCTATAGACCAGTGCACATTGTGGTAAACTCATTGCACCTCATGCAGTAATTAGTGTGTGTTGAGCTGTAATTTTATAGTCCATCCACAGTCTTGGACAAAAACCTATTGGGAAACCCCCCTTTCCTTTGTTACCTGTGAGGTGCTATGTTGACAGTGTACCTTCAGCCTTGCTGGATAACAGTGGGGAAGGGAGCAGGGTTTGCTATTTGTCTTCAAACAGAATTGGAAAAATACTACAGAAAAGTGTCCCAAAAGTATTATCATACATTGAGGGTGAAGGAAAACTTAAATTCACTAACAGTTTTTGGTATTAACATGAATATGTAGGGACTTATTTTTAAGAGGTAATGAACTCTTAGGGAAAATGAAGGCCACCGTACCACTCCACCTCAAGGTTATCATTACTGCCAAGTGCTTTGATCACATAATTGTGGTAAATTGCTGTAATTATAATTATTCTCACACATGAACATTTTTATTGTGTTTTATAATACCAGCTATATGATTACTGTGTGATTATAATACCAGCTATTTAGTTGATTGACACATTGAATTCATATAAATGTAATATCCTTTTCTTGATTCACGGAGGAGGGAATATTCTAATCAATGCAATAATAAATGTAACTCTCCAGAATAAGCCCATCTTAAGAATCAAGCAAACTATGTGTTGGAGTGTTGGAGAGTGTGGGGGACATCCCTAAAAAGTATCTAAATTCTCTGTTTTATATTAAGGTGATATGGTATTATATGTAGGCTTTCACTTTTAAACCAAGTCACTTCACTATAAGCCTGCTGTTTCCCATCTAAAAAAAGATCCGTAAAAAAAGAGAAATATGGACTTACAGGGTCAGAGTGCTACCCTTTTTGGCAGCGACACCACCTCTTCTCTCCTCCTGTCTGACACCATGTCATGTAATGATGACTTGACACCATGTCATGTAATGATGACTCGAGGACTACCCAAATGGTTGAGGTGGTTGAGTGGGCACATAATGAAGTAAACAATGGGCACATAGGTAAACAATGGGCACATAATGAAGTAATAAAGATTAATCAATATCCCCATTTAAGGTACTCTCATTATGATAGGTAAGTGATATTGTTATATAAAAGTTGCTCTGAACATGGGGAGTCACTTATGTTGCCATATAAAGTACTATCAATATAAAATAAGTGATACTTGCAATGTTCAGTGCTATCAGTATTAGATGTGGGTAACATTGCTGTTTAGGGTACTGTCAGTATAAGATAGTGTAGTGATATTGCCATGTACAGTACTATTGATATAAGATTTCAAGTGTTTTTGTCATAAAGGTACTATCAGTATAAGATAATATTTAGTGATATTACCAGTGTTATCAATATGTGAGGTACAGTAAGTGATAATTGCCATGTAAGGTAGCATCAGTATATGGTATAAGTGTTATTTCCATGTATGGTATTATCAGTATAGGATGTAAGTGGTTTTGCTATGTGAGGTAATAAAGATGTAGGCTGGCATTGCCATGTAAGCTTCTGTCAGTATTAGATATGTCATATTGCCACGTACAGTACAGTTACTGTCATTGTTAGATATGTCATAATGCCATGTACAGTGCACTCACTATCAGTATTAGATTTAGGGTGACATTGCCATCTAAGGTTCTGTCGATATTACATATGTCATAATGCCATGTACAATACACTTAATATCAGTATTAGATGTAGGGTGACATTGCTTTGTAAGGTTCTGTCAATACTGCATATGTCATATTGCCATGCATAGCAGTACTGTCAATATTAGATATGTCATAATGCCATGTACAGTACATTTACCATCAATATTAGATTTAGGGTGACATTGCCTTCTCAGGTTCTGTCAGTATTAGGTATGTAATAATTCCATGTAGTACATGTACTATCAATATCAGAAGAAAGTGATATTGCTAGTTGCATACAAGGGGAATGTAAATGTACTGTAGTTATTATAATGTAAATGAAATTCAATTTTGGCATTTTCATCTTTGAATTGAAATGATAATTGGTTCAAGTGCTTATGGTACCTTTAAATGAAGTGAATGACATCTGCTTTCCAATAGTCTGTTGACTTTGGTGCCAGTTAAATGTCAGTTGGTTGGGTCCTATATTTTGTTTTACATGTCTGCCTGTGATCATTCCTCTGTCTGTCTGTCTGTCTGTCTGTCTGTCTGTCTGTCTGACTGTGTCTGTCTGTCTGTCTAGAATCGATTGCAGGTGTAGGTATCATATTGAGTTTGTTGTTTTGAAAACTAAAACTGATACTCTGCCGTCAAATGTACATTAGTATTAGTTGAGTATAGTTGCTTTATAACAATGAATCTTATCAGGGACTATCAATGAGTTATCTGGTGATAGTGAGTTTGGTATCGTAAAAGGAAGTTTTGTGAAAGAGAGAGAGCGAGAGCAAGAACGAGAGATATCTTCAATAGTGCTATAATTGCTATTTGTATCTAATGGTATCCTTGGCCCTCTCTTTCATATATAGTTTCCCAGTTTATCACCATAGAAGTTCAGTGTGTTCCTCTTACAGAATGTAGCAGTGTTATATAGTGATGAAGGTCAAGGTTTATCTAATAGTCATTACAGACTTTATTGAATCATAGCAGTGGAAGATGTGCACGGCAATGTAGTAACTGTTGAGTGTTGGTCATTTGACATCCATTGGACCTCAGATGAGAAACTTCATTTAGGATTAATTGTGAAAGAGAACATACCTAAGACTATACTAGTGTTTCATCCAAATAAACATCGTTTGGCATAGAGCTGACAAATGCAACAGAGTGACAACTTAAAGATAAAACGTCAATCGTCAAACAAGATGATTCTGTCATGTTTGGTAAGTTGGAAGAAAATTATAAATTGACTGATCTTATTCGGATTGAGAAAAAAAGAAGGTGCACAAAAGGAGTATTGTGTTCAGTTTGTAATCTGTGAAGTAACGTAAACTTAGTGTAAATCATATTAACCTTTCAGATTCTGTGAATGAGAAACCACACAAAAGAAATTCTGTGCGATTGGCAATCCGTAAAGTAACATACGCAGCAGAAGTACCAGATGAAAAGAAGATCCAACCGCAGGCTGATAAAAACATGGAGTTTATGATGAGTAGATTCCCCTTACACCTGGAGGCTACTCTAGATAAACAGGTTACTCTCAATTATCAGAAATTATTTCTAGTTTTTACTTATTGACTTGCCTGCCAATCAAACACAAACTTTACCATTCATTTTATCTTTTTTTTATTTTTTTTACCATTCATTATATCGTAAAATCATGAAATATTATTGTCCTTTTTGTGTTCAGTTATGATAGATCTTTGTCTTTGAGTACTGTTTTTCACACAGAAGAACTGTGTTGCTACAACAAACTGACTTCAATGGACAGTAGTCTTGACTATATTTTATGCATGTGTAAGTGACTGATACAAAATGTGTCCCTTCACATTTATATGTTCTCTTTAACAGTTAATTCTTCAGAAATCAGTCTAATACAGAGGGAGATATTGCAAATTACTTTTAATCACTCGAACATAAATTAAAAATTCATGACTGACATCGAACACTATCACCACGGTTGTGTTGTAATAATTACTGTCTTTTTTTTTCTCCCTTCCACAGCAATATTACCATGGAGAGGATATTGCAGTCAATGTGCACATCGCAAATAACTCTAAGAAATCTGTGAAAAAGATCAGAATATCTGTGCGACAGTTGGCAGATATATGTCTGTTTTCGTCTGCACAGTACAAATGTCCTGTGGCCGTCTTAGAAACGTAAGACTTATTATGAAGACAAGCTGGTTCAGTTTATGTCGATACATGAGCTGTAGCAGTGTGCTCAACTTTCCAATACTCTCTTCTTTTTTGTACTAAATGTTACAACAGCATATTCTCGACATTACACATCCTCATGTATAACTGTCAGCCATTGAGGCAGCTAGTGTATCACAATACAGAGAAACCATTAATGTGGTTTACATAAATAGATGAATAGCTGAGAAAACATACCCTCTTGATCAGCTGTTCTGTTAGACCGTGACTTGCCAGATAGATCTAAATTTTCTCTTTGATATGTCTAGTTTCACTGATTTGACAGAAATCTATGTATAATTAATCAAGTAACTGATATTTATGCTCTGCAAGCATTCCTTGATACTAAAATATTAAAGTACGCTTTTGTGATCGACTGTTGAAAAATTATCAGAAGTTGATTGCAAATGTAGGTAATTTAAAGAAGATGAGAAAGCTGAAAGGACATGCGTAATTATCTCAGCTGTGGCTCTGACTTACCAGTTATTTGCAATAGTTTGAGATGATCTTATCATGAAAATTGATTCAGTTATTTCTTATTTGATTTAAAGGATATCTTATGCCAAAGGTGATGCTAGAGTTTTCCTACAGTGTATCCATTAGAAAGCATTGCCACTGCTTTCAGCAGTGTTACAGCATATCCACTCTAAGATAAAGCCAGAGCCCTCTGTAGTGTTACAGCATATCCACTCTAAGATAAAGCCAGAGCCCTCTGTAGTGTTACAGCATATCTACTCTAAGATAAAGCCAGAGCCCTCTGTAGTGTTACAGCATATCCACTCTAAGATAAAGCCAGAGCCCTCTGTAGTGTTACAGCATATCCACTCTAAGATAAAGCCAGAGCCCTCTGTAGTGTTACAGCATATCCACTCTAAGATAAAGCCAGAGCCCTCTGTAGTGTTACAGCATATCCACTCTAAGATAAAGCCAGAGCCCTCTGTAGTGTTACAGCATATCCACTCTAAGATAAAGCCAGAGCCCTCTGTAGTGTTACAGCATATCCACTCTAAGATAAAGCCAGAGCCCTCTGTAGTGTTACAGCATATCCACTCTAAGATAAAGCCAGAGCCCTCTGTAGTGTTACAGCATATCCACTCTAAGATAAAGCCAGAGCCCTCTGTAGTGTTACAGCATATCTACTCTAAGACAAAGCCAGAGCCCTCTGTAGTGTTACAGCATATCCACTCTAAGATAAAGCCAGAGCCCTCTGTAGTGTTACAGCATATCTACTCTAAGATAAAGCCAGAGCCCTCTGTAGTGTTACAGCATATCCACTCTAAGATAAAGCCAGAGCCCTCTGTAGTGTTACAGCATATCCACTCTAAGATAAAGCCAGAGCCCTCTGTAGTGTTACAGCATATCCACTCTAAGATAAAGCCAGAGCCCTCTGTAGTGTTACAGCATATCTACTCTAAGACAAAGCCAGACCAATCCATAGCATTACAGCATATGTCAAAGATGAAGTGCTCCCTTCTAGCCATAGAGATTTCAGTTCTACTACTTGATAACATTGTGTAGCTGATCCAATTACTTTATCCAGTTTGTGAATCTTACATTCCAAAGTTAGCCTAGTTCTTACACAAAACACACACTATGCATAGTGAAATCTTACAAATCCAAATTTAGTTGTGGAAACTAGAAATTGGTTTTGTGATCAACTATTAACGCAACAGTAATAGTATCATTTTATAACAATTTCAATGTATAATGTGTAACAGTGATACCATGTAACAGTAACAGTCAAATATGTTTGTCATGTCATGTTTGTCACATGTATGTAATTTAACACAGAATTGAGTTCCATTTTCACTGTCATTCCTTTTGCCATGGTTTGGCCTCTAAATTTACTCAGCTTTGGTAAATCTTGCAAAGGGAATTTGTAAAAACAAATTATCTCGTAAAACAGATTTAATCATGTTGTCATTAATAAGAGACTGGTTGAGACACTATTGACTCTACATGTACAACAACAACCACGACTAAGCATCTCATTATATTCAAAGAATTTAATCTTTTACCATCCACTTTTACCTGTAAAATCGTAAAAGGAGCATCTTTGTTATTCTGCAGTTTGGTCATTTTTTGCCAGTTGGTCAGCCTTAAAGGTCACTAATGATTTGAGTATGTCATAATTTGACAAATATTGACCCAACTTTTCCACCCTCCCTGACAGTTTTAAAATTCAGATGACTTTTTATTGCCACATGGTTTGACGTCTGTTTATTCTTTTCTTCAGTATATATGCATTGATGTGGCAGAGAGCACGCATTGATTAAACTCTCACTCTAAAAGATAAAAACTATTGATTCTTTTTTATCTGTGAAGAATATGGTAGAGTAACAACTGATTGAGGACAGACACAAAGGAGAACAAAATGCAAATGGAGCTCCTCTGTATAAAGGACCAAGTGACTGACAGATGAGAAATACAAAAAAATTGAAAATCAATAGTGTAAAGAAAAATAGATGTAGGAGTAGTGTGAGAGACGAGTTTGCACATTGTCTTCTGAACCAATTTGACGCTTTTTGTCATGTTCTGGTCATAATAAATTTACAGGCTATTTACATAAATATTTAATTTGCTTGCTTTAGTGTTCATGCTGATGGCGATATTTTTCTGTGCTCTGCTGAGGCTGTCATTTTTATATATTTTTATTTTATGCTTTACCTCATCTCTCATATAGTCCCTAATTTCTGTTTTGTATGATTTGATACTTTATAATCGGTGTATATGCTATGAGAAAAGGACTTACCCAGCAAACTCGGGTGTCTGTGTATTCTGACAATAGTATATCTGATGCTTTATCCATATATGTTCTGAATCTTGAAGCTCGTCATGTTTCTCTCCATCCACTGTGTTTCTACTGATTACATTGTCTTAATTATTGTGTCTACTGTTCCCCGTGTGAGATACGTGTCTGTATATTGATCCCATTCAGTGTATGTCATGGTTGATCCACTGATATAGATTCCATTCCATCTTGTGTAACAATCTCATCATCTTTGAATCTCTCATTTTCCAGGCTTTAACTCCTTAGCTTTTCTTTCCTTTATTGGTCCCTTGCAGTTACAAAGGAACCTCTGCACTCAAGTCGGCATGTTCATGTGTGTGTGTGTTTGTGATGCCATTGTAACTGGAGCTGTGTGGCATGATGACTCAATAATCAGTGCTCAATTTTTCTCCAACTTGGTGTGTATGTGTATCATATTGAGTAGATGTGCCCTATTGTTTTTGGTGCCCATATCTTGCATAGTAATGAGTAAGAGGGACTTAATGTAAAATTCCTGCTATGGCAATATCTTTGCAGTGCCTTGTCCAGTTTGCTTCAAATGTGGTAGGGAGGTGTTGTTAGATATTAAGTACCTTACCATGGCATTTTTATTTTCAATGTCATCAGCATTTTTGGCTTCAGTTTGTGAAAGAGTGTACAGAAAATTCAGAATTTTTGTGCATGCTGTGGGCAATTGACTTTTGGTTACTGAAATTCCTTTGGTCCATTTTTATGCTATTGATGCTTATATGTTCCATCAGTCCCCTCAAGCAAATCATGGAAGTACTGCTTGAGGTAGTAGTTTCATGATCAAATGAAGAAGCAGCAATGCTGTGGGAAGTACTGCAGGTGGTCACACCAGACAAGTATTGGCTGGATCAGTTAACGTTCTGGTGCTTCAGTGCTGATGTGTGCATTGATGTAAATGGCTTTTAATTACCCTGTGTGCACATGTGATAACGGGCTCATGATCAACGTCCCAGGGGATTCTTGTGGTTTCCATGATCAGATGATACCCATATGGAGATGCGCTCTCGGTGTGATGACAAGCTCATCATCAACTCACAATCAAGCTGGCCTTGCTCTAATGGCTCTCCCCAGATCACCATCCCCCCCCCCCCCATATGCTACAACTCGCATTAGGCTCACTATTTTCGATGTATAATGTAAGGCATTATGGAGTCTGAAGAAAACTGTAGTTACTATGTTAGAACTACTAACTTTTGCCCAGGCTCTAGCCCAACATTGAGTAACCTGTTTACAGCAGGCAAGGCATACAGCGAGTATGGCTCTACCCGTTTCTGCAAATGTATGCAGAAAGCAGTACATGAACCAATTCCTTGCCAACAAATATCGTCGATTTATAAAACAGTATTACGAAAATTCACTGGATATGCATAGGATGTACAGCATGCAGGTCTTAACTTGCTGCATCGCATACGCGGCTATACGTGAACAGGGTGACCCTTCCCATTCAACAAACAAGTGATCAGATCTCACGAGCGTTCCCATGCATTTTCCGACTGTGATCTGATCACGAGCGCGTGGTCTGATGACTTCACGTAATGTGATCATGATCATGGCAGCTTGATGAAGACCACAGGCAGGTTCACATTGATTTTTTATTACATTTTATTACAGTTTGTATTACAGTTTGATGACGAGGGCATGTGATCTGATCATAGCTTAATGATGAATGCATTATCACATGTGAACACAGGGCCTGAAAGGTGGGCAAGACACAATGAAAGAAAGTTAGTCAGGTGGTGTTCTTAGTAGTTCCCTCCAGGGCATGCTGTAAGTGTTGGGTGGACTTCAAAGGGACATAGATGTGATAAGCCTTGTTTTAATTTGCAGAACCCATTCTTTACTGCTTCAAATGAAAGATTCGAAGCTGCTTTGTAAAATGAATGGGATATTGCTGTATATTGCAGGAATCAACATCTTCAATTCATCGCATTAATTGAAATGGCTTCTGTGATATTTATTAACTCCAGCTTGGTATTTTGCAGTATGTATATTCCAAGTACAAGAAACCATAATGCCCTTTGTCTCTTGTGAAATCATGCAAAATACTTCTTCTCTTACAGATTGTATGTAACACTGTTGATGATTGGTGACATTAGTGCTATGGAAGTGGTTCCATGTGGGTGTTTGTCATGTTTGGGTTCTTATGTCCAAAATGGGCAATATGGGACATTTTATAAAATGAATTATGTTTCTTTCTCTGCAGATTTTGTATTACAAAATTGAGGGTTCGTGGTCAGAAATGGGTCATATTGGCTATTGTACAAAATAATGCAAACTGCTCCTTTTTCATCATAATTTACATTATATACTTTACATCTATTCTGTGCAAGGAACCATATTGCCATTGGGTTCTTGGTGCATGTTCTTATTCAGGCTTTTCACTTAACCTGATGGAGACCAAACTTTTTCATCAATAACTTTTCTTTTTCCATCACAGGGAGGATGGTATGCCTGTTGGACCTAGCCAGACATTGTCCAGGGTTTACAAAGTCACTCCTCTCCTCTCAAACAACAAGGATAAAAGAGGGCTTGCTCTAGATGGTAAACTAAAACATGAGGACACCAACTTGGCATCTTCAACAATGTAAGTAAATTGTATGGTATGCATTTATTGTAGATAGCGCTGACTGTGTAGAGAATATGTGGTCTTGAAATATCAGCTCAGTTATTGTTAAAATTAGGAAAGTTTATTGGAGAGAATAAAAAGGATGAGGGTGGTGATGCTGAGAATAATGATGATTGAGGGCATCCTCCATCATGGTTATCATCATCACCATCACTGCAGACATTATTATCATCATAAAAATCATCATTGCCATCATCATCATTGCCACCACCATCATCATCTTCATCACCCCTACCATCATCATTATTACCATCATCGCTGTCGCCATCACCATCATCTCTGTCTTCATTTTCATCATCAAACCTGTCACCAGAGCTATCATCATCTTAATCATTACTTTCATCACAGCTATCATCACAATTTTGTTCATCAGAATCATAATTGTCACCAAACCAAAATTCATCATTATTTTTATCATCATCATCAAAACTGCCGTCACCACCATCATTGTAGTCACCTTCGATTCATGACCATGGATAAAATTATAACCACAAAATCATCACCATCCTTACCATCACCTCACATTATAGTTCTTTTTTTCAGTCAGTTCTTCTTGGGAACAATGAAAGGATAGACCTTGATATTAAAATATTGTAATAAGTACTTGTCTCTGAAGTCATTGAAGTTTATATCTGATTGTTTCTTTTCTCATCCACTCAATTCAAGAAGACTAATTAGTGTTTCTTCTTTCAGAAATTATGAATGATTTCCTTTTCCTTTGAAAGAGAGGCAGCAGCAGATGTATGATGACATCCTCTTTATATCTCAAGGTTTAGACCACCTGATTAGTTTCTTTCAATTAATTGCTTCTTTCTCAAGTCACGTTTATGGGCAAAGTTGTGTTGATATTAGTATTATTGGTGAAATTGTAATTGTGCAATTAATGTAATGTTAGGAAGTATGTTATTTAAGGGAAGTACATGTAACAGCCAACAAAATAATTCAAAGGATACATGTTTCAGCAAATATAGTGTCTAAGGGGTATTAAAAAACAGTATTTGAGGGATATGCAATATTAGTAAACAGTGTCCAAAGAATGCATGCATGTACAGCAAACAGTATCAAAGGGATATGTTACCACAGTCATGCTATCCAGGGGATATATCTATGGTGTTATTTAAGGGATATGCATTTTACAGCAAACAGTATTTAAGGAACAATTGTTACAGCAAACAGTATCTGAGGTGTATGTCTTGTAGTGTGTCATTAAATCTTTTTCTGTTTTAAATGTCTGAATTGTATTACATGATGTCATTCAAAGGTCACAGGTTCTTTGATTTGGTTCTGATGTTTCCATGATGTCGTTCAAAGGTCACAGGTTCTTTGATTTGGTTCTGATGTTTCCATGATGTCGTTCAAAGGTCACAGGTTCTTTGATTTGGTTCTGATGTTTCCATGATGTCATTCAAAGGTCACAGGTTCTTTGATTTGGTTCTGATGTTTCCATGATGTCGTTCAAAGGTCACAGGTTCTTTGATTTGGTTCTGATGTTTCCATGATGTCGTTCAAAGGTCACAGGTTCTTTGATTTGGGTTCTGATGTTTCCATGATGTCGTTCAAAGGTCACAGGTTCTTTGATTTGGGTTTCTGATGTTTCCATGATGTCGTTCAAAGGTCACAGGTTCTTTGATTTGGTTCTGATGTTTCCATGATGTCGTTCAAAGGTCACAGGTTCTTTGATTTGGTTCTGATGTTTCCATGATGTCGTTCAAAGGTCACAGGTTCTTTGATTTGGTTCTGATGTTTCCATGATGTCATTCAAAGGTCACAGGTTCTTTGATTTGGTTCTGATGTTTCCATGATGTCATTCAAAGGTCACAGGTTCTTTGATTTGGTTCTGATGTTTCCATGATGTCGTTCAAAGGTCACAGGTTCTTTGATTTGGTTCTGATGTTTCCATGATGTCGTTCAAAGGTCACAGGTTCTTTGATTTGGTTCTGATGTTTCCATGATGTCGTTCAAAGGTCACAGGTTCTTTGATTTGGTTCTGATGTTTCCATGATGTCGTTCAAAGGTCACAGGTTCTTTGATTTGGTTCTGATGTTTCCATGATGTCGTTCAAAGGTCACAGGTTCTTTGATTTGGTTCTGATGTTTCCATGATGTCGTTCAAAGGTCACAGGTTCTTTGATTTGGTTCTGATGTTTCCATGATGTCATTCAAAGGTCACAGGTTCTTTGATTTGGTTCGGATGTTTCCATGATGTCGTTCAAAGGTCACAGGTTCTTTGATTTGGTTCGGATGTTTCCATGATGTCATTCAAAGGTCACAGGTTCTTTGATTTGGTTCTGATGTTTCCATGATGTCATTCAAAGGTCACAGGTTCTTTGATTTGGTTCTGATGTTTCCATGATGTCGTTCAAAGGTCACAGGTTCTTTGATTTGGTTCTGATGTTTCCATGATGTCGTTCAAAGGTCACAGGTTCTTTGATTTGGTTCTGATGTTTCCATGATGTCATTCAAAGGTCACAGGTTCTTTGATTTGGTTCTGATGTTTCCATGATGTCATTCAAAGGTCACAGGTTCTTTGATTTGGTTCTGATGTTTCCATGATGTCATTCAAAGGTCACAGGTTCTTTGATTTGGTTCGGATGTTTCCATGATGTCATTCAAAGGTCACAGGTTCTTTGATTTGGTTCTGATGTTTCCATGATTACCAAAGCAATCTTTTACAAGGCTACATCATTCCTCCGTCGTGTTTGATTAGTAACAGCATCCTCTGCATCTACATCTGTATCTTTTTTCTTTCTCTCATCCTCAATTGTTGTGACTCTTTTTCATTTTTAGTTGTCATTGAATGAATCCTAGACCTTTCTTGTCTTTTTGTGTCCCTTACCTTCATTAGTTCCTTTCCATTTCCAGTTGTGATGTAATAATTCAGACCCACAATCTTTCTACTTCTTATGTACATGCTGGATCATCTTATTTTTTGTTTTTTCCTGTTTTCTTTTGGGAATTGGCTTTTTCTCAGTATAATGTGATTACAGAGTACTATGCAGTAGTGGTTAATATAAATACCTGCTGACACCTGCCATCGAGCAAATGATGTAATTGTCGTCGAGTAGCCATCAGTTTCAACTTCAGAAGGTTGGAAGGATTCTCATACCTTTTGATTTCCCATGGTAATAGTCTCTCTATTGCCTGGGGTCTTCTCACTAATTACTTTCCTCCTATCTCCACTTAACCTATTTAACCTTACAATGGATGTTAAAGGTCAACTCCTTCATTAACAATAAGATTATATCTATTTTTTTTACTTGATATAAATATTCATTTATGCTCTTAAGTTTTAGAGATATTTGTCATCATTGTTTTTTGTTTAGAATAAAAATAAATGAGAACAAAACATTCTTTAATTGCAGTGTAAAACTTCTGTTATGTGTTTCAATTAAGCAAGCCCTGTTTGGAGGTTCTCTCTCTGTCATTATTGTTTCCTTCAAAACAAAACAAAATTGTTTTACCTAATCTTCAAGTAAGTAATAATCCTCATTGTCATCATTGAAGATCTTTGACATGCCTCTGTGGAAACTATTTCAGGTTAAAATGTCCCCTCTGTTCAATGTTGTCATTTTGGTTTGTTTGAAGGAAGTTAGATTTTTCACCAGATTGGTTTGCTTCATCAACAAGAGTAGAATTATCTCTGTCATTCGGCCAGGCTCTAAAAGTACTTGAGAGATTTCCACAAATTCATCTCAATTTACTGATCTCTGTTCATGGCAGAATCTGGAATTTAGAGAAATAATATCTCCAAGGCTAATGGAATTTAGTTCTTACTTTCTATGTGGTTCATGTTAGCTGCTGGTTTATATATTAATATACCCAAGGGGGATTTCTGCACTAACTCTCATCAGACAAACATGTATTTCTTGACCAGAGTATTTGTACAGGCCTGGAGGCTAATAAAGGAGAAGTTTGTTGTTAGTTAGCATGTTTTGAGCAAGAAAAACTGGCTTACAGAATTTTGTAAGGAGATCATGAGTTAACTATCCTGGTGAGAGGATGATAGAAAACTTCTGTGATTAATAATTTTGCAGATAGGTTATGCGAGAGATATCCATGACAGCAGATTTAACTGCAAGTGCTAGTAGACAATCATCTCTGAAAGTAGAAACCAGCGACTGCTGCTGATCAGATACTAGATCTCCAAACTGTACCAATCAGGAGGATGTTAGTAGTGATATACTGGATCAACACAGAAGATTTAACAAAATGTGTGTTGCTGGGGGAGGACTAAGTGTCCAAGATAGTTGTCCAGTGTATATATGGTTGTTTACATAAAGTTACTGTCTGATGTAGTTACTGGGTTATGAGTTATCTAATGTATTATTTATTAAATAACCAATAGTGGTGATTTATTAACTCACTGTCCAATGGAAGTATGGTGCTGCCTCTGTGACTGTCTAATAGTAGTTATTGGTTGTTTCTTTTAATCACTATTTGACTAACCTACTGATAGTTTGAGAATGATTTTTCTTTTACCTCTTATCCTCTCAGATTGACTGACCTTGATGAAAATGGAAAGATTTCTGATGAGAGGAAAGAGAACCTTGGAATTATTGTTGAGTACAGGGTGAAAGTGGAATTGAAGGTTGCTTATTCGACAACGTGAGTATTTTCAATGATAAGCAGTTACAATAAAAAATAAAAGAAAACAAAGGGAAAGAGTATTTTGGCATTAAAAATGCAAACTCATTACTTTCACATGTACTTGTAAAGCACGATCTACCTCATGATCAACACTGAGCCAGCTACTGCTTCAGTATCGGTAATCCATCCACCTTTAACATTTTCTCTCAGTTACAGCAGAAAGATGCTGCTGGCAAAGTCACATTGTGCTGAAAGAAAGATGCCACCAGAAATGATACATACTCATAACTAATCAAATTGGCCTGACATACATTTAGGTAACATGAAGAGTGAATGTGTACCACAGATATTATCAGTTGGATCAAACTTGTTGTATTTTTACATAGTAAGGTAAATATTTATGTATCGTCTTCCTTGTTGCTGATTGTCAGCTTTACCGACCACAAAGACACTGATTAAAGGAAAGACAGCACTTAGATCTACAGTGCTTCACTTTCTTTTTTGTTGGCCAACAAATTAGAATTTCTGTTTGAACAAATGACAGGTTTTGTGAAAATACACGAGAACCTTGTAGTTTTACTTTTACTATATTTGTATCTCTTTGTTCCTTTTGAGAATTGAGCCTGAATTCTTCAAATGTACGTAGACCTCTTGCAGCGCGGTTCACGCTTATTAGCTCTTGTTCATTTGCTGTTAATCACATTTTGTGTTTTTGTCAAGATAAAAACTTTTTAATCTCTGGGGGAAAATGGTCATGAAAGAATTTTATCTCCAACACCCAACAAATGTATTTGTCTGCTTAAGTATTCTTTGAATCCAGTCAAAGCGGTGCTTGAAATGCAAATAAAAGGCAGCAGAAGTG
This sequence comes from Stichopus chloronotus, assembly GCA_021234535.1. Lineage (NCBI taxonomy): Eukaryota > Metazoa > Echinodermata > Holothuroidea > Aspidochirotida > Stichopodidae > Stichopus > Stichopus chloronotus. The sequence continues at coordinate 23,975,616 of CM037831.1, read as the reverse complement.
ACGAGTTTTTCCTCTCAAACATGCTGTACATTATAAATTCATGTAAAGTGTGACAGGAGCAACTGCCATGTCTATATTTAACATCGTAATGACATTCTACTGGAGATAATGAACGGAGGCTTTGATAGAACTAAGAGGGTCATTCAGATTACACATATGTCATATTTAAATAAACCTTTTGAATGAAAAATTAGAAAAACTTACCTTGAGATGGTGCACACAAGATCTCAAAGTAGTTGGAAAAATCCTGAAATAGCAGTCAGTTAGTGTTATGTTACAAACAAGAAACATTCAAGTAGTTACAAACTTCAATTCTTTGACCACATTGTAGAAGAAAGAGTCATTAACGATACTATACATCGTATGTCATCGATAAATTTAATGAAGAACATAAAAATTAAGAGTAAACATAAAAATTAAGAGTATACAACAAAAGCACAGACTTGGTTCACCCATGTGTGTAACATGAATTATGTAACAGTTGAATGAAGGCTTTATGCTATGAACAACAGATTTGGTTCTACCATCTATAGATGCAACAGGAAGAAAACATGATGTGAAAGTAAGCTACGAATAAAAGACTGGGGCTGCCGATGTATGTTATTGTAATAAAAATGAGACAGGAAGTTAAAAGTACACATAAAAAGTAAAAGCTCTACTTTCAAGCACAGTCAATTTTCATCACTTTCCAAAAGATTAAAATCTAGCAGCTTAGTTGTATTTTTATGAAAGATAATGGTTCTTAAATATGTGACATGTATCCATCTAGGGAATGGATTGGAATGCTATGGAAATTGACAATAAGTTGTTATATATACGTCACAGGTTTTGCTCCACACTTCTGTGGTCGCTTAGTATCACAATGTAACTGTCCTTGAAGGTGTGAATTAATAATGAGTTTGCTTCTAATACATGGGCTCAAAAATTCTCACATGATTCAGTATGCTGCTGTAATTTTTAACTTGGGGACCATTCCATTGTGTATCTTTCCATGGTAGGAGAATCAGGCTCCAGGTTTCTCTCTTTGTTTTTCATAGCGTTAAACGTAATAAAAAAAACACTCGCACAAAATAAAGTGGATTAACTACTTCTGTACAGTAAGAATGATGATGTATGGTTAAGAATAATCACTATAAACACTAACTATAAAGTTCTTTAGTAGAAACTAGCTATGCATAGTCATAAGAAGAAACTAGCCATGATTAGTCAGTCGTAAGTAGAAACTGTCCATGATTAGTCATAAACTAGAACTATCTGTTACTAGTTTTAAGCAGAAATTATCCATGGTTAAGTCTTTTTCAGCAGAAACTATCCATGGTAAGTCAGTCATAAGTAGAAACTATCTTTGATTAGTCATAAATGGGAGCTATTACTAGTCATAAATAGAAACTATTCATGATAAGTCATAACCTGACACTATCTCTTACTAGTCACATGTAAAAAGTATCCATGATAAGTCCTAAACAGAAACTATCCACAATTAGGCAGTCATAAGTAGAAACTATCCATGATAAGTCCTAAGCAGAAACTGTCCAGATTAGGCTTAAACTTGATGAGTGTGAAGCAGAAACTTTTCATGATTTTTCAACTATTTGTGATCACTCATAAGTGGAAACTATCCATGATTAGTCAATCACAAGAAGAAAATATTTATGATTAGTAATTAGCAGAAAGTATCCATAATTAGTCACTCATGAAGTAGAAACTGTTCATGATAAGTCTTAAACTAACCCTATTCATGATTAGTTCTAACGAGAAACTATCAATAATTAGTCTTAAACAGAAACTATTCATGATTAGTAGTCTTAAGAGTGAACTATTCGTGATTAGTCATAAGCAATAATCACCTGTGAATCATATTTTGGTGAGATTATTCTTTGTAGTGTTGTTCCATATATCTGAAGTCGTCAATGTTTCTCATTTTCTATTGATATTAATAACATCATTGTGCAATACCAATACATCTCAACAGGTTTTCGTGGCCTGTGTTCTGTCCCATGGATCAATGATGTGCCGCATGTACCTCGCTATCTGAACTAAGTTACAGTCAATATTCATGCTAAAATTGCTGCACTTGCTGTAGCAAACAATCCTAGTTTAAGAAAATTTGCTGTTAGCATGGCATATCCATCACACAATTCACTGTTTTCAGTACATGCATATAGAAAGATAACTTTTCCTTCAGTAGCCCATCGCTGCTAACTTCACCATGGTACTGCTGTTCATATTGACTACACATATTACCAACACTGTACATTTCTCCTGCATTCACAGCGATAGCTACCATAATTAGCTTCATTCTCTTCATTTGCAACAAACTATGTATTTGCGATGCTCATCAATCATTTTAGACGTACTAAAAGTGAACAGTGTGTACAAGACAAAACATTACAATGGTAGTAAAATGGTTAGTACTCTGACTGCCATCCACAGTTAACCATCAAGTATGGTTCCCATTCACATGATTTACCAGACATGGTCCAGTATGTGTCTGTCTGCATGGTTCATTTTATACCATTTATGGAACGTGAGTTAAGAAATATTGAACAAAAGGACCATCATTTGAAAACAGGGAACTGTCCATGAAGAGTGAAATTATGTTATTAAATCAATACATTGAACAGTAATACACAGTAAGATGCAGTATTGTGATGATGTAGTGTGACTGTGATGTTTGACTGATTTTAAATTGTGTGACTAAATACAAGTCACATCCACCTTAGCACTGTGACAGCCATTAATATAAAGCAACATGTGTTGAAGCTACAGCTGTAGGTGTTAGCAACAGAACAAATAATACTGCATCAATTTAACCCTGGCCAATTTCAAAACTACAGTGCATTATCTCATAGCTGCCTGCCAACCTGAGCCACAAGCAAATCTGTGAACTTCTATTGATTTGCTTTACAGAGTATTCTGAAAAGTGACAAACAATACCACACAGGCTGCCTTTATGACAAACTGTTAAATGTCTCTTGGCATTTTGCTAATGGCAACAGTGTCAAAGCTTGCCAAGTAATCTAATATTATGCCTGTCAGAGTGAGCATTATCTCAACAAGAGGCATGCCAAAGAAAAAAAAAAACCAAGGAACACTTTGAAATGAGGAAAATGTGTTAAACTGAAGTTTGACGTGATTAGAATCAACTCCAAAGTGTGGAATATAAATTCAATACAAGATTTACTTGTATAATACATTGGTCATATATCAACAAGCTGCAGGGCCACTCTGTATAATTCAAACTTGTGTAACATCTGTCAGGATTAGTCATTTTCAGTATCTAACCAAATTTGTAATACTCTTTTAGTGTTCTGTTAATATATTGATAATTAGCAGCACACTCTACTCTTGTTGTACATGGTAATCAGTTTATTATATCTCTGTAAGGCTCTTAATCTCTATTGTGCAGTAATGTCCAGTGATCATGGCTTTGTATTGTTTTCATGTTTTCACAATGAGAACTATGAATCACCAGCAATCTGAAGTATATGTTATAGTTCATTGTATATGTTACCCACTATCAAAGTCAGTTCATGTTATATGTGACCCATCACCATAGTCTACAGTCTATAATACTTCATTGTATATGTGACCCACCTGTAAAGTCCACAGTGTATTATAGTTCATTGTATATGTGACCCACCTGTAAAGTCCACAGTGTATTATAGTTCATTGTATATGTGACCCACCTGTAAAGTCCACAGTGTATTATAGTTCATTGTATATGTGACCCACCTGTAAAGTCCACAGTGTAATTAAGTTCATTGTATATGTGACCCACCTGTAAAGTCCACAGTGTAATTAAGTTCATTGTATATGTGACCCACCTGTAAAGTCCACAGTGTATTATAGTTCATTGTATATGTGACCCACCAACAAAATGTACATTGAATTATAGTTCATTGTAAATGTTTCCCACCTGTATGTCTACAATGTCTTCAGTCAATCCTCACATGATACCATACATGATAGTTTCATCAAAGGCACAAGCCCTAACCATGATGGTGTGACTCGTTATCTCCTCATGTTCTATCATGCGGAAAAGGGTTTTCTAGAGACATGATTTAAGCACATTATGGAAATTCTGTCTGGACTAGGTGATTCCTTGTATATAGGTCATGCTACCCACCAGCAAAGTCTACAATGTAACATACATTTTATACCAGTGATTTCTTCACAAAGACATAGAAGATGAAAGTAAGTAGCTGTAAAATTGTGTAATATATAGTAGAATAAAACATATTATACAATGCAACCAGAAAAAATAAAGAGGGGGTCAAAGGGGTCATGTAAAGGCAGGCTTTGTAATCAGCTCTTGTAAAACAGAATTATATTTATAGAACTAAAAAAAATATGAAGTGAAGAATGAAGAAGTATAAATTATGAAAACAGACAAGATGAATACTCATCCATGGATGTGTACTATAGACTGATGATGATGTACCCTCTGTGGAAAGGTACTTTGATAGACTTTGCTTCAATTTGAACTCTAGCAACTTCATAAAAGGATTCTTGCTTGTAGCATATTAGAGGCGGACATTAACTGTAATGGTAGGTGACATTAACTGATGTACATTTGGTATTTTCTTTAATAATTTGTGACGTTGTAATGTATGGCTTTAACTTTTATAATATGTGCATTGTAATGTGAGACATTAATCTTAACAATAAGTGACATTGTAATGTGTGGCACAAACTTTAGTAATGTGTAGCATCAAATTGTCATTGAATTCAGTAATGATGGAATACGTAGAAGTTTCTGTTTCTTTGGTAATATTAAGAAAGTTCAGAAAATTATTTCAAATTGATGAGTACACTGTAAACATGTCCCTTAATTCACTATTATTCCACTGTAAGGCTCTGTAATGTTTAAATAATCAATTCTGTGTCAAGGGATGTCAATCTATAAAAATCTTCAAAAGTCCATTAGAGTCCACTTTTTGTTACAAAAAAAAAAAATCCACAAACTGCTCTACTCTGAATCAGCAAAAAGTTAATATTTTGTTTTTAGTTTAGTTTAATACTTCATATTCACACCGTAGACATATACTTACCCCTTGCTCTTACTAATGCATTGTTAAATATGCTCTATAATTCCCTGAATAACTTGTTCTTGCATCACAACCTCTATGCCGTAGTTCTTGCCTTGTAAGTTAGTTACTTGTGAATACTTACACCAGTAAGTTGTGGGGAATCCCTTTTTGAGATGGGCTTCTGTGGTGATTTGTTTTTTTTTTATATGTAGGCACCATCACCATATGAAACAGACTTTTTATTTCATTTGAGTCGATAGATAGGATCTTTTCTTGTTTGTTAACTACTCTCAGTGATTCATATTTGGTCTTTTTCTTGACTTCTTTTGTTCAGGAACATATCTGTTGAATTACCATTCAAACTGAGTCATCCTAAACCAGAAGATACTGAACCAATAATACCAAGCGCAACTACTCAACTACCAACTGATGGTAATTAATTTCTTTCCATTTCAAGAGGAGCCAGAGGTCATTTGTTTAGTGGTCCATCAAGATTTAAAAAGTCCCAATTTGCCAACAAAGTATAATGAAACAGTGTGAACCCTCAAGTTGTTGGACATAAATCATTGACTTCTGCATTCATGCATAGCACTGTGTATGTGTATGTATGTGTGTGTATGTTTGTGATGCCTACCTTGTACATGATATCACAAGAAGAGAAGCTTGGACAGTTTTCTATATTTAGTATGTTGCTACACAACATTGAGTGAAAGAACATGTTGAGGTCAAAGATCATAGGGGGTCAAATACAGTCATATGTCAAGAAGTTTGCACTGATCTCATAATTGTTATGAAGGTGAAATGCAGCGGTGGCCAGCCTGTGGTCCTCAAGCCAAACGTGACCCATGGAGAAGTATCATGTGGATGGATAACAGAAGACAGACTTGCAACCTGTATGGCCATTCGTATTCGCTGGAGGTCATTCGAGGCTGCAATGGTCAAATATTGAAAACTATGCCCACGTGTAATCTCAAGAGAGAAAACTCAAACATGTCTCATATTTATTATGTAAGTGTCCTTGCTGCTGAGTTGCTGTTACCAGTCATCATCATCTTAGGTCAGCAGATGTCATTGTGTATACATGTAGCAATTGTTTCATCTCAGTTGCTGACACAATAAATCTGGGCTGTAGTGTTACAAAGACCAAGTGTGTTACCCATTCTCATTGTATGCCACTTATCAGATTCATAAGAGAAAGAAACATCATGATGAGTATTTTTGTTTTTCAAAACCACAATGTTTGTATGCATTTTGGTTTAAGTTTAATATCAAACTGAAACATAAAGAATGTGTGTGTTTTAATTGTTCTAATAAAACGTATTTAACATTTTTAGTGACTGCTTAACTGGATCTTTGAGAAGTCAGTCACATGTAGATTAACAGACATTTTCACAGACCATTGTCTGTAGTCATTGCATTAGGGTCACAAATCCTCATTTGTATGGTGATCTAACTGCTTGCCTCCTGTCAAGTGTATGATAGTGAGACTTCAGAAACTGTGGTGTTTCTTTCTGTTTTGAGTTTTCCTGGAATTGCCTGTTGATACTCAAATACAAATATAATGTCAGTAATACTACCAGTTGTCATGGTTACTATTTGTTGCAATATTAACTGAAATTATAATGTCTGCTTCAACATACATTTAATATTTGTCTTTTTCTCACACAGGTGAATCGGCACCCTTGGATACCAACTTGATCAGCTTTGAGACAAAGTACGTATGTTGCTTCTGTAGACATCATAAAGTATGTCTCATTTGTAAGATAGTTACCCCCAAGAAAAGACCTTTCAGTGTATCAAACCTATTCCACATGTTCAATAAACCAGGATTAGAGTTTTTCAGAGGTTTAAGTTCTTTCATGCTTACAGCATTTCACTCTTGACTACATAGCTTACATACAAAACTGTTATCATAAGTTAAATACTGCTATAAGATGAGGGCAGTATTCATAAATCTCTTTCATCATTTTGTGATACAGAATCTCAAGAATTTATCTGTCTCTATTTTTCAGTGAGCAGAATCTTCATGGTGATGAGGATGATGATCTCATCTTTGAAGACTTTGCCCGTCTGAGACTTCAAGGAGCAGAAGGAGAGGGCACAGAGGCATGAGATGTGTCCCAGCTGATAGAGGGAGCTATTTACAGGCAGACTTGCTGGTTGCTGCTTCTCATTCTATTGTCTGGGATCATTCACTAATATCCCATTTGAATTGTTACCTTGTATCTTCTGGTGCTACTGTTCCTTTCTTTGGAGTAAACATTTTGCTACCATTTGTGTCAATTTCTCCTTGGTTGAGCAATTTGTTGAAACTATTGCACATTGAAGATCCTTATATTTTGTCAATAGGGTATATGTACATACAGTGTTAGTGTACAAGAGTCAACATACTATTTAATGTTATAGTAATTAGTGTGACTGTTAAAGCTCACAGAATTGATATAGTGGCTGTTGGTAAAAGTTTAAAGAGCTAGTCTAATTACCCTTTGTGTGGAGGGGAAATGGTGCACACTGAAAAAAATGAGGAAACTGTCCACATTTGTGAATGTTGGCCTATTTATCTTTCATTCTCATCACTGTTTCAAATGCCAAGTACGGTAACACCTTCTAAAGGTTTATCTTTCAAACACAAATGAGGTCGCACAGTCTAAAATGTGTATCCTTCAAACACAAATACAGTAACACTGTATCAAGATGTATCCTTCAGATACAAATAAGGTAACATAGTCTAAATATATATCCTTCAAGGGTAAGTAAGGTAACACCATCTTAAGATGTATTCTCAAATACTAATAAGGTTACCTAGTCTAAAGATCCAAGATCCTTCATTCATCTCCCTGAATCTTTTGTTCATTTTCTTTCTCTTCTTGAAACCAGGAAGGTAAACAAAAGTCTGCAGTTGTGTTTGAGGCTGTCTTTAGATCTTCACGGAGAAAGGTAGTAGTAGGATGAAGAAAAGTATTCACTTCAGTAATAATCTCTGGAGTTGACAACTTACTCACTTTATTTTGGATATCCTTTCTTTTTTGTTATTATTTAGAGTGAAAGAGATATTTTGATAGTAATGATGCATTAATTTGAGAATCTCTCCCTCCTTGATGGGTAATTGCTAACAAGACAACACTAATGAAAGAAAATGTTTGTTACATCAGCAAAGCACAAAATGCCAAATAAGCCTTGTCATAGTTTATTTCGAGTCAAAAGATAATTAAGCTAGAAGAGGGCCTTTAAGTTTTGCATTGTGTAATCCTGTTTGATATCAAGAAAATGGTTCCATTATGTGATGACTTAATTGTTATATGATTGTACAGTCCTTTTTAATTAATTAGTAGCTTTAGATGTAGATGTAACTTATTTTAGGGCAATTTGTGCAAAACGCTTCTGCAAAATTTGCTGTAAACTTGCTCCCTCAGAACATGGCCCTTCATCCGGTGATCAACGACCCAAATGATTATTCCTTCAAATATTTGATATGTTGAAGTAAAATGATGCTAAAAATTTTAATTTTATTATCTTTAATATTTTTGTAAGTTAGTCATAAAGAGAACAATGTCAGGAAATATGAAGAATCTTATAATAGTTTGCTTTGGTCAAAGCTTTATTATGTTGCGTAATTTTAGACTTATAGTGGTGTTATATTTTGTACCAGTCGTAACAAGTGCTAGATTGTTGTATACTTATATAATCATATTAAATCATTTCAGATATTTCTGAAGAGACTGTTAAATATGTCTTGATATTATGTTTGTGATCCTTTAAATATTTTCCCATTGAATGCCTTTTTATGTTAATGTCTACATAGTGATAGTACTTTAGTGTTTTTTACTGACAGTTGAATGTTAGTCAATGGTAACTTCTTGGTAGTTTGTTGTCTCTTCTTGCGATATACTTTTATCACTAGTAGGAATCTTGTGTAGCAGAAGTAATTAAATATTAGTTTAAATGTGTAGTTTATTTGTTAAGGTGACACCAACAGTAGTTTGTTATCCCTTAATAGCGCTTCAATGGAGACAAAAGATAAAAAAAAAATAAATATGAAAGTAATTGTTAATATATACCATCATACAAGAGGCTAATAAGTATTATCAAACAGAGAGATCAAGTAAGAAAAAGATTGAGTAAGAAAAAGATTCCCAAATACTTTTGACCCAAAAATTTTTCTTCCTGCAAAACTTCAACAATGAATGTAGGAGGACTGAGGATCATTCACATCATTTACCAGTTTAGCTTCCCATCTTCTTTTCAAACAGTTGCTCCTTTCAGCAGTTGTAATACTGTATTAAAAAACTGAGCACTTGTTAAAAATGAGAAAACTATAAACTTATGCTATAACCGTAGTTCACTCATAAAGATGACTCTAATATTTGCCAAAGACTTTCTTTCAAGTTTCAATTCCATGCAGGTAGCATACTCTGCATAAATTTTATATTGATGATGAAAAAAAAAACCTGTTCTGTGACCAATAATTACAATGTAATGTTAAGAAATCTCTTAATGGAAACAATCTCACTAGTCTGTTGTTTTTCAGCAAAGAAATATTCAGTATATACATATATATATATTATATATATGTATAATTCATCTCCTGTAGCAAGTAATCACATTCAGGGTTATTTTTGAAGTTGTGATTATACATTTAGTAAATCAACAGATGTTATGGTGACTGGACAAGTTTATTTTAAAAATTTCTCCCATTGTTCTTCTACTAGCTGACAATGTTATTGCAGTTTCCATGAATATTTCATTGCTCTTTGTTTATTTTTATGTTCTACATTTGTACTGCAATATTCAAGTTTGATGTTTCATTTTGTGAATTTCAGAGAATTTTAAACCTAAATATGACATCATGTTCTATTCTGAAGTAGTTTTAGTCATATTACAGCCAGACGAAATGAACAAGGAGAGAGTTATAAGAATGAACAAATGTAGAGCTCTAAGTGTGTATAACTACAATCAAAAGAATGATCATGGAAAGGTGTAAGAATGAATAACTGCAATTAAAAAGAATGAGTAAGGGAAGGTGTAAGAATGAATACAGCCATCTAAAAGAATAAACAACGTGGGATATAAGAATTAATCAACAGCTAGAAGACTAGAACAAGTATATATATGAGAATTAAAATTTTAGTCTAAAAACATGCATGGGAATATCTTTTAGACTGGAACAGAGAAGCCAACTAGATTGAAATAGAACACCCAGCTGCTGTAAAAAGGATGTGGAGGAAAAGGAAGAATGAATATTAACAGCTAGAATGGTGAACAGGGACAGATTTAAGAGTGAACAAGGACATTTAAAGACTGAACAGGGATAGGTCTAAGATTGAAAAGGCACAGTTAAATGACTGCACAGGGATAGGTCCAAAAATAAAAAGGGATGGACGAATATTGAACAAGAAGTGTGAGAATGAACAGGTGACTACATCAGAATAAAACAATATATAGAGCTAGCTCTAGGAGTGATTATGTACTACTGTCAGAAGTTTTCAAACTATTACATTCACAGTAGTCATTCTTTATTTGTTTCTTTCATTGATATATTCCTTACAGGGTGGAGTTTGTGTAGGAAATGTTTAAATATTTCAAAGAATTTAATTTGAATGACTGTAACGTTAAACTGACCTGATGAATACCATTATATGAATTAAAATCAGAGATAAGAAGACAACATGTAATCCTGAAGTACTATAGTAAAAGTGAACCATTGGCCTTGTTGCTCATGATGAAGGGCAATATTAATGGTTTCTGTAAAATTGCTACATTCAGTTGTAGGATAATGGTTGCACCCTTTGTCAAAGATCTTGCCTTTACTTAGGCTGATTATGTTACTATATATAGATTTATATACTTCCTATACATATACATATATCATCTATAGTAACGTGGTTTAATTGTGATTTAATCTGTATGTACTGCTGCATGATATTAAATGGATTTATCAAGTTCTATGGCACCTCATTTTTGTTCTTTATTTTCTGACTTGAGTTTTACATCAAACCATCAGAGGTCATCCGGTGCTCCCAAACATTTGATCATGCCCCTAGATTTTGATAAAAGATAAGCCAGGGTGAATAATGCACACTCATTCCTTGAATATATCCAATGACCCCCATTAAAGAAGATTTCTGTCTGTGAGCTGGATTAAATGCACTTTTAAAAATGATTTAAATAAATGATTCTCGAAATGTGATACAAATATTCAATTGCAACTGCCTAGGCTACACATGATAACTTGGCTGTCTCATCAGACTAATACAACCACTTTAAAACTTATTAAACTGATAAGAGTACAGCATTGGTATGTTGTGTTTTCTCTTTTTTTTTCATATCATTTAACTGCTGCTCACAATCCATGCTCTTCGCAGTACTTATTACTTGATAAGATCCAATGATGCTATGTTCAACTGATAACAATACTACGTGATTAATATGGATGAAAAAAAGTAAGGAAAAAAATGAGATCGAGTCTCGCAACTTCACTTTCTCCTGATTACAATAAGAGCGAAATCCTTACATATGCTGATCATAAAAAAAAAACACTAATCAGTCTTCTTTACCGTGTTTTTTTTCCATTAATGCTTTTTTTTTTAATCTTTAGAGATTGGGGGAGGTGCATGTCAACTGGGGTATCGTCACTCTTTTGATTGAAGGTATCCTGTATTGAATTCATCACGAGTTTTGTGCAACAAATACTGAGCCAGTGTTTGTGCATTTCCAATTGCGTTTGTGATCCTAAGTTGCAAATACATTTTAATTAAACCGATAGTATTCACCATGGTAGCCTATGAACTCCTCCAAAGAAAACTTTTCCATTATCCCAAAATATTTAAGTTTTGACGTTGTGATCACAGTTACATATTTTTTTCGATAGAAGTTCGCAGTCTTGTGCACGATGCTTTTCCTTTTGATCAACTTTGAGGGTTGGCAATCTTTGTTAATATACTGTTAAACTACACACGTATGTCGTATGAGAGAATCTTTGCTTGGATGCACTCGACAACATGAAGTGAAAAGACAGCCTTCCGAACCGGAGGCAATGACTATCCGAAAAGTTGGCAATTGACCCGTATTGCGCAAATTAGTCCTGAGTAAGTTGGTTCTCATCCACTTTGTTTATGAAATTTGAATAGCGCCGCTGATTTGATTCGAACATATTCGCTGTGGTCTTATGACTATCAAAGATAAATCGTACACAAGATAACCAACTCCGCCCGAAAATGGAAACGGAAATGCAAGGAGTTTATGGGAATTTAAAGACTTGAGGGCCACTTCTCGACGGCGTTGTAAATTCACAGTAGTATGGTCACAGTGTAGAAGGGTCATGAAAGGTTTCAACTCCTTGTTTGAATTAGTAAGGAACCTGTGAATCTAGTTAAATACATAGGTGAAGTTGTACTTCAAATTAAATCATGTTTTCGTAACAAATTCGCAAGTGACACTTGTAAACGTGTCATGTTAACAAAGTGTATTTCGTTATGTTGGTAACACCCATGCTTTGTTCCTCTGTGTCATTCTTTTCATCTCTGTGTTAATCTACCTGTCATTCCTGAAGAGAATGACGACACTAATCGTTCTTATTAAACAATCAAAAAAATTCATCTGTTGGGAAATTTGCTATCTTCTGTAAGTAACAGAGAAGTCTTTGTAAATTGTTGTATTCAGTAGATAGCACACATTTCTTTGTGTCAGCTTTATCCAAATAATCGCATTCTGTGATCTTTTAGCGATGATGTGCACTCATGCAGCGTTGGATTGAAAATTTCACCCTTAGTGTCACCGTTTTGTCAGCACAATGGCACCGTAAACATTTATTCCTTGTCCTCTGATGACTAATTTTACTAGTACCATCTCTGTTGACTAATTACTTTATACACTCTCAGACGAAAAAGTTCCAAAGGCTTTTTATTGCCTTTTAGAACTTTTTTGGTTCTTTAAGGCCACCTCATAAAGGATACTCGGTAACGAGAGTACATAATTCGGCAACTATCTATCTGTCTATCTGCCTATCTGTCTCTCTGCCTATCTGTCCATCTGTATAGGTGGGTATATCATCTATAAGGACATTAACGGAACATTTGAAATTCAGTTCCCACCCCCTCCCCCACCTCCGCTCCACATAGTCTACAAGTGACAGATGGTTAAGTGGATCACTGTGTGTCACATACAAAATTAAGGAGAGTGTTTGTAACGATTCAATTTGGATTGGAAAATTTGTGACGAGATCTATGCTCAGATAAGTACTAATTCATATGTACAAAGAACCCACAAACAAAAGAGAAAATAGAAAGAAAAAAAAACAATTACCGTTCTCATAATTGTTAGATGTAAAACGTGACTGGTGGCGCTAATTATTAGCATTCTTATGTGATAAGTAACCTTTGAAATCCTTACAGATGATTCAATAAGTTTGAGCTTCTGCACCGTCTAGTTTTTTTTTTTTTTTTTGCTTCTTTAAGGGGGGGGGGGGTGGGCAGAAGAGACCAGTGTGTTTTTTAATCTCGGCAATCTTTCCGGGAGGAAAGGCTACCTGCAATACCATCACACTTAACTGATAACTTTATTTTGTAGATCACGCTTGGGCGGATTCCCGGATCCGAGGAGATCCAGACTCTACCCTCCGGTCTTTTCAGGAGCATTTTTTTTTTCTTTCCCAGGGAGGAAGTACGATAGTCGTAATAGCTCTTCCGTATTCACCAAAAGTAGTAGACCAAAAGTAGTAACTGCTGAAATAGCGTGATAATAAAAACTTATTCGAAATCTTCGGCAAGGTTTGCTTAATCTATAGCCTCCTCTCAAAACACCTTGCTCTACTATTCTATAATTGTCAGCGAGTTATCGGTTTATCAACCAATTGGCCTGCCCTTAAGATCTGTCTGAGTGATGCCACAGTATTATACGTTGCTGTATATACACGGATTGGGGCATTTGGTGTAGGAGTGGAACATTCGTTTTAGGAGTGGGCATTCGTGAGGGCGAGGCTTATGTGGCATCATCACTTACACACTAGTTAAAATTGTTGCAAGGCAAGCACCACGATTTTTTTTTTTTTGGCGTCAAGCGTATCAGCAAAGTCTTGAATTTAAATACTCCCGGACATCGGCTGAAATCATCGTCTAAGGTTCCACATTTTTTACTTCTATGTGTGCCAGTCTAACAATCCCATATGATGAGCTTTGTAAGCGAAGAAGTGCTTATTAGATCCCGTAATCAATGCATTTCATAATTATGAACTGCAGTGTTTGTTAATTATTAGATTTAGCTAGTATGTAGTTTATCATGTATCCAAACAATGTGATTGACTCACATGAAGAGAGGAAGGTAGGGGAAGATGTGTTTCGCTTCCCAACATAGCCTGGTCGAAAACTGCAGGTAATATATCTGTAGCAATGTCCTGAAGTATCTTCGTGGTAGATTTCCTATAAAGGAACCTTAGTCCGTGACTACGAAGTGCGCCACCTTTTGAAAGAACTAAGATTTGGATATCAAAATGTCGTTACTCTCTTTTCTATTGTTTTTTTTAAACTAATTTTTTTTTTAATTTTAAACTTATCAAACTCTCAAAAGTTTTGAGACTTTTGATCAAAAAAATTTATAATATTATAATATGTACATATTTATTTTCTATTATCTTACAGGTTTGCACTGCCAAATCGATATATATGCCCTGCGAAGTCACATTTTTGAGAGTTGAGGGTAAACTTACATGCCTACCCCCTCCCCCCCCCAGACTTACGTCCCAGACTTACGTTACCTCAGAATTACCGCCAAGTAAGACGCAAACCAACTTGTGCCATTGATATCTCATCCCTATATGTGTAATGTACGGGGGGAGATTTTGTAGTTGCTTTTGGACGTTAAAATGTATTATGGATCTCTCAGTTGCCATAGCAAAGGTTGCCATGGTAACATTATGTATGGTTGATATATGAGACATGGGCGTCTAACCTGGTATGGTACTTAAGGTGACATGGAACCCCCCCCCCCCTCCATTATGGTAAGGATCAAAATGTGTAAAGATGTGTGTGTGTGTGTGTGTCTGTACGTGTGTGGAAGAAAATTTTAATTTCAAAAGTTTACGTTTGCGACTCCTAGACCGCAAAGCCGATAAGGGTCAAAGTTGGTAGATGGGTGACCCATGGTCTGAAGTTGTGTCTCCTGTCAAAATTTCAAGTCAGAGGTCAAATTCACATAAGTGAAAATATTATTTTTGCTGTATTTCTTAATCCAAAATGGCTATTTACATGGGACCTTAACATATATGACCGGTATGCAAGATTTTACATGAAAATTATGTTTGCATGTGTTTTGAGGTCAAAGGTCAAATTCAAGGGTAAAAGTCAAATTTGACACCGAAAAGTTTGAGACTGTAATTCCTCATATAGACCCCAAAGCCAATAAGGTTGCATCTAGGTAAATAGTAAGGTAAATAGTAGGTAAATAGGTGACCCATGGTCTGAAGTTGTGTCCGCCATCAATATTTAAGGTCAAAGGTCAGAGGTCACGGGTCAAATTTTCAATAGACAAAATGCTTTGAAAAATTGTGTTGCGATCGACTATAATACATACTTGTAAAAGAGTTAATGATTATGGACAACGGTATGAATGAGATGCAACTCCGTAGATTGCACTCTTGTTCAATAGTTTTATAGGACACAACAGTGCAACTACAGTATCTAAGGGTCATACATCCAACCCCACACATCGTAAACACATGCAACATAGTGCACCTGGCACGGGTACTACATATGTCACTTGCGGTTGTTTGAAAAGTGAAATAGTAATCAAACCTTCAGCCACTGCGATGTTGCATGTCTTTCAAGTAATAATTTCCGCTTGCTATCCTTGAAATGTCTACCTGAAAACTGTAATTGTCCGGTTTCACACATCTTTCTGAGGACAGGATATGTTATTCACAGAGTGCGTAGCAATTAGTTATGGCAATTATATACGATATACAAACTTAAACGTCCCCTTATATTGCGCAGTTCCGATCATTAATGTGATTGTTACTGTGTGAGCAATCAGCAATGATGGATCATATAACTGTCTACAAACAGTAACAGGTGACTGCAACTTCACAGAGACATATTTGTTATTTAAGTTGGTTACATTTACGTTGAAACTTTTTGTGTTTTACCCCGGCCTGGATTAATATTACGCAGTTCAACGCAGTCTGCGAGATATGGCACTTCGATAATCTGATCTTTCTCCATCGAATTCGGCGGTGCAAGTTCACGTCTGCCATTGACACAATTATTACGACCAAACCTGGACAGGATATTTCCACCCTGCAACCGTGATTTCGAATTATCATTATAGGTAAGCCACATGATCGGATTTTAAACTTTTGTAATTTGCTGCGGTTGACTCAGTTCTGTAACAAAGATGTCCAAAGTAGTTGCAGCTATTACAATCAACCAACCACATTATGTTTGAAGCTGAGTAAAACCTTCATTCAACGTTGTGTGACATGCATCTAAAAAAGAGCTAGCTTCACTCAAAAGTTGCAAAGTAAAACCTTAAGTAAAAATCTGTTAGATTTTTTTATATCTATTACCGTTCTTGAGATATGACCATTCAAAGTTTGATAAAGTGCAATACAGATGACGTGGAGTGTTGCACAGTGTCAATATTTCTTTTGTTAAGCCTATATAAATTGCTTTTTAATTACTGAGTTTCACATTTGTAAGTTACTGTTCAGGCCCGTATCCCGGGGGGGGGGGTTCAGGGGTTCGGACGAACCCCCCACCCACAAGATCTGGAGTTCCACTCAGCCTATGATAGTAGGCCTACGTGAGCAACATAAAACCTTTCTTTGCATGTGTCTTCGGCACTTGTCGGTCATAATTGTCTGGTAAAATGTTCCACTTGTGGTAAAATCGAACCCCCCCCCCCACTTAAAAAGCTGCATACGGGCCTGCTGTTGTAGGCGATTGACTTTGTCAATTGCCTGTTAGTTTCTGGCCAGCGTATTTATTGATTATTTTGATGGATTTATAACTACTTCTAACGATACAGAGGAATTACCTCGGAAAAAGAAAGGTTTTCCAATCCAGACCGGAGTCCTCATTTTCTCCCTAAGAAAATCCTTGGGATCGTTAGAATTGGTTATGAATTCATCAAAACATTGCTAAGTGATATCAATATAGAGAAGAAAATACATGCTTCCAAAAAAAAAATAGAAACCGTCCATATATATGAAATTCTCAAATGTCCTTGAAATAAAGTTTACGTAAACAAATGATTAACATAAGACATATCGGGAGTCCATCTCTTGATGTCACAATCTGGCATCCTTAGTCAACGTTTCTTCATGATGTAGCTTTGAGACACTAATCTACCTATAAAATTGTCAATCTTTGATGGATTTTGATGGAATTTGTGGCTATTTTAAACATTGGTCAATGAATGATTAATGCAGACATTACTCTAGAACGTAATTTTCCCATCCCGGAACCATTAATATTAAATGGGGGAGGGGTGGGGGGGGGGTGTGATAGGAGCATGATGTCGAGGACTTATATAATGTTGTTGATCCTCTTCTTGTCGTCGTTTGCTAATTATCACTAACCGTCACCCCGAACTGATCCCTCCCACTTCACTTCCGATCGATATCAGCCCTAAACTTAACTTGGCACATTATCATTGGTGTGGTGGTCAATTTGCAACTCCTCACCCGCGTCAAGTTCTACAGGATTTTTCGTGGCAAAATTTATGGCAGTTTGATAATACCTGTAGAAATTACGCCAATGATGAGCCCTCACCACTGAGGGTCATGGGATTTGTTCCAGTGTGTTACCTAGCTGATATTTCCCACTCTCTGTTCAAAAGCAATGTTTTGAGACATGGTGACGATGTAAAGAACGAATTCCACAATTTTTCGTCATTTGCAGCCTTCCCTGAGAATCGTTTACCAACAAACCATTCGATTGCAAAACAAATCAATGGCACATACATACATCGTATGTATTATCGATGTTTTTTTTTCGGCCTCCAGGCACAGTTTGCAGTCACCTGCATGCACTCAGTACATACCCTATTTAACTTGCACAATAAATTGTCAAAGTAAGCTGGTTTCCGAAGTCTTGTGGAGTTTTCGTCATATATCAGCTACGACTCTATGAACAGCTGATAATTTGTCCATTCATGATGCTTTAAATTTTAAATAAATTAGATGCTAGGATGTTAAGCTAAAGGTCAACAAACTTTTCCACGTATGTGAAGAGACATGATGTTTTTTTTTCGTTTTTTCGTTTAAATCTTTGTGAAAGGCCCTAACATCGTCAAAATTATATCAATTGCCTCGAATTTACACGTCACAAACTTCAACTCGCCTGCGTCAATATCCAAGGCACAAAGAAACCCAACTTAATTGTTAAAATATCTAAAAGATTATATTTTAGGACCTTTCACTCACTTCAGTGAAGGGGGAGGGTCTTTGGAATCTTTAGAAGATCTTTACGAAGATGGTTCACAGGGTGCCATGGTCTATTGCGAGAACAAGTGTAGTAAGAGACCGTGGTATCTCTTTAAAGTGAGTAATTTCTTCCAGTATTTCAGAGACTCTAAAATGTTATTTTGATTTCCGAATTTACATTATGATTTAAATTTGGAAAGTAAATAACGTTGAGAAATACGGCCATTACTGTGTTAGCCTGCGACAAGTTACGCTACACTTAGCATGGTAATGACGTACACGTTCCGAGGTGCACGTCATTGTAACAATCTATGGAGTATGAGTACGGTACTCTCCCGCACTAGTCCAAGTGTGGGGCTACCAACACTAGCGCATAGAGCGTGAGATTCACGCATTTCACATACCAACTTCTCACCCTCTCAGGCTAAGAGTGAAATATCTCAAGCAAAAAATAATGAAATTCTGGATAAATCATGCAACAGAATCAAGATTTTTAGAAGTACCGAAAAGTTGTGAAACTGTACTCGCCTTTTGTAAAAATCTTTGATCAAATGTTCGTAACCATTTGTACATCATTGTTGTCATATTTCTTAGTGCGCGTGTGGCCAAAATCTGCTAAACTATAATGCACTACGCCCACAATAATGTATAGGCCTACCATACGTTTGTACGTGGTAGGTCAAAGCATAGGCCCGAGCTTCGAAAATACTGAAAATAATGAAAATGAAAACTGGGAGTATGCAATTATAAACTTGAAGGTAACGACACCGACTGAGTTTACTTCACATGACCTTGTAGCAAACACCCGTAATGGACAGATGTAAATTTATATGTGAAAAGTGTTGTCCTTTAAGAAGTAAAATTTACGTAATTTTATAGGAGTGATGTGAAAGGATATTGATTCATATGACCAACTAGACCTCAATTCCACCCACAAAATATCACTGACACAACCAAACTCGTTTCTTGCAGCGTATGTGAAGCATTCAATATGTTGGAGAAACGAAACACATCCTCAAGAAGCGGTTATGTGGTCATTAGATAGATTAACAGTCAACGCCTATAAAGACTGGGGCCCTTCAGGGGAACATGTAACCTTTCTAGCCGAAGTACTTGATGATATTGACATATTCGTACTGCAAGGGATTGAATCCTTCACTCCAATCGGATCATGGGCCTTGATAACTCCATGACCGGATCTAGTGCGCCAAAGTCGATAAACGCTGTGCATACCTCTCGTATACCATTCAATCCAATGCGCTCAAAATTTAGGAAGGACATAAGTAACCTTTTCCCACTTCCTCTTTTTCTTAGCGTAATAACCCCTCAAATCTCCTCATGTTCCTTCCACTTCTTTTATTTAATTTCACACTCTGTATTTCAAGTTATTTTGTTTGTCTCCTTCTCTCTCATCCTACACCCTGTGCATGCGCACTGACCGTCTTAATGATGATAGTGTGCATAGATATTTGGCCTCTGCCATTGTCATTATGAAGAAGATACTGCTATTGTACAATCTGGTGAACTTATTTTTCCACTACTTTTTTTACCCTTGAAAAAAAAACCACTGTTAACGAAGACTATATGGGGCGTACAGTCGAGAAGTAAATGAAGAAATTTCAATAATGTGCCCTGTGGGAATGGTCTAATGTACGAGCACAATACTTTATCTTTCTTCAGAGCCTTTCTTTTATTGTCGATAAAGCAATGATGTTTACATCAAATAGCACGCGTTCTCCGATTGGTGGAGAAAAAGTGCAACAAAAAAGTGCAACTCATCGAACGCTCTCAGTCAGTGAATTAGATTTGTATAGAGGTCATTTCCACACTTTTCTTTAAAATGTGCAGCATGTGCACTCGAGATCGTCCACATTCGTCAATATTGAGAAAACAACCAGAATGTACAAACGCATTGAGGTTTCGATGATTCACTTATGAGGGTCTTTTTCTGAATCTGACATATAGCGATAGGCATATAACATTAACACGTGTCACAAGCTACCTATGGTTCATATGAAATATGAGCTCTGTACTGGCTTCCTTTTTTGAGATCCATCGTGTTTGCGAGTTTTTCAAAATGTGACTCTTGTTGACCTCGAATGACCTTCGACCTACCCCAAAAGACAATAGGTTATTGTACTCAACGAGATAAACCTTGCAAAACACGATATCTCTAGATAAGAAGTTTGAAAAAGTTTTATATTTGATATGTAGGTGTACCATATTAAGTTCAAGATCTCTGCCGATTTTGGTGGAGATGGAGGGTTATTTCCCGTTAACGGGAATCAAATTGTGAAACATTGTAAATGACATATCTCAAGAAGGGAAGCTTTGACAGATGTTATATTTAGTATGTATGTGTACTACACTGAGTGCAAGAACCCTATTGTCTTTGGAGAACGTCAAAAGTCATTTGGGGTCAGCATGAGTCATGAAATAAAATAATGCAAACAATATCTTACTAAGGAAAATTTGGACATATGTTACATTTAGATGTATGTGTACCACATTGAGTACAAAATGTATAAACTTTGGTTGAGGTCAGTGGTTATTTGGGTCAACAGGGATCAAATTGTGCAAACCTTGTAGACAATATATCTTAAGGAGGGATTTTATCTTTGGCATGTAAGTGCACGGCATAAAGTACAATTAATCCTTTAATTTTGGTGAAGGCCATTTTGGGTCAACATTGGTAAAATAGTTCAAACATTGTAAACGCGGTATTCCAAGAAGAGAAGCTCAGACGGAGCTAATGCTCAGTATGTGGTTTGTAGGTGTACCACATTGAGTATAGGAATCTTTTTCTTTGATGGAGGTCAAAGGTCATTTCGAGTCAACAGGGGGTCAAATTATGCAAACTTTGCAAACACAATATCTCACCAAGGAAAGGCTGTCACTAATTTCATATTTGTTATCTATTTGTAGTGGTGTACCATATTGACCGCAGAAACCATTTCAGTGATGGTGATAGTTTTGGTCAACAATGATCAATTCGTGTGAATCATATACACAATTACAAATGGCATCTCAAGGCAGGAAGCTTGGATATTTCTCACTTAGTATGCACTTGTGCATGTTGAATCATGTAACCCACATATTATCAGTCAATAAAAATTTCATTGGCGCGAAAATGAGCGCAAATATCCCGACGTTCCAATTATTTCGTGTAAATAGTAATGACATGTACGTGTATATAGGGTCGCAATTGATTCGTCTTGGATCTGCCGAGAACCTGACTCATTCACGAAATGTTATTGCGCAACACTGACATCAATGGAGATAACATTTTTCTTCTATTTGAATAAAAAATGAGTGGTTTTACAACGAAGCGATTCAGTATTGTATAATTTTACTAAGTTTTAACAGCACACCTACGTCTATAGACCTTTCGTAAGAAGGGGAAAAATCTGCTGTTACACATTCTTGTTCACCACATTTGCCATCACAAGTGTTTTTGATGACTTAGTAACTACTTTTCATGATTCTCGTGGTTTTATTTTCTGAACACTGAAATACTGTGTTTGAAGAATCACCTTATTTAGCTCATTGGTACTCACATCTCATGTATGACGTCACGAAACGTCATGCATAAAATGCACTGAAGAGGAAAAAGTTCTTTTTGAACGGTTATGGACTGACTGTATTGTTAACCCAGACAGCTTCACGACCAAAGAAAAGCCTGCTTGTGAGTCAAATGTAGGCAAGATTCCTGAGTTTGTTCGTGCTATATTGATAGGATTTTCATGTAAAAATTGAACCGACAGCTTATATCATGTGACACTACTGAATCGATCATTAATCTGGTTGAAGCATTTTGATGTCTCAGGACTGATGGAAGCATATTTGAGCGATATAACTTGTCAGAATTCTTACATTTATAGGGTGAGGGACTGAAGGATGGTATTAAAATCAAGGCAGATTATTTAAAGTTTAAAACTCTAACTGGTCGTGATGAGCAGATTCTTAGTGACGTAATGATTGCTAATGTGTAACGCGTATCTATTACTTTCAGTTAGTTACACTTACAGAATTATTTACCTAAATTATGTAAAATAAGAACTCCATAAATTTTATGTAAAATTAATGTAAGCAGTGTTTGTAAAATTTACGTAATTGTGGTAAATTTTACTACATTTTAGTAAAATTGTTATATCATAATGTAAGACTTACATTAACTGTGTGTAAAATTTTACCAAAAAGTTATGGAGTTCTTATTTTTACTTTACATTTTTTTGAGTGTAGTCCTTCAAAAGAGAAAAGACAGATGTCGAGTTTGATATCGTCACAGAAAGAAATCAGGACACTATAATCATCAGATAAATGCTAGGCACTAATGGTCAGACGATGATCATGTGGGTTAGTTTAAATGGATACGCTCCATAGAAGTAGAGATTAGGAAGAATTGGTGCATTATACTGTAAGAGGAAACCAAGAAAAGTGAACGTGTGTCGTGATACCTACTCCGTCCTTTCAACATTTAAACTGAACCCTCGCGATTTAAAACTGGGACAAAAATGATCCTTTCTATCAATTCTTAAACTCACATACATGTAACTACTTCCTACAAAACCTACATTTTGGGATGAGACATAAGGATGAGACATACATAAGGATAAAACACAAGTTAGGTACATGAACCATTTCAAGCAATTTAGGTGCGCGTAATATGTGTATGTATGTATGTATGTATGTATGTATGTATGTATGTATGTATGTATGTATGTATGTATGTATGTATGTATGTACGGTTGTACGGTTGTACGGTTGTACGGTTGTACGGTTGTACGGTTGTACGGTTGTACGGTTGTACGGTTGTATGTATGGTTGTATGTATGGTTGTATGTATGGTTGTATGTAAGGTTGTATGTAAGGTTGTATGTAAGGTTGTATGTATGTATGTATGTATGTATGTATGTATGTATGTATGTATGTATGTATGTATGTATGTATGTATGTATGTATGTATGTATGTATGTATGTATGTATGTATGTATGTATGTATGTATGTATGTATGTATGTATGTATGTATGTATGTATGTATGTATGTATGTATGTATGTATGTATGTATGTACGGTTGTACGGTTGTACGGTTGTACGGTTGTACGGTTGTACGGTTGTACGGTTGTACGGTTGTACGGTTGTACGGTTGTACGGTTGTATGTATGGTTGTATGTATGGTTGTATGTATGGTTGTATGTAAGGTTGTATGTATGGTTGTATGTATGGTTGTATGTATGGTTGTATGTATGGTTGTATGTATGGTTGTATGTAAGGTTGTATGTATGGTTGTATGTAAGGTTGTATGTATGGTTGTATGTATGGTTGTATGTATGGTTGTATGTGTGTATGGTTGTGTGTATGGTTGTGTGTATGGTTGTGTGTATGGTTGTGTGTATGGTTGTGTGTATGGTTGTATGTATGGTTGTATGTATGGTTGTATGTATGGTTGTATGTATGGTTGTATGTATGGTTGTGTGTATGGTTGTGTGTTTGGTTGTGTGTATGGTTGTGTGTATGGTTGTGTGTGCGTGCGTGCGTGTGTGTATTGCCATGTCATTCCCTTGGAGTAGGAGTACACCGAGTTACAAATGTAAGGCTGCAACATCTATGTTTCTATTGGGTCATTTATTCGCCACTATCGGTTCTATGATAGAATCTCAGTTGTCGGACAATTAGTTGTCGAGAGAAATAATCAACAAATCATGTAATCACACCAGTGCTTCAGCTTCTTTAATTTGAGATATTGCTTGATATTAATGACGTCACATTCCCAAGGGGGACTTTATGTTACACTCAAAGGGTGAAAAGATGAGATTTCTAATTTCTTGTTCTTTTTCTTGCAGGTCATACAAAATGGGGCTACAAGATGTGTTAAATTCTTTGATTACTGACCAAATAAAGACCGTAAGGTTTCAATTCATTGACATCTATGGAACTGTGAGATGCAAGAATATCCCGGTCAGACATTTTAAAGAAAAAGCAACGAAAGGCCTTAGCGTTCTCATGGTCTATCTTATCCTTACTCCGAATGGGGACTTTTCTGAAGACACCGGTTTTGGATCAGAGAAAGGTTACGGTGATGTAACTTGCTTCCCTGAGTTCGATACTTTTCGTGTTCTTCCTTGGCTAAACAACGTGGCTTCAGTCATTACGTCACCACTTCTTGACAATAAAAAGGTCCAAGCATGCCCCAGATTCATCGCCCTACAACAACTAGATGAACTGAAGAAAATGGGATACAGTCTACTATCAGCTCACGAATACGAATTTACGGTTCTAAGGCGGTCTACTTCACAACCGATTCTTGAAGATTCTAACTGGGCGTCGGCCCAGCGCCTGTTGGAGGTTGAGGAATTCTTTGACGCCATGACAGAGATGTTGCCCAAAGTTGGAATTGATATCGAAACGGTACAAGGTGAACATGGACCGGGACAAATAGAAATAACATATAAACCTTCACTTGGTATTAAAGCTGCTGATAACGCCATCATATTCAAAAATGCAGTAAAAGAGATTGCCTGGAAACAAGGTATGACGGCATCTTTTATGTCTAAACCATTCAAACAATGGGGATCATTGTCGGCTCATTTTAATCATTCTCTCTGGGATCAGATGGATAACTCCGTCCTCTTCGATGGTGCGGACACCAATAAACTCTCCAAAGT
Source organism: Stichopus chloronotus (assembly GCA_021234535.1). Lineage (NCBI taxonomy): Eukaryota > Metazoa > Echinodermata > Holothuroidea > Aspidochirotida > Stichopodidae > Stichopus > Stichopus chloronotus. Next base: position 23,950,502 of record CM037831.1, on the reverse strand, counting down.
CGCAAAACATTGGATTGCTGGCATCTTACATCATGCTAGAGCTATATCCATACTAATGGCTCCAACAACCAATTGTATAGCTCGTTTCCATGGCGACGCTGTGGTACCCAGCTCAGTTTCGTGGGGTATCGATAACCGAACTTCAGCTGTCCGGGTTAAACCGACGGGTGACATGGGCGTTTACTTTGAAAATAGGTTGGGAGCTGCGGCAGGAAACCCGTACATTAGTATGGCAGCCACTATCGCCGCTGGTATCGACGGCATCCGGAAACAATTGCCCCTCCCTCCGGAAGTGACGGACTTAAGGAAGGAGGAGATGACCTTTCTTCCAAAGACGCAAGAAGAAGCGTTGGATTGCTTTCTTAAAGATGACGTCATATACAAGGCATTTGGGGAAGACTTTATTAAATGCTTTGTAGCTTTGTCAAAGAAGGAACTAAAATCGCGAGATGAGGCAGTAGCTCAAGGAACTAATGAATTTGAATGGGCTCGGAGTTACTTTTTCAAGTATTTGTAATCAGCTAATTTGACCAATCACAGAGCATCAAACGACAGCACACGACAGCGTAGGCCTACATAACAAGCATAAAGTAATGCAGGTATGGATAGAGGGGATGTCAAAGATTTCTTAGCACCTGGATGTCATGACGCTGAGTTCAAGTTAAACTAAGAGACAGTCACACATTACTCACATGTATTGTTAATAAAATTTACTTTAAATACAAGCTCAAGTATTAACCTCTGTACATATTCCAGAGTTCGAAGTGATGTAATCAACACTTCGAAGTTATATGAAAACGTTGCAATGTGAAATATCACATATTATTATTCAATTTGTATGTAATTTGCATATTGTCTTGACTTTACGTAATCACCGCATTTCCCTTTTGTCTTTAAACATCTTCCTACTAGAGTTGTTATGAGGTTAATCTTGGTCATGGGTTAGTGAATCTTTTCCCTTCCTTTCCATATATCCATTTCCTTTTTTTCTGTTGGTAGCGCCGCTCCCATGAACCTCCAGAGCCTCTATATTTAGCTATGTGTTTCGCTCTGCTCTGAACTGCATATCCTCATTACGGAGTAATCTGTAAATACTTATAGTAATATATACCCTGTCGTATCCTCGGATTGCTTGCTTGAAAATCGAATATCAAAATAAGGGCGCGCTGTATTCATATGGCTCTGATGAGTTTTAGAAGTGTATACTGAGAGAAGAGCCAAGTCAAGAGTAGACTTTGCTAAATCTTTCACGGCGAATGAATTCTCCTCCTTTGATACATTCCTCACAATTTGAACTGCAGCCTACTTATACCCAACCGAGGATATGTACTCATCTGGTCATCATCGCGTTTCCCTTTGATCACGTTCCACCGACCAATGAGGGGAGTAAACACTCTTACGGAAGAGCAGTACAGTACGGATGTTCCTTCAGAGGTGGCGGAACCAAGATTAGGAACAGGAACTTTCCAGCCCAAGCAGACTCTGCAGAGTTTAAGTCAAGAGTCAAGTAGATAAAGAAAATGTTCGATAAGCTAAATATGGGTACAAGATCAATAGTTTTTTCCGGTAAATGTTTAGAGGGTAATGAACGTAAATCTTGAGATAAGACGAAAGCAGACATTGAAAAATTGGCATAATTATTTACATTCCTCAAAAGCTGGGTAAGCTCAACACAGTGTTCTGACAAATGTTTCGAACTTGGTGGAGATAATTTTAAGGTTGAATAAAAGAATCTCTTGACATATTAAAAGACTTATTTATACATTTCAAAAGCTGGTGTATGTTAGTGTATATGGTTAATGTATAGACCTATGTTTAGTGCATATATGTGGTTAGTGTATATAGTTAGTGTATATGGATGGTTTCATGTAATGCATGGGGAAAACACATATATTTTATGAACTGTTGAAACTAGACTAGATACATCCTTGATCAGTTATGGAATCAAAGTAGGCCACTTGATTCTGCATAATGTTTTTCTCCCATCTCCACTGGATATCAACTTATATGTCACTCAGTTTAATTCCACATCTCTGTGCGCTCATAATCCTCCATTTTGGAACTATTTCTAATTCCTAATTTCATTTCTGTAGGCCGAGAAGAAGACGTTAAAAGAGATATTTATACGTATATCTACTGATACCCTTGAAGAATACACACGTCAGCAATTCGTCATATTGTGTGTGTTGAGATAACACATCAGGCTTTTCTCATTGATGTGATTTTTGTCTCGGAGAATATGATATGGGGTAGAAGGAGTACTTCCAAAACTCTGACCAGAGTACTCGCCGTAACTAGTCGGCTCCTAGGCTTACCCGGATATCCGAAAATAGGCTTCGAGTTTGAAGTCATACGATATTGTAGGGGGGGAGGGGGGAATTTCCCCAGTCAGACCCTCCCCCCCCCCACTCAGTTGAAGTGACCTGACAAATACTCATGCACATCTAGCCTATACTGTCTATTCCCTGTTTATATTCATAATTTTGCATTTACCTTTCTGTCCGGTGAAAAGTCCATGAGAGTTAAATTTTAACCCAGATATACGCTAAAACTTCAGTTTTGCCCTCCCCCTCCAACACCTTTCTTTTGCCCTTCATTTCCCCCACATCCAAAATCCTGGTGCAGCCTCTGCGAACATTTCACAAAACAATTCTGTACCTCATTTAATACATTTAGTTTATTAAATTCAAGGAAGCTACCTTTTAAGATATTTTCTTGCACAACATTTTCACTAGCTTTGTATTTTTAATTTGTTTAATTTCATGAATAATTTCGTGCACTTAATCTCAAGTATAGTTACAATGCAGTTGAAGCATTCTTTCTAATCATTTCGCATGTAAAGGTACATTCTAACTTTTCTACATTGTCACTGTGAGCAGGGACCGTGGAGAAGCGGGGGACGGGGACTTCGGAGCTCTGTCCCCCTCACTTTTCTCCAGTTAGCCATTTTTGCCCCCCTTAAACTGGGAAAAAAAATGTTACTCTGCAAAATTTAATATAAGTTATGACACAACTATGAGCCATTTTTTTTTTTTTCAGATTTCATACGACAACATACAGTATGAGACAATGTGTAGTACATATGCACGCAAGACGTACTTACGTAAATGGGCACATACAGTTCAGCTACTAATGCATATACCTCCTGCGTTTTCAGCCTACGGGCGAGTTCCACCTGTGGGACATTTTGCAGTTCCTGTTAAGACATGACCTCGTCCAAAATCCCATCGAAAGACATAAGGGCTTGTCGACTAATTATAAGCCAAAATTAAGACTATAATTAAGGATTCACCAAACTGCACCATTAAGACTTCACCAAACTGCACCATTTTTAGTCTTTAATCCAATGGGTCGCTTGGTTACTGGTTACCTTGAGTCAGATGCTGACTAAAAAGGAAGTGATGAAAAACTACGAACGTGAGGAAGGAGAGGAAGAACTAGAAAAAAAAATGCGAACGAAAAATACAAAGGAAGTGAAAAGAAAAAGATAATTGTAGTTAAAACATGGAGAGACAGCGGAGGAGCCCATTTTCGTAATGAAACAGAGTGCGCTGGATGTAATTCTGCTTGGAAGGTCCATACGGAGAGCCATGTGTTTCAAAATGTTAGAAAAAATTTCAATATGCCAGAATAAATATCAACATGTGACAGTTTAATATCAATAAGCCAGTGGAAGAATCAATATATTAGAAACATATATCAATATGTCAGAGAAGAGTATCAACATGTTACATTGAAATATAAGCATGTCATGAACGAAGAGCTTTTTTTTGTCTCGTATGAAGAGGAACGCCGTAAAATTTTATTACTCGTGTGAAGATGTCGGCGTTGACTGAGAGTGCGCAATTTGTTTCATAAATTTAAGAATAATGCTATCATGTTACATTTCAATATCAATATATCAGAGGAAAGTATTGACATTTTATGTTTGAATAACATAATGTCAAGAACAACGGTTACCACAATGGAACGTAAAATTTTGTTTGTAGTGAACATGTTGGTGTTGGCACATGTGCCGCTTATTTCAAATATCATTTATTTATTTATATATAATATTTCCGGAAATAGTCACATGTATAGGTTCCTGTTCATGTTTTGACATACGGCATCGCTGCACTCGACACCGAGGGACAAACGACCAAATAATTATTCATTGCCCTGACAACTAGCAATGCTGTGACAGTTGAGAAAACCTCCCATCCTCATCCGGTGTAGCAGACGACAACTACCACATTGTGTTTACTTTTTAACAAAGATTTCGCCCTATAGAGATATGTCAAGAATGATACAAAAGACTGATTTCTGTGTGACATTGAAGGAAGAAAGTCTTACTCCAGGCCATTATATCTCCTACTAAGTAACAGCTCCCTGATCCAAGTTTCCCTTTTTGATATCGGCCTACACGTATTGGGTGCTGCAGGAAAATTTTGCAATTTGACCCCTTCTGATCCTGTCAGTGATAATGACAACATTGCTTCCTCTGTCGAGTATGGTTCGCCTTAAGTAAAATATGGGACTTCTCCACTGAGTTCCATATTGGATATATCCTGCTTAAATATGAAGTTCCTCACTGAATATGTTTCACCTACACACGAAACAACTGATCTCCCTTAACTGACATTCAGCATTGTAAACTAAACATAGGCGACATGTCCAAAGACCTCTGCCAAAAAAGGTGCCCCTTTTTCTCACTGTAGTTCACCCACATACACAAAAAGTGAGATCAAATATTAGCCTAAGTTTCCCTTGTTTGCGAAGTAGGCGTCACAGAAGCATATTTAGACTACACAACATTCACACCGAAAAGGTTCAGATTTAATCAAACAATTGAAAAAGAATGAAAGCATGTGTGAAATATTTATAATGGTGTGGAACTGATATACACCCTGGATATTAAATTTGTATTCAGTAATTAACGCTCAAGTGATATGTAACAGTCGCTATGCATATTAAAATGTGATTTGTATGCTCCGTTTATCCAAGCCTGTGTAAAATTAAAATCGCGTGACCAGAGTTATTAGAAAAATTAATGACCCTGAATCGATAAAAATAATCATAAACATTTATAGATTCTATCTGGTTGACTACTGATGATTTCACACATCTGAAGAGCCCCGCGCAAATAAGTAATGTGAAATACCTCACGTTCGGTTGATCCATGGTGATATCTCTGTAATAACTCCATGATCTCACATTGGTTGAAGTGAAAAGATCTATAGTCACGTGACTGTATAGGATTATTAGGATGACAGCCTGGAGGGACAGAAGAAGCATAGAACCTAAGCGGCTCAGTTTGATTTTGGATTATTTGTAACGTGAAACATCAATCAAAATAAGATTTGAAAACTGAATATTCTATTTTTATGTGGAGTTCTTTTGACTATCATTGTTTGGTCACTGAAATATACATATCAGTTGAAAAGCTGGGCATTCATGTATACTGGTAATAGAATGTGCAAAATAAGCGACTATTGAACCTTGTAAGGTATACCTAGTTGGGTTGTGTACTTTAACCAGACATGTTGTTTTTACATTCAGTACAATAACACAGGAATCATGACGCATCTCGGTCAAATGAAGTCGATACTTTACATTAAAGCCAATGAAAAGAGATTTTGAAGGGATTAGCCACTGAAAAACTTGATCTTCCATAAAGATTACGAATATTTTTCTCTCTTTATTAGTGAAAATCACGATATCTTAATAGCAGTGCAGTGGCGGCGCTACGGGGGAGGGGGGGGGGGGCATGAGGGGGCATTTGCCCCTCCAGATTGTTTCCTTTCCCCAGTTGCCCCCCCCTCCCCAGTTGCTCTCACCCTTCTCAATCAGATCTTGTACTCATCCAAAATTAATCACAAAACTATGTATTGGCATTGGACTGAATAAGAACAGCTTCCGGGGAACCATGATTGATCAATGCCTAATTTATGTTACACAGGCTGCCAGTTTTCATATCATGCCCGTAGCCACTTCAAGAGTAGGCCAGCCTGGTCAGACCAATTTTCTCTGTAATGTTTACCCTCCAGCATAAGGGAAGGGCGGGTAGGTGGTTGTTTTCCTAAGTATAGGAATGTCGTTGTTTTCCTAAAAATAGGAATGGAAGTGTTTGTAGCCTATGTGTGTGTGTGTATGTGTGTGTGCGTACTCGTTGGTACCGCGTAAATGTGAAATGGTACTCCCAAAGAAAAAAGTTGGAAACCTTGGAGTACGGTCAACCGAAAAAATAAATATTATAAAAATAAATGCTATACCTCTATTGAGCCTTAATTTTCCACCCAGAGATATGCTAAAACCTCAGAGCTTCAGGGGGCTTCGTCCCCTGGACCCCCACCGGGGCTTTGCCCCTGGACCCTAACACCCTAAGGCAGGCCCCAGGACCCCACCCGCAAGGTCTCGCGCTTTGCGCTCGGTTTCGCGCTGTGCTCGAAAATCTTTGCCCCCAACATTTTCCTCTGCCCTCAGTTTGCCCCCCCCCCCAAGTCTCCTGGCGCCGCCACTGCTTAATAGCGTGTGCCACGTGGATTATTAATAAAATATCTGTGGGAAGCTAGCTGGGATATTACACAAGCATAACGACTTGCAGTGAATATCCCTTAGAGCGGTCTCCAAAAAGGAACATTACGATATTTTAAAGAGACCTTCATTTGTGACCTTATTAATTTTCACAATGTTTACTGAGATAAATTTGCAATATACTTTATCAAACTTTTCACATATGTCAAGTTTCAAGGTTAAATTAGGTCTTCAGTTTCAAAGAACATACCAAAGACTTCTTTGCAATAATTTGTGTGAACTATTTCATGATATTTTTATAAGAGGCAAACTATCTTTCCGACTATCTTCAAACAATATCTTTCGTTAAGAACAAGATATGGTCATGGGGTTTGAAACGCCTGCAGTGAAAATTTATGTTCATCAAAATCTCCCTCACTTGTTGGAAATTCACAAACATTTCCTTAATTCTGCAACGGGAAACTTATTTTATGCCTAGGTCACATTCAATCCGGCGCTTAGCAGATTTGTCCGATTTCTAGGCATCGGCCGGCGTTTACGGAGAAAAGCAAAGAAAGAAGGTAGCGGGTGCATACCTGACTATTGGGACGATCCTTGAAAGGGGTTGGGGACCACGCACAACCTCACAGGAAAGACTTCATGGATACTTCAAACAAGTTCAACAATGGTGATGACAGGGTTAACTCAGGGTTAGGGTAGTATTTTTCAATCTGTTTTGACAGATTAATATTTTTTCCTCGGTAAAGTGGTTCAGTTTTTTTTTTCTGTGGCACTAATGGGTCATCGTACTAACACGACATCACGGAAAAAAAAAAAATTTGGAGCTGTGTGGTACACACAAATACACTGTAGCCACTGACAGGGGCGTAGCTAGCGTTCTTATAAGGGGGCAAAATCGACTCATTGTCCTTATTTTTGATCGCCGTCCTGGGGGAGGGGTACAAGGGGAGGGGTGTTGTTCTACCAAGACTTAAGCCAGGATTTCAAATCAGTCAGTCCCAGGATAGGATAAGATTTCTTCCTAGCCACTTGTAGTCAGTTGAGGGTTATGTTCCTTCCTACAAACTGGCGAGTTATGATGATAGATGGCATCAATCATGTGCATTGATCGCAAAGGAAGTCACGTGATTCAGGTTTTGCACAGATGATTTTATAAAATAATCCAAATCTTATTATTGCCCATTAACTTAGCAGAGTCTATACTTTAGCCCCAGCTGACACTATTATTTGCTAACTTTCTAACAATTCCAGGGTCGGATATCAATATGCTATGATTCCAGCATTTTCAAAAGTTCACGGAAGAACTTAATTGCTGGCTGTACTAGTCTTACAGTTGCCAAAAGCTATAGAAACTACCACATCGTGGTCTACTTGTCCAAATGTAGCCTAATTTTCAAAAGAAATGATTTGCATTAGAGGATCGTTATTCGCAAGGAAGTGTCAAACATTCACCACAGGGCATGGATTAGCTAATTTTTAAACATTTAGCCGTATCCCCCCCCCCCTAAAAAAATTCTTCTTTCTACCGTAATTAACATTTTCATTAATTAGAATTCTCCGAAAATAAATATGGCGTAAATGTTATTTTTCAGATTTTTATCAAATAGGTGAAAAGATGAAAGATAAGGGCATTTTTTATTTTGGAGAAGCACATTCTTCTTAATGATAATGGATACAAGTATAGTCTATTGAATCCTTCCATGCATTTTCAAAACAAAACTAACATCAACCTTTGCGATCCTTGGAAAAACATTTCACAGTCAGATCTAAAATGTTCAAGAAATAACAATACATATCCGTTACTACCTGGTGAACTTATGACATTCCTCTGTCAGTATAGTTGTATTGCTGTTGTTTTTGCTTTTGTTTCTTTTTCCTTCTAAATGTTATAGCACAGCATCCGTAACCCACAATTGAATGGTATCACTTCCACCGAGGAGCTGGTACTTGGACAAGAGCAGCTCCATGCTCCCACGATAAAGAAGCAGTATGAATTATCATCAACAACATTTTATTAACCGTTAGTCCATCAGTAAATCAATGTCTAATTGTTTTTTTATCCAAACCTGAGTATATTTATGGATATCGATGAAGGTAATTGTATCACATGTCACTTTAATTGATCTGTCCATGAATACCATATTAAGATCATTTCTTGTGAATTCTTCAGATAGCCTAAGATTGGACCTTCTTCCACAATGCGCGAAATTAGTGCACCACCCAAATATGGATCCGTTGGTGGAAATGGTGTACCGTGAATCAAGGATTTCACACTTACAGAACGACTTGCTTCAGTTGTGTTGCTCACCTGTTTTGTCTTTGTTTACAGTGTCATACAAAGATAACATAAATTTGGGAAACTCGGCACTTTCCCAGTCACCCCTCCCAGTTTTCCCCAACTAAGTCAACTTATCATCCATCCCTCCTCTCTTCGTTTTTCCTTTCCTTTCCTTTCCTTTATTTATTTATTTTTTTGTTCATCTTTATTTATCAACATAATCCATTACGTCTGTGGGGGCACTTTATCCCCTCTCCCCTCTGGCTACACCACTGGCCACTGACAACGTACTGCTGTGCGTCATTGGATGTGAAGGTTTCTGGTTCTTATAAGTTCCCATATATGTATATACTGACCTCTAAGTGACCGCCAAATCAAAATGTGTTAGTTATCCCATAGAAGTATTATGATACTTTGAAAATTGTACAGTAGGTGTGGAATAACCACATGCAGCAACTGTAACGTGGGTGACGTACCCGCCCGTAGACTTTGCAACACGCCCTACCTACGCACATACATGCCACACGCAGTATTCGCACTGTTCCGTATGTTACTTACAGGTAGCCTATTGGAAAGTGAAATAGTATTCAAGCCTGTAGGAACTTCTTTGCCGTAATGATTTCCGCATACAATCCTTGCAATGTCTATCTAAACGGCGAATTGTCCTTCACATATCGTTCTGAGGACAGAGCACCGGTGGCAAACTGTACAGCAATTAGAAATGGCTATTATGTTTGATACACACAAGCTACTTCCTGCGCAGTGTCCATGCATATGAACAATGTGAGTGCTTCTGTGTGAGAAATCAGCAATCATGGATCAGATAACCGTATACGAACAATAGGCGGCTGCTAGCAGAGCTTCGATTTGTAACTGAGGTTGTTTACATTTAAGATGAAAGTGTTTGTGTAACCCAGGAGTGATGTCACGCAATTCAACCAGGGAGCTGTAAAAATCCTTGTTTCATCACTGGCTGAGAGATAACAGTGCTTAAATGATCTGATCCTTAGAGCTCCCTCGATTTCTATTGCTTCACGTCTGCTGCCATTAACACAATTCTCGCCACAAGAACTGGATACTGGACAAAGTATTTCGACTCTGCCAGCTTGATTTGGAATCATTGTAGGTAAGCTATAGATGCATGATGGATTTCACTATTTCTATTTTTTATGAGGCTGCAATTATCCAGGTTCCGTCACGGTATCTGAGTTGTTGACAAAATTTCAGTTGTTTGTGATGAGTACGATCACTAATTATCAGTCACATGTTGAATTCTATCTGAGTGTGTGGCTTGAAACAATAAGGCCTATACTACAGACAGTGATTTGGCAGGAACGGAATCTGGACGATCAGATCGTCACAATAGTCACAGGTTTTGATATACCTTTTGCATTCTAGCATAAAGATTGCTATTCAAGCATGCAGTCCTAATTGTGTTAGCCTATAGCTACCATGGACGCATGCAGTCACTTTACTTTGTGTGTGTGTGCGCGTGTTTGTATGTATGTGTGTAGGGTAGGGGAGGGCACATGAAATCTCCTAATTTTGTCAGACACGTGGATTCCGAAGGGGGGGGGGGGGCGGGAGGATTCACCGGCATGAAAATTTCACAATGTTGAGTCTGCGTTTTCACCCATAACTTTCAATTTTAATCATACGTGCAACACATTTTCGGCGTCACTTCAATATTCTGAAAATTCCAAGGGGGTCCGAGGAAAATTAGGGGATCTGTTTTCGATGATCAACGATCTTCAACAAAATCACTGAGTAAATAGATATTGGAAATGTGCTTCCCAGATGCTGAGAAATTGCATCGAAGCGCATATAGAATTCAAGGTTTCTCTGTCGGCGACCCCTGAAGCCCCCTGCGGGGCTTCGCGCCTCACACTTTAAGTCATTGCAACAATCCAGGGGCGTCAATCCAAATTGATAACATGGTTATTTTTTTTGACAAATAGCAAGGGACCTTCAATAAAATCTGGTGCAATATTTTGCATCTATTGCAGTCACTTTTTCAACGAGAAATTATGGTTTCAGAAAAGTTATTCCAACAATTTTGACTCTCATTACAGGTGTTTAGTACAGGTAGTTTGCTACAACCGTCAATGATTGCATGACTAAGTATAGAACTCGTTCTTGTACTGATACCGTTTGAAAATGACAACCACATTGTTGCCATACAATAGTATTTTGATTGATGTGGAAGCATGAAAAGAGTAATGGTTGTTCTAGATCTGCGAGAGGATTGTAAGGGAGGTGTAGTCCTACTGCCAAACTTAGATGCAATCTAGTGGAATACTTGGGTTCTTTTGAACTGATAAAATGTGCTAGATTGAGGTATGAAAAATTTCAACTGGTATGTCAGACTTGCTTACTGTCCTCATTCCTAGACTGAAATATGAGAAGTTCAAATGAAATTTCATATTTAATGAGAATTTGTTTCAATTACCAAGTAACCTCACAATCTGGCGCAATATTTGGCATCTTTTACGTCATAAAGTAGCTAGACTGAAATATTAAAAATTCTAACTGGCTTTTTTAGATTTTCCTGCTATCGTGGCTGGGACTTCTTTTTAAGGAGTGGGGGGGGGGGGGGGACCTTCCCCGGTAGCGACGCCCCTGTGGATATCGATAATTTCTTCAAATACACGTTCACAAACAGAATTTGACGTAGATTCTCTTTTTTTCGGTTAATTTGAAATTTTGTCGGTGTATTTACGGGGCGGGAACGTGCGTTAATCCCTTACTTTCTTTTACCCATTAACATGACACGGCAAAGAAACCACTGAGAGGGAAGCGCGCTGATGTTGGAATTTGGTATGTGTAGATGAGTCTAACATTGGTACATCACCGTACATGAACACTTAAACTGCATTGTCACGCTGCTACATCCGTCACAAAACTTTGGGCGACTTTCGTTACAATGCCCCCCTACCAAACAAAAAGTGAGCCAAAACATTTCTCTTTACGAAATGTGTGTGTGTGTGGGGGGGGGGGTGACATTTGATATTATGTCCCCTCCTATCGAAATGTAGGGCACGTCCCCCTGTCCCCCCAGGATTGACGCCCATGAAACAATACTGTACTCTTATCCACTTATCCTGTGAGTACATAGTGTAACCTTCTGTGGATTAGATTTTGATAGGAGGCTCATTGAGTTGTTATTTTTTGACACGTTTGAAAGAAACCATTACATGCCAATACTTCTAATTAGCCATTCCAGTCACTGAAAATTCGAGAAATTGTAGTATTTTCTGAACAGGGTTTGCCTGTACTTTAATACACAATATCTCAAGAAGGGAAGCATCCTAAAATCGCTAAATAGGTGCACCACATTAACGATAATAATTCTGCTGTTTTTGGTGGGGTCAAAGACCATTCAGGGTCAACAGGTGTCAAATTGTGAAATTTTTGTTAATGCGATATCTCAAGAAAGGAAGTTTGACAAATCTCAAATATTTACTAAACTGCATTGAGTGCGTTAAACTTGTTGTTTTTGGTGGAGGTCAAAGGTCATTTGGGGTCAACATGGGTAGAATAGTTGTAAATGCAAAATAGTTGTAAAATCGTTGTAAATGCAATATTTCAAGACGGTACTGTTGCACTTGGCTCATGTATCCTTATTATAAAATGAAGCCCAAAAGTCCTGAGTAGCATTGACCATTGGTCCCCATAGAAATAGAATCCATTAAAAAAGACGAAGTTAGAATAGAATCCATTAGAATAGATGAAAAGGCCATAAAGAATGCAGACTTATTGTATTGCCTTGAGCCGATAATAAGAAAACGTGGGGAGCTGGCAAACAATGATTGTGTTTCTTTATGTTTTCTTATGGCAATCCCCTGCTAACAGTGTCATTGTAACTTAAAACTGAAGTTAAGCTTGCATTGCTTTTCTTTTTCAGTTCTCATGTGATTCTACCGTCTGCTTATGCGGGTGCCTACTTTGTGGGCAATTCTGAAGCACAATTGCAAAACCCGACAATATTTTTATATAGGATAATGTGTCCTTAATGGGTGTGTTTGTAGCGCGATGTATGTGGCGTAGGGCAAGAGCGAAATGAAAACTACGAAATTCTTGCATGATGTCACTCACTTGTTACTTCCGGTTTTATGATGTGGTCTCAATTGTTGCACAATTGGTTGTCAAGGAAACCAAACGTCAAATCATGTATCACCATGCACATGTTTGCTCAAAACTGCTTGTTTTGGACACTGTGTGATTACGTCACAGTGCTGACTTGGATTTGCTGCTGACAAGTAAGCTACATTTAAGTGCGTGATATTTTCCTCAAAAGCAAATGTAACCTTCAAAGATTTCTTCTTTTTCTTGCAGTTCATTCAAAATGGGGCTAGAAGATGTGTTAAATTCTTTGATTACTGACCAAATAAAGACCGTAAGGTTTCAATTCATTGACATCTATGGAACTGTAAGATGCAAGAATATCCCGGTCAGACATTTTAAAGAAAAAGCAACGAAAGGCCTTAGCGTTCTCATGGGCTATCTTATCCTTACTCCGAATGGGGACTTTTCTGAAGACACCGGTTTTGGATCAGAGAAAGGTTACGGTGATGTAACTTGCTTCCCTGAGTTCGATACTTTTCGTGTTCTTCCTTGGCTAAACAACGTGGCTTCAGTCATTACGTCACCACTTCTTGACAATAAAAAGGTCCAAGCATGCCCCAGATTCATCACCCTACAACAACTAGATGAACTGAAGAAAATGGGATACAGTCTACTATCAGCTCACGAATACGAATTTACTGTTCTAAGGCGGTCTACTTCACAACCGATTCTTGAAGATTCTAACTGGGCGTCGGCCCAGCGCCTGCTGGAGGCTGAGGAATTCTTTGACGCCATGACAGAGATGTTGCCCAAAGTTGGAATTGATATCGAAACGGTACAAGGTGAACATGGACCGGGACAAATAGAAATAACATATAAACCTTTACTCGGTATTAAAGCTGCTGATAACGCCATCATATTCAAGAATGCAGTAAAAGAGATTGCCTGGAAACAAGGTATGACAGCATCTTTTATGTCTAAACCATTCAAACAATGGGGATCATTGTCGGCTCATTTTAATCATTCTCTCTGGGATCAGATGGATAACTCCGTCCTCTTCGATGGTGCGGACACCAATAAACTCTCCAAAGTCGCAAAACATTGGATTGCTGGCATCTTACATCATGCTAGAGCTATATCCATACTAATGGCTCCAACAACCAATTGTATAGCTCGTTTCCATGGCGACGCTGTGGTACCCAGCTCAGTTTCGTGGGGTATCGATAACCGAACTTCAGCTGTCCGTGTTAAACCGACGGGTGACATGGGCGTTTACTTTGAAAATAGGTTGGGAGCTGCGGCAGGAAACCCGTATATTAGTATGGCAGCTACTATTGCCGCTGGTATCGACGGCATCCGGAAACAATTGCCCCTCCCTCCGGAAGTGACGGACTTGAAGAAGGAGGAGATGACCTTTCTCCCCAAAACGCAAGAGGAAGCGTTGGATTGCTTTCTTAAAGATGACGTCATATGCAAAGCATTTGGGGAAGACTTTATTAAATGCTTTGTAGCTTTGTCGAAGAATGAACTAAAATCGCGAGATGAGGCAGTAGCTCAAGGAACTGATGAATATGAATGGGCTCGGAGTTACTTTTTCAAGTATTTGTAATCAACTAATTTGATCAATCACAGAGCATTAAACGACAGCACTGGGCTTCCCTTTTGTTTTTTCATCAATCATTCCCATAATTTGTCCTTCTTAAATCAAATTACTTCTGATGACATTTCTGATCGATGAGTGTTCTCTGCTGTGTTGGTTTATCGTGATGACCACATACGTCCGTATTGAATTTGACCTCAACATTGTTTTAGACTCCATCGGTTTAGACCCCCTCCCCCCTATAATAACTAATTCCATCTGCTATGGATACTGTTATAAAACAGATAAGTCTACTGAGGGGAAGTGGTATCGGAGGGTTTTTAACGTAGATCACTGTTTTTTCCAATTGTTGTTTTCAGCCTGAAGAGTGTGCGTTTGCTCATTATTTGGTCGCACCACGTGAAAGACAAAACAAATGCCTAACTCAAAAGATTAAATTTGGATAAAGTGCAGCATGTTTGATGCCTTGCCGAACGCAAAATGAAACCATGCGATGGTGATGTCGTGTGTGTGTGTGTTTATGTGATGCCTTGCTTGTAAACACGAGATCTCTAAGGGTAACTTTGACCAATCTCATATTTGTTGTGTGGGTTGGTCATATTGATTAGATGATCCCTATCGTTTTTGGTGAAGGTCGAAGGTCATTTGAGGTCACCAGTGGTCAAATTGTGAAACCTTCTAAACGCTAGATAAACACTATATCTCAGGAAGCATAGCCTTGATTAATGTCGTACTTCGTGTGTGGGTTGGTGATATTAATACATGATCCCTAGTATTTTGGTTGAGGGAAAAAGGTCGTTCGAGGTCACCAGAGTTGAAAATTTGAAAATATTGTAAACACAATATCTAACGAAGGGTTTTCTTGACTAATGTCATACTTAGTGTGTGGGTTGGTCGTAATGTATAGATGATCCCAAATGTTTTTGGTGAAGGTCAAAGTCAACAGAGGTCAACAGAGGTCAGACTGTGAAAACCATGTAAAACATGGTATCTCAAGTAGCGTAATCTTAACTACTTTCATACTTAGTGTGTGGGTTGTTCCTAGTGAGTAGATGATTCCCATTGATTTTGGTGGAAGTCTCATCGGAGGTCACCAGAGGTCAAATTGATAAAACACATAAAACAGCTTACTATACAGTGGTCAGAAGAGCTTCGTGTAGGCATGCTGTCAGTCTCTAGAAGGATAAGGTGTTTTATTTCAAAGTTGGTATGGTCATGTCCTGTGTTTGTTCTTCATAAATATTGGCAAGGAATCACAAAGTACTTTGACTTTTTTGTTTAAGGTAAAGCTGAGATTATTGATATAAACATCCATTCATTGCCTTACACTTAGACTTCTAATTGATGCACATTTATGAATTTTAAGCTGAGAACTTTTAGGTATAGATAATGAGTGTCGCTAGTCATTTGTGATTTGATGTTACACTAATTTTGAAGATTATCTATCCATTCCCTTTAATCCATTTACCTTCCGTTCCACACGTATTTGTACATTCTCAGTTGCTGTTCTAGGAGTGCAATGCGCTTCTCCGGTTTATCCCAACGGCATTGGTATTTCCAAAACGTGCAAACATTTTTAGCGTGGTTAGTGGAAGAGCAATTGCTGAAAAGGTGAGTCACTAGTAACTAACCAAACCAGGTCAGTGATAACATTTCTCATGTCACTGCTATTCATGTGTAAAATGTCAATACAAATACACAACTAAATCTTCCCATTCTTGATAGTCGTCACAAGTCATTTCACTCCCAAATTTGAGGTTTATTCTTGAATGTATGAATGTAATACATGTACTTGATTCGTTATACAAAATTTTGTAATTAAATTTGATGGTGAAAGTTTGCTTTCTGAGAATATGCTCGTCCTGAGAACGTCTAAGAAACAGTATTTCTGGCATTAAATTATCAACGATCTACTGCACAAGTGTGTGTGTTGTTCAGAATTGGTCTTATTTTCACAGTTTTGTTATTTCATCGATATATTTGAAGACATGCGAACTAAAAATATGCGCATCCTGTGAGTGTGCACCATTGCTAAATTAATGGACAACGGGATAAAATACACTTTGTCAAAAATTTGAGGTTGTCGAGATTTGTACTTACCACCTGAATCAAGTTCATTGATGTTTTGGTATTATATATTGCAATTATTGCACGTGATAAAACGCGATGACAGTCACACACGTAGTGCTCCATTTATTGTTCTTAAAGTTTCCTTTTTGGATTCAAGCGAAACTCGAACAAACTTGAACTTGTATTTGCTTGAAATGCATGATATTGCAGTGGAACTGTGCAATTTGAATTTTGTAGCAATGACATATCGATTTCTACGTAGTTTAGAAGCACTAAATTTGGTCTGTGTAGCATGCATGACATCTCGCCCATGTCCAAATTACGTCCAATCTGTCATCAAATTATGCGAATGAAAAGATGGTTGTGGTTGATTTTACAGGTACTTCAAAGTATACTAACTAAATAATTTCACTGCAATCATGACATGTCTAAATCGTGTGGGCATAAAGCAGTTTGTATCTCAGCTTCTCTGTTTTTCCGAATCGAGGACGAATGTAAACCTTAATATCGTTTTCATACACTTTGGACTTGAGTTTACGGATGGTCACTCTTCCGTGGATTTTACTAACCATAGGCTTTGCCAGCTGTTCTCAATACAAAATATACCGGTATGTCTTATGCTTGAAAACTTTACACTGGAAAGTACATTGGCTTAGCGTGGTAGCAGTGGCAGCTCCCTGGTAGTAACTGTTCAACATGGTAGTCAGTGTGAAGGTTCTGTGTTCATTGGGTCTAAATTGCTTGTGAGCTATATCTAGATGTAACTATCTCTTGCGCTACACAGATAAAACGTAGTCTTTGAGGGTACAGATGAGATTTTCTTACACTAAGTTCGTTAGTGAGATAGTTTTACCTATAAAACGTTAAAATTTGACACGTCTTGTTTAACGTGAAAATGCAGAACCAAAGTAGAGAAATCTAGATACGTACTTGTTTTGAAAGAGTGTGATACTGGGGAATATCTATACTCTTTACGAGCGTAGAATAAGTTGTTACCCGCCACAGATCTCATACATTAGACGGTGGGGGGGGGGGGGTCGAATTTCCTGGTCGTGAATATAAGACTGGTGTGAACAATGTATGAATAATGAACAAAAGTCATTCAAATGAGAGATCGAGGATGATTGGTATAAATACCACTATTACAGCGCGCATGGCACCCCAATTATAACTATTAATATAATTTATGGGGGAAAATGTGTATTGTATGCTGTTGAAATGGCAGGCCAAGTTATGAGACTGGGAACATCTGATCATTTATGAAATCAGTTTACTTGATTCAGTTCCTCTGGTTATCAACTTGGTTGAATACAGGACACTATTACATGTGACTTTGTTTAATTGTTTAACAAGTCTCCTCTCATCAATCCTCCATTTTGGATTTATTCCATTCACTAGTTTAATTCAGTGATGCTGTGATGAAGACGTCATCATAATACAGGGATATACACATAGAAACCTACTGCCAGATTGGAAGAACGCACCACACTTCAACAAATGGTCACACTGCCATGGTGACATCCCCCACGTGGCTTTCCTCGTGGATATGATGTTAGCTCACATTATGATTTATTATATTTTGGGTGGGAGATGCACGGGATTTGAGGTGGGTGTGGGATTTGCATAGTTCTTAGATATCAAAGAAAAGTTTTCGTATCTCGTTTGATATATTTACTCAATTTCATTCAATTGTATACCAGGGTAGCTATCTCTTCAAGGTATGTTTTAAGCACAGCCTTTTTTATGAGCATTGTTTATACTTCATTGCATTTCATGATTATATTTCAATATACCTCAGCCAATAATTAGATTGAATAAATGCAGATGTATCGTGACTTTGTTTTTTTTTATCATTTCGCTTGTCAATGTATAGCATGCAGCGTGTGTTTTCATCTTTACTTTTTCCTGCGTGGACATTGGTAGTGTTAATTCACTGTAATATTATCATTAGAGTATCCCGGCAGGTACCAGCTATGAGACTTTAGCACTGACGATCTGAGATAGCCATTTAAGACTTTGGTATCGCCGAAAGGAATCCGCTCCCAGAAAAGTACCGAAATTCTGTAAATGATGTAATTCTTAACCAAACTGTGAACATACGTAGTTATTTCGATGATGTGAGTAATAACATGCACACAGTTATCTCCAGTCATAATGTTCAAATAGTACTCCGATCTTTCACATCCATCAATACTTTGACCACATTTAATCACAGTATCGTACATGCTAACAATAAAACCTGATACATCCTCTTCTCGAGGTATCGTGTGTACATTGTTTTCGTATTTTGACCCCTACCGATCACAACTGAATTTTAAATTCCTGCACAAGGAATCAACATGTTTTTTTTTTTTTTTCAACTGTTCAGTATGGTCCATCTTGCTGTGAAATGCAGCATCCCTCTAAGATTGTGTTCTTGCATATTTTACTCATGCGACCGTGACAGTTATCTTCTGTTTTCTCTAGAACTTTATGACCACTTACACCTTAAAACTTTCTATGCTTCGTTTTTCACACAAGTGATTTCAAGGTTCTGGCACTTTAACTTCTACAACCAGAAAACGTTAATTCTCCTAAGTAACGTGCACGTCGACGCCAAATGTGACAGTTTTTAAATTTTCCTCCTTTATATAGTGTGTCGAAGGCATTTGAACCATGTTGGCCCCTACAAATTGGATATTTCTCCACAGTTATGAATACTGAGCATGGTCCATCTACAGGCAAAATATTGAACATTCCCAATCATGCTTAGTTCTGGAGATATCCCGTTAAAATGTCGATATGTAAATGGAATCTTTGAACTTTCCATGTGGTACCGTTGGTGGTTGCCCACACTGCAAAGTATCGCATTTTCTGTGAGATCTCATCACAAGTAACAAAGCTGAGTTCTGAGGCAGGGGCGTAGATTTGGTTTGGGTATCGGGGAGGGCAAAAATTTGCAACCATCGGAACCATGGGGCATGTTCCAAACCGGGTGCAGAATCCTTCCACACCCGTACACACACCCAAACAAACACTCACACACACACGCAAAACACAAAGTTACATGATAAATCATGACATTAAACGTCTTTCCATTTGAATTATTATTCTTCAGACTGTGAAAATGACAATCTATAAAGAAATTAAGTAGACCGCAAGAAGAATAAAAATGCCTTTCATACTGAATGTGGGTGATCTTGTGCTACAATTATGGGGGCGGGGGGGGGGGGGGCAAAGCCCATTCGCAGAAGCTTTAACCCTCAGAAGTAATGCAAGATAAAATAAAGATTTTGACTTTAAGAGGACTCAACGTGGATGAAAGAGGTAGTATCAAGTCAACCCACAAACATTCATAATATGAGCCATCATCACCCTTTTCAATTTGGTAAAAACGACACCTTTAATAAATAGCAAGATAATGGAGTCGCAGATTATGAGTTGATAGTCTCTCTGACACAATCCGAGTCTTATGTGGTATATTTGATGACTAAGTTTTAGGAAAATTACTTGTGTTCTTAGTCATGTGGGGTCAGTGAGAGCAATTTTACAATAGTTTCCTTTCCGTCCACTTTGAGAATGCATATTAAGTGCTGATGGGCGAACACTGTCTAACATAACAAAGCTATACGCGAGAACAGATTGGAATTGTAAGGGAAGCACTAGCCTCGAGCAGGGGCGTCGATCCCGGGGAGGGGGGGGGGGAGAATTGCTCCTATAATAGTATATTGCGGGTAAGCATATTATATTCGCACCCACCAATAATTCAGGCAGAGTAAGAAAAGCAGGCAGAGTGATGTTTCGAAAAAACAACACTTTTTTTAGTTAATGCAAATTATCATTTTAGTTTAAGATTATTTATTAAGGTTAATCTCCCATATAACCCTTTCGACAAAATCCTCCATCTTTCATATATGCTATATCTGTTTGACACTTTAGATAACTTCTTACACATTTTCTGCTGCAGGGATGGATGTCCACGTTCAAGGCTTGCTTCTCGTAAACTGGCATGATTCGTTTTCATATCCCTCGCTTACCAGGATATTGGTTGTTATGAATTCTATGGAAAAGACATTCTTTGTCCGTCTTATAGGAAAGCACGGAAGTGTTAGGTTTCTCCATTCAAAGCACATACGCCTGTGCATAACCTTCCATATGACGCTTAAAAAGAGGACTGTCCAAAAGAGGACTGTTTGGTGGATGGTCCACATCGTTCTCCCTTAACAATAGGCAGTCATGATCTAACTCTCCACTTTGGTATATCAGTTACTTTTCTTTCCAGTCTGAATGACAATTAACATTCATGAAAATTTCAGTGGGAAAAATCCTGAGCCCACTGACGGCATGTGCTAACCGCTACCCTAGCTCTTTCATAGGCTCAGCCATTTCACAATTCCTCTACTTTTAGATGATTGGATGGTTTACATTTATATTTTAGCTTTGTGTTTGTTTAAATTGACCTTTGCTGTTGATGTTTATCAACTTTTGTTTTCTCTTTTCTTCTTTTTTATATCTTTTTATGTATAAATTTGTTTCTTTTCTTTTTGCACTATTCTGTAATTTAATGTCTTGTTGTTTTACCATAGATTTCAATTTTCCTTGTAGATTTAATAAAGTTGTCTGATGTTATCTTCTTTGAAAGTTAAGCCTCCTTAGCGTGGACCTACTCATGCATTACACTTGCAAGAATGAAATAGATATAGCACACCAGCACACATGCAGTTTCAAGAAGAAATCGAAAAGGAGGTAAATTTGTTTTTTCTGGTTGATGTTCAGTAATCAAACACAAACTGCAGTAGTCCATGGGCCAGATGCACCCCCCCCCCCCCGTGCACCCACTACAGGACAGTATGGCACCTTTTTTATTTTGTTCCTGGAAGCGTCCCTAGCACGAAAAAGGGATGTCACTATCACCAAATTGTGATGGTCCCCTTAATGGGGCTATTTAAATGACGGACGTGCAACAATATTTCAACAGTTTTGCCTTTATCTCAGCATTTCAGATAGATACAGACAAGAGTTTGTTTCTGTAAGGGTGAACAATTCAATGGTGACACCCCTACATCTCTGTGACTCAGGGCACCCAAGTCTACCACTCTTTGCAATAGTATACCGTGCTACCGAGCCTTTTCTACTGTGCGAAAATTTCTTCCGTATATATTCGAAAATTTTCATAATTTAAGTTGAATATCAACTCTAGTCTAGGCCTAGGTAATGTCATGACTCAAGATGTAAAAAACGATCGTAGATAATCGAACTGATGTGAATATGCCCACCCCCCATGTTGATGTCAGAACCCCTAAACGCTGTTTATTCTACGCACCAGATGAAAGTAAGCCCTTCAATGGATATCCCCCCTCTAGACTCCGGTTATTCCACAGACAAGTGTAAATATTCCCCCATGTATGTCACATCCCTCTACTCCACAGATCGGTGGGATAATTAACCCCCTGCCCTTGGATGTCACATCCCGATACAGTTCAGTTATCGCACAAGTCACAACCCATTCAACTCCGGCTACACCACAGACTAGTGTGAATATTCCCCCTTCCCCCCAATGGATGTCACAACCTTCATGACTCTAGTGATTCCGCAGACCTGGGGAAATATGCCCCCAATAGATCTCATACCCAGTTGGAATCCCGTTATTCCACAGACTGGTGCAAATACGACCGGCAATGGATGTCCGACAACCCATTCGACTCCGGCTATTTCACAGACCAGTGAGAACATGCCCCAACTGAAAAACATGGCGTCCCCCCCCCCCCCCCTCCAATGTATGTCATTGATTATTGTAATAGTTTAGTGAGCGCCACCACTATTGCGCCTTTTACTAATTCAAAACTCTGCTACACGCATGTCACACGCTCAAAGAAGCAAGAACAAGTCATCGCCATTTTGACTGATGTCCACTGGTTGTCTGTTTCTGCAGGAATTGATTTTAAATGTTTAATTACTATTTAGAAAATTGTAATTGGTACCGCTCCTCATTATCCTTGTTCCCTGGTCAGTCATCCATCTCCTTCCCATGTTGCCAACCATACACGGCAAAGAAGCAGACAACTAGTGGATTTTCGCTTGAAAGATGGCAGTTTTATACAACAAACTTTTGGTGCAAGGGCCTTTTCTTTCTTTTCACCAAATCTAGAATACCTTGCCCAATTTCATCAGAAATGCGCCTCCTTTAAATCACTTCTTAAGACTCACCTCTTCCGAAATATCTTCAGTTTGATGATCGTAATTTGGCTCTGTTTTGCATTGATGAATTGTTTTCTGTTTTATTTTTGTTCTCGCATTTTGTGTCTTTCCTTTCGTTCCTGCCCTTTTGATTTGCTCTTCTAAAGCACTTTGAGGTCATCACTTGATGTAACAAAATAAAATAGAAACTTGATGTATAAAACAATAAATTACTATTATAAATAATTATCCTACCATGACCATGCATAATAATTATCATTCGATGACCATGCATGAAGACTCAAGTTTAGGTAAAAGATCTCAACGTTTGCTTAATCACTTCGGCTTCGTTTCGTTAATCGTGTCCTACTGTAAATTTTTAAATCACTCCATTACACGCTATCGCATGCAAGTGCTAACACATAAGTTAAATTTTAAAATGTTTAATGTGGAGACTTTACAAGTTTTAAAAAGTTTTGTGTTTTGCATGATTAGGTCGTCAAGTCCCACCCCATCCAGAAAGTTTGTTTGTCGGTTACAATTGTTTTCTTTTTTTTCATGAATAGTTTCCCAAAATGAGATAAAACCGATTTTATATTTCATGTAAAAGAATTTGATACAGAAGTTTTCAGTAGAAACAGAAGCTCCGGAAACGTATGTGCTCGAAGCTTCTGTTTTATTGAGACCGAATTCACCTAACCTTCAAAAGCCCTATATTATGAACTGTAGTAACTGTGGCTTTTGACCTTGACCTATGGTGTAATCGGTAGAGCGCACACTTCGAATTTCGAATCCGTATCTCCGAATTTAGGAGGAGATCGTGACACACAATTTCAAAGCACTTTTGCCGAGTTGACCTTTGACCACGTGGCCTTTGACCTCGTGACGTCATCACTTTGTTAATAAATTTTCGTATCGTTTATTTTGCATGTATGATAGTTTTATAATTCTGTTATATTTACACACACAGATAATGCAAAAGTGTGTTTTCGTTTTTAATCTGTGACCCTTGAACTTTGACCTATGACGTCATCGGTCGAACGAATCCTACACCTTATACCCAGGAACCTACCTACCAAATCTGAAGGTCATCCGACTTATTGTGTAGGAGATCGTCAGTGACACACTGTCTTTTGTACATACACACATACACACACGCACAAGCGCACACATTTGGACACCTCCCAACCCTTAACCCCAGTCGGTAATCTCGATCCATATCACTTGTATACCCCCCAAAAGGACTACTACCCCACCAAGTTCGGTTGAATACGACAAGGACGTAAGATGGGCTACCATTTAAAGTGGACCTAAAGTTAAAATTGTCAAAAATATATGTTACAATACATGAAAAATGCATCAAAATGTTCCAACGCCCATCTTTATTGGACATTCCTGAGCTGAGATATAAAATGTTGAAATTTATTCACTAAATTTGGAATCATTGATTGCGTAATAGCCTGTGATGGCTTTCTTGTACAACTCACATTACCTGCTTTTGTTTCCCTTTGAAATTAAAATGTTTGTATGATCTTGACACAATTACTGTTTCTTCGTTAGCATGTTGTAAGGAGAGGGCTATTATAGCCCAGTCACCCTATTACCATAAAACAATGATCGCATTTTGGAACAATCTGTGATGGCGTTCGAAGAAACAAAGTAAAACAAAGATGGCAATTTGAGTAGTACAAGAATGACATCACAAATTATTGCACAATCTACGATTTTGAATTTAGTGAATTGGCTTCAACATTTTATATCTCAGCTCAGGAATGCCCTGTGAAGATGGGAGTTGGAACATTGTGATGCTTTTTTCAAGCTTTATAAAATATATTTTTTTTAAATTTTTGACTTTAGGTCCACTTTAATTGTTATTTTGGCGACTAAACAGCCGTGTATTAACAAACCGTTAATGCACTCTCGGGGTTAGTGCTATCGCTGGATGCACTCGGCCTGCGCCCTCGTGCATCGTTTGCATTAACCCCCGATCATACATTATCCTGCAGTTATTCATCCAAAGCAAGTAAGTGCACAGGCCGCGCGCTACGGTTGAACCAAAATTCATGTCAAAGAAGTCATTCACAATTTTCAGGGGCATGTGGAGTAGTCCATCCGTTCGGAATAAATGTCAGAACTTTACATGTGTCAAGTCTTTATTTTAACTGGAAAATGGACGAAAAGGATGCAAAGAAAAAATACACAGTTGATGACTTAAAGTTATTTGTGCAGATGTAATAATAACTATCGAAGGCTAGCTCGCATTGTCGTCCTCAAATTAGGACACAATCAAGTGAGCCGCACGTTCAGTCACTAGTCGCACATCCGTACCGTACCGCACAGTTAACAAATTGTAGGACCTAATTTTTCCTCGGAAAAGCAATGCAGTGAGACAAGCTACGCCGTCACCTCATACCGAATTCTCCTGATTTAAGTGACTGATTGAAAAGGCCAACATGTACGATTTTTCTTCTTATTAGGGTGGTACATTAGATGAAGTAACTGGTAGTTTTCCCCTACAATTGTAAATGTAATTTAGATTAAGTTGATGTGTTTTCGTGGTGTTGAGTAGTAACATAACGAAGTTGAGTTGAATTAACATCGGGACCCATTGTGCGAAACTGATCAATCAATTCAGTGATCTGTTTTTGTTCCAGACATGAGTAATCCTATTCCCTAGCCTTCCTAATCCTAGACTAAAAGTGGTGCCATAGCGCAGTATTCTGCTGTAAGTGCTTCAGTATTTTTTTTTTTTTTTTGTTAGGCCTAGTAGTAGTCCTTGCCTCTCACTTTCTTAGTGCTGATGTTACTAATTCTAGGCCTACCCAATGCCTAATTTTGTGTAAGTTGTAACTTAATCATTACTTGTCCTAAATCAAGTATGCATTCCCCTATTCTCGTGCATCCCATATTTTCGGGAAATTCGCCACCAGATCTTCGTGTGCATGGCAACGTATACCTGCAGAAGACCTAGTGCTGTACTGACCCACAGCTATTTTCCTTCAAAACTAGTTGTATGAGCATAGGTCTGTTTGAGTTTATTCTGTTATATTAGTAAAGTTAGTATTTAGCAAAAAATGGGACTGAAGATTGCATGGTAAGGCCCTATGGAATGTACATAAAAGTGGCAGTCTGAAGTTCAACTATCTGAAACAAGGGCAATAATTTCAATAAATACATAACTTAGCAGTATGGTCAAGATATTTAGCTTTACAAATAATTCAAACAGCCCTTTTTTTGTTTTACAAAAATGGGTAATAAATATGAGATAATATATATGAGAATAAATATATGAGAATATATGAGAATAAATATATGAGAATAAATAAATATGGGTAATAAATATGAGACAAGTTTTACCCCAAACCTCTGTACAATATGAATTGTAGGGGAGAAGAAGAGAAGAAGGTAAAGTGTGAAGAGCATCCTTATTCAAAATATGATTGGCATTAAAGTATCTCAATTCTCATAGGTAATTTACTGGATATATGAGAAATGTGGTCTTTCCAATTAGGCTTATCATCAATAAGTACTCCTAACAATTTTGTGATGTAGACCCTTTCAATGCTATTGTTCAATTTCAATTCAACTAAACTTTATTAAAATCAGACAACGAAAACATGAGAACATTACAAAGATAAGCTGTAAGTGATTAAGGAGTTATACCAGAAAGCTAATTAAAGCTTGTACAAGGGTAGAACCCCTAAGTCAAAGAAAGCAAGTTCATAAAAAACAAGGAAACAAAATCGAACAAACAACAAAACACAAAATCCCCCCACCCAACCCCAGGCAAATGCACGGATCAGAGATTGTCCAGAAGGTGTTTTTTCAAAATCCGTTTAAATAAAGTTTTCGTGGAGATTTCTTTAAGTGATTCAGGCAACTCATTCCACACAGAAGGTCCAGTATAGTGTATATTATGCTGCGTTAAAAGTAATCTACAATATGGGAGCATATAATTAGAATTATGTCTGGTGTTAAACATGTGGTCAGGTCTCGCGAACAGATTAGCCACAGAAAGAG
This sequence comes from Stichopus chloronotus, assembly GCA_021234535.1. NCBI lineage: Eukaryota > Metazoa > Echinodermata > Holothuroidea > Aspidochirotida > Stichopodidae > Stichopus > Stichopus chloronotus. The sequence goes on along the minus strand of CM037831.1, from coordinate 23,923,800 downwards.
GTAACAGATTGTTGGTAGCATGAAACATTATTATTGCCGTATGATACTTCACAATATCGGGGAAAGCAAGGGCTTGAAGTCTTTTAAAAAGAGGAACAGAAGGTGTCATGGAATGTTTGTTGAGAATAGAACGGACGATTCTCTTTTGAATCAGATGCACTTTACTGGTATGATTGGCAGCAGCATATCCCCAAACGGGTACACAATAAGTCATGAAAGGAAGGATTAAGCTATTATAGATGGTAAGTAGCACCTTCCTTGGGAGAATATCTGTCAATTTGTAAATTATACCAGCCCCTCTAGAGATTTTACTACAGGTATTAGTGATATGTGGGGACCAACTTAAATTTTTATCTATGGTAACACCGAGGAAAGTAGTACAATCAACAAACGGAATAAAACTGTCATGTATATTAATACCATTCATTTTAGGGTCGACAGACTTTTGAACTGGGTGGAACAAAATAGCAGTTGACTTAGTAGCGTTCAGATGGAGCTTATTGGCTCGAAACCAATTAGTGACAGTGACCATCTTGTTGGTAATATCGCTGATGAACGAATGGGAATTGTAGCTATCGTAAAAAATACTTGTATCATCAGCGTAAAGAGTAAATTTAAACTTTGAACTAACGAGAGGTAGGTCATTAATATAAATAAGAAACAGAAGTGGACCAAGAATTGACCCCTGTGGGACACCAGTAGTAATGGAATACAAAGTAGATTTAGCATTTGAGATATGAACATACTGATATCTGTTAAAAAGGTAATTACTGAACTATTTCAAAGGAATACCTCTGATACCATAATGATTTAGTTTATAGAGAAGAATGCTATGATCCAAAGTGTCAAAGGCCTTAGAGAGATCAAGGAATATTCCACAAGAAAGTTTACAATTTTCGAAGGAACAGGAAATATTATCAATGAAGTTGATCAATGCATGCATCGTAGATTTGTTCGGAAGAAAGCTGTATTGATTCTCATAAAGTAGACTATGATGGGAAAGAAATTCAAACAAACGTTTATAAACTAATTTTTCAAATACTTTGGAAAAAACGGGTAATACAGAGATAGGCCTGTAATTATTCTTTATGTTTTTGTCATTACTCTCATGAACAGGTACAACCCGAGCAATTTTAAGATCATTGGGGACGCTTCCACTACCAAAAGAAAGGTTAACTAGGTGGCTCAATGGACTTGAAATAATGTGACTGACTGCTTTGACAACCTTACAATAAATATCATCATGTCCTGGACTACCAGGTTTCAAATCCGTAATACATTTATTAACTTCATTCTCATCAGCAGGGTGCAAAAACATATAGTGTTCGTTAGGATCACTCATATAGTTGTGAAAGCTCATTGGCGGTGTGTTAGGAATGGCAGATGCTAACTTGCAGCCAATGCTAACAAAATATTCATTAAAAATATTACACATCTCTGTTATGTCGGAAACACGTTTACCGTTAACATGCAATTCACTGATACAAGAAGCTTTACTAGCATCGTTCTGTAGGATATTGTTAATTTTCTTCCAGGTTTCCCTAACACTTTGGTTAGAAAATTCCTTATTGTAATAGTTAAATTTTGCAACATGTATAACTGAAGTGAGTCTATTTCTAAACGTACTGTATTCTGCTTTGTTCACCTGTGAAGGGTGGCGTTTATAGCGAGTGAATAACCTATTTTTCGTACGACACGAGTTCAAGATACCTGTCGTACACCAGCTCTTCCTAATATCAGAACGTCTGCTACACGGCTGAAGAGGAAAATGGCGGTCATAGCAACTATAAAATATACGAATGAATGCCTTATAAGCAGAATTTGCATCGTCACAGTTGAGTACATCAACCCAGTCCTCTTGCGAGAGGTCCTGTTGAAACGAAGCAATACTATATTGGGTGAATTTACGAGTTAATTTAGGATTAGCCCGTCCAACGTGGGGCGCAGACGGCGTGACGCAGTCACTAATAAAAGAATAAATCGGGTAGTGATCTGATAAATCATTAACAACAATACCGGAGGTGTATGGGCTTGTTACATTAGTAAGAATATTATCTATTAAGGTTCTAGACTGGTCTGTTACTCTGGTGGGTTTATCTATCATGCAATGGTAACCATGTGACGAGAGAATATTAACAAAAAAGTGTGTTCGAGCACTATTCACCCCATCGTAGCATAATAAATCAATGTTGAAATCACCCATTATGTAGCAAGGTCTATTTCCAATGCGATCTAAATTGTCTTCCAGAAGATTGAAGAAATCAATCGAGCTGGCGTTTGGTTGACGATAGACAATACCGATAATTAAAGTGCGGTTGTAGAATTTTAAATCAACGAAAATTGATTCATATAAATTGTCGTGAAACACTGAAAGTTGGTCATTTATGTTAAAAATAATACCATCTTTTATATAAACACCTACACCCCCACCAGCAGTCTGTTTACGGTCTTTATGAACAAAATTGTAACCAGCCAGAATGTAAAGGGCTGGCAGAGAGTTGTTGTTTAACCTCGTCTCTGTTATGGCTATGCAATGAAATTTAAAATCAAGAAGTTGTAATAAAAGCGAAAGGTCGTCATAATTTTTGCTCAAGCTCCTGGAATTACAATGAAAGAGGCTCAAGCCCTTATGTGTAGTAAAATGAGTATTGTAGTACCATTAATCGTAACTGGTATGTTTGTATCTAATCTAATTTATGATTTGTGAATAGCATGTAATTGGTTTTACTCACATTAAGTGATAGCTTATTGATACTTACTAAACCAATTGTGAAGCTTGTCCAACTTGAAATTAACTTAACTTCATAAGGTATCAACATTGCAATCTGAATCAAATATGTTTGTGTCATCTGAAAATAAAATAAACTGTAAGATTTCATAGACATTACATAAATCATTAATGTAAATAATAGATAATTTTGGACCAAGGATTAAGCCTTGCGGGATACCAGTTACAATGTTCTTAGGGTCTGACATGACTTCATCTATTTTCATGAATTGTTGCCTATTGCTAAGATATTAACACAGTGAGAATAGGCCCAATACAGAAGACTTTCAAATTGTTGATCTCAAAATGGTTTATAATATTTTTGAAAGAAAGATACCTTGCACTATAAGCCATACACTCATACTGAGTTATTTTCAATATATCACACAAGTGTATAGGCCTACAGGTAGGTGACCATGGCAACTGTGACTCTGCCCTCTTGGGACATAGAGGCTCAGTGGACTTAGAATATTTTGGTAAAAAATAGATTACCATACTACATGCCATGCAATCGTACTGAGCTGTTATCGAAGTAAACGACAAGTGTATAACCGACCCTGGCGACTATGACTGTGCCTCTTCTCGGGATGTTTTTAAAGAAGAGACAAAATAACATGCAAGTGTATAAGAACCCACTGCGACTGTGCCTCCACCCTGAACTGGAAGCTCAGTGGACCAGCAACTTACACTGTATATTCGATGTAAACCATAACATTTGAGCATAAAAGGAAAACATAGAACTGCGCCTTTTTGTTTTAAAAAAGGTCTTCTTCGACTGTGGTGAAGCATTCTATAGTTATAATATATAGTATTCTTTTGTTACTCCCATGGCATAAGCGGTCATATCTTGAAATAACACAATAGACTTAAAGATTGCAAACGTGAGAAAAAATGTTGAATAAAAAGGAGAAGAGAAAGAAACCACATATACTAGGCCTAACTCATAACTATTAGGCATAGCCTAGATTGTATCAACTCTTATGTATAGGCTAGTGTTAGGATAATGGACTCTTGTGTGAATTACAGACTTATATGTGAATTGTGTACACTGAGGCCTTGGATTTTTCAATAATGTAGTAATTCTAAAGTTTCCAAGTACTCACTTGGATGTACAGTATTTGTTTGCCATAACATAGACCTAGAGCCTAGCCTTGCAATTATGAAATGCCAGACTGCATTTCATGTTACACTCATATGAAACATACACCAAAAATTTGATTTTATGTCAAAGAAAAATCTACAGTAGACCAGTTGCTGGAGTAATGTGAGATTGTACCCTTCATGCCAGAGGTTCATCGGGGAAACTGGCAGGCTTCACAGTGATGCTGTGAGACTTACTACAGATAATCTGTTGCCTTGGCATTTTTTTAAGGGAGATATTCCTAAGTATATGAGAGAATATGATTGGAAATTTAGGTCCAAAGTGAAATTTGATGGTAACTCGTGCACTGTTTAGCAGTGTTGTAGTCAATTCCTGGTAGATGGAGGTGGGGACTGGCCTTGAATAGAGGCTTGTAACACTTTATGTAAAGCGGCTTAGAGGGCTTAAGGCCACTTGAGACTGACCTTGAACAAACTTAATTGTACATAGCTACATAAATATTTAACTATGGTAACTATTGAAAGTCAATAGAGGATACACACATCCATGAAAGAACTACCCATGAAAAGACAGCAAGGATATGTAGTCCAAAGTAGAAAGCTATGAGGATAGCGGATATACAGTTGTACTGTTTGATATGCTTTTAGGGGATACACACTCATAGTCTGATATACATTTTTAAGAGGTCACTGGGATATGTCAAACTTGGAATGGAGTAGGACACATACTGTGCAATGTGAAAATGATTTCAAATCCTGAGTGTACAGTAGTTTAAGAGGCTACAAGGGTATGCAGTAAAGGTTCTATCTGTAGGTAATCCCTGATTTGAAAATGACTCGTCATCAATTTAGTTGATGTCTTGTTGTAAAAATAATTTTGAAGAGGGTATGAAGATATGCAGTCAATATTATGACATACAGTAACATAAGGTGAGTGACTGCATAGTGCAGTATACTCTGCAATTGTGCCCAGTTGCCTTGGAATTATTAAAGATTTATGGTCATGCCAACCTAATTTTAAAAATTTGCACATAGCAAATCTGTATCTGTTTTTACTTGTGCTGAGGAAGATTTTTGAAATTAACGCATTTATACCAAATCACATACAGTAATTTTATCAAATGCTTCTGTTCACCAAGACCTAAAGTAAGCTAACTCGCTGAAGGCATTTTGTTCAGAGTGAGAGTGCATGGAGTGCAGACTGGCAAAAATGCAGCAATCCCAAACATTTATTACCTTCCTATCTAGAATATGTAAAACCCAACAAGTGAGCAAATTGAAAAAAAAAAACAAACATTTTTGAAGATATCACATCTTTCTCTTCAGGTAATAAATAGAAATAGTTTGAACTGTACAATCATTCATACAATGTTGGACAGTAGCCTCTACAGTGTAGTAGGCTACCATAGGAATAAAAAAAAATCCGATCAAGTGTAGAAGAAGCCATGCTCTCCCTGTTTTGAGTGAAGTATAGTTCTGTATTTTGCTTTCTTAAAAGTCCTTTTGATTTGATTTCTATGTCAGAATCAGGAGAGCTATGATGAAAAGGAGAAACCATGGATGCTGGGAAGTTAACAGGCTCCTTCCTGCAAAATTTGTGTATTTGGAGGGAAATTTTGGCCCCTGAGTGAAATTTGCCTTTCTTTTGTACAGAAATATTACAAATAATACAGACTCCCTCTCCAGAAAATAAACATTTTTTCCACCTTTGGGAGAAACTATGACTGATTTGCAACTTCTACACTCCTCACCCCTGAAAAATGTGGTTGAAAGGTGGACAATGTACCATACAAATGCTCCTTAATCTCCATGGACAGATTTCTTTTAGTTTTATCAATTTTTTTTTTTATTGTTATTAAAGTTTTATCTAATTGGTACTCTTTCATTTTGATATCCAATAAAAACTGATAATGAAGGAAAAGCACTGTGAAAAGAGATCACCATTACACATTTTAGGGGACTTTTCCCTAGGTGAACATGTCTAATGATGCTATTGATAATTTTGCACAGCCACTTTATTTCTGGTTGTCTATGCAGAATGTGGGAAGTCCTCTAGATCTGTTGTTGTTTCTCTTAATTTTGGTAAGGAATCAGTAAGGTTATATCTTTGTATCAGTGAAACAAGGCTTTTGAGTAATATGCAAAATCCTCAAACTGCTTCAAATGAGAGTGTTGAAAATCTGATGATTTCATTGAGCCTGATCATCAGGATCTTAAAAGGAACATTCTTCTCAGGAAAAAATTGTATTATCTGTGAAAAGCCACCTTCGTTTATGTTATATAGTCTGCTGTATGTGTGTTTACAAATCCCTAATATTAAGGCTATGTTTCAATGTTTACTGCATACCTCATATCTTTTCAGAAAGCACTTAGGACCCTCATGTAGTGTGAACTCTCCCAGTTGGAGGAAATTTTAATCAAACTTAATCGGAACTTTTGGTTGCAACTCTGTTAATCCTGTAGAAACATCTTTAACTGTTTCTTAATTATTTCCATAGTTTGTGTACTTGAAAAAGCCTTTGTCAAATTTTCATCTTGTTTTTTGTTTAAAATACAAACAACTAGGCACTTTATATTCACTTTGCGGTGAAGCTAAAAGTGATATCTGAAGAACTGAGTGGGTGGATTGTGGATGGTTAGAGCGTTTTTCAGTTTTGAAAAAATACCTTAAAAAACACTCTGATCATATGGAATTTGCCCTATATAAATATATGTATATGTATGCATGTTTATGTATAAAATGATGAGAGGTGAAATTGACTTAGAGCTTGTGCTATTTGTATTCTTGTATCTAAGGATTCTAGTCAGTTACTGCAGTGAAGGATATTTTTCTCTTTGATTCAAGTTCAAGTTGCCATAAGCTACCTCATCAAATGATTGTAATCAGCTACCTCATCAAATGATTGTTATCTGCTACCTCATCAAATGATTGTAATCAGCTACCTCATTAAATGATTGTAATCAGCTACCTCATCAAATGATGGTAATCAGCTACCTCATCAAATGATTGTAATCAGCTACCTCATCAAATGATTGTAATCTACTACCTCATCAAATGATTGTAATCAGCTACCACATCAAATGATTGTAATCAGCTACCTCATCAAATGATTGTAATCAGCTACCTCATCAAATGATTGTAATCAGCTACCTCATCAAATGATTGTTATCTGCTACCTCATCAAATGATTGTAATCAGCTACCTCATTAAATGATTGTAATCAGCTACCCCATCAGATGATTGTAATCAGCTACCTCATCAAAGGCTTGTCATCAGCCACCTCACCCAGAAAAAAATCGATGAAGCTCGCTCAAGTTTTGTTATTCAGGCTGCTCTTCTTCAGATTTACTTCATATTGAAGGTGACAGCACATTCAGGAATGTTGTATCTTGGCATTTACATGTTGGAAGTTTTAGAAATCTTTTCTTAATTTTCATCAAAAATTAGCAGCTCTCACTGCTAAATCTTGTACAATAATGTGCATGGCATGCTGCAAATAATGAAAGAGCACAAACTTTTTTCAAAACATTCTTCTACTTTGTGTCCCATCATCAAGCATAATTACACTGTTTTGTTGATTATCCAAAAATATCAGTTGTCTTTGTTCCTATTATGACACTGTTTATCATCATGATAAGCTCTCTTTAAAATATTGTTATGTCTAATGTCACCCTTGACTTCTTCATTTTGTTGCTCTAAAGTTTCTCTGAACTCAGTATACTATAGGCAATCATATAACATACTATCGAAGCCAGATCAGTGTCAATTCAAGCATCCCCATGCCTCTTCAATCATTGGCCTACATGCTGTTGTATTCTTTTATACTGACCCATTCAAATTCTCAATCCTAATGAAGTATTGTCTAGTGCCACAATTATAATGACATGGTTACTTCGAAGTGGCAGCTCCCTGCTTGATGGTAATTTATAAATAGCAAAATTGAAAGGTTTTATTCTGTCTTGGTATAAATTTGCATTGGCAGTGTTTTCTACTTTTAGTATGAACTGTGCTTAGGTGCCTAAGTGATCTAAATCCCTGCCAGTTTGTGCACCCACTGAAAAGGACGTCATAGATATGTGCCAGAAAAATCAAATTAAAATTGGACAACGTTCTTAAACAAATTTTCACCACTCCCCCACTCAGGTGCTCTCTTCTAACCCCCCCTTCCTTGTTATCTTTTGCTTTAATCAGTTCAGCTGGAAAGTATTTCCAAAGCATATTACAGTACTTAATGACTCAAACAAAGTTCTGTTTTAGCAATTTCTGTAGTATATTTTTTTCATAGATCATTAAATTTGATCTTTGGTTATATTGTTTCCAGATATGTTTAGAGTTCATTCTGCTGAGTAATGGATCCTGAATAGATAAGTCAGAGTGGATCAGTACTGCTACTACTCGTTATACATCCTACACCATGGCTGGAAACTTTTGGCAGAGTTCACACTGGTAACTATCTGTATCAGGTTGCATCATTTATATTAAATTTATGGCTAAAGATAAAGTAATTATACTTTATGTTGTGGTCTCCTGTTCATTTATCTTGCTGTTTTATGTAACAGATGGAACATTTATAGACTGAACTGCAAAACAGTATTTGATTATTGTTAGTGGTTTTGATTTTGTACTAATGAATGTCTGGTAACGTCAACATGTTTCTAGAATGTCAAGTTTGTTGTGTCATAGAACTAAGTAATTAAAGCAGCATTTCAGTTATGGTCACCTTTTATGTCCTTGTATCTGAACTCTGTAATTCATAGTTTTGGTTTAATTTTGATAGAGTAGAGATGTTTATGGATTTGTGTCTTCATTGTGTTTTAATATTTAACATTTTTAATTGCATGCTTCTTCAAGGTATTTCTAATTACCATTTCTAATTGAGGTTGTTCTAGTTATTATATTTTAATTGAATCCTTGAGGTTGGATCATACAGTTATCTTTTATGTCTTCAATTTTAAAAAATACATTATTTTGTAGAGCTGATCTACTGCATTCATGGAATCTTGCATGTGGCTTCATTACCTATTAAATTATTATGTTTTGTGTTCATTATCATGCCCTTGAAAGCCTCAGGGAATTACGAAAACTGATGAAAGCCAACTAGTTACTGCAGTTGCTAAGGTCATTCCAACATGACTTCACCTTGAACTATGAGTTCTTCGACTGTTAGTTGAATCTCTGTACGGCTTCAAGGAAGATGCTAGAATTGTGGTATCCTTGCAAAATTTTCAGCTCTTTGTTGGTTTCATTTTGTTGCCTAGCAACCAATGGGTACTTGACAACCAGTCTCTGTTAAAGAACAGACAAGCAGATCTGGCTTTTTTAAGTGAGGAGGAATATCAGAAGGTACATATTTTTTATGCCAGTGGTAAGTATTCTCCGTTAAATCTACAGTTTCAATAGTTTGATTATGTTAAAGGAGAAAGAAACCCTTGGAATATCTTTACAAAATATGAACAGAAACATTTGACAAACATTTCTCCAAAGTTTCATTTCAAGATATTGCATCTTTCCAAGTGATACACTTTTGAAATTCAGGGGAGGGTACTGCACTTAGATGAATGTTAACAGGCTTGAGTAAGTCCAGTTGTAATGTTATACATACTCTTATGATGGCTAGTTTGCATGCTGTGGTTATGAGCATAGTATCTCCAGAATGGATCAAAGTCTGATCATATCTCATATTTGGTGTTCAGGGTTCACCACATTGAACACAATAACCTAAAGCAGTTGAATGTCACCAGAGGTCAACAGAGTTCATGTATGAGAAACTTGTAAATATGATATTTAAAAACATATTTTGTATGAACTCCATCGAGCACAAGAACAGAATAATTTTTAGTCAAGGTCAAAGGCATTCTGAACTGAGCAGGCGTCAGTTGTAAAAAACATCATCAATGTGTTTTAAAAGAATGAAAGGCTTGGGCAGATTCTCCTATTTGATAAATGGGTTTTTAATATCTAATGGTATTTGGAGTTTTTGTGGTGAAGGTAGAGATTGTTGTCATCAGTAGGGTTGAGGGGGGGGGGGATAAGTTTGCAATTTTTTGCTGACTTTCATTTGTCACAAGAATCCTCTCAGTGGTCAGTTTTGATAAACAAAAATGTTAATTTTGGGGGGTTTGCAAGTGTTTATATCAGGATTGCATTTACACTACACACAGAAGAAGTTTACAGCATATCAGAAAATCTGTAACATGTACCATATAACTGCATCTAATTGCATCTGCTCCTGTTCTGTTTTATGTGTATAATTGTGTGTGTTTGTGTACCTGCACACATGTGTGAATTTTTCTTCTCAGTACAAACCATTGAGGTCAATAGCATATTATGTTATCTGTGGAATAAATGGAATTAAAATTTTGTACTTCAGTCAAAACTACCGAAACATGTAATTTTGACTGTTTGATATCATTATTTGTCTTAGAAACATAGTTGCCTACTTTCTTGTGTTTCATAAGGTGTTATTGTCTGTTTGTCTGGTCAGTTATCCAAGCTATTGGTGAACAGCTCAATGTGAGGCAGCAAGTCATCGCCACGGCAACCATGTACTTCAAGAGGGTGTACTCCCGTTACTCATTGAAGAGTATTGATCCACTGTTACTGGGACCAACATGTCTATTTCTAGCAGCTAAAGTGGAGGTACGTTACTTTGGCTCCGTATAGAATATATCCAGATGGCATGTCGCATTACATCCTACATGCTATCAGCATTAAATGAAAACAACTCTGATGGAATTAATGAATTACAGAGTAAATCTAGTCTTTGTGTAAGTACACTGAGACAATTTCTCTTCTTGTTTACAATTGCCTCGAGTGACTGTGATTTCATATATGTGTATGTATGCATTGTATGTATGTATATGTAAGTGCATTACTGGATATCTGTGTGTATGTCTGTATGTCTTTGTCTATCTCTGTGTGTGTGCATGCACACCCAGGCCTGGTTTAAGCTTCTACAGTTTGGTTGTTGGTCTTCTACTGTATAACTTTAAGTCACTGTCAGTAAATGTCAGTTGTGAAAAATCTAATTTCAGTCTCTTTAAATGATGTGCAGCATCACTGAGTTCTCAGTTGCCAACTTGCCATTGCTTTGAGAAAAGGTCATAGTTCAAGTAAGGTCACTATGATTTTAGTGATACAGATCCTGAAGGTAATGATTTTGTAATGAGTGAAAAAACATTTCAAGGAATTATCAAAATCTACCACAAAATCCTATACATTTTACCACTTTTCAGCAGCATTTGATATTTTACTTTATATTTATTCCTGAAGGCTGTGCTCAGTGTGTTCCTTACTATTCTTTGGTGATTAATGGCAGTTTGGCAATTTGCCTCTAGCCCTTGACTTTTGTCCCTTTACTGTCTGAAGGAGCAATACTTTGACAAATGAATGCTGAAACACAGTTTATTAATTACAGATATGAATGTTACAAACAAGGTGATGAATGTGAGTGACTTTATAAATCCAGCAAGAGATCAGAAATCCTCCTCGCATACACTATGCTAATTGATAAGTGAGCCCTTTTTAGGCCTGTTCCATGTCAAAATAACTGAGTCTTTCATTGCCTCATTATGAAAGTTATCTTGAATATGAGATTCAATTCTATGTGATCAAAGAAAGTAACTCTTATAATTGGCTGCCACATTCACCAGTGAATTGTCTTGGTGATGAGGGACTTTTTTATTATTGAAATTTTGAAATCAGATCAAGAGGCGTTGTGCAGCTGACCAAACAAAGGGTTGAATTTCATCTTTAAACTGGATCCCTACCTAGTGAATCATTAATTCTGTGTCTTTATGCTTTTATGATGATGATGAGGAGGAGGCTGTTAAAGACTTTTCTTCATGATTTTAAGGGCATAGTTATTAACTGTTAGAATTGTCAGACTTCACTGTGTATGATAATTTTGAGGATTACTCACACAAAGCCAATAAATCTCTGCATTGCTTATCCATTTGTACTGTATACTTGTGTAGAAGATACTGAGGCAATGAAACCATGTTGCATTCAACATGTTTTGTAGATTTCCTTAATGAGTAGAGGATCCATGTTAGTTCTCATAGATGTCTGGGTTTGTCTGAATTGAGCAGATAGTCTGAAACTTTTAACTCAAACTTGTAACATCAGAACAAAAGGGGGGTAAAAGTAATTATCAGTGAAAATGCTTTCTAACTCTGACAAGGTATGAATCCTTTCTAAGTCTTGCAAGTTGTGAATTCTTTTCAGTCCTTACTAGAAATCTTTTTGGTTTTGATGATCATCATAATCTTTACATTCATGTTGGTGTGTGTATGTGGTTGTGTGTATGTATGTTTGTGACACCTAAGTTGCAAACTTGATACCTCAAGAAGATAAAGCTTGGACTGATCACATATTTGGTATTGAGTAGAAGAAACCCATTGTTTTTAGTTTGGGTCAAAGGTCATTTTGTATCAACAACCGTGACTTTTCAAGAAGTGAAACTGGCACTGGTCTTATATTCTTTAGGTAGGTGTGGTGATGTACCATATGGAGTGCAAAAGCCTACGGTTGAGGCCATTTGATTCGAATATGGTCAATATGTGAGCACCATGTACACATGGAATATTAAGACAGGAAGCTTGCACATATCTCTTACTTAGTATGCAGAGTGACATGTTCAGTTGTAATGTCTGTTTGTCATCTTCTTAGGTCAACATATGTCATTGTACATATATCAATCTTTACATCTCCATTTGTGACATGATCAGTTACTGCAATATTCCAAAGACCAAGCATGTTACAGATTTTCACCTTATTCAACACGTCAGATTCATAAAAGTGTTCATAATTGTATCATCAAAACCAAAATGCATTTGTTTATCCTGGTTTTAAATTATTGCAAGGTATGAGCCATTCACAATGTAATCTTGCATCATATGGACTCTGTAAGATTTAGTCAATCACTGCAGTTTCTTTTTTTGCAAAGTTTCCTCAGCAATCAGCAATGTAGGAATTTGTTTCATGCTTCATAGATATTTTTTGTTAGGATGACATCAATCATTTTGTAGATTAACCCACTGATAATGGACTGAAAGATTGAAGGAACAAGTATTTTTGCTTGCACGAACCATTTGGTACAATTGGCCTAGTGCAGAGTGTTACTGAATATTAAGTAAAATGTATTTCTTTATTCATCTTCCCTGGCAGGAGTCTGGAGCAATAACCAACAGTAAACTGCAAGTAGCTTGCCAATCCGTTGGTGAGTCAATTTATAAAGAAACAGTTCTCAGTACTTATTGTCTAAGCCATAAGAAATATCATTTTTACCGAATTTCTTGTCAGTCCCTCTAAATTTGACTATATGCCTAATGTTTTCCTACTTTGACAAATTTCGTGTCTGCAGTTAAGAAGTTTGGATATGCTTTCAAGAATCCAGAATTTCGATACAAGTCTAATCAGGTATTTACTCATTAAGTAGAGCTTTAGTTTACATTAAGGTCCTCCTTTTCTTCTCGATTAGTTCTGTGAAATCATGTCCTTTTCATGTAAACAATTATTTTACAGTCTGTATTTAGGTTTTCTCATGGTTGGTCACATATCACAGCTACAGTACTTTGTTGAAAGTTATCAATGACCTGTTACTAATTTTATAGGGTTTCACCAGTAGGATAGTTTTGTCAATGAATAAAGTTCAAGTGACATTCTTTATGTGTGGTTTATTCTGATGTAATATACCCCAGCTTAATGTTAGATGTGAATTTGTTCAGATTATACCCTTCATGGAATGCAATCATTACAGCCAGATTATGAATTATACTGAACAGAACTTTGTGATCAATCCTAGCACAGTTTGGTGAAATCATAGTTGACTTCTAATTTGATAATTTCCTTATTATTTTATAGATTTTGGAGTGTGAGTTCTATCTTCTGGAGCTGTTGGTATGTTCTTTTCATACAAAATTAACATTTCCAATAGTTGTCAGGTTACTTATTTTTGCTTTCTACATTTGGTTGTTTGTTTCAGGAGTTGGATGTTATTAGTTTCTGACCAGGGCTACTGCTTTGTTCTGGTTCCTTAGCGAAAGACATTATTATTCTGTCAGATAGTTATGGTGTTGTTTGTGTGTATGATGCTTTTGCTTGTAAAGATAATCTCAAAATGAATGTATTCATACTTGGTGTGTTGGTAACATTTGATGAGTAGCTGATCCCTTCATGGGATCATTGATGAGTACCTGATCCCATCATGTGATCACTGATGAGCAGATGATCCCTTTGTGGGATCATGTGGTAGATGGTTGGTGAAAGTTCAAGGTCGTTAGAAGTCAACAACTTTAGGTCAAAGTTTAAAGTGTACATACTTTGTATTCAAGGATTAGAAGGCTGAGAACAAAACTTTGATCTAGATAACTCTTTGTGAGTCTGTAATTGCTGTTTTGTTTTGGATGACTAAGGTCAAAGGAGTTCGGAAATGTTTATTATGAATACTTCATCTCAAAGTGTGAAAGTTGCTTAAGCTGTAAGTGGGATTTGAAGAGATGGTCCTAAGTGCAGTCCTTATTGTTTATCACAGAGGTCTAAGGCCACCAGAGGTTCAAAACTGGTGAGGCTGGAAAACCTTGAACCTTACACTTTTAGTACCTAGGTAGGCACACAGTAGTCGAATACCTCTAAGGCTGCTCCCTTAATCATGTGTTTCTTCAGCAAAACTAGAAAATCTTGTGTAAAAAACATTTTTGAGTAACTATGTATTTAATGTTTTTGGTTTGCATTGTTACACCATCATGACATTTTAAACTTTATTTGCCAATCTGTATAGATTTGTATATGTCTTGTATTTATTATTTAATAATTGTTTAGATTCTTTGAATTATTATGGGAAGTGTTTTTTTTGTTACATTTGTTAATAAGATCATTGCTGAAGGTGATATTTATTGATCTGTTTTTGGCACAACCCAACATTTGCTCTTTATGGTCTCCTATCCAAATTAATATTGTGTAATGACTGATAATCCAACTTAGTATTCATTCATTGATTATCCAAGTCAGTATTGTGCATCCATGTATAATCCAAGTCAGTATCAGGCATTCATTTCTATTTCAAGTCAGTATTGGGCATTTATTGATAATCCAAGTCAGTAGTGTTCATTCATTGATAATCAAAGTCAGTATTGTGCATTCATCAATGATCTAAGTCAGCATTGTGCATTTGTTAATAATATAGTGAAAAATGGGTAGTTGTGGTAAAGACATTTATTTCTCTTTTGTGCAGTTTTTTCCTTCCAAACAAGCAACTCAGTGAATCTCATGAAGTTGATATTATCAACAGTATACAGTTTCAGAATTAGGGTTTCTGTAAGAGTGGGTCACATATGTAAGGAACCATTAAATGTCAATTGCTTTTTGTTTTGAGATCAGCTGCTTTTTGTCTTTCAATCGAGAGAATGTTGTGGATAAGTTTAGCCATATATGGTCAGTTTCTACCGATAATCTTCAGAACAGAAAGAGAACAGTAACTCTCTATCCTCCTTTAATGCTCTTTATCTTCAAAGGACTGTTGCTTGATTGTTTATCATCCTTATCGGCCATTGATTCAGTATGTCGCTGACCTGGGTCAAGAAGAACAGTTACTACCTCTAGCCTGGTAAGAATTACTCAACTTGGCAGTGAATAATAAGAAATAAAGTAGTGTTAGTAGGTACCTGACTGTTGGGAATTTGATTTCCATGGTCTCTAAATGCCATTCTGAGAATAATATGCTACACATAGTATTAAATACACATGTATATGTTACAGCAGCAAGTGGCAGTTCCAAACATCCAAGGAGGACTTACTGTGAATATTTGGACTGTAACATCAATATACAGGACCCTTGCCACTAATATTGTTGTTGTATAATGGTAACAGATACACAGATACTGGTGATGGTGAATGTACACTATAGCAGTTACATAACAAATGTATGCACAGATAATGTCACTTACTGCATTCATGAATGAGGTTTAGATTGCTAGGTGAGAAAGTTGTAATGTATATACATTAGTTGTGTGGTTTGTTGGTACGAAAAGAAAGAGATGATACATAGTACTACCTGGATGTTAGTTGGAAACCTATCACTACCTCCATATCCTGGTACTACCTGCATGTAAGTATGGATCCTGGCACTACTTACATATCAGTGTGGCTCCTGGTAATATTTGCATATCTGTATGGATCCTGGTAATACTTGCATGTAAGTATGGATCCTTACACTACCTGCTTGTAAGTATGGACCTGGCACTGCTTGCATGTAAGTACTGGTACTACCTGCATGTAAGTATGGAACTTGGCACTACTTGCATTTAAGTGTAGACTCAGGTACTAATTTATATCAGGTTGACATTGCATAGTATGAGCATTGTGTCCTTGATGCTATGATGAACAGTACAGCTCATCTTGACTTTGCATAGCATCAAACAGCAGTGCCAGCTTGGTGTTATGTTGCTTTAGAGTGTCATTTGTCAAATTCTTTTAACTTGCATACTGTTTTTATATTTTTAGGAAAATAGTTAACGATAGCCTCCGAACAGATGTGTGTCTGCTTTATCCACCATACCTCATAGCTTTGGGTGAGTTTCATACCTATAGCAACCTGAGTAATTCATTTAAGAAAGCTGTTTTTGTTTATGAAGTAGTCAAATTATGTAATTTGTAGCACAATTTACTATTATCATTTTGTGTCTTATTTTTCTATCTTATGTTGTATTTTATCCTATTGATAATATGTATGCTATTACAAAACCCTATTTTTTTTCTGGTACAATTTATTTCATATTGCTATGATGATGTCATTGGATTTATGTTTTTCATTGTTTATTCTGTTAGTTTGTTTCATGCAGCTGCTACTGTACTACTTGTTACTTGCATATTCTTCCTGTTACTATAGTATTTTATAACCATTCTGCTGTTGCAGTACTACCTGTTACTGTTATATATTATATACCATACTGTACTACCTGTTACTGTAGTATTGTACGTACATTTCTGCCTTTAATGTGCAACCCGCTAAAGTTGTGTTGTGTAGCTTTTTACCTGTTATTGTGCATTGTTTCTTTTATGTTTTATATACCATTTTGCTTGTGCTACCTGCATGTTGCACACTAATGTCTACATCATTTGGCTGTCATTGTTATTTTCTTTTCCTTTTTGTTGCATTTTTTCTCATATTGTTCTTTATCTTATTGTTGTAACTATTGTTGTTTGTTTGTAATTTATTGTTTTTTTTACTGTTGATTATTTTACAGCTTGCCTCCACATGGCCTGTGTCATCTCACAAAAAGATACAAAGCATTGGTTTGCAGAACTCAATGTTGACTTAGATAAGGTAATGGCATTGTCTGATATATGTTTAAGCATTTCACTGAAAATGTTATTAGACTGTTACTGTATCCTCTAGGTTGATGGTCACCAAACTGTGGGATGCTTCCCACAAAGTGGGACACCTGCAAATTTGCTTGTGATGCCTGGTTTTTTATTGAAATAAGTAAAATAAGATAAGTAAAGGAAAAGAAAAAGTTAAGTTCTTCTGAGACAATGGGAATTTGTGAAAAGTACGCACCATTTTTCGATTTCGAAAGGAAATTCTCAACACGTAAAGCAATGTTATCTGTTGGAATCAGCATAAATAGCACACTTGGGATGCTTCAGACTTTACAGACCACTGTTCTAGATGATATGACAGGCCTTGAGTTTCTGATTCTCCATGTGTGCTACAAATCAGACTCTTCAGAAAATCAAGGAGTGTGGTAGGTGTGCTATTTTACCAAACCCTAATAGATATATGTGAGTTCCCATTCTTATCCAGGTGTGCAAAAAATCACACTCCTCACAGTGATTTGAAGTGAGTGATGGTGTGCGATCGCACTCGCATGCCTTCAAGCCCTGTTTTTGTTGTTGTTTAAATTTTGCTTGTTTTCTGATCGATATTGCTCAACAAAAAAAAGATGAAGGTGTGTGATCTCACTTCAGTATCCACAGAATTGATTTGTTGGTGGGAATATGTAAATGCATGTGATATCATATGTTTTACTTTAAAAGAAGCCTGATATATTTACTTTGCTCTGATTCTTGTTCGTTCCCATTACATGAACAGCTTGCTTTACTTCAAATGCAGATGTAATGAACAGGAACATCAAATATCATGTTGCATTCAATAATCTCTTCTTAGAACCTCATTAGTTTAGATGTCAGACACTTTCTCAAATGTGTTTTTAGTGCATTGAATCACTTACCTTGTTAATGTTAGCATAGCTACATTCGTGCACAAGTATAGGTGTACAGGCCATTTAGTTCTCTGATTGATCCATTGATTCATTCATTGATTATTTCATGGATGAATATCTGATGAGTGATTCCTAAATTACTTTTTTTTTGGGGGGGGGGTACCTTAGGTTCTGGAGATCACTCAACAAATACTGAAGCTCTATGACCTCTGGAAGAATTACGATGAACGGGAAGAGATAACAGCAATTCTTGAGAAAGTACCAAAACCACAGCTGTCCCCTCCAAATGGGTAAGCTTACCCGATCTCACCCATCTAAATGGTGAACCGTGTTATCTTTAGTATCCACATGAATATAATCCATGAATATCCACATTGAATGTGACTCAGTGGGATGTTTGAGTTAATCTTCCATCTTTTAAAGGTACTTCAGTCTGACATAAAAAAGACATGCACATCCCAAATGCTTGAGTGAACATAACCTGTGCATGGGCTCTGTGTGGCCATGAGCTGTGTGCCCTGGAGCATGACTCATTACAGTCTGGTTGCTATACTTATTACAATGGGTAGCAACAACTCGCTCTAAGATGATCTTGATTTAGATTTGTGAGGCTTCCCTAAACACGAACTTCAAGTAAAGGCTTCTTTTATATATTTCCTCTACTATGACTCTACAAATAGTTTTTGTAGAGTCATAATTAATACTTATTTCTGCTTTGCTATACTCCTTTCAGATAAATATGATGTTTGATATGTAGACATTTTTCTCAGTCGTTATAAGTTTCTTCGCAAGACTATTCATAGTTCATGAAGGCACATTGTCTTAAAGTTAAGAGTTATTTACTGATAATAGAGCAGATTCTATGAAGATGGCCTAAACTACGTTTGCACCATCACTGAAGCAGAATATCATCAACAAGTAGAAATAAGGTGCTGGATTCAAATGGGAGAAATATAGGTACTCCATTAACAGCAACTGCAAGGAGTTTCTCAATATATAGTTGAATGCTATACTGACAATAACTACACCAATGGAATAAAGTCAGTGTTCTTGTCAAAGTGACAATAACTGTGTCAAAGGTGTACAGTCCATGTTCCTGTTGAGGTTACAGTGAACATGGATACATCTCTTCTGCTGAACATTTTCGCCTCGCCTGTCGAGTATCCCCTTCTCAGAGGACGATATAGCTTGTAGCCAACCTTGCCCAGTCAGTAACTGGCCATTTAGGATCAACTCAAGCTAAGTGGCAAGATAAGAGATTCCTCAAAAAATGAGGCTGTAGGTAAGGCTGACCTGAATTCTGAATCCATTGAAACCAATTGCCTCTTGATCACTCTCTTAAAGTCTTCTGCAAGACAGGAGGAAAATAAAAATGATTGCCTCATCATTCCAACAAATCTCCCAAACCAGGAGAGGTTGGAGGTTCTGGTGAAGACCTCACCAAGCAATTAAAAAAAATACTCAAAAGATATGACCACCACCTCTCTTTTTTTTTATATGCAAAATTATCTTTCCCTTCCCTGTACCTCATTTACTTTTTGTAAGAGTGAAAGAAAAAGTTTGTCTTTTCTTCTAAAGCTTAGTAAAGCAAAAGAAATGTCACCAATTACAGTAAACATTAGGCTGCATGGAGCCAATTAAAAATCATGTCACACTATATATAAACCTGAAACTTTCAAAAGCAGTGTGAAACCTCTCTGACAGAAATATGTCTGATGTAGGGAATATTGCACTGGCTATTAGTTGAGTGAAATTTACTCTGACACCAGTGAAACCTTAATGTAGCAAAGTTCTTAAGTCCATTTAAGGCCTACAGAGAAAATGAGACGTTGCTTCATTATCTCTGTAAAAGCAGGCAAAGGCCTGTATGAAATAAATTAAATCCTCCCATCTGCGTGGGAAAATTAGTTGAACTCATCTCTGAAAAGAGTTTTTGTTTAAGAACCAGTTTTATCTCTTAATGATTCACTGTGCCATGGGAAGTCAAACCTCTCTATGAATCTCTGATATTTTGATGCCTAAAATAGAAAACAGTGTATTCCATTGGATCCCCCAAATCCTAAAATGTCTTCATTACAGAGAGGATATCCTAATCCTATTGTATGATGGAACAAACACAGAACTCAAAGAACTAGTAGCTAATATGAATAAAATTCACCATTTCCTCAAATTTGAAGTAGACATTTCTTCAGTATTTAAAGACTAGCCATGTAGGAGGCTCCTCCATACTTGAGATAGAGAGCAGACACTTTTCTAGAAGGTCATAAAAGCCAATATGCTGTCACATTACGTGAAAGTATGTCATTTTCACCCAAAAGGTTGAAATCTGTTCTATTACAGTTGCACGCAACAAACTCATATTTCCCCTGGCATTTCCTTTATAAATTTGTTGTGCTCTTTGTCACTTCATTATAGTATTCAACCACTTATCTCAATTTCCTTTGAAGTGATTAAATGTCTGCTGCAACTCTTCAATTTAAAATCTTTTTTAATTTTAAATTACGCCACCTGGGTGATTTTGTCACCATTAATAATTTATTTGTGATATCTTTTTCTCTTTTCCTCAGCCACCGGTCTTTGCAACCGGTAAAATTTCTTTACATTTATTCAATCCCTCCCTTCTTTCTTTTCTCCAAATTGTAACCAGATCACCAGTAATCCTGTAGCTGATAATATAGTAATAGTAATAATAATAATACCATGAATATTCATATGCACATCATAACACATTACTCTACAGTTCATCATTTTTATCGCGAATGTTTTGCTGTTATAATTGATTTGAAAGGCAGGTAGGTATATAAGTCACTTGGTCTTTTGAGACCACTTCCTCCGTGGTCTGTTTTCAGTGTGGAGAATTTCTGAGCTATTTTGTACCCTGGATAGGATAAACTTGATCTAAATGGCCATTCATCAGTCCTTGATTTCAGGAGTAGCAAAATGAGTGTTGTACAGTTTGGCAAGCTTGATGTAATTGGACATTGTTGAGCAGTCTATAATTTAGTAGGACAGTGTTTGTCAGTAAAGCATCATAAATTTTTTGGATCAGCTGAAATTGTGGAACATGATTTTTGAGCATCTATTTGTTCATCCCTCCTTTTCTTGTCCAGTGTCTATTTTCCAACTTACTTTATTTGTGCATCAATAGAGTTATCTCAGGGATATATTGGAGAATTTGAAGGATTATATGTATCTAAAACCATATTATTGTGTTCACTATGTCACAGTTGAAGTACTGTTACACTATCACACATAATGTCTTTATGACTATCTAATATGATCCTCATCATTGTACCCCTTCTATTCTTTATTACTTACAACTCCATACGGTCTTTATCCAGCTGTTTTTTCTATCCTGTGACAGTCTTATCATTGGTCAGCTATCAGTAATATCACAGTTTTGTAGAGTTTTGTGGTGGTTCATACATGTACAGTTGATCAGTTTGATCCATACATCAGGAATAATCTCATCAGTAAATCATTGCAGTCTCATTAACTTTCACAGTCTGATCAGTTTATTGATCAAATCCTGATCGGTTCATTTCTTCTTGGTGTGATTGATTTATTTTTTGAATAGTTTCACTGTATTGCAACTGTGATAGTTGGCCTGTCAGTATGTCCAACACTGCTTATTTCATTAATGACTCTTAGACTGTGTAACTGTCTTGAATCTGTTGCAATCAGATCTCTACACTCTCAGGTATAATGTGATCTGTTAAATCAGTCTCTTTTATTAATTCAAAATTATAATTACATCAGTGTAATCTTCTTATGTCATATAGTAACTAGTACACAGTGTATTTGATTGACCCTTCTGCAGTGAAATGTTGACAATCTTTCCTGAACTTACAGTAAGTGTGCTGTCTATTGTCTAAAACATCTAAAATGGTGTGATCAGTACACCTAAAATGGTGTGATTAGTACATCTAAATGGTGTGATCTGTTTATTTGAGGGATGCACGATCTTTTTGTTCTCGAGATCTACTTTTCAGGTAGCCAACCTCCCAAGACCAACCAGTCCAGTGTCAACATTGCAAATCCACACATATTGTTTCCAGCCTGCATTTACTAACCTCACAACACCTTTCTCGTGTTGTCACACAACTATGAAATATCACATCACAAACCCTTCCTCTCTGGTAGATGGTTATCAATCGGTTGGGCACTCCTGCTTTACAAAATGTAAAGTTGTTTGATCAGCATCTTAAAATGGTGTGAACAGTACATCTAAATTTGTATGATCACTACATTTGATCGGTGACATCAGTACATTTAAAACGGAGATATCCACAAATTTAAAATGACTGTAATCAGCATAGGTCTGATTGTCTGATTTATCTAACTTTTACACATTAAATCTCATATGTTATCTCATGTCTTTGTTCAGTAATATGTCTTACACCAGGTCATCACCAATCCCTTCCAAAGTTGCTTTAATTTCTCATTTCTCAATCATAATTTATTTTAGTTCTCACATTTTTCCTGCCAAACTGCACCTAGTTGTTCACACTAATTGTTATTGAGCAGACTGCTGGTCTTAATAACAAATCTTTACACATATTATTGTAGTTTGCTCACATTAAACTACCTGTCATCCTGTGTTGTTATTTAGTCTGAATTTTATGCCAAAGGCTGTAGAGTTTTGATTATTTTTTGCCTTTTGTCCTTTCGTTTTTGACAAGCTATTGCATAGTGTAAAATTTAGTATTTGAATTTGAACAAAACTCACAGATTGCCTTTGGTACTAAGATGATGTCAGTTGTGTTTTGTGCAGGTAAACTGACATTTGAGGTGAAGAGAGGTTAAAATTTGGAACCCCGTATATCAAAACTTGTGAATAATGAAAAGAGATTAGAGAGCAAATAGTAAGATTTATATTTGTCAGATACTTATTTTTCATGGTGACAAATTTTTGCCGGTCAAGGATGTGCTGCAAGTCATTGTCATTTGTGGTTTTACCTCATTACTGTGGGGTGGGAAAGGGGGGTGTATTAGAGGAAATGCCAACAGATGTTTCTTGCTGTAACTAATGTCAGCGTTTCCTCTAGCAGTTCAACACCTGGTTATTTGGTTGGAGACAAATGACATGCCCTCATTTTGAGGATTTAAACAGTATGTTAATGTTGTATTCTTCAAAGTCTGTTGATAGATCGTTAGGTCGATAAACTTTGTTCTTACTTTGTTCAGAGACCAATTTGTTAGATTATATATTTTTCACAGGTTAAAATTTGGCTTCTCTGTCAAGTAAGCAGCTTTATAGATGTATCGTATATGTCATTATGAGGTGAATTCATGGCTAATGGTATGTTGCAACTTGCAGGTGTTGTTTATTAAACAATACATGATTATGCCACAATATCTGGTCTGCCTTATTGACACTGGGTTAGTAAGTAAAAGTCAAGTTTGAAGGAACTAATCAAGCAAGAAAATGCATCTATTATGACATCATCATCAGAATAAAGGTGAGGAAATGTACCTCCATCAGCTTAGCAGTGTTAGAAGTGTATCTCTTCTGTCACTGTAAGCTCGGAAGACATGTTATGAAAGGACTGCTCTCTAGACAATTGAATATGAATATTCATAGATGTTGTAACTAATCAAGAGTATCGACATCATCAACATTGTTGTTTACATTATCTCAGGCTGAAGGTTTTGCAGAGAAGTGTTGTGACTTGTTATAAATATTTATTTTCTGTGATTATAATGTTGTTGTCATTACTAGTAATGCCAGAAAAACCTTTTGGTTTCAATTTCATATCATCTGAACTGACCTAGTATCATGCCTGTAGCAATACTTGTGGTAGTGGGCAGTTTCTCGAATTGACTTGCAGATTTTGCAAAAGGTAGCAATGTGATAGTTCTGATTATCTTAGGAGCAGAAAGGAAGACATTGCAACCATGGTGATTGATTAGGTAGTGTGATTGATTAGGTATTTGAGTACAAAAGACTACAAAGTTTATTTCTTTTGGTGGCAGTAACCGTGGCAAAATTGTGTGATTTTAAGCATGACATCTCAAGAACTGAAACATTGTGCAGCTCTCATAGTTCCCATATGTAGTTACACTGTATTTAATACACAAAGCCAAGTTGGTGGGGTCGTAATTCAGTGGATGATCAACAGGTTTAATTATGAAACCTTGTAAACAAGATATCTCAAGCAGAGATTAAAGGCAAATTCCAGTCAAGGAACATGTCTTCTAACTTATTTAGGCCATTCCAAACCATTTTCATTCATATTCTTGATGTGGTGAAATGAACTTCTAATGGGCAACATGATGTGTTCTAACTTCACACTCGACAGAGTTTCTAATACGATGCATGTATACGAAGGGCGTGATGTAGTCGACAACCAGCGACGACCAATGTGATTAACCTACATAATTAGTTATTAGACACACTGTGTATTCAGTGTGGCTGTCACAAGATAAAATTAGTAATCGATAAAATCAAGATAAAACACATAAGAAGAGGAATTTCTCATCAAAAGGCCACATTAATCAGCTTAGGGCAGTGCAAACAATACTTTGAAGGTAAGGAAAATGTAACCTTTATTAAGTACAAAGTAAATCTTTTCAGAGACGGGGAATAAGCCATCTAATTACTAATTATGTAGGATAATCAGGTTGGTCGTCGTGGATTAGAGCTGGTCGACGACTACGCCACAAGTCACAGAGATCACTGTCAATTTCATCATAATGGCGACACCCTTGGTATACATGCATAGTGTTAAAAACTGTTGGGCGGGAAGTTTGAACACATCATGTTGCCCATGTTAAGTTCATTTCAAAACAGCAAGAATATGAATGAAAATGGTTTGAAATGGCTTAAAATAAGTCAGAAGACATGTTCCTTGCCTGGAATTCCCTTAAAATATATCTCAAAATGTAGGTTTCTGCATGTTATGCAGATAGCCCATCAATATTGGTGAAGGTTAGAGGTCACTTGGTTACCAACTTGTATATATCTTGTATTCTTGTATTAAAGTGACTGTATGCATAGGCAAAGGTAAAAACATTGAAATTTCATGTCCAAAAGTTTGGCAAGGCCTTTAATTGCACCATTTAGAGAATTTAATTTGGAAAAATATATAGGTTTCAGGTGGTTAGTTCTGCCATATGATTTCAAATTTTTCTAACATAAAAAAGTGTAAAATATGATGTTGACAGTTTTCATTCAAATCAGCTGTGTGCTTCTTTGAACAAGCCAATGTGAAGTATACTAGCATTGGAATATTCAGTTAGTAAAAAAAAAAACTCAGGATCACTGATGGCGCCAATGTTGTGATAAGTTTGCAGGTTATTTGTAAATACAGTGCTTCCTTTCATGAAATACTACACTTTCCTATACCGACCAAGGAGCAATGACTCGCCTGTAGTATGTTTTTGATACACCACTGAGACCTGTGCTGTTGTATATTCATTATGTTGGTGCTTATAGTAAGAACCGTTAATTTTCAAATATGATTTCTGTTTTTTTACTGTCTTTATGCCAATCCCATTGCTCTTCAAAGTAGTTACGGTCATTTTCATTCCTTGAAAGACATAGTCCATCCATATAGAAAATTGTGTGTACTTTTAAAAATAAAGAAAATGTTATCAAACATATAGATCAAACATAATCTTTTCAGTGCACACACAATCAGTTTTACATGTACAGTAGATACATCATATTTGACATGTTTTTTATCAGTGGAGTTTTGAAGATCTCAGGGTTGGTATATTGGATATGACTGTATTGAGTACAAAAGGTGGTCAAATTCAGTGGTCAGTTTAGGTCAGAAGGCACCATTTTGAAAACAACATACATTCTCTTTACATCATCTGTAAAATATGGACATATTTTGACTAAGTCATCAAAAGCACAAACCTTCTATTGAAGTCTTGTCTTGTTTTTCACTGAAAGTACCGACAGACTTCTCAGTCTCTCGTTGGGATGTTAGAGGCAGAGATCATTCTCATGAGTTTCTTTTGTATCCTCCCCTTACTTAGAGTTTAAATTGAATCTCTCCTTTGTAGGTGTCATTCTTGTTACTATATGGTATAAAATTTTCAAAGTACCAGTTCATGGTGTTTGAAGTTTGGAAACATGATAATAATGTCCTTTTAATAAAAACAAAACGTATTTTATCAGAAATGCTGTCTTTGTGTTTATGGAAAAAAGTGGTAGTACCTGGATGACCGAGACTAAAATGCTGATAGAATTAGAATTGGGAAAGTTTTGGAGCTTAAAATATTCTAGTCAAGGTCTGTGCCAGAAAATCTATAAATATCCTTTTAAGGAAGAGCAGAAGGTTGAATTGAGGTGAAACAAAGTTAATGATGCGTTCTAAAATGATGGACATTGATTTTTAAGTTCCTATCTCTGTAGGTTGCTATGGTTACAAGCATTCATGTGCACATAGCTTAACATGATTCTGTTACAGTAAGGCTATAATTAACTGTACTTGTCCCTCTGTTTGGACAGTGTTGTCATTAATGTCTGGCTTCTGAAGTACATTATTGATGGTTGGGTGGTGTTCTGTTGGTTCAATATTAAAATTATAAAAGAAAACTATTCAGTGGGTCAGTAAATATCTCATAGTGTACATTTTATCTCTTTTCTACAAGTATGTTTAAGTTTTTTGTTTCCAGTAATTGTTGTCTTATTGTCTAATTGATAGAAGATTTGAGAGGTAAGGCCCTCTATTTGGGACTGACTCTTTTATCTCTCGTTTTGTTTATTACTGTCAAACCATTCTGTAGGAGTTTCTGTGTGCCAGTAATGAACAGAATTTTATTTATCAGACCATGGTCCTGGTGGATTTATCTTAATGTTCATTTTTCTTAATTAAGTTTCTTACTTGTCATTCTTGTGTGGCACTTAAAAGGATATCAAAAATCAAAGTATGTTATCAGTTGATCTAGATACTACAGTGTAGAACCTTTGAACACTTCTAATATGTACTGTACTAAAAATGTTCAAAAGTTGTCGATTAAATTAATTTATTCACACTTAACACTTCGGTCAAGGTTCACATTTTACTGTACAAATATACAAATGTAGCAAAAAAAACTAAATGATACATTTTGATGGATATGGCTGACATAAAGTGAAAAGTTATTGCCCAGTTAGAAAATGATTTAGTCACTATGAATGTCTTGTTTCACCAGGGATACAGCACTGTATTACCTGTTAGTGTTAATTATGACCCAATGAACATTGTTTGAGAGCCATAACTTAAAAGTTATTGAAGACTGCTTTTAAAGTTCCAGGTAATTGAAAGTTATGTTGGCAACACAGATTCATGAAAAAGAAAGGTTTTAACAAATGACATTGTACACTACCTAATTACCATCAACCTTATAAGTGTAACTTGCTGCACTTGCTCAACCATAGTTTATCTTTTACGAATTGGTTGAATTGTCTTAAATGTTCTGCAGAGAACTGTTTCAAAATGAACTTCCTACTCTGCTCTCAAGAATTTGAAGTTTACAATGATACAAACATTAGTTGCATTGATATTTTCCTAGGTTACAATATTATAGGTTCTCTTTCTATTGACTGTACACTGTTACACCGAGACTTCTTGAGAGTCTATTGAATGTCATTGAAGCCGTCACTTCATCCCTTCCTCACAAACGAAAGTGCAAGTACTTGGTTTAAAACAGAAAGTCAGAAACATTTCTTTTGATTGCCAGCAGGTTGATTTCACATCAAAGTTAATCACTACCATTGACGTGATAAAGAGCTTTAACTAAGATAAAGTAATCTTTGCATCTACAGGTGTGTGTTAAAGTGTTTATATTGATAATAAATAATGCAACCTTTCAAGATTTGGTAAAATTGACAATCAAATGTGTACCCCGTTTGTTTTATAAAAGATAATTTTAATCACCTCACTCTGTATCTTCCCTGTGTACATCAAACATTTTTATCAGTTCTGACTTCTCTCATATACTGAACAGTTAGTATGATGGACTGTAGATAATAAAAAGCCAGTGGTAGAATTTAAATTAATTTGGAAAGTATTTTTTTTGTGATGTTAGTAACTATTTGTGGTCATAGAGCATATATTTCCTAGTCACTTTTTATTTACTAATATCTATTGTACTAGTTACCACTTTAGTCTCCTAGTGTGCACTCTTTTCAATCTTCCCCAAATCGTCATCACCAACTCATTAATAATCAGTATCTTTGCACAGCTTTACAATTTTTGTATGGATATAGTAATATTAGTTTAATCTGTTAGCCTGTATGAAAATTCCCAACAGTATCTTGGAAGCAATGATATTTGGCAAATCCTGCCGGCTGTACATTGTAGCTAGTTTCTGATTCCATAGGAAACCAGGGAGTTTTCATCTTGGTAGCGGCCTAAACTTGTGCAAATTGTTACTGGTTTAAGGAGCTTTCGACTTGGATAATGTAGCTGCTGAAACAGCTTTGGGTTTAGTTAAGAGAGTTAAGCTTGGTTTTACGAAGTATGGTGTCATTCACTTAACATTATGAGATAACATGAAAAAGGACCAGGAAATGAAATGGAAGAACGGAAAGTACACTAAGTAATTGTTCTGTGAATGTTTTGGTATAGGCTATTATGCAAAGATAGTTCAACTGTTGCATCATAAATGCCCTAGTCATCAGTACTACAAAAACCCCTATGATAAACCTTATGAACTGGTATTCTTCCTTCCATTCCATATGCTTCCCATGAACCCTCTATCCCCCCCCCTTCATGCTTCTCCTATCCTTTACCCCTCACCTCCCCTTCAGTCACTACCCTTCATGTCCAATCTCCAGGTAATTCTGTTATACCTGCCTATGACTATTTTGTATGCTAATTGAGCAGATCTGTGTCTTTCCACAACCCACTATAAACTAATATTGACATTGCATGATTGATTCAGCTAGTTTATCTGCCCATTCTTGAAATGAACTTAATGCTTTTTTCTTTTATTCTATCTTATAGAAATAAAACTAATTCAGATGGATGACTGACACACAGGTAGTGGACCTACCAGTAACCCTCTCTCTCTTCATGTGCTTTGCCAGCTTTTACTATCCAGAGGGAGGGAGTTCCAAGGAGTAAACAGCAAAGACGGAGGGCTGTATGCTAGAAAACCATTGCCATTGGTACAATTTCTCAGCACAGTTGCTGCTAAAAGTAACTCAATATTCACACATAAGTGAACCCTCGCCCACAAAAGGTTGACCTTCAAACAGATTAACATGGATATTCCAAGGGACCAGTGTGTGAACATTTTTTTTTTTTTCAGATTTGACAAGGTTGAGAAACTTCACTGTTATTGGTAGTGACAGTGACAGACAGGATTTCAAATATGGAGGGGTTGGCAAATAAAGTGAGAGACATCAAATTATTGTTGATTTTGAGGACTATAGGATTAGTATGGGTGAAAGATGGTCTCAAAGATAAAATAAATTCCAAGCATACTCTCACCATAATGTGATAAATGTACCCTGATTCTCAGTCGCTTTAATACCAATATGTTAAATGATGAGTGATAGTTTCTAGAAGTACCTGGCTAAAGTATGATGCAGTGGGTGACCTCTGGAGTTTTCTCTTAGTATGTATTTCTTCATTAGTGCCTCTTTGTTATCACGTTAGTGGTTAAGGTCCAACCTGTGCTGGGACCAAATAGATATATATGAAACTTAGCGATGGGGGGGAGGGGGGTTGTTGGTTCTTTCCTTGACCAGTTCACGTTAAGATGGGTTTTCCACCTAAGGGCAACCTTAAGGTTTTCCCATCTGAACTGAGCTTTCTGCAAAAAATGCCAAATAGTAAATTTGTTAAGGTGACAGTCACTTGAAGTGAAGTTGTCAAATATATGCCATAGGTTTCCTCCACACTTGAGTGGTTGCTTAGTTTCGTAATATAACTTCCCTTTGGCCTGAATTATTAAAGGTTTGAGTTTAGTTGACATGTTCACAGTTCTCCTGTCAAATCAAGATACCTGATCCAAGCCACATGGCCTATAATAAATGATGTAGCTCCATTCAGTGAATTCAGCAACTTGCCTGCGTAGGTGCTGTATTCATATTTCAACTGAATTACTTGGTAAGTAACGTAAGGTTTACATAGTTAATGCATCTTATGGTCAAGTTACATATACAAAAGGGTTTACACTTTTAGAACACATATTCAGATACATTACATATTTAATCCAAATGTAGGATTCTAGATGGTTTTCATTGTTAACATGTTCTCCAGTCACATCATAACATGATCCAAGCAACAATTGTGTTCCTGATTCTGATGCAAGTAATTTTCATATTTATCATGGTGTTCACCCTTAACAGATGTAATCAGCTTGAGGTTCATATTGTAGCAAGGTTTATGTTACTCATGCCTGTTTTAGAGAAAGTCACATATGTTGCAAGGTTTCCATAGTTATCATGCATATTCAGCCAATATTAACTGTTTAGCAAAGTTCCCCAGTTCATGCATATTCATATATGTTACATGTTTTGAAGATTGACATCCTTAGCATGTGTGTATGCAGATATTTGACAGATTTACCAATGTATCCATATTAGTTTAAAGTTATGACATTATCTGGCACTGTCTTGGTTATACTGTGTAAAACATCTAATCTACATACATAATCTTATTCAGCCTTTACGTTGTAGTTTCTTTTTCCATCCATTCCAATGCCAGTGTTTTGTTGTTAAAGTATCAGCCAAACCATTTACAACACCAAGGTTTGTTTGTCATGATAATAATTTGATGTTCAGTATTCTGAGAGTTGATCAGAAAATAAGGTTTTGCAAATATAATGCATCACGATCACCAACATCTTTATCATCATTATCCCATCACTAACATCATCTTTATCACCAACATCATCATATACTCATCATTATCATCATCATGAACATCATTATAATTATCTTCATCACCAACATCATCACCAACATCATCTTCATCACCAACATCATCATATATGCAACATCATTATCATCATCATGAACTTCATTATAATTATCTTTATCACCAACATCATCATAACCATCATCATCTCCAACATCATCTCCAGCATTATCATCATCTTCACCAGCATCATCACCAACATCATCATCGTTGCCTACTTTTTTTCCAATATCTTCCAACATAATCTGCATGTGGCATAAACATGGTTTGTATTGGTTTTCTCAAACCACTGAAGCTTGAAATTACTAGAATCTAAAAGGATATTTTAATGTGATTGCCATGAGTTTCTTTTGTTCTAGTGTCATTTGTTTCTTTATGTATCATTCCAGGCACCTCAATTTCAATCATCAGATATATTAGCCAAGGTTTCTTTTTATTTCATAAAAACTAACACAAAGTGATGCATAATAATAGAAATATGAGATTCTTAAACCTTCTCAAGGTTTTTGTCAAAGTCTGCAAGTAACATCATCTGATTGTAACTGATTCAATTAACCATCCTTGCTTTGTTTTGAAGTCTTTTTTGCTGATAGTTTGAAATCCATTGCATCTACTAGGTCAGTGAACATTCAGCTTTTTAGTGAGTATACTGTCTCAATTAAACTGGGTTTTGTTTGCTTTTGCTGATTCAAGAAATTCCATTCAAGAATGGAGGTGAAATTGTTACTATGGGATATATAAGCAATATCCAACAACATCACACTAGCTCATGTTTTGCTCCAAAGTTTTTTTTTCTTTGTCTGTTCCAAATGCTTAGCAGCAGTCATGTCATCCTTGCCTTCCTAAGTTAAATGATTTTAACGTTTCAGATTATGTTCTCTAATCAAGAACTTTATTTGAGGAAAAAGTCAATGGCATCATTCAAGTGAGGTATTACTTATAGGACTTGAATTGATAGTATATATGTAGACATGACATAATTTGTAATAAGAGACTTAAGGTTTACTTTTATAATAATGTCTAAGTATTGGCATTCCATTCCCTTTTTTTCCAGGGTAACTCTGCATTTGTGTAGAAACTTTAAAGTGCTCTTTGGAAAATATTGTCATGGAATATTAAACATCATCCAGCATCATCCAACATTTCACTGTGAGGCAGGAAACCTGTTTGCTCAACATCTGTTTAACCTTTCAATTTATCTACCTTCAAAACTTGTTTCTAGATTTCATTCATGGTAAACTGAGTTTATTTGTAAGTCTTTAGGTGCTCTGACCTGATTATGTTTAGAAGGACATTTTTGAACTTTGTGTTAATATTTTTGGAGGAGAAAAACAATGTTGAATAAACCAGTGTGAAGTTACAAATTTCAGATGTTTCTTTCTTCTTTTCTCATCATTTACACAGTATCTTTTGTAATGTTGTTAATGGTTAGTAGAAGTTATGGATGCATACTTTGTGGAAGTTATTAAGACACCTGTTTCAAATGATGGATAAATGAGACAAGTGGAATGAATTCATAACATATGCCTCTTAACTTTTGATGTTATTTAAACATTCTGATAGTAGCACCAGGACTGTAGTTAAGAGGACCAGGGACAAAGCTCTCCTTGAAAAATTTTTGTCCATCCCAGAATTTTTTATGGTGAAAAAATGATCAACTGTAAAACACTTGTGCCGGTGTGCTTACCCTTGGCCTCATTTTTTCTATGTTGGTCCCCACCTTGGACTCCTCTGGCCAGGTCAGCAAGCAGTACCTATTGATCATGATGTATGGAATATACATAAGGAGAAAAGAATAGAGAAAGCCCCACTAGGGCTTAATGCACACTCTCTGCAAACAGTATGATCTCCACAGCCACAAGAAACGTCAACTGAAATCTTTCAAACTCTCAGTGACCCTACTCTCTGACTAGAAGGAGTTTGTCACATAAAAGTTCACACGTACAAATTTATCGCCTTGAATGTGTGAACTCTCACTGACCATTAAAAGATCACTGCAGAAATTCCCCATGTCTAGTGCAGTTGGTACTGTGAATTCATATGGAATTTGTTTACACATTTTGATAAAAGTAGCCCACTGTAGATATGACCCTTTGATGAATTTATGACACCATCGATCAGTTATAGAGATGTGACCTACCAAGATACCTATATGTTTCGCATGTTGTCTCACAGTGAACCGGCCAGGTCTCAGTCTCACCTTGCCAAGTCAGTTGGATCAATGTGAGACTCTATATTTAGACCAAGACATCGTTATTGAATTGCAAACCTATGATCAGAAAAGTAAATTATACAAAAAAAAAATGTTCATAGCTGAGAAAAAACTTGAGTATTTTCAAAATCTGCAAGTTTAAAATGTGATTACCAGGTTTCCTT
The DNA here is from genome assembly GCA_021234535.1 of Stichopus chloronotus. Classification (NCBI taxonomy): domain Eukaryota; kingdom Metazoa; phylum Echinodermata; class Holothuroidea; order Aspidochirotida; family Stichopodidae; genus Stichopus; species Stichopus chloronotus. Next base: position 23,890,464 of record CM037831.1, on the reverse strand, counting down.
GCAAAAACCTCAACTTGGGTTTGCCAAAGTCGTGGTTGCCAGGACGGCAGGTCTGCACCTACCTCCCCCTAATCAAGTTAACCCTCCGACTTGAAGTTTCCATTTTTTATTTTCATCACACAAGTTAAGCAAACCAATAGTTGTAATATAGTGCTTATTACAAATTTGCACTGATCAAACAACCTTGTAGTTCAACTTAACCACAAGTGGGCTTCCAACAATGGCAAAAACGAGGATTTATTTCCTTCCTTCACATAGATGTCATTTCGTAGGGGGTAAGTTCAGTTGACGGACCGGTCCACGTTTCACTTGTCATACCTCACTTCCACAGTTTGACAAAAGCGTCAACAACCCCATACCATTGGTACGGCAGTTTATTGTACGCCTTTCGTGTAACCTGCATAACGATGTAGTATTAATTGAACGCTTCTGCTAGCAAAATCAGACTACAGAGACAACGTTTAGGGCCAGGGCATAGGTATTATACATACGGAACGGTGTACGGTAGAACTCAGAAGCTCAGTCGTACTGGCAGGCTGATACTGAACGAAAATCTGCTTAGGATGTAAAGGATTACTGCGAAATTATTTGGAAATGAATTTATCGGTAGACTGGTAAGGCATTTTTGAAGTGTAACGTTGAAAAGCTGAATGTCCTGTCTGTACTATAAGAAACCTCACCTAATACTGTTACTTCGGAGTTTTGATCACCTCTGAATAATGACTTGGTGTCAGCAGACTGACAGTGTTATTGTAGTGCATCACGTAGTGCTAGCTTAGCTACAGTTACACTAAGCAAGTACATATTGAGTTAGGCCCTCTCATTGGGATGATTCATTAGCGTAGCCTTCATCACGTACCGTTAGTCATAACGATGGCATCGTCATTTCATAATTCACATGTAGGCTAGTCCTAACTATTGATAAAGTGTTGAGGAAATCAAATGAATTTATGCCTAGCCTTAGAGTCTTAGACCTAAATTAACCTAGGGCCTAGGCTAGGCCTAACTTATGCCTATGGTGCATGAAACACCATAGGACTTCAGCTAGACAGTTTAAGTAGTTAGCCTAACTTAGTAGCACTAGCAGAGGTTGCCCAGCCATCGTACATTCCGCCATAGGTTTCAAGCCTTATCACCATGGCGCCAGGGTATTCTGCCATGGCGCAGGCTTGAAACCTATGGCGATTATCCTGGTGGAAAGAGTGCAAATGTCTCTCATTCCACCAGCATGTCATCTACTCACTTGGAAGCAAAATGCAAAATATTTGAAAACTAAATGTCCTGCTGCTAGTGTAGGGAAAGCGACAGACAGGAAAATGTTGTAGGCCTTTATAGGCTACGTAAACATAGGTGATTAGGTCTTGAATCAACATATTCAAGTTGAACATTTACCACTATGGATGAAGAAGGTTGTGCCTATTTTCGTATATGTTTATCACAACACATAGGCCTACTGTCAAAACTTATAAAATATTCACATGTAAACGAGTAATTTGTACGTTTGATTTTTCATTGCAACATCAGCAAATCAAGTTAATTAAATTCAACTATTATGTTGCACATCTGAGAGTTTACTCCCCCTATAAATATTCTAACATTTGTATACATATTTTGTGTACATATTATTATAACTTCTTTTTATTTGAAATGTATACTACGGTTGGACTATTCCATTCATAAAATTTTCCCATATCAACTTATGATTTTTCATCATGACATCTCCAAATCAAGTTTGTCAAATTTTGGACATTCTGTTGCTCATCAGTCAAAAGTCATCAGTCAAAGATCAAAAGTTAAAGATAGCACAGAAACAAGAGACCTGACATGAAAACAATAAAAGTACGGTAGTTAAGTTCAATACTAAAGCGTAACTTACATATGTATAACTTTCTTATTTGAAACATATCATACAATGGCATTATTCCCTTTGTTATATTTACTCACTCAAGGTTAGTTTTATGCCATCATATAGAAAAAGCAAAGAAAAATATGTACGCCATACTAAAACAACAATACGCTAAAACCTAATTGCCTCACACTGTACAAGTGTGCTTAAAGGTTGTGTGACATGAGAATGGTATTTTGGAGCATTTTGTGCATTAAGCGTTGAAAATATTACAAAAAGCCACAAATTTCATAAAAATTCAAATTCATCAAAGATTGACCAATTTACGGGAAAATATGTGTCTCACAGCTGTATCATGAATAAACATTGGCTAAGTATGCAGATTTGTGACATCTAGAGATGGACTGTTATGATATGTCTAATGTTATGCTTTGTTTATGTAACCTTTATTTCAAGGACATTAAAGAATGTTATATGCTCCAAGGGTTGTATTTTGGAAGCATGTATTTTGCTGTCTATTTTGCTATCTATCTTAAAGCAGGATGTGCTGTTAATCCTGAGTTTTCAAAAGCACACCAAAGTTCTGCCTATGGTTCTAACAATTGTAAAAAGCTGTTGAAACTACCATACTGAGGTTTGTTTTTCCAAATAGCCTTCTTTCCAAAAGATAATGGTTGGCATAGGAGTTTCGGTAGGTTACTTTCATTGCCGCACATCCATCACTTGCCCGGGTCTGCTAATTTTTTAACCGATAAAAATAAATCACTCTTCTTTCTACTGTAATTAATTAACTGTAATGAATGAAATTTCTTCTGAAAGAAACATGACGTAGATGCTGTATTCCAGCCTGGTATAAAATGGAAGAGAATGAGAGAAGATTAATGACAAAGGCTATATTTCTCATTCAAACAGCACATCCTGCTTTAAAGACAAAACTCATCACCCCAGACAGATTCAATTTTCCCAACCACCTACCTCTAGTCCCTCCCTCAGCCTGTCTTAAATTCCTTCACATGTGTTATCAAAACGATGGATCCCTGTGTACACTGTGTAATACGAGCTGCTCTGCGTCTTTCGAATTTGCTGTCAATCAAAGAGTATTGTAACTTTGGACCACTTGAGAATTTTGCTTTCTGGAAGCCAAAAATATAGCTTAGGGTGATGAGTTACTACCTTTAATTATAGTGTGTTGTATTTGGTTCGTTTTTATTGTGAAGCAAAACATAAAGACTTATGAAAAGAAATACTGACACTGTGCAACACTCCACATCATTTGTTTTGCATTTTTCTCAACCTTAGAAAAGTCACATCCCCAAAATGGTAAAAGATATGAACAAGTTTCCAAGGGATTCCCACTCCAGGTTTTTCTCTGCAACTGATGTATCCTATTCCATTCACTGCCCCATTCCTGTACTTACCAAGCCAACCTATCTTTCTGGGGCTCTGAATTCCTACGTTCGAGCTAGTTCATTCTGCCAGAGGAAACAAGTTTTTCCACCACGGCGGAAGACTTGGTTCCCCTGGTGGATTGGCCATGTTTTCTATGGTGTAAAGTATTTATATCAAAATGACGTGCACCATAGTAGCAGACATACTGTAGGCCTAACTTTAAAGCCCAGCCAAATGGTAACACAGACTTGGACCCCCCAACATAACCCTTATTTACCAGGACAAATAATGATCCCTGATTTGCTGTTTATTCAATTCATATGGATTGTTCCAGCGAACAGCCATAGTCAACTCAAGAAAGGCCAACTCAAGATCTTGTAGTAGCCTCCAACAATTGTCATAGCAATGATGGAATTAAATTGTTCAAGACATGTGTGTATGTATTTTTGTGAGAGATTTCATACTTAGAATGGCACTTCATGTTATCATTCTTCTGTATGCTTTTGAATATTCAGTCACGACATTCGCACTAATGTCAGAGATCATGATCATTTAATGATTTATCATTTTGCAATGATCAGTCCCATCTCATGGTTGGAATACTTTAAAGAAAAAATAGCTTTAGCAACATTACGGGATCATATTGTCAAGTAGTACATGGACTTACTGCAGGAAACTTCTTAGTACAAAACATTGAACATGACATGTTAGTACATAGTCACAGGACCTTTTACATTTCTCAGTGATTTGAAAACTTACTTCCCAGGGATGCAGGAGTTCTTGTGCCCGTCCATAATATGGCCCCATACAGTATATTGAAAATGGTATGATTTGTATGAGCTGCATGGTTCGCTTGTACGTAATGTACTGTACTACTAGCCACGCCTACACTTTACTGTATCCATTATTACTACAGCATTCTTACAACACGAGTACCTTACACAAAACAGAAAGGGAAAAAAAAGACATGGCTACCTTTAATCAAGTATCTTCTGGCCATCTATTCCCAACTACTGTACTTTGTTAAAAAAAAAAAAAGTGAGAATGTATGAAAACCATTAGTGTCATTGCCCAGGCTTAGTCTGTATCATACTCCAGCAAACACTAGCTGACACATGCATTCAGTTCTTCCAACCTACCGTAGATAAATTTCATGTAACCTTTGTGTGTTTAAAATGCAGCAATGTCCTGTAAAACCAGACACTACTTTGCACTTGACTGAGAGACAAACTTTCATAATGTGGAATGTATGGAATGAGAATTGAGCTGCTGACCATAACGGAGTCACAACAGCTATTTAACAGTTAGAAGGTTCTGAGGGGATAATATCATAGCAATTACAGAAGTTACAATACGCCTAATTTTCCAGTTTTGTGTACAAACACGTTGCAACCTTCTGTACCTAAACACTGCACTTGCACAGAGTTTACACAAATGTACCAGGAAGAGTTCTGCAAAACTTTGTGTTGCTTTGATACTGAAAGAAAATTGTTTCTAAACTGCCAACTATTGGCCAATGGGATCATTGGAATTTGTTTGAGCTCCATAGGGGAATAATAGACAAAATACAGTCATACTTGTACTGCTGCTGCTGTGAGGTGTTTGGTTACTGTAGATTTTCTGTGTGACTTAATTATATTGTTTTGTGATTGGGAAGATTCTGCAACTCATCTTGATTTTGAGTTTTGAGGGAGTAAAAACACAAGAACTTGTTGCCTTTATCACTCTGTAGTTAGGGGAACTCCAAAACGGTGTGGGGGGGGGGGGTGGTGAAGGAAGTGCCACACTCCAATAAATGTGGTTTTAAAGACTTTTTTTTATTGGTGATTAAGGGTAAGACAAGTTGCTCCCATGGACTGATGCAAGTAGTTGGAAGAATTTGCATCCCTGGGTAAAAACTTGCGTCTTGTATGCACGATCACGTGTTCGTAAAAATTCTGTTTCTTCATTGTAACTTTTACAGTTAGTTCCTGTCTCTGTATATACAGTAGTAAGCAAACAATTTCACTGTTAAGTGAAAAACTTGCTAATACTGTTAGATGATCTGTGTAGTACTGTAGATACTTGCCTTTTGGTAACTTAAGGTAGAAAACTGACTGAAATGAGCTGAAGCACAACCCATTTTCACTATCAGCTTACTTTTCATTTGGTTTCTTTGTTGCAATTAAAAGTGAACTTGACCATCTTGTGCCAGTGGACTCATAAGGGAAGTGCTGGTGTTTTGTGAAGGTGACATGAAAGCTGTTGGATGTACTTACTGTTTGATTGCTAACATTGGGAAAAAATGCAGTAAGTTTGTAAACAGGAAGTCAGTTTCAAGGACAAACATCTGTCGTTTTTATGGCTACCTGAGAAACAAGGTTTCATCCTGTTGTTATACAGTACAGTAGTCAGAGACAAAACAGGAACAAGCCGGGGATAAACATGCTGACCACTAAAGGCACTAACCAGGATGTTTTTTCACTTTAGTTGAGGTCACCTACTCTTACACTCCTGAAGTCATGTGGTGCATGTTAGTGTGTGATGTAATGTACTGATATCAGCAGACAATATTGTTACGAACTTTGCTCCTGATATCACTTTTTAAATTACCCAAACAATGTCATCTGTCCACTTGAGGACGAAAAATAAATCTTTCTTGGAACAGATTTTTATATCATTCATTAAATAGCATGGGAACAAGAAATCAGGTCTTAAAGATTGAATTAAACTTAAATGAACTGGTTTGATTTATATGAAAATAAAGTGTCATATATCTGAATTATGGTAAGACTTACGATACAATGTAAATTCTGTTCATAATCCATTTAGTGTTACACATATTTAAGCAGGGTTTCTCTTTGGTTCCAACTTACCCATGACATGGTGATACTGTTTGGCAATTGAGGGAAAAGTGTTCCTGATATCGCTTTTGAAAAATTCATATCGCAACAAACACTAATGCATGTCATAAACTACAGTATGTGTAACAATCTTGATGTTCTTTACATTTTCAGATTGACAATACTGTATATGTCTTTCTCTGTATGAGTATTTTTGCTTGGATTTGAAAATTTACAATGAAGGGTTCAATTACAGTATTTATTAATCACAACAAGAATTACCTGTAGGAATGCTATATCCAGCTCTGACATACAGTACACCATTGAAGGGCTTCAAGCCTTCAATATATGCTTTACAAGAGTTGCCAGTTATTGTTAACCCATATGGCATAAAACTAAGTGAAAGAGACAAGTCAAAAGGAAAAGTATGGCAGTCAGGCCATACTTAAATGTACAGTATACATACCTCTATACTATTTGCTAAATGTTGTACAATGCATGAGGTTTCATGTGCATGTGGTTGTGTAGGCAGGATTTTTCTAAAACTTTTACAGACAGCCTATGTTCAGGAAGTGGAGAATTTTGTTTTGTCAAGCCTGTTGTCAGAGCCACCAGGAAAGCAACCCCTTAGTCACCTTGAATAATAGGATGTCTTAATTAAAACAATAAAACAGATTTAAAATTGATCATATCGACCACATGTGTACACGTGTTCATTGTGCAATGAAGTAGGATTTGAATGTACACTCATTATCCATCTTTAGGAGTAATTACTTGATTGGGTAATTAACTTTCTGTATGGTTTGAGGACTTGGATTGGTCAATTTCGACGCTCTTGTTGGAGATACTTTCTATCGGAAGATGCGTCTTGACATTCATGTTTTCTGTGAATTGACTGAACTAACTTTGTAGTGTTACCATCATTAAATTTTTCTCTCAAATACATCAGAAATGAGTGGAGTTACAAGTGCCGTATTTGAATTGAAATAAAGTCTGACAAGTCAAGAAGAAGGAACCTTGTACAGTAGTATGTGAATTGTTCTTATGACTGAAAATCCATACAAAGAATTCCAACTTGAGGAATACTGTGGATCATAAAGTGAATAATGAATGATATTATTGTGTAAGTACAGTGTTAGTACTATCTTTACCTGTATTATGCCAGCTGCTGAAAGACTGGGATACATACATCTTTTAAAAGTTTAACTGTACACATGGTCAAGTCATAAAATGAGTGTGCACAAAAATACATTTTATTACTCTAAAAGCATCAACTTCTGATTTCTACCATGCCCAAATGAAATGTTGAAGTTCGTAGAATTTACTAAAATGACTGGTATTTTCTTTTCTCTACAGCCCTTCGTAGCAGTGAAATACTGACCAGATTTAGCAATGTTGCAATCATCTATCACAGGCTCTGCAGAATACACATCCAATAATATGACTAACGTTTACACCCCTCCTCATCCAAACCCCCACCATCCTGGAGGTCACCCCGGAGTCCACCCTGGAGGCCACCCCTTTGGTCGTCAAGGTCACATGGAGCATGAACCACAACTTCCCCCTCATGGACTAGCGCAGTCACCCATGCCAGGGAATCATTCATATACTTATGGAGCCGCAGTGGACTCTCAACATATGTCCTCAATGGAACGTTACAGTGACAAAGACTTGTCATATGGGACCACTCCATCAATGACACCAACACAATCATACAGCACTGCCCGCTCAGACCATACTTCCTCTATGAGGACAGATAGTCTCTACCGCTCCAGCAAAAGAGGCCGCCTCATGCCTTGCAAAGTCCATATGCTTGATGATACAGTAATGTCAGTGGAAGTACCGGTAGGTTAACAGGCTGTGCAGAGCCTGCTTTTTCTTGTAACAGTGTAACTCTAGTTACTTTAGTAGTTTATAAAACAAAAATTTTACAAGTACATTGATACTTTTTTCCAGACACAGATGACTCCATGTCTGTTAAATTAAAAATATTGTTGAAGTTAGATGTATCAGGCCAAGTTCATTCATTTTGTAGAGCAGTCTAGTAATTGGAGACACTGGGAGAACAGTTTGCATTGGTACACTAAGAGGGCTTTGTACTTGGCTACATGCCACACTGTACCTAGTCTGGTAAAGTACTGCATATTTTGCAATCAAGTGTATGTCTGAGTATGTATCTGCATGTGTATCTGTGTGCTCATGATTTGTGTTTGTGTGTATGTATGTCTGCATATGCTTTTGCATACATGTGACTCACAAGCCTGCAAGCAGTTATCTTTGAGATATTTACTGTAGCTTTGTTGACCGCTTGGTAAGGAAGAGATGTCTGCTGCAAAGGTCAAAGGTACTCTAATGTGAAGTTCAGCTGGATAGAATTCCAAAGCTTTTCAACACAGTGCTTCACAATGAGAGTGTTCAAGCTTAGAGGTGATTGGTTATCTTCAGTCTTGTGACACAGTCTGTTATTGATAACTTTCTACAAACGTCACTAGTTTACGAGTGCTCGTTGCATGGACAGCAGTTGTGAAACATGGGGAGCGACTGTATGTATATTCCACTCTGCTACAGAATCATATTAGCTAGTTACTGTAGTACTTAAGAACAACCATAAATTAACGTTTGTGGTCTGTGGAGAGTCATCAAAAAAAAAAAAAAGATGTCATATGGGATGTTACAAGATAATCAATCACCTAAAATGTGTCAAGCTTACAACGTTGATGATTAATTACCTCCATCTATGGTGTGCTCATTCTTGATGTCTGTTTTGGGTTCTAAAGATTGTTTAGTTTCTCTTTTATGGTTACTTAAGTCTTTGTTGTGCACCCATTCTAACAATGCACAGTTTGTGGACTCTCCTGTGACCTAACGGTCTTTTGTATGGAGTACTAAGGTCTACCCGTGCAGAGTGAAATGGTTTCAAAATCATGAACCTGAACATAGTGTATATTTATGACTGCATATGTGGTTTGTGTTGCCAGTTCTAAGTTGAAATAACCAACACTAAATTGTCTAACAGTCTTGAGATAAGTCAGTTTTACAGTATGAACCGGTGGCTATAATGATTACACAGTTATTCAGTCAATGCTCAAGTGATGTGTTGTGGAAATGATACAGAATGGCCTCACAGAGGATAGTGAATTATCATAAATAACAAATCTAATTTGTGGGTGTGGTACATGTGTTGTTTGTAACTGGATAACCCTTGTAGAACTTCTTCCAGGGTATTTGCTGGACTCTTAGCCATGTAATCAATGCTGTCAGCTTATTTCTTCATTGAGGAATATGTGGCAACAGTTTCCACATTTGCAATTGCAGTAGTAAGCATAAAATAATTCAATTATTAAATCACAAACTTCGTGAATTTTATCATTCATTTTGTTACAAGATCCCCACATTTATTGATTGAATGTTGTAAATGCCAGTGGATCTGAAAATGCAGTTTGCGGTGCAATACTGCAGTAGATAGAGAATATTAATTGCTTTAGCACATACACAATGTTCACAAGATGGAGTTGCAGTGAGATGGGCCTTGGAAGTTACTGTATAGTAGCTGTAAAATCTATCACAAAGAAGATTCCAATATTTTTACAATGCAAGGTAGGCCCACTGCTATGTGAATCAACAACCACGGCTCTAGTCTCAGATACTGCATTGTATTTAAGTACTGTGTATTTAAGCACAGCTATCAAAGTATCATTGTTTAGTCATCACATCTTAATCTTGTACCCTTGTTCTAAAGTAATCTGTTGAAACTGCAAAAGTTTCCTTCTAGTTTGTGGAGGAATATGCAGTTTCTTTAAAATATAGCTAGTCTAGTAATCCCCATTGGCTTACCTTCCCTCCAGTTGCGCTTTCATGCTTGGCATTCCAAACTTTCTCAACAAAAGCTAGGACTTTTTTACAAGACCATATGGGTTTGAAAATAGTCATTGAAGCATGTGAAGACTGTGTGGCTTTGATATTTTGAACAACAGATAGATCAGAGAATTACTACACACGGTATCTCTCCCTGTGGTGGTCTATGAACAAAACTTCTAACACCAGAGCCCTCTAAAAGGGCAATAATAAAGTATTGTTATGCTATCACTTGTAACTATTTCTATTGTCACTGCAAACAAAGGGAAGACCTTGGAAGAGAGCAATAATAATGAAATTGATGAATAAATTGCCATCGTGTTGCTATGGTGAATGTTTGTATGGAGAGTCAATGAATGAAGAGTAGAGAGACTATAAATGAGTTAATGGCTTGTGTGGTTGCTGTTCATTGTTGGTTTACATCATCATAATATTATTGAATGAATTATGATCCAGATTTACATCTATGGTTGTATTGCAGAGATAACATCACGTCTCTGAGTACAGTAGTTACAATAGCTGGCAATATGATATAATTTAGACATCATCAAGTTTCTGATGACAAAGACCAGGGGTAAAAATAATCCTTGTGGATAACTTGAGGGTCCTGAAGAATGGGAAATAGGGGCTCTCATCATTTGTATCCAGGGCTAGTCTCATTCGGAGTCTGTGGTACAGTACTTAGTTGCAGCACTCCAGTAATCACACAATGAAGTACAGTATGGGACTTGTTTGACTTAGCTGCAGTAGCTAGCCCTTTCGACTATATTTGCTTTTTTATTCTTTTGTTCCCATGCCACAGTGGATGACCCTCATGGGGCCCAACTGCTACTATAGCAAGGCCAAGAGAAATATTTTCAATCTTTGGTAGCAGGTTTATCTAGATAATTTGTAGATCAGTTTTCTCACAGGACCCATGTCTTAGTAAAACCAAGAAGACTGTGTTCAGTCTTTGGTAGCATATTAATCCAGATTATTTCTTCATGGGGTCCATCGATCACTACAGCATTAACACAAAGAGGAATGTGTTCATTCTGTCATCTCTTACTGCAAACTTAGGTAAATTTAGATCATTTACTGTATGTGTTGATTAGTTTGGTCATTGCACATTGCATCTTTGGACAACCAAAACCAGATGTCGTTTAACTGTTTAGAGGTTAGAATTTTAAAAGGTGCAGAGCTTACGATCTTTACTGTACAGTAGATCTACTCATGACTTACGAAAGTACTGTAACTCTCACACTCACTCACAGTTAGTGTGTCCTTAGTGTATACAGTAAGATTTGCTTTCAGCATGTCCAATGAATTCACATCGATGAGTGGTTTTGATAATGTACAGTACATGTATCATTACAGATGAAATTTGTGAATGACTGAAAACCATTCAAATGCTAGATCGGGGAGAGAAGGCTAGTGGGTGTGGTTTTAGTAGATATAGGCTATTTGTTGAGTTTCAGCAATAGACCTCCACTAATATGCATGTTGCAGTAGTAAGTAACCAACAGTGTTTGTTGAGGTATGAAATTTTCAAAAGCAATATCAGGAACATTTTTTTCCTTAATTGCCAAGCAATGTCATGATATGGTAGGGGTATGGTGGAACCAAAGTACACCTAAATATGTGTAAAACTGGATTGTGTACTACAGATGTCATGCTGTGCAGCCTAAGACTATCCTTAACTTTGACATGACACAGTGTTTGTTGCGGTTTGAAATTTTGAAAGCAACAATGGAGCAAAGTTTATTGCAAAGCAATGTTTTTGGTGGAGATCAAAGGTCATTTAGGATCAATAGGGGTCATATTGTGAAAACCTAGTAAATGCGATATCTCAAGAAGGGAAGTTTGGGTAGATCTTGTATGCAATGTGTAGGTGCATCACATTGAGTATAACCCTGGGAGGTATAGGGTAGAACCCTATTGATATTGTGGAGGTCATTTGGTGTCACCAGGAGTCAAATTGTGTACACAATATCTCAAATGGGAAACCTGGACATGTCTCGTATGAAATTTGTAGGTGTTGCATCACTGTAAGATGCAGTTGTGCATGTTGATACATGAAACATATCGGATTCATAAAAAGCCTCATAATGAAGTCATCAAAACCACAATGCATTTTTGCATTCTGGTTCTTCTGTTCAACATCTCCTGTGGACTTCGATGATGAACGACGTTTTGACACAATCTGTTCACTAAGCATAGTGCCACTGTGATTGTTGTGGAGTGTAGCAGAAATTTTTGACATGTACTACAGTATACTGTACATCTGATAAGCCTGGAAATGACACTTCACAGCCCCTTTAACTTGTCACCTTTATTGTACATGTTGGAATGTCAGCATTTTCACAGATTGTTGTACCTTACGTTACGTTGCTTTAGGTTTTAGCTGGACATCTTAGGCCTAGAAATTTCCAGTCCTTGGCAGTTTTGAGATTTTTTTCTCACATGTTGGTCCAATGAACTAAATTTAGCCTGTTTAAAAACAAGAATGCATTTCCCGCAGTGGAAACTTTGGGTGAGTGGGAGACAGCATGAAAACTTGTGTGACAACCGCTGAATGTGGGTGACATGGCAGGGCTGTAATATTATGGTGACATCAATACCGTCCTCCATTTACTTCTTTTTTTGTGTGACATTTATTATTTAACCTGAAATGTACATATGTCAAAGATGTGATGGAAAAAATTGTCCTTAACATTAATATCTTAATATATTTTGACCTTGTAAGTGTTACATTAAAAGTTGTATTACATGTAGAGCTCTGAAGCATTGCCTCAGTCCTCACTTGTTCCTTGCACTGTACTCAGAATATCCATCAGGATCGGAAAGCTGCATAAAAGTAACCTGTTTCACTCTTTCAAGTAATGTGGAAGAAATTCTTCCCCATTTATCAAAAAAAAATGATTTCACAATCCTCAACTTGAGTCAAATCTCTTCTCATTTCCTGAGGAAGTAAATTTGTCAAGCCTTTGCCCTGGACGTCTTTCCGAGGTAAATTCAAGTAGTCAAAGAAGTGAGTCTTCTTAGCCCAAAGGGATTCTGCTTGGCTATGCTGATCTTTTATTTTCAAGTGATTGTATTGTGAGAATATGATAAGTGAAAAACACCTACATAGCAACGGGCGGCAACAGCGGTGGCAATAATGGTATCCATAGACGGAGAGGGAGAGATACTGGAGAGTGAAATGCATAATAAGTAACATTCCGGAATATAACTTACTGTACAAGACTGGAGTGACTGTACACGGACTTAACTGTAAACAGAATATTACAAAAGGAATGAGTATCTCCCTTCCAGATTCATTCTGTGAGATTCAGAGGGGGAGAGAGAGAGAAGAGAGAGGAAGGCAGATGTAGAGAGGTCAAATGATGGTTACAGTCTTGACTCTAATTGTGACTGACAATTCACTGTTGGCTAATAATAAGACTTGTCTTCTTTGACTGGAAGTAATTACACTCCACCTACAAAGGAAAGGAAAGTAAGAACCAATATGAGAATTCTTGAGGTAGATACGCCTAGATGTATGTCTGTGTAATAGGAGGAGGAGGAGGATGAAGATGAGGAGAGGATGCAGCAGTACACAGGCTCTCCTATCATTGATTAGGAGATAGTGCCAGATTCTGAGGGTTGAGGTTTAATAAGCGATGAAACATACTTAATCAATGTTCACAGAAGGTGATGTCATGCAAAGATATATTTTGTTGTTGACTATAGTATAGAGGCCTTCATACAGTTGCTTCATGTGAACCTAACTTTGTGAAAATCAGAGGCTTTGTTCAACTGAATTTCACATGAAGTGACATGAAATGAAATTCAGGGTTTGTAAATGCATCAGTTTCTTGTCGTCTTTCTGTTAAAAACTTTGTTCAGAAAGAGGTGAAGTGGTAAAACCATGTCTTGATTTTATGGTCTTCATTCATTTTGTAACAATTCATCACTCACAACTTGTTTTTCATCTTTGAATGTGTGTGTTTTTGTGAATTGCTGTCCACATTTGGTGTTTTATGTCAAGTGTTTCAGAATGCACAGTATGTGGGGTTACTTGAAATCAGTTTGCATGGTGCCGTTTGACTGGTACGAAGGGTGTAATGAGCAGTTATATGTCAGTTATACCCTCAAGCCATGTAGGTTGGTTGCTTTGCTGTCTGTTGTCTGATCAAGTTTTGTGCGGGGAAGGTTTTCCCAAATCTTGCTGAGAATGATTCCACAGTGATCATCAGATATTTCAGATCTTTTAAACAACATAGTGCAATTGACTCTCTGAACTAGATACCTTCTTTTGTACCGTCACTGTTAATGTATTTTTAGTTGCGAAAGAGTGAAGAAAGAATCTTTGGCTGCTCATATTGCCCCAGGTGATAATAAACACCAAAATATGAAATCAATTCTGATAGCTAATAAAGATCCTCATCTTATTTTGTTCCTATGGTGCCTCATTCTTAGTCTCTGTGATCACCTACTGTTTGTTTGTAAAAATAAAGTCCTGGGAAGTCTCTCTGATGATGTGCGTTATATATTTTTGAATATTTTGCAGATAAGTAATTGGTTTTCTAGATCAGGTGTACTGTGTATTGCCTCAGGTTCCAAGGGTGAAAATAAATTTAATTTTTGTGATTAAATTTGCCAAAGATCGCTGAATAATTAACAAAAAGTGAAGAAGTGAGTAACTGCTAAAACATGGCTTGGAATTGAACAACCATTTGCATTACTATGGGCAGAGTTTTCAGAGCCTAGTGTGAGCTCTCTCGCAACCTTTGTAGTAGTAGTACAGGAATAAAATGACTCTTTTTTTGTATTCCTGACCTACTGTGGAGGACATATTAATATTTTTATGCACACTTGTTCAATGTAAAGTATATTCTTCAAAACTGTAGCAAATTCTTCACTAACTCCATGAAACGTTATTTAAGTGTAGCATTTTAGTTTGTGTTCATTACACATGTCTTGTCAAAAGTCAAAGTCTTGAGTCTGAGTCATATTAATGCAGATATTACATGCAGCAGTTCTCCATACTGTATGCAGTTATGAATGTCATGTCAGGTGTAGTCTCAGTGAATATCTATACTAACAATACCATTATATCTATCAGAATATCTATACGAACAATACCATTTGACATCAGTCTGACAAATATATGCACAGTATCCAAGTTTTATTGAAGTTCTATCATTTGGATGTAACTCCATGTTCTCTATTTGGTGACTTATCATTCAGGATAGGTTGATCACATTGATCTGCTCTCAATCTTGATGAGACCCGTGAGAATGAGTCAACTTTTGGTGTTTCTGTGAATTAAAAGAGCCACTGTGGGTTGTTTTGTTAATTTTGCTGAAATTCTCAAGTTTCTATCACATGATTCTAATGACCCTACTGTAACATGATAGATGTGTCATGTAACAAGTGCTAAAATTGGAATGTGGTTGTACCCTTCAAAGTTATCACAACCTTCTGATATCAGCTCAGTGAGTTACATGATGGCTTTTGTTGTGGATGGCTGTTCATAGGGAGGAACAGTGAACACTGCATATTTAGTGTGGCTAAACCCTTCTTCGTCTCATACCCCCCCCCCCTCCTCTCATGAAAGAGACATCAACGATAAACTCTAAGTAGTGTTGTAAGTTACATTGTTGAAGCTGAAGGATGTTTCCCAAAAGATGATGTTTACAAAATTTAAGGTTGAATCTTGTAAAATGTGATTGTGGAGAAAGGGAGCCTCGGAGGGAAACACACCAAACTGTTACGAGGGAATAGCGAAATATAGCAGTCATGTTTCAGCCTTTTGACAGTCAGTACATTGTATGACTAAAAACTGCTTTCAATGTAACCTAAAAGTTTCTTAGAACTTTTGAATAAGTATAGGAGTTATTGTATGGTTCTGGAACAGTTTACAGGCTATTGCATTAAAAAAAACAGATGTTTTAGATAGTTTGTAGAACAAAACCACTGTAAAGCATGAATAGCACCCTTTCCACTGTTTTGGAAATGGCTGTTTTGTATGACAACCTCAACCCTTCTCTCAGTTCTCTGACAGTATTCTGAAATGTTTAAAATACATTGTTGTGGACTTAAGCTTCTATTTTATTCTTACTGTATAGGGGGGCAAAATCTTTGAATTTGGTTGTCAATATTTCAACTTAGCAGGTTAATACTTCATGATTGCAAACTCGTCTGTTTTATATCCCAGTAAATTGAAAGATGACATGTGGTAACAGGTGGAGGCATTCTGTGTAACTATCATATCACCATGCTATCTGCATATTTATCACCAAAATGTTTGTGTGCGTGTGTCGTACTGCCATGCTGCATACACAGATCTGTACATTAGTGTACAGGTCTGTGGCTGCATACAACTAGTGTCATGGTCAAAAGATCTGATCCTAGTTTATTGTACTGTATGTGTTTACTGTCAGTGCTTGTTTGGGCTTTCAGAGGGTTTCAAAGATTAAGCTAGCAAATGGTTGTGTTATACAGTGATGTCTTTTTTTCAAAAATATCATTGACACAAGGCCTAGAGATGATAGTGTATGGTTACTGTCTTTTCAAACATTATGGTGAATCGTGTCATGATAGAGTACAAAGGTTTCCTGGAACTAACCCATCAGTAGCGCAGTTGTTACTGTTAGGCTAGGCTAACTCAATCAAGTCTAAGTTAGCGTACGGACTGAAAGTAGTCGTTGGCTGAATTGTGTGTATAGCCTAACACTCTTTTCAGTTGTTAATTATTGGGATATTGGTGCTACTTTTATGACCCTAGACTACTAGTACTACTTGTTATAAGCAGTAAACCACAGTACATTATTTGTGTGATGCCACAGCCCCGTTTAGAACTGCAATTTCCTCCATATTCACGAGTGTGAATGCTTGGAACTACCAAGTTTGCAATTTCAATATAAGGTGAAATACATTTCATTCAAGCAGAATTTATTTCACAAGTTTTTAAATTCAAGTAGGCCTACATTATTTACATACGTCAGTAGCTGCATTGGTAAGTGTTGTAGTTTTCAAATGTCTTTGGCTATATTTTATTAGGAAGGATAAGTGTGTTGTAATTTCAGTGGATAGGCGTACAGTATGCTCTCATAGTAACAGGAGGCACACAACGTTACAGTACTGAGTGTTTGTTAGTTGACTCCACATGTCTGATATATGCCTTCTGCTCCTGGTTGTAACACCATGGAAGAACTACCTCGGGGTAGTACTTCCATGGTAACACAAAGGCTGGGGAATGCACATACCATGTAGCAGTATCCTTTGACAACAAAGTGCTACAGTCCTCTGGTGAGGCATACCAAGCTAAGTCTTTTGTTTGTTCAAAGGTAGAGTAATAGAGTATGTATAGCATTTAAGAGGTGAATTGAATACTCTGTAACAATACAATAGTTTTACCAAATAGACTTAAGTATTGTCTTTGATTAGTCACAGTTTTAAAAGAGCGTTTATTTCTTATCTCTGAGGTCAAAGTCTGTTCTATTGTACAGACTAAAACTTAAAGTTACTTCCAGGATGGTGACTGTAAGTAAGATAAGGTCACATAATTGAGTTATATTGAACTATTGCTTTTGGAATCTTATTCCTGCAGTGAGATACAGTAGCCTGTTTCAAACAGTTTGGATTATGTTTAACTGCCAGTGTGCAAACATACACTCTCCTAGTGTATGGTCTAATACATATGTACTGAGCAGTGATGTGTGATACATGCTCTGTTTATTATCATCATGCTTTGAATTTTGAACAAAAGTTAAGGTATTTCTTTTGTGAAATGAAATCCACCCCTGAATGCATTTAACTGCTTGATTTACATTGTGCTCATATCCTTTGGCAGTATTTCATATAGTTTTAATGTCCCATTGTCCTGAAACCCTTTGTGACTCAGCTCATGTTTGTCAAATCAGTGTTAAGATCACTCTGGTGTGACATCTGTGATTGATGTACCTACCGGTTGCAAGACACCTTTTGAACCATGATGTGGGGTGCATCAATGTCCGCTATGTGCGTGGAACATTCCCGTCCGTCCGCTAATGCATCGCCTGCAGGGTGGAATGGATGCACCTTTACAAGTAACGACACATTGATTCTCACTGGACTGTATTTCTGACTGTTTCTGAACAATGACAGACACACTTAAGGAACCGTGCACAGGCTGCTAGAACCAGTTGTGCAAAATTTGGGAAGGGCAACTGACATGTCATTAACACACTAACACACACCCCTGTGGTACTGTAGTTCTGCAACACACCGAAGCTGTACGTCGAGGGACCCCGCGATCTCCGAGGTCAAGAACTTGAGTTAGTATACTGTCTTGTGTTAGGTAAATTAATTGACCTGTATCCTTCATCACGTAATAATGGTATAATGCCGCTATAAGCATTCTCACTGAAGATGAAAAGAACAGACGTTTAAGATACAATAGTGAAAGGTTTATTAAACAGATATCATTGCAGCCTCATAATTAGTAAGTATTAGATTCATGTATTGTCTATGTTTAATTCATACAGTGGCTGATACTTTCAGTCATTTTCATATGTCCCATTTATGATAGGCCTATGAATAGCTCCAGAATTTTACCATATTAGTTTATAGTCACAAAAGGCAGTACTGTATAAATATATATATGCACAGCACCCTGTATCAATCATGTGAAGTTTTGCAGTATAAATTATGACACTGTTCTGGAGCTAATTTACTTAGCAAAGTAACGTTAACATTAACAAAGAAACGTGTTAACATTTCATTTCTTTCAAGATAAGAAAAAACATTGAGCGTGCATAAGAAATAAGACCAAGTTTGAAAACATGAGTAATTGTACTTTAACCCATGCTAAAGGTTGAACGTGGATGTGTGATTTTGGATACATGTTTGAGTGGATGTATGACTTATTTTCCAAGGTAGTATTTCAGAATGGACATGTGCATGAAGGATGATACTGGTACCAAAACTGATACCAGTAACGAGGCTGGGAAAAGTATCATTACCAGTTCTTTCTTCTGCTGCCCAACTCAAACACTCATTACTATGGCATTGGGTCAGATGTGGGAAAACCTTCAAAGCTAAAGTGAAAGTTGTGTCTATAATTTTTGTTGGTACTTGTTTTACTTATTGTTGGAGAAAGTGTACTCTGTTAGTGCACTTTGAATTCAGTGCTTAGCAGATTTCTATTGCATTATGCATATATACCAAAGTCATGTCAATTTCTCTATGAGTAGTGAGTAGGACCAAGGATGAGGCAAAGAAATTTAATGTTAAGAAAAACAGACAGTCCCACTTCCTGCCAAATCAAGGCAAGCCCTCACAGGTGTGTTTAATTTAATTTACTGAGTGAATTGAGTGACAGTACCCTCGAAGAAATATTGGGTAAAGTTTAAAATGTTGTTTACCATACAGTATATATGCCTTGAAAAGTAACATGCAAAAAATAGAATAGAAATTGGAGAACTTTTTGTATAACATTTGTATTGCTTCAATGTTGTTGTGAGTGAAGGGTGTACAAAGAATAAAAGCTGAGTGAAGTGTTTAAATTCTCCACCTTTATGCAATAGGTGGCTTTCAGTTGAAATACAGTGCCGTCTGGGATAAATGTACACCTACTGGTTTTACTTGGATTTCAATTCAGTTTAATATTGTCAGTGGTATGTTACCCCATCATTCCCATATGTTGTGAATCACAGCATACCAGCTGAGCTCTTTCTCTCCGAGGCAATTAAAGGCATCCTCAAATTCCGATCACAGCTGTCTGTAGTCACTGGATCATAGCAACAATGTGAATTAGGCTGCAGTATGATTGTATTATGTCAGGTCTTGAATGTGTTTTGAAGCGATCACATGGCCGTGTTAACAGGAAAATGGGTCAGTTAGTCTTCCTACTACTATAAAATGATAATGGATTGCTTCTCACACAATTGAATGGGGTCATTCTACAGTACCTGTAGGTCATTACATGAAATAGAACTGACAAAGACCTACAATAGGCAGTAATCGTGGAATTTACTGTTAACGAAGTTATTGGTGTATAGGACACTGTTGTGTCATAGCCAGTCTGGTGACGTCCCCAACCTGGTGTTTGATGAAGGACAACGTAACAAATTTACTGAAGCTGTAAGAGGCTTGTTAGAGTACATGAGGTATCACTTCCATTCAGGCCTTATAGTTACAAAAAGTGGATACAGTGATTCCTTAGGTTATGAGAGATCCAACAATAGTATAACCATGAAGCCCCATGGCTTGAGCATGGAGCTCCATGGTATAAGCATGGAGCTCCATGGTATAAGCATGGAGCTCCATGGAGTATGGACATGGACCTCCATGATGTAAGCATGGAACTCCATAGTATGAGCATGACACTGCATGGTATGAGCATGGAACTGCATGGAACGAGCTACTTTGTATGCTTCAATTGCTACACTTTCCTGTGTCGGATGTGTCGTAGGTATTGTTGTGCCCTGTAGGTATTATTGTGTACTGTAGATCTACAGCATCTCCTTTAAAGATTTGGGCAATAGAGTCATCTTCCAATGGGAAATTCAGCCAGAAAGTGCCACAGTCAGATAGAAAAACTTGATTTTTGAATTATCCTGATGTTTGATGTCCCATAAATAATAGTCATGAGCATGTGGAGTGTTGATTGGGTAAAGCTCAGCAATGTTAACTTTTATAGTTAAGGTAAACAGTCATGACTTTTACCAACTTACATTCCTCATTTAAGCTAGGGAAAGGCATAAAACACATACTCATGAATATCTGTGGGATGTCAACAAAAGAAAAAATAACAAACTTAACAATTTTGTCTCTCTATTGAGGCACTTTCTGACAGAATTTGTCATTGGAAGATTATTTCTGCCACTAGATACTGTATGCTTATACCTCATTTGGACGCTAGAAGAAAGTGCAAAAAGCTTTGAAAGATGTTTATAACAACTACATACACTTCTGTCAGTCTCTTTTCCATAAAAGACTACATTGAAGAAAATCTCTTGTCGTAAATTGTCCCGTGTAGTGTTTTGTATACTGTCATGTTAATTTCACTGTTACTTTAAGCAGTCAGTAATATACTGTACATATGGCACTAGCTCTTGTAACAAAGTGTCTGTGAAAGATTGATCTCAAAATGTGTTACAATAATCAACTGATATGTGTGCTAACACAAAGTAGATCAGTCTTTTGGTATTGGAAGCTATCGTTACAGTAAATTTATAGAGATGTTTAGTGACTTGTAAATTTATTTCAGTCTCCACTTACTTGTCTCAGCAAAACAAATGCACTCTCATCTATCATGCCTAGAGTGCTCACAACCTTAAACAATGCTTCTTTTGGCTCTTATCTGTCTATTTAGCGGTGTTAAACGTTGCCAGCACGCTAGGCACGACAGATGGGAGTGCATTTGTTATGCTGAGACAGGTAAGGGAGTCGCTCGTAAATAACCAAACCAGAAGAATTGGGGGATATTGTATGTATAACCATGTATAAAAAAAAAATTGTGACTCTGAAGGTGTGTCTGTTATACTGTATTAGCTATGGATCAAGTGTGTTATCTTGTGTGTTGGTTAGTTATATACCTACTTGCATGATTGAACAAAA
Organism: Stichopus chloronotus; assembly: GCA_021234535.1. Lineage (NCBI taxonomy): Eukaryota > Metazoa > Echinodermata > Holothuroidea > Aspidochirotida > Stichopodidae > Stichopus > Stichopus chloronotus. The sequence continues at coordinate 23,868,984 of CM037831.1, read as the reverse complement.
CAAACGAATGGAGAAATACTTAGCGAAATAATTTAAAAAAATCTCCATTCTTCCTTCTCCATTCTTGAGCATTGACCCACACTAAGCAGAAACACCATCTTGTATGAGTTGTGACCAGAATGCATATTTGTTCAATTTTACCTTTTCACAATGAAATGTCACATTGCACTTTGGGTCTGAGGCAAGCTAGATGAATAAAGCAATTAAACACACTTTGGCAGGCTTTAACTATAATGCCTTTAAAGTGATGGCTGTTGTATCTTTTTGTCATGAAAAGCAACCTTTGGCCTGTTGATTGGTTTTAGCAGATGACTGCCTTGCAGCAGTTTCTCAATTAAACATACACATGTAAGAAATTTAGCAGCTCACAGTTGGAAGGTTATGCCCATTTGTCAACAAGGTCAAGAGTGGAATGTATGCTCCAAGCCTCAAATTGTGCTGTATCTTATGTGTGATTTACTCAAGTCTAAATAGTTTTCCCAATAGCATCACAGTAGGCCTCATAATACCCAAGTCTGAATCCAAATCTGAAACCGGGGAAAAGTTGCCCTAGAGTTAAATTACAAAGTACAGTGTATATCCTGGTGTTTGTGGTGACTGTGAATTCTCACATGTATCCCTGTATATATGCATGTGCTCAATGCGAAATGAGTCACCTACTTGCCAAGAGGTGTAAAATATAATTATGTGTATGAATGCTAAATAGCCACTACTGAAGGATGCTATAATGCTTTTATACAAACAACTTTGAAAGATGCTTGCAGCCAGCTATTTACTACTTCATATTATTATTGCAGACTTTCCAGAATGTGCAGCATGTACTCTGTATCTGTCTATCTAGATAAAGAGACAATTCTAATCATGTTGCTCTGGGGAGGTGGAGAATCCGAAGGTTAGTCCACTGGGTCCTGCTCAAGATCAAGACAACCAGGACATGGGTGCTGTTGGTGGCCCACCTGTGGCCCCAACAGCCATGGTTCTCCCTTCTCCTCCATCTGCTGGTGGACCTTCCTATGCAGCTATCTCTTTATCACTCTGTATTTTGGAGATTTTCAAAGCAAAAACATCCCTGAAGTGTAATTTTACAATATGTATTATTGGTGCACTGGGAGAATGTTGCATCACTGATGAATCAAATATTTTTTCCGATTTTTCTTTTATTACAAATGGAACTTCTTTTTTCTGTCATAGTATTGTTACATGGTAATAATAGTACCAGTACCGTTTGTACTATTGATGGTACCAATTTTCGGTGGTGCCATGAAAGCCTATAATGTATTATGCCATGCTGATACCGTTAATGTTCTGTTATTATGTTAATATAGTGTACTGTGTACTGTGTAGTAGTGCAAAGCCTTCTTATGTAATGAAATGTGTCACATGTCTGATTTGGGTTTCTTCATATCTCTCTTCCAGCAAGACAACATAATGACACACTGGGAACTCTTTTGCTTTAAAGACATAACATTGACACATTCGCACTTAATTCCTATTTGCTCTAAGGTAACATCTAACCAACCTTCTTTACTTTCAATCAGCACAATGCCTCTGGTGGTGAATTATTTGTGGAGTGTTGTAGACACATCAACCTCTATGAGCTCGACTATTTTGGAATTGAATATTATACCAAAGGGAACAAAATGGTAAGCATAAAAGGAACCATTCTTCATATTTTGTAAAGATTATTTCCTGAGGCCTGGTGAGAGTTTACTTGCTCTCTCTCTTTGCTAGGAATCATCAAAGGAAATTGAACTTTCTCCTTTCCATAGTGCAAAGCACCATCCAATGTTATCAGCACTTCAGTGTTACTGACAAGGTCATAATTACTCTGCTATGGAAAGGAAAGATGCTGAAAATATCTATGATATGGGACATTGTACCAGATCATCTTTTCATTTGTCCTTCTGTCAAACTGCTATCTTCTGTGTAGTATTTATGTAGAAAAAATATTAGGATCTGTAAAATGTTTGATTTGGTGGGCATTCAATAGCAAGGGCAGGTTTTGATCTTGTGTCTACCCAACTGTTTAAGAAATACTGCCAAGTAGTTTCTCTTCTTGAATTTGACAGTGTCTTTTTTTCTTCTTCTTCTCTAGGTTTGGGTTGAGCCAGAAAAACCATTGACTAAACAAGTTGATTGTAAGTATTTATCCAGAGGTATGATGTTCACTCTATGTTAAGTTTAGTTCTACTTCGAGTAAATCAATGACTTGTCATTCCAAAGATTTGATTTGTTCGTAACATTTGGTTACGTCACTTGTAGGGTGGCATCACCAATAATATCCTGCTTCTGCTTAATTTCAGCATCTTGTTACATAAGAGTAACTCTTTTTTTGTCAGACGTAAGTACTTATCCTTTAATTGTAGGACTGACCATTCAATTTCTTAGAAATGATCATGACCTGTACTTGTGGTCACACCCTATCAGGGTGTATCTTGTGTGGTCACTGTTGGCTTTGTTCTATGACTCATATGACTTCCTGTCCAGTTGTTACCTCCAGTTGTGTGTACTCCTTGGACATGCTCTGTTGGCAGAATGGGCCCAATGGGTGGATGAATTGATACTGATTGATACATAGAGAAGCATCTTTCTCTTTGCAGTTTAATGTTACATGTCAGTTTATGGTACAGTAGAGGATGTTGGCTAGTGTGATGGGCTCAGTTGAGGAGTATAGTTTAGAGGAATTAAATAGAGATAAAGGCATCCAACATTGACCCCAGTTTAAAGCCTCTTTTGATTGTACATGGATTGAGATGGCATCATTGTTACTATATATCTATTGTGTCTAAATATGTTTAAATATATTAGAATGATACATCGTTGGTCAGTAGGAAGGGTAGCATCAGTATCTGTCCTCCGTGTTTACATTGAATACCGTACATCGTTCACTAGGGAGAAACGTAACTTATTCATATAAGCACAATCTCTTACTGCACCGCCTCCACTGATAAAAGTCCTTGGAGTGAGTTCATCTTTATCCTATGTATTATTACAGTTATGTGTGGCTGCAGTATTTCTTGCATGCTGTGATGTTTTCATTGTCAATGGCCAATTTCCTATCTCATCCTGCTCTCTACCATGGAGCTATTAGGTTCTACTGTCTGTTTGTAATCATCTCCTTCCAGTATTACCTAATGTTTGGTACGTCTTCAGCATGCAGTGTAGCTATTACAGTCCATGGTGAATCTGAGAAAACTCCCATGGAGGAACACTGCTTGTAATCTGTAACATATGTGTCTCTGCAATGATCCTACTGAGATGATTACACGGTTAAGGCCAAGTCATCAATTGATATTATGTACCTAGAAAAAAAGCTCTTTGTTATGGTATAAGCGTAGTATGACGCTCTTGTGTGATCACCACACTGTATGCATGGACACACTGTTAACACACCATGCAGAAACTATGGAAAGGACTGCATTGCAATATCAGTAGAAAACTTGGTTTAGTGACCTATCTATTCCCAGAACTAATTGATCATTACAATTCAAAAAAGTAAACAAGATTAAAAATATCTGTGCATCCTGTGTGGCTACCCACTTGTTCATGCTTATGTTATTAATATACTACATTGTTTTGTGTGTGCACACTCTATATCTGTTTAAACATTAATTGAAGTCAAAGTCCTTAACACACTCCTGATTTATATTGTATCTAAAAGTTCATAGCTCTATCAGCATTTTCCAGGCAACGGTATTGATATTATTAACAGACTAACTGATGCATTAGACTGAAGCAGTCATAAAATATGGAAGTGAACTGGCTTGAACTTAAGTTGAGGACATATTCACTCACAAAAGTAGACAAGTGTTGCCTTCTGTCCTTAAATGGTAATTTAGGCATTCTTAAACAAAAGAGAGGGCTGTCATTAGTATTCCAGGAAATAACTTAGTTTTTAAAATTTGCAAAGCAGTTTTCAGGTTTCTTGAGGATTTTTTTTTTGTCAAAGAATCCGTGAAAGCCTGTAAACTGTTGCATAATACTCCATTTCTTTGGCAATTTGACTAATTTTGTAGCAAAATGAGATGTGATACTGAATAAATTATTCCCTGCTATTCACAAAGTTAAAACCAAATGTATGAAAAGAAGGTTTTGGTCAAAATCTTTTTAATCTTTGGTTTTAAATGGTTGTCTGTTTTCATTCTCCTTTTCAACAACACTTAGTACACTATACCCCATATGCTGCTAACCTTTTATCAGTCCACGTACCCTACTGCAAATATACCCTTTGGTTATTAGTTAGCTCATTTGGAAATCTATTCACCTAAGATGTGAAGTACAAATATAGGTGAATGAGTGATTCAACATTCCAGACATGATAAGATTATACTTGAAGTCTCTTTCAACACCAAACTCATTTTAGAAAGGACTTCTTTCTAGGGACAGTCTCATCAGGGTTTGTTTCTACTAAAACATATTTATGTTGTTCATCGTCATTGTAAAGCATGTTTGGGAGTGGAACCAATCAGGAAGAGTTGATAATCCTTAGAGCATAAACCACCAGGCTTAGGAATGTTAATGTGTGTACATATAGATCACAGTTATAAATGGTAATAGGTATGGTGCAAAGCAGCGCTGGATAAATTTGATAATAGAATTGCGCCTAGAGTGGATAGGCTGCCAGCAAGTCTACCGGAATTTGCTGTGATGAGAATTGCTAAGAAAATTAAACATGGTTAGCATTAAGTTGTTAATCGTTCTATCAAGGCGGAAGATTAATGTGTATGATAAAATTTGGAATCTTAGTCACCCTGATCTCAGTTCTTAAAGAAGGTATTGATAGTTGTGGAAAAAAACTCTCTCTGTTATGTGTTCTGGTTGTTACCTCCATATAAGCCATAAACATACATCCTGAACACAGCTTAAATGTGAAATTCATGCCGGAAGGGCAATTTTCTATTGAAGAGTTTGAATTTAAACTTTCTTATGACAACTGAGAGTATCTTCAATCAAAAGTTTGGCTGCTCAAGATGCATGTATTTGGCTGAATTGGATGAAGATCACAAAGAGTAAGATGTACTATTGATTTAACTTAAAGCTGTTCCTTGAAAAACACTTTAAAAGGTTTTAGAAATCACAAAAATACCCAAGAAAGCATAGTATTGAATGCAGTCAATGGTTGTACTCTTCTTATTTTGTTGCAGCACCAAAGAAAATCCTGTTCCACTTCTCAGTGAAGTTCTATTTAGCAGATCCTGGTCAGCTACATGATGAATTTACAAAGTAAGTTTAACTTTGGTGGGACTCAAATTTGACCATGAACACTTTTGACTCCCTGAAAGTGGCTGAGGGAATTAAATTGAGGGATGGTATGTGTACATGTAGGCCTATGTGTGATACTCAATATCACAGGCAACACAAGTTGCTTCAACTTCAAATTTATCATGTAGTTTATAGCCGTGGTGAAGAGTACAGTATACATGAGTAGCCATAGCTACATGAGGTCCACAGTGTTAAGTATGCCATTATTCTAATTCAGCATTGGGAACTTCTTCAACAACATTCACTCTTTGTTTGCAGATAACAATGTGCCCATAGATCATAGTTAGTTAGTAGATGATCATTTCAGTTTGGTACCATCTGTGTGATAGGACGAAGCTGACCAGTAAAGTTGATTTTGCCAGGCTTGCCATGAGAGGTAATATCTATGGTTTTGAAGTGTACACCCCCCATGTAGAGGGGGGTGTTCATGGTAGTCCACACTCTTACTGTTTTTTTTTTTGTTTTTTTAAAACATCTCTCACTGTCCACTATAGGCTTTCTTCACTCATCTCCTGTCCCTCTTCCCAGATTTGTTGTGCTTGAAATATCTAGCAGCCAGCTGTAGGGTTGTATCATCATCAAGTCTATCCATTAGTGATAAGAATTCCATCTGAGCAGTTAATGAACTCTGCTGGGAGTATTTTGTTCGGTCACTGCGTCCATCTCCTTTTACTGAGTTGATCTTACAGGGAGGGTTGATAATTGATGTTGCCTTGCTTCTTCTTTTCTGTTATTGACAGTTGCAGGAGACTAAGGCCATTAAAAATCTTGTAATGCGTCCCAGTTTGCATCTGTGTTTGTGACTCCATTAGTAGATAAGAGCGAAGCAATCAGCATTGCCAATAATGTTAGTTGTATTGTGTTGTTTTGCTAGATGTTGCCTTTCAATGTGTGAAAATGTTTAAGATGTATAACTGGTTATGAGAAAAGATTTAACATCACCTCATCTGCAGTTTTATTAATTTTTGGTGTTGATGATAATTGTAACCTTTGTAATCATGCATGTGTGTGTGTGTGTGTGTGTGTGTGTGTGTGTGTGTGTGTGTATGTATGTATGTATGTATATATGTATGTATGTATATGATGCCCTTCCTTGTATACACGACATTTCAAGAAGGGGGGCTTGTCCAGATCTCATATTTTGTATGCAGATGTACCATATTGAGTAGAAGAACCCTATTGTTTTTAGTGGAGGTCAAAGGTCATTTGGGGTCAATAGCAGTCAAATTGTGTAAACGTGTAAACAAAATATCTCAAGAAGGGAAACTTTGATAGATCTCATATTTGGTGTGTAGATGTAGCACATTGAGTAGAAGGACCCTATTGTTTTTGGTGGAGGTTAAGGTCATTTAGGGTCAACATTTCTTCACCATATGCAATGTGCCAGATTCAAAGAGCTAATAATTGAATCCTCAAAAACACAGTGCCTTTTGGCCTGAATTCTGGTTTTTCAACTACCCTATCCTCAGTTTCATACAGTTTTGCCATTTTGCACAGTGAACTTCACCATTTGGCACTGGTGTCAGTGATATTCAGGGACAACTTACAAACTAATGAAAACAATAGCATATGACAGGTCAAACATGCAAACTTTTTTTAATCCACTCACTTTCCTGGATGATGTCTGTCCTTATAGGCACCCCACTCACATTACAGTAGCTGGTATAATCATGACACAAATTACTATCAAAGTTAACGTGAATCTTGATCACAAGGATCTGGCAGACATTACATCACTACTTAGAAGGGCTCTTGGACTAAGATGCTTGAACCTTCAAAGCCTCGGAGTTAAAAAAAAGTGTTTCGTAAAGAGAGATAATTCTAAACACACACTGAACTTGACTTCCAATGACTGGTGAGTGAGGCATGTCTTAGACAAGCACACACCAGAGAAGACTTAACTGGAGGATAAAATAATTCAGCTTCGTACCTTGTGCACCATGAGAAAAGGTTTAAAACAAAAGACTAGAGCTTCGTAAAACCCTTGAGGAATGACCTTTAACCCTGACATGGTTGTAGGTATGTATGTTGGAGATCATGAAAATGTTGGAAAGTTACATGTCAGTAAAAGGGCGCGGGTTAAGGCAATCTGAAAGTGGTAAACAAATTGATGGAATTTATTCTGTGAATGCAGACTTCTCTATGGATGTTCACATGAGGTTCAAGAAGAAAAAAAAAGTTCATTACTTGCTTAAATTACCACATATAGTAAGAAAATCAATAACTATAAATTTTAGCTTCATTGGGAAATAACCCCAGAAACCACTAATATATGAGTCATTGGTATTAACTGGCAGCCATGTTGTGAGTCAAATGTTGCTTCTTCTTCACGCTTCTCTCTTCTTGTCCGTTTTTTCTTCTTTAGCAATTATTACATGGTTGCTTCTTCTCTACTGTGTGGTATGAGTCAGCTTAGACAGTACGTGTCCATTATATCTAGGTTAACCTTATCTTATAAACAGTCTTGTATATTATTGATTGGTATTGAAGATGTACTTTCATTAGTATGAAGGTAGATTGCAATAACCTTCGCATCAGTGATACATGCGTAAATGATCCCCACTCCGCTGCATGGAAATAGCTCTGTGGTAATGGCAATCAGCAATGATGTCAACTTACTGCACTATGTGTACTTACTGTTTTAACATTAGTATTGTACAGTGTCTAGGATTATTTGTGGTTGTAGTATATGATTCTAGGAACATTGAGGAGAATTGGGGGGGTTTTAGTCATTCATTAGGTCATAATTGTTGGAAGATAGATCATAACCACCTATAACTCATAGCTTTGTTTATTATCGTGTGCAGGTTCCAGGCAACTCATTGATTTGATTTCTATTTTTCTGAGTTCATCTTATTATATTTTGCCTCAAATCTGTGTGTTTACTGATTGTGTTTCATGGCTAATGTGGTGATTAATTCATTTACGATAAGGATGTGTCATTTTCATTGGTGGTAAGTCCCTCATTAGTTTAGTCATTAGTAGGCCAAGTAGGTTGTGTGATATTCTTTTAATGTGGTTTGCTATTTTTATTCATGAGTTGGGTGGTTTGCTATTTTTATTCATGAGTTGGGTGTCATATGCTATTTTTATTCATGAGTTGGGTGTGTCATATGCTTTGATCAGTGGTTCTATTCATGATTACTGTGTCATATTCATTGATGGTTTTCTGGTGATTTGTGTATTCATCTTTATGGTATGGCATAACCATTGACAGCATGTTGGTTCTTAGTTTTATTCATGAGTGTTGTATGCCATATTCACTGATGGCATTGTGGTTATGTCTTCATGAGTAAGGTATGTCATATTCATTTGTAGTATGTTGGTCACGCCTTATCCTCACTGAATTTGGTTACGAATTAAACTCATGCCTTGGGAAATCTTTTCCTGCTCGATACAATATGTTGTGATAGCTAGACATACCATCAGGGTTAGGATTGTCATCTCAGTAAACCATTATACTGTGCATGTGGTATCATGTGAGGATTGGGTTTTCATTAGTTTATTCGTGAGTGCTTAGGGTTTTGCATATTCATTGGGTCAGCTTGAGATCATTGTCATATTCATTGGAGGTTTAAATGTGGATAAGGATTTCAATAGTTTGATGTTTTACTCTATAGTGCTGTATGTAGTATCTTTGTTTTATTTCATGTTCCGGGATACCTTTTCCCTCATTTCTTACGTCTTTGTGTTGCACATTTCTATGTTAATTAGACAACGTTCCAGTTAACCCAGCAGAGCCATCAGATAAAGCCCTGGACTGTGTTTCTGAGAACCATAGCCAATAAAGTAAACCTTTAGTTTGTTGTTACATTGGTGTGACCTATCTAATCCATTCTGGTTTAAAGTTGACAGTAGTTTTTAGTGTTACGTTATGCAGAGGTCCTTGGAAACCCACTGTAGCATGCTGAACCCACATACAACAGTCACCAAAGATCGTGTTTCAGAGATCACTTGTTACAGCGTTGCAGAAATTTATTTCTTTATAGAATTTAATTTAATTTCATACATGACAGGAATAAAGATTGTGCACATGTTCATCATACTGTGCACAAGTATGACTTCTATGATTGAACTTGAAACATTTTGTTTTTGGATTTAGCTTTGGTATGCGAGACATTTATATTTGATTGTCTGTGTGATGCAAGTATGTCATGTGTAGACATCCCTTGGTGTCTTGTAACAATCCTGTACCAGACACCTTGTGTTCATCGGTAAATAGCTGTGAACTTTGTGGTCTCATCAACAGTATGTGCATACATGTTGCAATGTCATGGAAGTTTGAATATATGGTTGATAGGTTACAGTGTAGGCTAAACGATGAAGATAAACAGCTGCTTCATAGCATTCTGAGTTACAGTGGGGTATAGCTGTTTCCTTTTGAGGTTGGGAGACAAATAGGGGTTACAAATTGAGGCAGTGAAAACTTGGAAACCAACAAGTTTAGGAAAGATTGTGAATTTTGAGGATTGGTTATCAATAGGACAGATTTGGAACTTGAAAATCAGTTAAAAGGTCCTTTTCTTTATCTACCAGACTTGTCTTTTCAAAGTTTTGATGTACCTGTCTCCTATATCTCTCACCCTCTCAAATATGGTATTCATTGATTGTTTATATTACAACAAGATGTAACCTCTTGCTGCCTTTTCCTTCCTGGTGTAACTCATGTAGCCTGTTCACAGCTTTGATTGACATAGAGACAAATAACAAATGCCGTGCTCCATGGTACAGTATGTCAGAGTACTCGCTCCTCCGTACGAAATGTAAGTGCAGCCAACAACGGATGACAGATGCTATGGCACAAAAAAGAAAAGGATTTTGGGATGACAATGCAAATGGTACTAAGGTTGCTTTGGTGTTTATTAAATTCCATAATTTCTGGCATTTTTGTGTAACTTCATGTTATTTGTTCTTTTTGTGTTTCATAGATATTTGTTTGGTCTACAAATCAAGAAAGATTTGGCAAATGGTAGGTTGCCTTGTTCTGAGAACACTGCTGCTCTTATGGCATCCTATATCCTTCAAGGTGAGTAATTCATTATCAGTATGGACTTGGTACATGATCACTGTCATGGGTTAATGATCTACTGTTATCTGAACTTATCATGGCCATCTGTAGGCCAAGTGGATTATCACAATACTGTCATTATGGTATCTCATCTTATATGACTTCAAGGTATCAATGGAATAAAGTAATGTCAAGTTCATCAATGTAGACCCTTACCTCTGGTGTGCCGTGTTTCACAGTTTCATGCATCCACTCTAAGCACTTGATCACAACTGAGACAGCAAGTAGATATCGTTGACTGTCTCCGGGTATTGACAGTGAAGTGAGCCCTCATTTTGTGTCTAAGGCCTACAGTAAGGTTACACCCATTTCAGGAGAGTGTCCCCTCTCCATCAGTGAACTTTACCGAAAAGGAAGATCTAACAGAGCTGTTTTTACAATAAAATGATTACTTCCACATAAATGTGTGTTTTTCCATGGTTAGCGATAAGTTGTTCGACAGTTGTGTGTGGGGAAATTGGAAAAGTAAATATTTCATACTCGAATGAACATGAAAAGAGAATGTTTGAAATAAATTATATTTACCCACCTTTTACTTCCCCATCTACAATCTATTTATCTCCAAGAGATTTTCACATTTTGTTAGTCATTCATTAGCTATGTTCCAGTCATCTGGCACCCTGGATAGAACTAACCAGAAAAGTACATGTTACTATTAGGCCCTACAAACTTGACCACCAGTAGAGAACCGCAAACTTATTGCTCATGGTGTACATATTAGAGAGATTTTTCTCAGGAAAAACTGTGTTGACATGCAACTCAACTAGAGATTGAAGAAAATAACTTTGACCTGTATATCAGAAAATATATTACCCAGTTACAGCTAAGGTGGGTTAGATGGTAAGTGGAGCTTCTGACCAATGACCTCTGTTAAACACAGAATAGGAACACTGCCCTTGAGGGTATACCCAATCTTCATTCTTGAATTCGAGGCTATTATCATAAAGAGAAAGACTGGGTAGATCTTATTTTGTTGAGTCCAAGTTCGAGAGTCTCTCTTTTTACCTGTCTGGTTCCCCCCTGTGGTACCACACCAAATTTGGTCATAAAATCAATAGCACTGTTTTCTCTGAGTATTGGAGAATTCTTGGCACTCATTTTATAAGAAGTGTAAGATGCTATCGTCTCTGAGCAATTATAAATAGATAAAGGGATTTTGACATTTCAGAATTGAGAAAAATAGATGTGGTGTTATCCAATATTATAGACAAAGGAATTCTTGTGAGAAGAAAAAACCAACTGTAGTTTGCAAGAACATTGATTTTACATAACACAATTCTTAACCTGCTATGGATGTTAATTAAATCAGGCATATGATTTAGAAAATGTGCTGTTTATTATATCTGTAGTAAAGTGAAATTCTGACTGTTTGTGAGTAGGATTGAATTATGACTTTTTGTTTAGTTATGTTTGTTAGTTTCACATATGCAATAAATTGTGAGCCCTTGACATAATAACCTGTACATTTGTTTTCTATAAATGTGCATGTTTACAAAAAGATGAATGTATTTATGTTGATTTCATACATAACATGTCATTATTTACCAAATTTCGAATGGATTTTGTAAGTAAACAGATGCATTTACCTAATAGACTTGCACATTTACTTACAGATGCATTAATGTAAAAGAGGTGGAGTTATTTGCAAACAGCTAGATTTACCTGTTTTCTTGATTTATGTTCTCTCTCGGAGCAATTAATTGGCTCTTGTTTCTGTAGATGTTATTTATTACTCTGTTTGTATGCTTTCAACTGTTGCCAGAGGGATGTTGTTTTATTAAACTGTGCAGTGTTGTGTACATTGCGTTTATGGTAGACTGATAGAGGATGTAACACTAATTACATTTAAATATTTAACCTGGAAAAGAAATGCGATACTTCCTTCAGGAGTTAGTATCCAGTGTGTAAACAGCGTATTGGATATGAGATAGGCAGTTGTAAGCTGTAGTACATCTCTCTGAAAGAGATTAAACTGTACCTCCTCCTCATACAATATGGCTTCTCCTTAGCAACCATCCCTTGTTGTCTACTCAAATGTCTGGAATTACTATTCAAAGGGATTGATTTAATGAGGAACAGAAGAAAAATAGTTCTACTGAATTGTTACCACATAATGCTTTACATTAATCCACAACAGCATGAATAAACTCTGCAAACTTTACAACATTCAGGAGTTCAAAATTCATGCCTTGAAGGCTACCCAAGTACATGATTGTGGAGGATTCCCATGCCTTTTATATTACAATTTTCAAACTGATTCAACAATTTTTTTTTCTCACAAGGTCTGTTCAAGTGGGAAAAACCATTGATTACTCTGGGACAAAAATCCCATCTTACTTTGACCTGGCTGGGATTCGAACCCAAACCTTCTGGTTGCTGAGCTCCATTACAAGTGTTTTAGTAGATTACAATCACAAATTCTGTAGAATGTCCATGAGATCATCAAAGTCACACCTGCAGCAGCAGTTTCATGATGTTCAACTGCCGAGGATAATGATGTTAGATGTAGCAACAGTCTTTACATTAGCAGCATATTATTACAAAATACTTGAATCAGTTGCAATTAGAAGAAGTTACATTTCTTGCGTCAGTTGTGGTGTTATATTTTATGATAGCAATTATGTATGATGTTAATGTTTTCTTGTTTTTATCTCCAGCCGAGGTTGGTGATTACAATCCAAATGAGCATGAAGATGGTCGTTACATATCACAATTTAGATTTGTACCAAACCAGCAGAACAGTATGGAAACTAAAATACAAGAATATCATAAGAATCATATGTGAGTATTCAATTAATAGATAACTCTGGAAGATGGCTGACATTTTGAATGATTCTATGAACACAGATTTCATTATAGTCGGTATTGAGGAGCAGCACTTATGCAGAACCTTATTTGTATTATGCAATGTCTTTGCGTACTAGATGAAAAAGGCCGGTTAGAACGTAGAACATAAGAATGAAGAGAGCTAACTTTGCATGGTATTATGATGTACAGAGTTTCTATGGAAATGTGTTTACCACGTTAGAATATGTCATTAGAGGTGTTGAATTATGTGAATATAAAGACATTTTAAAGAGGAAATCGGGTTTATTTTCACAATTTATTTCACTACAATTCCGCACCGGTATGGTACAATGAGTTATAACTGACAAATATGATCAAGATTATCTCAAAACGTGGACAATTTCGAGAAACGAGTCAAATTCGCCAAAAATCGGTGAAGAACTCCGAAGGTCTGTAACATCCATATTCATCGAATCAAATATGAATATTCAATACTATCGCCTTTTCAAGTTATGAGGAGGTGCGGCTGAAGAGTTTCATTCGTAGCCTACGTGTACTGTATGTATCATCAACTATCACTAAACTCTTGTTTACTTAGCATTGCGCAATGCACGAACAGCATCGGAACCGTAAACATTCGCTTATGTTTATTCATATGACGTCATTTCAGTCTTACGTTGTGATTGGTCATCATGTAGAGGAGGCTGTCTTGTCTTGTACATGAACATTTATTTTTTGTACCTGACAGATATTAAGAGTTCTCATTCAACAGTAATTAACGCAATCATAACTGTTTCTTCTACCTTAAAACACCTCCCTAACGTCTCTATATTTTGGTGAACAATTAGTTTAGAAAGAAAAATCAAGTAATGGTGAAATTTATGAGTCAAACCCTGATTTCCCCTTTAAGATAGTTGAAAGCCAATTAATCATGTACATTGTTTGAAAGAGCCATGTGATGTACTGTCCCATCTCCATTGTCTTTGCTTAACCTAATTTTATTGAGCAACTTCAAATGTTGGTTTTATTACTCAGTAACTACTACAAGTTGCTTAACCAATTTCAATTTCTCGTTTTCCACATTTATGAGCCAGTCTCTGTGCTGTTGTAGTCACTCATAGATTTAACTTGGTTTCAAAAGTATAATGACTTTTTTCTTACTTCTGTGACAATTATACATTTTATAATCTGGAGTTGAAGTTTGAAGGTGATACCTTTGACGAGTTAAGGAGCCTCTGTGATATATATGTGTGTGTAAACTGATGAGTAGGCTCTGCCATTGTTAATGCGTCTGCTTGTTTGTGTTTTCAAAGATGAACAAACTGTAATCTTTGAGACAGCATGCGTGTGTGTTGTTTACAAGGTCCAATATTAGCATGTGTGCACATGTTTAGAAGGTCCAGCATTAGCATGTGTGCAATTTTTACAAGGTCCAACGTTAGCATGTGTGCAATGTTTAGAAGGTCCAACATTAGCATGTGTGCAATGTTTAGAAGGTCCATGTTGGTAGCCAAGTCTCTTCTGATGCAGATACTGTGAGTTATGTAAGTGCTGTTAGTCTCTGTGTTAAAGATGCAATTTAGTTTACTGTGCTGAGTGATGGTAAACTTAACTTGTTTGTTCTGAGTAGTGTATGCAGTTGAAATTGTTAAAGGTGTGAGATCTTAGTTTTAAAGATACCACCAACAAACAATGATAATTATGTTTGCATTGTTATGGAGGAGTTCTTGAAGATGTTTTGTATGCAACAACGGAACAGGAAAACAAAATCCTACTTATCTTCACCAAAGTTGGATTTCATCAAATGACATCTTCATTAATCTTGTCTCTTTTATTTTACAGAGGTCAAACTCCAGCGGATGCAGATTTTAATCTCTTAGATGTTGCCAGGAGACTCGAAATGTACGGAGTCCGTCTCTATCCTGCAAGAGATTATGAAAACGTTCAACTTAATCTAGCAGTTTGTCATCAGGGTGTTCTGGTCTTCCAGAGCAATGCTAGAATCAACACATTTTCATGGGCCAAGATCAGAAAAGTCAGCTTTAAGAGGAAGCGGTTTTTAATCAAATTACATCCGGAGGGATTTGTAAGTTTTCCAAGAGTTCAGTGGTATACTGTCATACTGTTGGAGTCTTGTTAGTGATGATCGTTGTCAGAACATTTAACATGATAATGTTTTGTCAGTTCACATGGCTGGAAAATTTTAATGATATAAACCATATACTCTGTTTGGTTAAAGGATAGTTATGACAATGTAAAGAAAGGGACATGAAAGTTGCTGTAGTCAATAACATAGTTAATACTCAGTAACAACATTAATGCAAAGTTGATGTTGTAGCATAGTTAACACTCAATTAGAACATTAATGAAACATTAATGTGAGAACATTTTTAACACTCATGAACAACATTGATGTACGGTTGATTTAGTGGCATAGTTTGAATGAAAGGTTAATCAAATAGCATTGTTAACTTCCATCAACAACATTAATTAAAGGTTACTGAAGTAGCACATTGAACACTGATTAGCAACATTAATGCAAGGTTGATGTAATATCATAGATACAAGATTAATTAATGGTTACTGTAGTAGCATATTTAACACTCATTAGCAGCATTGATATCATAGCATAGTTGACACTCCTAAACATCTTTATTTCAAGGGTAATGGTTTTCTTTCATGTTTTCTGATTTTGTAGAAAGCAGCAACGAAAGAGCATTTTTCTTGGTTTACCAGTATCTACAAATTAATCAATGGAGTAGATGTTAAAAGACCATCATCAAAGGGTTTTATCAACCATGCAATGTGAACTGATTGTCACTCAGATTATGTTACCGTAGCAAGCTTTTATAGGAAGATGTGATCTCTTGCATCATGAATGTTTCATTAGTATTGATCAATGTCAGATATCTGACTTGAATACCATGTCAGAAATCTGACATAATAATAAGCTACATTAGTATTGATCAATTTCAGGTACCAGACTTAGAAACTATATGCAGGTACAACATACACTCACTGTACTGTAGCTGTCACTGGGTAATCTAGAAAAGTGAAACTTCATGCTTCGAATTTTATCGTCAGATCTTTGTTACTTTACTATACTGGTAGTTAAAGTGTCTTGTAGGTTGTGATAGCTGATCTTACTAAATCTTCAAGTAACATATGAATAAGAACTATATGTCAGAGACTTGCAGTTCATTGCATTGTTAAGCAGCATTTTGAGCAAATGTTTGTTGGACTTTAGCATAATGTTGTTATTACCATAGAGGTGAGTTTCTATTGTTTATCTAATTGTCTTTTATGCATCTAATTTATCAGTTGTACATCTAAATGATCTATTTTGTATCTAATTATTTTATCATGTATCTAGTTATATGTTATGCATCGATTCTGTTCAATAACTATCTTCCAATGTGTTTTTGGAAAGATGGAGTGACTCATTGTTCAAAGACTTGTGTGTGCACTAGCATTTATTCTAAAACACATGATAGTGAAGTTTGTAGCATGTTTGCAGGTTTTGAATGAGACAGTTTTCATAACTGATGACATACTCCAAGAAGATAATTGAATTTAAGGGTTTGGTTAAATTGAATTTAAGGGTTTGGTTAAATTCATTAATCTTAGTCAAAAGAAAGGCCTTAATTTAAACACAGTGGACAAGCCCACTCTTGTAGTGCAGAAGTATTTTCCAATCTCTTGATCAGTTCTTGAGTCACACACAAAGTGGTTAAAATGTTAAATCTAAATATTTTGGGGAAGATTTGTTTCTTTTAAATACATGCTAGTATCCGGTAATACATACAATGACCATGCACACATTATTTATTAGAGCAACATCCTCAGGATTTCTCCTTATTTGTTTTTTCCTTTAGGGTTATCCTCGGAGCACCGTTGAATTTCTAATGGGCGTGAGGAATGACTGCAAGCGTTTTTGGAAAGCCTGTGTGGAGCATCACACCTTCTTTAGGTTGAGTAAGCCTGGAAGACCAAGAACTAGAAATAGGCTGATGAGTAGAGGCTCGACCTTCAGGTTTAGGTCTGTATTAATCATTTGTTTGAATTTGTCTCTCATTGCAACTTTGGAAAAAATGAACAAAAGACCAATCATTGGACCATTTTGTAGAATCATCGAGTTTGCAATCCACTTATTTTCAATAGATTTAAAATATGATTCTACTCTAGTGGAATCACAGATTAAGAACAGATCTTGTCTGATCATATATCTACAGAAGGGACAAAATCTATTAACAGATAAATACATCAGTTTAAATTCAAGATACAAAATTTGCTCTCATATTCATTTTTGAAGAATTCTTTTTTATGATTTAGCTGCAGGGTGTAACATCTAATTTTTGTTGGTAAAGGCACTGGAAAGAAACAAGCCCGTTATTATCTTTTAAGATTACTTGACAAGAGTTGGATGTCTGTAAGAGGGTCTAAAAATATTCAGATAAACAACCTTCAAAAAACAAGCACAATCACTCTTATACAAGGTTCAAGTTATTTGACAAGCTTTCAGCACTTTGTTTGCTTGGGAAAGGTCAAGTGGATAGAAAGGCATATTTAAGGACTGCTTGTAAAGAAGATTTGAAATGCTTGGGATGTCTCAGAAACACGCCAGCTCTAGAAGTTCATTTCTTAAGTTGTAATGTTAACAGAATCTGAACGGCTAAAACCAAGAATATCTTGTTGAGAACAGAAGTAGTGTAGTTCACAACGAATGAGAGGGCAGTTTGAATCCATAAAACAAAAAAAAAAAGAAAAAAGGTTCCGTGTTGATTACTTGCAAATATTAATGATTGTTAGTTATATTCTGAATATCTCAGACCAACAGATTATCTTCCCCTCTTGAGTGACCATGACGGGTATTGTTGATGTCGTCTTTCTATAAGTAGAATAATGAGCTCATTAAGAGAGAGTTTTTTGCCCTTCATCCAAGGTCATTTTATGTCATTTGTCATGGCAACTCATTTGTAATACTATTAATTTTTACTCTGTAACTTTTCAGTGGGAAGACCCAGAAACAAGTCGTAGAAACTCTTCGGACTGTCCCTTCAAGGCCTAGCATGAGGTAAGACAGAGAGAGAGAGCAGGCAGAAGAGTAACACAATATCATAGTACCAAAGGCAAAAAACTTTTACAACAAAAATTAAAAAAAGCTCTGCATCATGTGTGAGATGGTAAAGAGCATGTCCTAAAATGGAAATATTCCAGATTGGTAGTTTTAACAGGAAGTTGTCCGGGTCCTTGAATCCCTCGTAGTCTGCTTGTCATTTCCTGTCACCAGTATCAGCAAACTTAAAGTGCTTTTTCTGAGGTGAAATGTACGGTACTGACATTACAATCCAAACACGGACAGAATTTGATCCATTCCTTGCTCCAGAAACTTGGACAAAATGAGACAACATTGATGTAAATTATACAGAAAAAAAATGACTTTAAAGGGAAATAGGGCGTTTAGAATACACCAACATGACATACAAAAGAAATAGTGTTAGTCATTGTTAAACCATCCAGTTTCATCAATAAATACCTGCCAAAGCTTCATCTCCTCAAAACATCATGCATGTGATGAGTGATGGAAGATGCATCATTTGAATTTTGAAAAGTTTGGGTGAACAAGTTAGTGTTGAGCAACAAATAACTGAATTTCTATCTGTGAGAAACTTACTTCTTGAAAAGAAGGGCACTGTCCTTCCTTATTGTGAATAATCTATCATTCTGCATCCACAAACATTGCTTTCAAAAATATGGATGTTTCCTGTAAAACAAACGCCCTATTTCCCTTTAAGTGGTAAGTTTGATTTAGTTCCAGGTAATCTGCTGTAAGTGGTTTGCAGGATTTGTAACTTAACTTTTGTGTAAGGTAGCTTTTTTCTCTTATGAAGCTCTCACCACCTGGTTTGAACCTCAATAAAGCCGCCACCAAAGTGTACATAAATTTTGCATTGTTGCTACAAGAACCTTCCTTTTTAGATTGCACATTATAAATTTTGCATAAATTTTGTTATTTTTTAGGGTTGTATAGCATGTGAGAATATTTTATGTTGATTATGTTTCAAAAATGATGGAAGACTTGTTGAGTCATTGTGACAGACTGCTCCTTTAATACCCTCTCACATGCTTGGCCTAAAGTGCTTAATAATCATGATGCATGCGGTATTTGCCTTTTAATACTTTGATATAAAAGAGGCCACCAAATTGGTCTGTAAAGTAGAATGATTTATTTAACCAAGGAGAAATTCCCTCTTCAAGAATTTTTGTTGTAAACTCACCACTGAGTTCTAAGATGCCGATGTTTCGTGGTTTAGTATTGAAGATGTTAGTTCCTTCTATTTTACATTCTTTTTTGAATGTTATTTTTTTTTGTGTAGCTGTCTGTATGTGTGTTTATGTCCAGTTACCGTTTTCAAATATTTGTTTTTTTTGTCTGTATTCAACTTAAACATTTTTATATTGTTTCTGTGATTTAATGGGATTTACAAAGGCAGTTATGTAGTACAGAAGAACATATATTACCACTTACAGTGGTCTGACATTTGCCCTTACTATTTCAAGATACAGAGAATTTCTGTGCAAAAATTTAAGTAACATTGCTTTGGCAATATTTATTTTGTACTTTTGTTCATTCCCTAATGCATGTACGTGTTTATCTTCAGTATTTGATACTATATCAGTATCATTTTATTTTTATATTACTTTATTTATTAATTTATTTATATGTATTTATGTATTTTTTTCCTTGCATGAACTGACCTTCTATCATGTTTCCCATTTCCTCTCCTACATTTCTTTCAATCTGTGGCTCCTTTTCTATCATCAAGGAGTAGTTCATTGGCCTGCTCTACATTTGTCAATTTTTTTTAATTTTTGAAAAAGAGTAGACATGATCTTTTCCTACCTAATTTGTAGTTTTCCTTTGCATGTTGGAGTTCATTGGTCTCCCGGTATGAAACCTGTTGTACATTTTCTCATCTTTCTGTTTAGTTTGAATGCTTCACGAACTTCTTCTCGTAGCCTGGGAGCCCCCCGAACTACAACTCCTCTGGCCATCGACATGACAGAGACAATCGTCAGTGACCACCAGAGCACTCCAAACTTGACTTACAATTACCAAGAGGGTACCCGTCACCAGAATGGCACACCACAGTCAGAGTCTGCTTCCAGCCCCCCATCATCTACCCCTGTCACCCCCAAACATGACAATTCACGGATCACAATCCACAAGGGCCAGTCTAGTTCCAGTATTACCTACGAATATACCGTCACTGAGGACCATCAGAAGCAGGTCTCACCGACAGAAATCCAAAAGCCAGCAGAAAATGAGTTGGTCAGTACACCAGTGGTGAGTAATTCATCTTGTTTGTCATTGGCAAACATTGAAAATAATGTCCTGCTAATAATTGTAAGAAATTACTTTTGTAAGAAGCTGTCAGATTTACCTAGAACTGGTTCAAATTCAAGTTATCTTTGGGTAGACAAAGGACCAAGTAGTAATTATCTTTAATGAACTGTTCATTTGAGGGTTGTTTTTGAACCAGCATTTTCATGCCTACTTACCACCCCCTTGATCAACCTACCCATCCCCTTTGTTTCGTCTTCAAATAAACAGTTTCACTTAAGATATTAGTTCACAGGTCTTTGGTGCCTTCTTTCTTGTAACATTTATCATTTCTTCAGTTTACATAACATGTATCAAGTGCGACTAATTGTCACAGTAAGATAAATATATAGCAATCAACAGATAAGATTGAAAGGAATTCTGAGTAAATAATTACTAATGCAATAGTAGCAGTACAAAACTACATGTGTGGATGCAGGGTTACTACATTGTAATGTAATACAGTATTGAAGCATCTCAAGTGTGGATATAAGTAGGTAACTACATTGTAATGTAATACAAGTATTCAGCAAGCCCAGATATCCATGCTGGGTGACCATGTTGTAATGTAATATTAGTATTGAACAAGCCCATATAAGTACATTGTAATGTTGCAATATTTGTAAACTTTACAACATTACTTATTTGTTGGCACCCTTTGTGTGGTAATTGTTGTAGACCGCACAATGACCTCATCTTTGCCATTGTTGCAAAATCATTTTCATGTGTGATATTTACCTTTACAATCAGAGTAATTTCTCAAGAGCTTAAATGAAATAGCATGGATTCAGAAAAATAGAATGTATCAAAAAAGGGAAGTTAGAAATAGCTGGTCACCAATCGATGTTGAAAAAATTAGCACTGAGTGGTTAATGTCAGTGAACCTTTTGAAGACATTTGTTGTATTATACAGATGTGTGGAGATTAGTGGATAATGGAAAGACTGAATTACATTCTGAATGGTAGGCCATGTGGTGAAAGACTTAAGTAATGGAAATCATGTAGAAAATTATTGTGTCATTCTAAAATGCAACATCATGTATAAATATAGCAGATAGAGGTGAAACTGGTGTCAAATATTATGTGTTTGATAATATAAGAAATGAACGAGTGTAGGTGATAACTATTAGTAAGTACTTGTATAATGGACGTATCAACAATAGTTATTATTGTCAAGCAATTAATACTGGGTTGAACGATGATGCATCTGTTTTCTCTTGTTTACCCAGTTACCTGTGTAAGATGTGTATGTCCGCCCTGCGTTAACTACATGGTACTATGTAAGACGGATATATATGTCCTGTAATATATGCCTCAAACTGTGTAACATAAAACCTAGCTCATCAACAATACGGCCTTGAATGATTGTTCGCTGTACACAGCAAAAGTTGTAGCCCCATTACATGTTTGCTTTTTTCAATAGGACAGGTATATTCCTCTTCAAATTGTACATTGATCATCCAAGAAGAACCCAGAAGTGTTCTTGAGCTTGCTGCATTGCTTGTACTTCTCACTACAAAGGACCATGTGGGATATTTTTTCACCAATTTCTATATTGCAATGGCCCCCTCTATTTAAAGAAAGCAGATTTTCAATATCAGAAGCTTTGCAGGGTTTATTTGACTGCAATTTCAAGTCCAATAGTGACCAAATGGGGAGAAGTGCAGAATTTTTTAGTTGGATTTGTGATTCAGGAAAAAGACCCTGAAGTAAGATAAAGACATAGTTTTTGGCATGTATTTGCATCAAAAGGGAAAAATCATGTGATGACATGTCTTTGTGTTAAATGCTTACAGTGTCATATTTTTCTTGTGCTAAATTGAAATTTACCCCAAAAGACTTTTTTGCAAAAATTAATTCCAAAGTGGGATGTAAGTCACAATAATTTAATTCTGCAGTTAAACGGTTAAAGAAATATTTTTCATTTGATGCAAAGAATTTATCCTTGTTCTTACAGGAATCACAAGAGGAAGAGAAACAGCCAACTGCCAATGGTGATACACAACCACCACCAGTGGATGCAATGAGTGAGCCACCTATTTCTTATACACATGTTGAAATAGATCATTCTGCTAGGTCTCGGGAAGCTTTGAAAGAGTTTGAGGGGGAGTCTTTGTCAGAAGAATCAGACTCTGAGGGCCCCAGTAGAGGGAGGGAGAAGATTGTCTTATGGGAACCAAATAGGCTATTAGTTTACTCTTATGGTGAGGAAAAGAATATACCTGATAGGAGTAAAGAGGGAGATATTCCCCTCTATAGTGTGAAAGATGATAATGATGGAGATGGTGATAATACTGAGGAGGAGGAGGGTGAGATAAAAGTAAGTGATACTTTAGATGAGGTGCTGAGAATTGTCTCAAAGTTCCCAAACACCGACCTGGAAGATGATGACCTATATGAGAGAGGAGGCCAGACTCCCAGCATCGGGGGAGGATCTCCTGATAGTCCTGTTGAATTCCAGCTTAGTGTTCAAACCAGCGACTTCAAGTCCTTTAGGAAAGAGAGAAGGTTGTTCTTTCCTAGCAGTGAGACTGTCACTAGCTCATTGCAAGAGGTTAATAATGACTTAGACACATTAGAAAGAGACCTTGACATGGATATAGAAAAACAAGCTGAAATACAAAAGTATGTTCAGGATGTGACTGATAGTGTCATTGCATTACAAAATATTGAGAATTTAGACATCTCTCCGGGAATAAAGTCACCAACTATTAACTCACCCACCTCCCCATCTCGGTTTGTTTACAAACAAAGACCGTCAAGCCTGGGTGTTTCCCCCAAAAGGGAATCAACTTCAACATTTGATGTATCTCCACAGGCCAAAGAAATGTTTAATGTTAACACAGGTGTGGCTGTAGTGAATCAAAAACACACAATTATACTGAAGAGCCATTCCTCAGATGATGAGGGCTCTAGAAACGATAGTTATGTCAGCGAACTGAAGATAGAGATAGATGATAGAGGGCGCATTTCAATTGATGAAGATTCTCTTCAGAGTGGTGATGGCATCCCATCGGATGTCGCGGAGGTCAGCTATAGTGAAGTCTTCAGTGATAGTGAGGTGAGTTTTGGTCGTCTCGAGAATGAGAACGGTCAGGAGAGTAGCACCCCCCAGCAACAATCCCTTCCCCTGAGCCGTACCAGCCTCTCAGACATTGAGAGTGAATCTTCTGAAGACGAGGCTGTGTATCAGTACAAACTAAAAGAAGCCAAAATGAGTAGAATGAAGGCGAGCTTAACTGATACATCCTCGAGTGTGAGCTCGAGCGACGAAGACGATGACCAAGGTCGTCGTCAAGAGGACGACCAGAAAGGTGAGCTTGATAGGCATGCTGGGGGCCTGATTTTGAGTCCTAAGGCAGGGGGGACTGGTAAAGAGTTGTTTGCTGATCTCCAGGACCCACCCTCTCCAGTTTACCCAGATGTTTCTGCTAATTCAGATGATTTTGATTAATTTTGATATTTTTTTTATTTTGGTGAATTGTTTTTCCCTCCTTATTGACTTCCATCACAATCATGCAGCAGAGATGCCTTGCTCTTTTTTATTTTTCTGTCTTCACCACATTTTCTTTTGACTTATTGCTGCCTCTGTTTATTTTTTTATATTTTGTTCTTGAAGTGGATGTTAGCGAATTGTTGACAATCATCATTGCTGTTTAACTTTGTATATTTTGGCTTGCTTTGGTTTTAATGGCGTCGTTATGCAGCAGATACTATGCACCAGGTGTGCCTTATCCTTCCATCATCAATTGGTTTGCCCACCGAGCCTACTCTGTAGTAATTTGGTCCTTACTGAGACATCTTGTAGAAAAATAAATACTCTTATTTAAAATTGCTGATGAAAAGTCAGAGGAGGTCTTGAGGGATGTTTGGTATAAGAAAGAAGTGTAAAGAATCAGGAAGTTTAGCTGGGGAGGGGTGGGGAGTGGTTATTACTATGCAATTAAATGGCAGGCAAATAAACAAAATACACTTATGACAATCAAAACATAGAATTTCAGTTGAACATAAAGATACTGTTTCAGTATGCAGTATTTATCCAAAGAGATGTACTCTGACCTTACTCTAGGCATCATCCTGCTACAGTCAGAAACAAATAATTTGTCATAAAACATTAAAAGCGACCACCAGAATAACTAGACAGTATAGAGAGGATGTGTAGAGATAGTACATTTGTTGTTGGCGGTTGTGAAATGGAGATGTGCAGCATAATATGGTGCCTAATCCTGGGGCAGGGTGGATCCTTTATATCGTTAATAGTAATTTATATGATATTTTGATTGCAATCAATAAAATCAAGGATCAGCTGAGTTTCTGTCACTCATCATCTCATTGTGACACTGGTTTGCTTCCACTTGGATTTGTCGACGGGTTTGCCAGATTCACTGATTTTTAAAACGGTGATTTAAAGCAGTCTTGATTTTATTTCTGATTGAACAAATGCTTCTCTAGAATTATTACCTTATCATTTTACAATTACCACCAAAATGAACAAATGGATGTTCTCTGAATCACTTTGAAATTACATTGAACATTTGTAATGTGATGGACAGAGATTAATATCAGTTTCATGAGAATTGTTTGCTTGAGTAACTTCACTTTCACTCTCACATAAAGAATTTTAACATTAACAACTTTGTATTTGCTTCTTAGCAATCTTTGTCTGGTGTAGATCTTTGAAGCTTCCATCTAATGTCTTGCAAATATGAAAGGATTACCTCCACTGTGAATTGCATGGTGCAAAGGATCTTTGTACCCCTCCCCCATTCAAACCCCCGAGCAATTATTTCATAAAATGTGATTTGACCTGTGTTTAAATCCTTAGTAGCACTGCAGGAGAAAACGTTATCATCTTCATTGTTGTGACACTTTCAAAGTAAAAATCACAAAGAGCCTCATTCACAGCATAATAGATTTCATTCAAAAGTAGTCGATATGATGTAATATGCTGTAGTATAAAACCCAAAGTGCTAGCGTGCATGTGGTTTTAGATCAAGTAAAGTGTAGATGTAGCAATATCACCATGGTTACCATCATCACCACCATCTTCAATATAAACTTTGGGATTTCTTTAGACCATTCAAGCTCCCTAAAAATAACAGCATGTTTGATTTCGTTGTGAGTTTTTGTATGAAAATTTGTGAGTGTTGCTGACTTTTTTTTTTTACAAAATAAAAAGTGAATAACATCCACCCTTTTTCACAGTAGTCATCCAGCTTTATTTGCAAAGTATAAAACTGATTAATGGCAATATTCTGTTTCTTGTAAAATATAAATTAATAGAGATTGAGATAAGCAGAGAATGAATACATACACTGTGTTTCTTTGTTTATAAGTGTGTTTGTTTGTTTGTGTGTGTTGTGGTTTGTGGTGATTTTTGTTTATAATTCTATCATTAGGAAGATAGGTTTGGTCACTAAACCTTAACATTGTGATAAACAAAACATAATCATCAAGAAAATTAACATTAAGTAACATTAAGAGAAGAAGGCACACACAAGTAAATTGGCCAGAATTGATTGCAGCTCTCAAAGGAATGGGAACTTTGTTATTATTGATAACATTGCTATTGATAATATTGTTATTATTGAAAGTAGTAAATTGTGTGGTTGCTTCCAAAGTTAAATTGTAACAAGGAGTTAAAGTATTAATGTACAATTTCTTCTCACTGCAGGTTTGGTAGTGTCAATATCTCTTTTATGTCTATTCATTTTAGAAAACTAGCAGATTTTCCCTCCAAATTATATTAAAACTTGTGAATCCTTGTTTGTGTCTTTGTCCAGTCCTTATAAGTTTTCTCCCAGACTGTTGATATCATTGCAGGGTGCACTGATTTTAAGGTTTGCTCTGTTTTCATTTCCATTCAAAAAACAGATCTCAATCATGTAGTCACTTGATTCTGTTATTCTATTTGAAGATTATACTTGAAAATCATTGAAACAAGTTCTAGTCATTAACATCAATCAGTCAGTTGATGTTAGAATAATTTGATTTAATCATCATCAGGGTAGACACACTGTAGAGTCATCCATCTTGTATGTCTTCCTTAGTAAACTTAGTTCTAGCAGGCTAGAATTCTTCATTGTGTTTAGTAGCATTTAGCATGTACTACTGATGTTAATCTGCTTTCCAAGATGAATGATCTGCCTGATTCTGTTTGTCTGTGCTTATAGCTTATATATTCTTTTACTTGCAAACCCTGAAAATGAACCAATGATTTGCTGTATTCCTATCTTGGAACAAATATCAAACTCAATTTTACTTTACTAAAAATTATTGCATAATCAATTTTGGTCAGTGGTATGATCAGTGTTATTAGTGCTGTGAAGAAAAGCAGAGGATGATGAAGTAACTTGCCCACCCAGAAGTGTCTGTCTGTCAGTCAGTCTGTCAGTCTTTTTGGATCAGGATTATTGGTGCTTTGAGGACAATTCAGTACAAACATCTGGAGATAATCATGTTGATATAGTAGCTTGTGTAACTAGTATCTGTCAGTCAGTCAATCTGTCAGTTAGAAAGCTCCATCATGTTTTAAATGAGATTCACCAATCTCAGAACACTCCATCTTCTTAATGCATCGTCGTTCATTACTCATCCTCTTACCCATCTGTCTATCTCTCTCCTCTCGTTTCAAGTTGATCTGCAAACAACTCACTATTTTGTGTTCAATGATTCACTCATAATTATGTACCATCCTCTCACTACAAATTATTTCCAAAAGTAAATGGGTTGAAACAAATGTTCATCTTTTGTTTTAATAAGCAAATGGGTTCATTCAAATTACCAAATTAATAGACCCCTTCACACCGAGTGCCACTGGCATGCCTATTCAAGCACCTTTTTCTTTGTTATTAAGTTTCAATTGTTCTGAGCATTTCCTCACCGCTGCTGCCGTATCTATCGTTGAATACTTCTCTCTGACCTCCGTTTAACCTCTCGTTTCATTGTTTCTGCAAAATAGTGAGTCTGTTTTCTTCTTCAATTCATGAAGTATTAACAGTACCATGCTATACTTAACATTCATTATTTACAACAAAAGTGAAAAAAGTAACAAAAATCATTCAACTCAACTTATCTAAACCTTTGTATGAAATTGTTGCCTTTGTATTTGTGCCTTTGTTATTACTTTTTATATTTGTTGACTTACTTTTCAAATGATTATGTTAGATTTCTGCTGGTTTGGTATGATGGGGGAAACATTGAGGTTCAAAACCAGCTTTTGGTTCAGCAGATGGAATGATCAAGTAGTGATATTATCTTAAAACTAGTTATTTACCTCATCAACTCATAGCAATTGTCTTTACCTTACCCCTCCCCCACACCTGAAAAGTTCAAATGCATCATTCTTTTTCTTTGATTTACACAAATTAAACCTACAAACCATATTGCAGATGTACAAAGAAAAAGCCAGAAGGTTTCTCAAAGAGCAAAAAGAAAGGCCAAGGGTATGTCTCAAATAGTGGAATAAATAAAGTGCTTTATTATTTGTTTTGTATTACAAAGTGATGAGGGTATTCTAAACTCACTTGTCACTTGTCAAAGATAAAACAGGGTGTTTTATTAGATCGCTTATTTATAAATAGTAGCAAAATGTAGTTGTGGTCAATTTGTTGGATAACAACTTCAGGTTGGTAGACAGATATCGTATGTTTTCTAAAAACAACAGTTTTCATAGACTCATTCAAAGAAATTGTATTCTGAAAAATTTGAAGTGGAACTAAAACTAAAATGTCTAAATCAGCTGGAAATTAGAAAAGAAAAAAACAAAGATTGATCATTTGCTCATGTTAGGAAGCTTGTATTCAAAGAGTATTCAAGATACAAACTTGTTTTCAGCATTTCTAAACGTTTTTGAGAGAATGGAAGAAGTGACATGCATGTGAATAAAATAATGCAATGAATGACTAGGCTGTGCGAGAATTAATGAGTACCTTTGTGTTTGTCCGTAACAGAGCAAGGCACTCCCAAATACCTCTTAAAAAGTGTTTTTTTTATTTTCTTGCCTTAAATCTCATGTAAATTTAATATATTCTTAAAATGGTTTATTTCATTTAGTTTTTGAACCAACACCTCAATTAAAGCTTTCAGCTATCATGATTGACATTTTTTTGGTTGCTAGGTGTTCCCTTATACTACAAACAAGTGTAACATAGCTATTTGTTCGTAGTTATTTCAATTAGTATGACACTTTTTTTTTTGTATCTTGAGCAAAAATGAAAAAGACCATGAAGCTGAGGGTATTTCTCCCAGTTTGAAGATTCAGTGATAATATCATTGTAATTATTTTAATGTCATCAGCATTTTATTTTTTTTTTTTTTTATACATTTTGAAAAAGTTTTGGCAATCATTTCATGTTCCTTCCTTAACTTCCACAGTTTAAACCCAGTTGTTTTGTAACCCATTGATGTTAGTGGATGTAATGCTGTTGAGATATCAGTAATTTAAGGCTGTTTAGTCCAGATGACAATCTGTTAGTCAAGGCTGGTCAATCCAGTTATGACTAAGTAATTCAAGGCTAGGTAATCCACATGTCATGCAAGTGGGTGGTTCAAAATATGAATAAGAAGGTGGAGGTTTGTTAGTTCAGATGGCATTATGTTAGTCAAGGCTGGGTAATCAAGGCACCAACATGTATGTTAAAACTGGTTGGTCCAGGTAGCAATAGATGTATGTTAAGAATGGAAAGTGTAGAGATTTGCAAGTTAAGGCTGGTTAGTACAGATGACATTAATCCATCAGTCCAGTTTCCTTCATGGTAAGCAATCTGTTTAGTCTAGATATCAAAATGAAAAATTCAAGGCTGGTTAGTCCATATATAAGCATGTGTCAGGGTTGGATAGTCCGGTTTTCAATCGTGGTTGTAGGTTAGCTTAGTTAACTCTGGTTAATTCAAGAATCTATTTCTGTTCCATTGTTCTAATTCCACCCCCCCCCCCCCTTCTCTGTCTTTCTCCACTGAGGGTACACTTTGGTTCAATCCTCATGTTTAATAATAGGTCATTGTCTTATAAATTTCAGAATAGGTGGCCTTTGATATTTTTATCTGTAAATTCCTCTTCTTTGTTCAAAATTATTCTCATTGCAAAGCATTTGTGACCAAAAATGCAGAAGCTAATAGATACTATCTTCTAGTTGTTATGAAAATGAAAGATACGAACCTTTAATTAAAGAAAAAAAAAACGGATGGAATATTCTTCAGATGTAGTTGTTTACTTCTTTTTAATGATGATGGTTTTTGTTATTTAGCATCAATAAGTAGTGTCTGTGTAGGTGCCTGTAGTACTAAAAGGTGCAATGTCAGACTGAATATGAATGAAATGCAATAATAAGTAGCTAGTACTTGTTATAATAATAATAATAATCCATAGTACTAGTAGCATAAAGCTAGTTCAAGGTGCACAGTTTGCAGTGTAGTGTTCTACAATACACAAGTCACATTCCTGCTTTTATTTCTACCTTAGACTGTTTAGTTCCAGCCTTTAGTTGGCCTTCCTCAGTAAATGCTAAGGAAAATGTAACTTTTTTTGTCATTAACATTTGAACAAAGCAATTTTGTTTTTAGTCCTTTGTATGAGAGAAGTAACTATATTGTAATTAAGATTTAATGTAAGGAATTTTAGTGGAGTGGGAGTCAAATGAGATGTAAAGGATGGGAAGGTTCATTTCAATCAGTTGAGAAACACTAATTGCTCTTCATGTTTGCTTTTCTTTTTTTTAAAGTAAATGTGGTTAGATCTGTAACAGTAATTGTCTCAAAACAGTAATGGTGAAGGAAAATTAAGGTTACGAATATTAACAGTTGATTATTAAAGTTATTTCATCCAGACTCAGATGATGGAGGTAGTACTGGGCAGACATTTATATTGTCTTCATTGATATATGGCATTAACCTCATACTACAGTAGACAGGGTATACTGTCTGTTATAGAAGGTCATCAATTAAGCCAAGTTCACAATGGCCAGTTAAAGGTTTCAAAGTTTCTTCCAAACAATACTTAGCTAATGTAGATAGCAGTTTGTATCCATGACAATGAATCCAGTAGTTTCATTTCCCTTTTGTTTACATCCTGTCTAACTCATATGATAGTTACTATTTTGCATGACTTGCCTATTTTAACTCCTCATCCATCCTCCTAAACTAGTACTTATTAGTATTCAGCAAAAAATTTACGTATAATCATGCAAGCACTTTTGTTCAATTTTTTTTTTACAATTATTGATGATAAAAAAAACTGAAATGATTTCTAATTTGAAGCAATAAATTTATGAGGTATCATACTTAAGTTTTTAGCTCACTCTTTATGAATCTGCAGTATACATTGGATGAATATGCATTTTTTGTAATACATATTCATAATCAACCCATCCCTTCTGACATTCCTGAGAGTCTTGCACCAAGCTATGTAATTCTTATTTTCTTTCCATGATAATGATAATTACTTAGTCATGATAAAACACAAAATACATTAGCTGTGGTAGCAATCATTGCTTACTGGTATTGCCCTTAAACAACATTGCTGAAGGTCACCATTTACTCTGTTGCAGAATATTCATGTAAACTGGTATACAAAAGAGCAAAACATATATTCCATTTCTAACATCTCATACGAAATTTATTTATTATTTGGTAATTATATGTGGCACAGTGTTACATTGAGATGATAACTAGCTTATACCATTCCTTTGCCCCCCCTCCCATGTTTTTTTTTTACCAAAAAAGAACAAAAATGCTTTGATGTTAGTTTGTATGTGTAGACCATGTTTTATCACAGTCCCATGGGTTTGAGCTGCAAACAACTCTTTACCAACCATGTATGTCCACCAAAGAATACTCGTCATCCAGGACACCATTTCTAATGAACAGTAGCATAGAACAATAACATCTGACCGAAGACTCCTCTGGTAAG
This sequence comes from Stichopus chloronotus, assembly GCA_021234535.1. NCBI lineage: Eukaryota > Metazoa > Echinodermata > Holothuroidea > Aspidochirotida > Stichopodidae > Stichopus > Stichopus chloronotus. The sequence goes on along the minus strand of CM037831.1, from coordinate 23,837,575 downwards.
TCTTTCACATTCTTTGTAAGACGGCTTCTTTACCGCAACTTGGAAAAGGTAAGTCCAAAGGTAAGTTTTATCAGTGAGAGACCAGTTAGTGTTAAGTGACCTCCCTCATCCCATGGGTAACTAATAACTAAATGAAGCTACTGGTATTGGGTTAACCTGTACCCTCAGAAGTACCTCACGAGGTCATTGTATACCTCGTTCAGGTCATTGTATACTTACATTGAGGTCATTGCACCTCATCGATGTCATTGTGTACCTCATTGAGATTAACTAATACCTCAGTGAGGTTTAACTTACATCCCTAGGAGGCTGATATATACCCTGGTGAGGTAGAGATATTTCTTTATGTGGTTAACTAATATATTGCCTAGAATGTTGTTGCATTTAGAATAATTATAATACATTAACTAGTTACACTAACAATTTAGCAATTCGTTGTTATATATCAAACTGTCCATAGTTTCTGAAAGTTCCTTTTTTTATTTCCATGGTACTTAGATATCATCATTTACATAATATTATTATCACGGTAGTTTTATATCATAGAAGTAATTTTTTTTTTTGATAGTCTATGATGCTGCTTTGTATGTATTCTACATTATGTAAGACTTTATGATGGGATAATCTCTCTGCATTTATTCAACTGTTTTTTTTATTTACATTAATTTGTCCTTTTTGTGGTAGGTTCCCCTGTCCTCTCTCCATCCAAGACCATCACAACCACCACCCAAGAAAACTCAGTCCCGGTGCAAGAGACATCCCATGAAGATGAAAACCATGTGAAGAAAGTAAAGGTAGGTATGAAGAGATAAAGGTACTAACTTGTTGTTGCTCAAATTAATATAATTGTTCTCCTATGATATCCTCGATCCAACAGCATTCTGCTGAAAACAAAATGGCGTCATTTTGGTGACAACATCTGCTGCGACACTGGGTCGTCTGCGATAACTTTAACTCAGCATTAGGAGGCGACAAAGCTACCTCCCTAGTGGTATGCACCACAGGGACACTTGGTGAAATGAGCTATTAATGTTCTTCAAAAAATTTGTATCAGTTTGTGATGTTCCACATGATGATTGTGACTTACAAAATGCTGAAATACACATGGAAATGCCATGTGAAAGTGTTGTTTGCTGGTGTCTCTAGGCCACACACGACTGGTACAGCAGGTTAGAGATGTACTTAGGTGCTTACGGTTGTGGAGTAAACTAGTAGCAATAATAGTTGCAGGAATTGATAGCGAATGATGCAGTTTTGGGACATTGACGTGTAGGTGAATTAGCTCGCTAAACTGAGGAAGTCTAAACTATTCACACTCTCTGGAGTACCAGAGATTTAGTGTCGTCGTTGAAAGTTTGGCTGAGGGCGCAGTTGCTGAGCTGTGAACCATGTGAAAGTGTCGCTTGTGGCTGAAGATGCTGTACTGGGAAATATAATGTATGTGTGTGCCTGCTGGTTTCATACAGCAGTGTGGCTGACTTGCCCACAAGTGCAGCCTTTACATTCCCTGACTGAAGCAGCATGAACAAATCGGATCGCTACTGGCCCTCCTTAAGCAAAAAATAATCACATCATCTATTTAAGTCACCCATGGTCGTTCATGTTCAGTGGTACATGATCTGTTCAGATCACATTCAAGCTATGCCAGTCATGTTTTATCTACAAAGAAACTTCCTAGTGATCTCAATACCAACAAGTTGAATCATTTGTGAAATATGTTTTCTAATTATGTTCATCGATTTTTAGGAACATTTTAAGTGAAGTGACCATCATTCAGTGACATGTTTATTTTATACTCAAGTAAATCAGTTAGTGGAATGTTCTGATTTCTAGATAAAGCTCATACCCACAAAGTGTAATTATGTGACTTGTACTTTTAAGGTTACCTGTATTTGCACCTCACATTATCTTGTACTGTGCTAGTGAATTGAAGGGTGTACAGTTGTTGGTATCATTGATTGTTTTCCTACCATGTTTTGTATTGTTTATATCATCTTGTGTTGTATTTTGTTGTATTACATTGTGTTGTATTGTCAGAGACTTGTATAACCCTCTGATACATTGACTTGCATTGTCTTGTATTGTCTTGTATTACATTCTATTGTTCTGTAGTGTATTGTCTGATCTTGACCTTTATTTGTATAGCAGTGTATTGTATAGCATATTGTATTGTATTGCATTGTATTGTATAGTACTCTAAGTGTTGCAATGCCTCACTGCTGAAAGGGGAGCAAATACCATTTAATACTTTTCAAAGTTTAAGAATCTTAATATTCATATTCCAGAGTGAAATGACCATTTCAGATAATTTTAGGAAACCTTCAAAGTAAGACACTGCACCTTGTTTCCTCCATGTGCAACATATCAAGAGTAGGTCTTTATAAATACCTGCTGGCTACTTTTTGTCTTGAAGTTGGCTGGCTTAAATTTCCCGTTGGTGTAATTCTCTTCTAATTACTTCATTTTCTCTTTTTTTTTTGTCATCTCCCAGAGGCATCCTCCAGACAAGGCTTACTTTATTGCTAAGGAAATTCTAACAACTGAAAGAACATACCTAAAGGATCTTGAGGTCATAGTTGTGGTAGGTCTCATCATAAATTATAGTAGTTTTACAATATGGAGATTTTGTATCTCAAGCACTTTTCTTTAAAATTGCCCGATATCCCAATATCATTAGGGTAAGTTGGAATCAAGGCACACCTACAGTACATTAATATCTGAGAAACTATGGATTGTGTACGGTAGTTACATTTTGCACCCTAAATGCAACATTCTGACATGACAGATTATTTTCATATTAATCAAACTGGATCATTCAAGTTTAATACAATTATAATTCTGATGTCTTAAATCCATATGTTATCCACTATTTTCTAGTAATATGTGATCCAGATCTGTTGTAGGAAACAGTTTTGCTTAAAGGAAAAAAATATGTTTGTTTAACACAAAATTATCATGTTTTTAACACCAATGTTTGGATGCAGTATGACAAGTCATTCAAAATAAGGAAGGACAGTGGCCTAACTAAGTTACTCACAGCTTGAAATTCAGTTGTTTATTGCTCAACACTAATTTGTTCACCCAAACTATTCAAAATTCAAATGATGCATCTTCTGTTACTCATCACATGCTAAATAAGTTGAGGAGATGAAGTTTTGCAGATGTTTATTGATGACACTGAATGGTTTAAAATGGTTAAAGCTTCTTTGTAGGCCATGTTGGTGTATTCTAAAGCACTATATCCCTTAAAGTGTGCAAACAATATTTCACAGACAACATCAGGAGCAGTCCCATTACAATTTTGGTTGCAAACATCACAGGATCTCATCAACACTAACAAATTATACAGATATTAGAAAAAAGAGTCATCATGAATGTAAAAAGACACTCCCGAACACATTGGCAAGGACTTCTTTTACCTTTTCAGATGGAAAAAATTCCATGTGGGGCATGAAATGCATACCCTTGTTCACTGATTATTAATAAATCTCCCTCTGCCAATATATTTTCAGATTGTTGCAGATATGCAAACCTCAGCAAATCTAATTTGCTACATTTGTTTAACTGATAATAGTGGCACACTTCACGCTCCAATCCAGTGTCATGTACAATTGTCGGTTGATCCCTAGTTGGCAAGACCTCAGAATGTCACTTTTACGCTTTTAGATTCTCATTCAGTGTTTAGTTAATTTACTTACTTATTTTACTTTATATTTACCTGGGTCTTTTTGGATTTTAAATGATTAATATATAATGAGCTATTGTGTTCACTTCTCTGCCCCATAGTGGTTCCGCAGAGCTGCTGCCAATGAAGTCACTCAACCAGATATGTTGGAGAACTTATTTGAACACCTTGAACCAATCTATGAATTCCATTGCAAATTCCTAAAGGAGATTGAACAGAGGCTGACCTCATGGTAAGAAGCAACATATGACCATAATAGTTTGAATTTGAAGTTTACCTGTGGAAACACTGAGCCATTTATAATCTGTCTTTTGTTTCCTACTTGTGACAAAATGTGGTCATGTAAGGAAGAATGATACAACAGTGTCAAATCATGTTCATGAAAGATGATCGATAAAAAGGGAAATCAAGACAAAAGTTGTATTTGCTAATGAGAGCCATTCAGTGGTGGCTGGATGTATAGTATTAAATTTCCTAATTATCTGAATACAGTTAGGGAAAGATTGCAAAGAATGGAATGATATGATAAGAAAGACAGGGCAGAATGGTAGACCATTTCACTTCCTTAATGACTTTAATTTGCCCTAGTGTTTAAAAGAAACGCATATGAAGCTAATACCCTGAACTTGAAAATAGTGTCTTTCCTAGTAGTTAAATAGAACGTATTCCAGTTTCATGAAAAATTGTAACATAAGCTAGCCATGCTTCACTTAACATGATTAAGATGAAGTAGCTTTGTTATTTTTAACTCACTAACATTAGGTGTCCATGTTACTGACCAATATAAGTCTGCTATACTTCATGATTACATGACTAACATAAAGTAGCTATGTTACATTTACATGACTTATGTAAGGTAGCTATGCTTCATTTTACATTACTAATATTAGGAAGCTATGTTATATTTACATGACTAATATAACCTAGCTACATGTTTCATTTTACATGACTAACACAGGCGTGGGAGTGTGATCGCACACCATTACTCTCCCCAAATCACTGTGAGAAATGCGAGTTTTTGCATACCTACAAGAAAAATGAGAACACAGGCAATCTTTGAAAGTTTTATAAAACAGCACACCTACCACACTCCTTAATTTCTTAAGAAGTGTGATTTGTAGCACACCTGGAAAATTTAAAACTTAAGTATTAAAGCTGGAACATGAGTTGTACGGACAATTGCCTGGTCATCTACCTTTGTTCTTCATCAGTGTTTTAGAGAATAGAAAGTAGGGGGAAAGATATACCTGTCTCAAAGTCTGAAAGAGAACTATGTATTCATCTTCCAGATGTTTGAATATGAAAATTAGCTTGACATTTTTGTTGGCCCTACAAAATTTAAACTCTCCAAGAAAACATAGCAGTCAATCACTGTTACTTGAAATCAAACAGACAGATGGGAATGGACATGAATATTCATGTTGCAAAAATCTTGATTAAACAATGTTTTTTTTTTTTGTAGTGGCTATGCCATATTTCACAGAATTTGACTTTCAGTGACAAATTTTTCACTCAAATTCCAGCTTTAAGTATCTATGCTACATTCATACGACTGATACAAGGTTATGATTCATTTTAGTATAAGGTAGCTTTGTTACATTTACATAACTAGTATAATTTAGCTATCTTTCATTTTACATGACTTACATTACATAGTTAGTACATTTAAAAGTCTAATTAATGTACAGTAACCATGTTACATTATTGCATATTTTATTGGCTTTTTCATGTGTTTACATTACCTAATAACTCCTCTGTAAAAAGGTTGTTTTTATAGTTCTCCCTTTGCTCAGTTCTTGCTTTTAGCCACTCTTGTTTTCATGTATTATTGCTTCTCTTAGTGTTTTGTATGTTGTCAGTATTATGTAGAAAGACAGGTTTGGGATTCCTTTGACTTAAGTTGCTATTGCCTTTTTTTCCAGTATCTTGTAATGATATGAATTAAAAAATAACAAAGCAGTTTCCTGTAAACAATCAAGGATTTTATTTTCTGAGGATACAAAGAGATAAACTTTACTTTCACCCAAAATGTTGTTACACTTTACCTGGGAATTAAAGAAATTTTTATGACTTTCTAGTACTCGCTTGTGACAGTGGTCCTTTATTTATGTATTTTTATTATTATTTATTTTGCCAATTGGCAGTTTTCAGGGATTTCAGTAAGTTTTAACTGTTATTTTGTTCTCCCCATCCTTCTTTGATAAAACTGTTTGCTCTTTGAACTTTCCTTCTGATATTCTTTTTTTTTTTTTTGTTGTTGATTTTGCTTTTTCTTCTTTATTTGTAAGATTTAATAGTTTTCAGTAGGTCTGAATGCTGACGTTATCCCCTGCATCTCATATTCCCTATTTAACATTTTTTTTTATTATTATTATTATCAGAATCATTTCATTCAGTAGCTTGAATAGCATTCAATGTAATTTTTCATTATCTCTTATGTAAATATTGGCAAAAGTGATTGCTTTAGTGAGATATTGATGACTTAAAAGTTTATATCAAGTCACACATTTCTCACTGACTGTCAGTTGTCAGTCATTAAATAGTTTTGTTAAAGCAATGTCACAATTTCAGTGATAGAATCTTCTTTTCCGCATCAAAAGTCCATTTTAAATCCGCAAACACTCCTCAAAATATTATTGCTAACAATCTCTTTGTTAATTTATTTTAAATCTTTCCAGTCTTACACATTTTAGTGATCTCTCAGTGTTTGTATGGCCTTAATTTCTTAGTTATTCCTTGAAGTAACCTGTTCTTGGATTTATTCAACTGTGTCGGAAGACACGCTGAATCCAGATTAATATACCATACCGTAGAAAACATGATTGGATCGTAAAATGAATCTCACAGTCTTTCATTTCTAGCATTAAGAACTTATCGAATGATAACCTTATCGATGGGTGACTCCTGTTCACTGTGACCTTTTCCTTATCACATCAAAAAAATTAACAAACCTAACAATAACAAGACCACCGTAACCGTGGCCACAGGTTGTAGTTTCCAGCTACCAGTAGCCGTTATTGGCCCTTTTCAGCGAGTTATAATTACATTTATTTAGAGTCAGAAAGAACCACCAATACTCATCACTGGTTTTGATATTTATTGATATTAAGACATTGTTATTCTGTATGGTATCTTTGCATGTGATTATCATTGCAGTAAACTCAGCATCTTTGAAATATTCTCATCATTTTCTCACAATAATTAAGACAAGAAACCATGTTGTGATATTTTCTTGATTTTGTTCCCTCTGTATCCATCCCTTTCTTTCTACTGTTTCTTTCTTGCAATGCCACATTTGAATCTGGTTTTTTGAAGAGATAGATTTAGCTCTTGGTTTAAATTTCTGGTGCATCGTTCTTCTTGTTTGTATCCAGCTCTATCTCTCTCTTCTACTTTGCCTTATCTGTGTATTTCATGGAGAGTGTGTGAGTTGTGTGAAATGCATCATCATCATTATCATCATCATCTTCTTTAGTACTCTTTGTCTATCAACATCTTTCTCTTGGTGTTTTTTGGAGAGCATGTCCATCCCTGCATCCTCATGAGATGTAAATGATAGATCTGTATTACTCTCTGATAGTGATGATGATGGCCCATTTATTCTTGTGTTATTGGTTTCTGATATTTCATATGCCTGGCTCATTCTGTCCTTATGTTCAAGCTTTTATAGACTGGCTGCAGTTAGTGTAATATTTCAGGTGTACTGTAGCTAAATTACTGTGAGTGCTTGCTGTATCACTGATTTAAATCAGTCTTAATGAGAATGTATGTGTCCGTTTTGAACTATATATTTTATTTATTCAACAATGTGAGTACAGTACACAACACTGTGAACTTATTGTGCAACACAATTCTACATCTTCTACTCAATAACTGGTTATATACAAAGCCCAGTGAGGTCATTGTGCAATAAAACTGTTTTCCCCTCAATAACTTGTGGTAACCATACATACTACGGTGAGCTCATTGTGCAACATACCTATATACTATATCAAACCCTTAAGAACTGGTAGTATATTTAATGATTTTTATGTTTTTTTTTTTTTCTGATTATATCTTAAAGCTGAAATATCAGTTGTACTGGCAATCAACTGGTCTTCTTTGTTTTTCATCAGTGTTTCACAGAAGATATGAAAGAGAATTTGTCTTCTGGATATTTGAATATGAAAATTGTCTCCACATTTTTGTTGTCTCTATAAAATTCACTCTTCAAGAAAGCCTAGCTGTCAATCACTGTTCCTTGAAATCAAACATACCAATCAGCCAATCCACACATATCATACATGTTTATCCCTTCTTGAGAGGTACCTACCCTAACCTTTGTGGTTTGTTAAGCTATTACATCATGTTCTATCATGTAGAAAGGTTCTTCTTGAGACATGATTATAGTACATTATGGAAATTTTGTGATGACTAGGTGGACCAATGGAAATGGATATGAATATTTGTGAATGCAAAAATGGGGCTTAAAACAATTTTTTTAAGTGGCTATAACATATCTGACTTTCAGTGGCAAAATATGACTAATTTTCAACTCATATTCCATCTTTAGGAGCTAACATTAGACGGAAAGTATTTCGTGATTTCAATATAAATGTCATGTAGTGCTTGATTCAATAAGTAAATAGGTAAATGAAGCAGTTACTTACTAAGTGGATAAACCTTGCAACTTAACAAAATAATATATCAAATAAATCTTTTTGGCCATTGTTTTTTTCTTCTTTTTAACTAGATCTGTAATATTGAAATTAAGATCAGTGTAGTTTGTTTTTTCTTGCTGATCTTAGAAATTCAAGTTTCAAATGTGGCTGTGGTATTCATTCACTTATACTTTGTACTAAAATTACATCAAATGTATTTTTGTTTATATTATATATTATTATGTAAGTTATGTAACATTACAATCATCACTCTTTGTGTATGATAGTAGTATGTATGTTGTTGCATATCTTGGTGTCAGTAACATAGCTTACACTTACAGATGGATGTTTGGGGTGTTAGGTCATAAAAGCACAGGGAAATATGATGTAACTAGAAGGAAGGTCATCCAAGACTGCAAAAGATACTTCATTCAAATCACATGAAATATCAAACTTGTAAAGAATCAATTTGGTCTTTGTTTCTGTTAAATTTATCAAAAATTGTGAGAAGTTCATGGAAGTATACTCACTACTAAGATGAAAATGATTTTGATTGAAAGTATCTCAGGTAAACCTTTGAGTGATAAAGCACATTTTCAAGTTGTCACAGATGACCTATGGAGAGTCAAGGTTACACATGAAGGTCAAGTAAACCTTAAAAAACTTGCCAAATGAATTGTGTAACAGCACTTAATCATTTGTTTATATTTTGATTGATTGATGTGTTTATTGATTTATTTTTTCATTTTTTCCATTAATTGATTTATTTACTTATTTCTGGTACATCAAGACATTAAATATGTTGAAGGAATATAGAATATTGTTTCATTGTGTGATGATAATATTTGGCTATTCAAGTTTGATTTAGACCAAGTTTGTACATCTCAAAATATTCAAGATAGTATTATTGATACCTGTGAAGTATCGAGGTTTATATAATAGATTATGTGTTTCCTGACTAATGCCCAAATGTGTTTGGTTTGTTATAATGTGAAGATGTACTGGTTTGTATTTAACGATGTGTTATAAACCTGTATTCATTCAGGTTTTGTGTTAGGTGATACATATAAATAACATCAAGGTTTTCAGGTTTTGTAGTAATCATAGTCAGTCAAATGTGTTTGTGATGATATGTGTAGTATCTTATGTGTTCAGGTTGTGAGTTAATTTTAAAAAAAAGTATCTTTGTAACTGAAGACTACATTCACATCTTATCATGAGAATTCAGCCTGACCAAAACTGTGCTTAAAAGTAGAATGCAGTTTTTTTGTTTTTTTTTCTACTTCAGGGAAGGGCGTGCTAACACAGAGGTAAAAGGAAGCTACCAAGGTGTTGGTGATATCATGCTGAAGAATGTACAACATCTTAAAGTATACAACAATTACTTGGAGAAACTTGAAGAAATCCTCAACCAGGTTGAAAATCTTGTCCGGAAAAACAAAAGCTTTGAGACCTTCTACAGGGAATTTGAGGTCCAGAAAGTGTGCTATCTGCCTTTTAACACATTCCTCTTGAAGCCTTTACAGCGGTTACTGCACTATCAGCTCATATTAGACAGTAAGTTATGGATATTCATTAGATTAATGTGTTGTGATTAGTGTAGTAACATCATCCGACAGTGATTGATGCTTAATGAATGTTTCCTTCATTCTTTGATCTACCATGCATCATTTTGTTATAATCTGAAAGTGTAACAAGCATTTGTTTCTTTCTTTCTAGGATTGGTGAAATATTACCCTGAAACTCACCCTGACTACAAGGACTGTAAAGGTAAGAAATCACTGTATGAATCTGAATCAGTGAGTTGGAATAGTTCATTGAAAACTAACACAATTATTAAAATAGATTCAGGCAACAACAGAAAGACTGAGTTTATAAAGTCATCAATATTCATACAGGTTTTGTGATTTTGTCTTCTTATTGTAAGAATCTTATCCTTCTAACAGAGGCTGAGGTGTTCATTTCTGTACATTACTTTATATTATCCCAAACGGTGTTCCTGATTCAGTGAAGATAAGTTACTTAAAGGGAAATAGGGCATTTAGAATACACAAACATGACATAATTAAGAAAATAGTGGTAATCATTGTTAAACCATTCAGTCTCATCAATAAACATCTACCAAAGCTTCATCTCCGCAAAACATTATGCATGTGATGAGTAATAAAAGATGCATCATTTGAAATTTGAAAAGTTTGGGTGAAAAAATTAGTGTTGAGCAACAAATAACTGAATTTCTCTCTGTGAGGAGCTTATTTCTTGAAGAGAAGGCTACTGTCCTTCCTTGTTTTTAATAATCTATCATTCTGCATCCACAAACATTGGTTTCAAAAATATGAATGTCTTCTCTAAAACAAACGCCTTATTTCCCTTTAAGTCAGAAGAGTAATGTCATCTATTCAACCTGATTCCTGTCCTCATCATTATCTCCCATGGACATAGTCCCCAACCTTCCTCCTGGCTTTGATGATGATTTTATTGGACTTTTTCTTTGACATAAACTTTTGTATTTTTATTGAATTTATTATTTATCTTAGCTGCTGTTGCTGAAGTTGGTGAGCTGACCAGTAACTTAGCCAATGATCTCAAACAAATAGGAAATTTTCTCAAGTTGACAGAACTCCAGCGCGACCTTGTCGGCATGGACAATCTGGTACAGCCTGGAAGGGTATGTATCCATTACTGATCTAAAGATGTAGGCATCATTGAATGTCGTCTTGTTTTCTGATATTGATTTAAAGGTCGCTCATCACATCCATTGATATTAGTAGTATCTACATCATCTTGTGTTCTTTTTTCCATCGGCATTAGCAGTGGTGTCAACATCATGTGTTCTTTCCATGGACACTATCAGTGGTATCAACATTATTGAGTGTTCTTCTTTACACTTATTTTAATAGTGGTATCAGCATCAGCGTGTGTTCTTTCCACCAACATTAGAAGTCATATCAGCATCATCCATTGTTCTTTTTTCCATTGATATTAGTAGTAGTGTTAACATCATCATCATGTGTTCTTCTTTCCAATGATATTAACAGTGGTATCACCATCATCATGTGTTCTCCTTTCCATCTTTAGTCGATCTGTTTGTAAGCTGATGTTTATTTTGATCCATTTTCATTTGTTGTTGACCTCCTTCTGTTCTTAGTCACAGAAAGTAGTAATGTCACACACAGTAATAATATCACACAGGTAGAACTGAAAACCTTCATTATGGTTTAGTAACCCCACACTGGCTCACTATTGATTAAACTATTGTTTCTTTTTTTTTTATGTTTACAGCAATTCATCCGGGAGGGATGTCTTCATAAACTGTCTCGTAAGGGTTACCAACAGAGAATGTTTTTTCTCTTCTCTGACATGCTCCTGTACACAAGTAAAGGTGTAACCTCCAGCAACCAATTTAAAGTGCATGGCCAGATACCCTTGAAGGGAGTGGTGGTAAGTACCCCCTCCCCTTTCCCATCTTCTCTTATCTCATCATCAATTTAAGAGTAAACTTGTCTCATTACCATTACTTGTAAACTCTTATTGAAAAAAATCACTGGCACATTAAGGGTAATTGTTGTCAGCAGTATTGGTCAATGGAACCCTTTAGATTCTTCATTTATTTCTTCCTTGTGTCAACAAACGTGTGTGATTGTGTGTGTGTGTGCGTGCGTATGTACGTGAGGCATTGGAATGCGAGGTATGATAAACAATGATGCAATAACCAAGTGTTAAATTTTTCTCAAATTTGGTGTGTATGCATATGACATTGAGTAGGTGTGCCCTATCATTTTTGGCGGAGGTCAATGGTCATTGGGGTTCACCAGAGGTAGGAAGTGAATTTCTTGGAGTTGCTGTAACTTGATGTCCAGTGTTCAAACTGTGACATAATTTTAGGATAAGATAGATTGATAGAAGGGGAGAAAGATTGTAACAATAATCTTATTAATATAAAGAGTAAAACAATTAGAAAGTGATGTTGTATTAATATCTCTCCACCGAAATACTTAAAAGGTGATGTCATAATGAAAATTTTGTTTGCCTGGGTGAGGTGCACATTATGACTTCACTTGATTGTTTGACCATTGCGACTTTTTTGTGATGTCTGGATAGGTCTGGTAAAGACAAACCAAAATGGCAATCACATGACCCTCCTGCGATGCTCCTAGCTAAAGTTACTGACAATGGAGTGAAAGCTCATGGGATGGGAAACTTCTAACAGTTCGTATAGGCAAAAGATTCCCAGATGTTGTTAGACGAGTTAATTGGTGTTTTGTGTGGATTTTTGACAGGTGATACTTTACATGAAAGGCAGTGCAGCAGTGCAGGTTGTGTTGAATACAGAATATCTATGTGTGCACAGGTCCTCATGTATGCATGTTGTTGCATTATTGCTAATTGCAGAGAAGGTACACACTTACTCAAAACTACTGCACTGTACCATTAGTGTTTACTGTACTGGAAATAGGAGCAATTCTTCCAATCATCAGAAAATCCCATTCACTCCATTTAAATATTTAGAAATTACCTGGTTGACTTCTATCTATTGATCTTTGCCAAAAAAAAATAAATAAATACCCCAAATTTGATGTGAGCAAACTTTGATATACCATACAGTAGGCTGCTAATGTTGCCCAGCACATCCAGGCCTCTTTACCTGATGCTGTTAAAGTTGTAAGTTTGTAAGAACCATAGTACCCTGGGGGGGGCTCGTTGAGATTGTCTCCTGAATAAAGCTTTCATTTTCGCTTTGAACATCTTCATGGAGCAAGGAGATTTTTACATTTTACTGAGATTTAAAACTCACAGTAGTATTTAGTCAAATTAAACTTTTGTTGATACTAATTGTGAATATCCTTGCTAGATGCCTCCTTCCATGAGTCCATCTTGTAAACCTAAGCTGAGCAAGCAAATGTTGCAGTAGAATGTCAATGAACCATTTTAATTGGTTTCATTGTTAAATCTCTTTGTTAAATCGGCTACTCGCTAACAGTTGTGTCTTTGTGATCGTTTTAGATCGAAGACAGTGAATTGGACCGGTCAGTGGCCAATTGTTTTACGCTCTACGGTGGTAACAAGACTGTGGTTATAGCCGCCAGTAATCCAGAAGAGAAAGACAGATGGATGTCTGTAAGTCATTAATTTCTTGTGAATTATTTAGATAATAAATAATTCATCATTTTCAATACATTTATCAGCCAATCCTGAATAACATTATGCTTAATAAAGCCCTTTCCAGATAGTAATAATAATAGTATTTTTAGTATCTTGTAATTGTATCATGCAAGAAAATCTGCTCAAGATATGATTTGGGTACAAAACAAAGTTCTGTAAAGATAAATTGCCTTGTTTTGGACGTAAATGATGTCTACAGTTAAAGGAAAATAGGGTGTTTGTTTTACAGAAAACATCCATGTTTTTAAAACCAATGTTTGTGGATGCAGAATGATAGATTGGTCAAAATAAGGCACGAAAGTAGTCTTTTTTTCAAGAAATAAGTTTCTCACAGATAGAAACTCAGTTATTTGTTGCTCAACACTAATTTGTTCACCCAAACTTTTCAAATTTCAAATGATGCATCTTCCATTACTCATCACGTGCATAATGTTTTGAGGAGATGAAGCTTTGGCAGATGTTTATTGATGAGACTGAATGTTTTAATAATGACTAAAGCTATTTCTTTAGTACGTCATGTTGGTGTATTCTAAACACCCTATTTCCCTTTAAGTACATGGACAACATTATTTACATTTCAACCAAACCAATTATCTGTGAACCTCCCAAGGTCACTGCCCCTTTTGCAGCTACAAAATGTATAAAGTTCTAGTTTGAAAATGTTAAGTGTAAGAATGCAACATGTAATTTAAAATTCCACTTCACAGCCTAAATTCTGATGTTTGAAAGGTGATTTTATAAGAAATGATCAATATCTTTATCCAGTTTTTTGTTTGTTTTTATTGACAGGATATTAAGAGTGGCATGGCTCTGTGCCAAGATACTGAAACCACTACCACTGTCAGTAAGTCACAATACAATGGTCTCAATTTTCTCATTAATTCCTAGAACTCTCTCAATCAAGCCCTGATTGATGCCTATTGTTTTCTTGTTTTTGTGTTCTGTTTTGGCTTTCTTCTACAAAGTTCCCCATCCCTTTTAAATCTGTAAACATTTACTATTCCTTTCATTTGTGTCAGATATATTTCTGACAGTTTAAATAAGGATGTAATCCATTGTGAAAAATTACAAACAAACAGCTTCACAAATGTCAAATATTTGACTGAATGTAGAGGAATATAATAGAAAAACCCTTTCTCATTTTAGTAAACAGCAACTAAGGAAATGCATATAAAATGCGCAGGAGGTCCAAACCACTTGTTTCACTTCTTCATGTTTTAGTCATTTATTTGACACATGTATAGCAATTCTTCTTTTCTTTATTAGTTTCTATTGCTATATCTTCACATATATGCTGACATTTTCGCAGCTACTCCAATTCTCTGTGTTAATTTCTATTCCTATGTCTTTTATTATCAATATTTTGACATTTGTATAGCTACTCCTGTTTTCCTTATAACTTTTTTCACTCCTTTATCTTTTACTTGTATTATTAAGATATTATTTTATTTGTACCTGATATTTTTTTTTCATTATTATTTTGTCCAATTTGTTTTTAGCTACCCCTGATCAGGATTCTGCATTTGATGAATCTGAAGATGACGTGTCATCGCCATCTCGTTCTTTAGAGCGTCAGTCTCAACATCGAGCAAACACCACAGTCCCTGTATGCTGGCATAGGAATACCAGTGTCAGTATGAGTGATCATATCAGAGCTGTTCAGGTATTGCATCTCTCTCATATTCAAAAACACAGTGTATCATGACAGTCCAAACCATGTTGATGTGTATTGTGACCGTCCAAACCATGTTGATGTGTATTGTGACAGTCCAAACCATGTTGATGTGTATTGTGACAGTCCAAACCATGTTGATGTGTATTGTGACCGTCCAAACCATGTTGATGTGTATTGTGACCGTCCAAACCATGTTGATGTGTATCGTGACAGTCCAAACCATGTTGATGTGTATTGTGACAGTCCAAACCATGTTGATGTGTATTGTGACAGTCCAAACCATGTTGATGTGTATTGTGACCGTCCAAACCATGTTGATGTGTATCGTGACCGTCCAAACCATGTTGATGTGTATCGTGACAGTCCAAACCATGTTGATGTGTATCGTGACCGTCCAAACCATGTTGATGTGTATTGTGACAGTCCAAACCATGTTGATGTGTATTGTGACAGTCCAAACCATGTTGATGTGTATTGTGACCGTCCAAACCATGTTGATGTGTATCGTGATAGTCCAAACCATGTTGATGTGTATCGTGACCGTCCAAACCATGTTGATGTGTATTGTGACAGTCCAAACCATGTTGATGTGTATTCTGACAGTCCAAACTATGTTGATGTGTATTGCCACAGTCCAAACCATGTTGATGGTGATACTCCAATGTATCATCCAGCTGCTATGAGTTTTGTATTCCTTTTCTTGCCTGCTTTTGCTTGTGACAGGAGTTCAATAATTGTTATGTGTGTGTGATGAAATGTGAAGCAGGTATGTGCAAAAGTAGACAAGGTTCCCATACTTGGGATATGGTCGTTATAATTTACCGTTAAGTTCTTTGAATTTTCATTTTTAATATTAATTAGCATGGTGCTCACTGATGCGTAATGTCTTTCATGTGTAGATTCTTGTAGTGCTTTTTTACATTAATTGCTTGTTGAATGATTGAATCTATGTTGCAATGATTTCATATGCGGGTCCTTTGCGTGTGTGTAAAGAGTATAAAGTAAGGAAAGCTCCAATCTTATTCTATTGATTATTGTTTATCAACAATTGACTATGATTGCATTGATGAAGGTGAAAGGACAAAATCACCTTAGAGGAGACAAAACGTTACTGGAACTTGATCCTTTCTTGATTTAATAATCCATTTTCTTCCTGTAGAGATTGTATGTAATTTAATATTCACATTTTTCAGGAAGTGAGAATCTTTGACTGTTTATCATCCATTTCTTCTTACCTTGTGTTTTTTGTCCTTTGTAATGTCTATGGAAACAATTTCTGTTTTGTCTTTCAGAACCAGCTGAGTGGATTTTTGCTGAGGAAGTTTAAAAACAGCAATGGATGGCAAAAACTATGGGTTGTGTTCACAAATTTCTGTCTCTTCTTTTATAAGGGTCATCAGGTAAGCTTTAAGACAGCTACCTAGTGTAGCCAGCAAGGTGGGCAGTATAATGGGTGTATCTAAGTAAGGGTTATACAGTGGGTGTAACCAGCAAGGAAGGTTGTTACAGTGGGTGTAGCCAGCAACATAGGATAGAACAGTTCCCCTTGCCAAGAATTCAATGGCCCATTTTATTTGATAAATGCTTCACTGAATGTGGAACTTAACAGTAATACTTAGACATGATGTCAGTGCTGACTGTCAGTTTTTGGTCTTGTAATGAGGGATAAAGTTATCACCTGAACCCAGAACAACTATGATTCTTTAAACCATTCACATCCTGTTATAGCAATGACAATATATGTGTCTTAATGCTCATATGTCACAGACCGAAACTTTTGTATTGTCTCTTAAAATTAACTATTCAAGTAAAAGTTATTGTCAAGTCTCTCACTTGTGGTTTTTCCTTAGGAATTCATTTTATTGGTAAACTTGAGCTGTTAATTATTCCTCATAATTGCACTACTGATAGTATCGTTTTCCGATAGCTGTTTTGCTCTAGGTAGGCCCAAGCTTGCGACAGCTGTGTAACATGTGCTATGTTTGTTGGTATTATGTAATTGGGTTAAAATGTTGGTGTAGTCAGCTTGTGATATGTGTGCCTATATTGCCAATACACAGCTCTTGCACATATGTAAGATATTCACGTTGCGGTACATGAACCTCAACCTTGCAGTGTAGTTTGTATGTCTGTGTGACAGTGTTTGTATGACAGTGGGCTTAGCCTTTCTGAGTGACAGTTTACAGATATTCAACATTTGTTGATTGCACAATAGTACACAATTTCAAAGAGATAGTAAGTCATGAAAACCATATCTTACAAAAGACAGTTTAAAATTGTTCTGTGACCATTGTTTTGCACACTCTGACATCATGTTTTACCCTTCTTATGCGGAGCCATGTCTGGGGCCTACAATGAGGTTAAGACCTAATATGGTAACCTTGAATAGTTCGCACAGCCCTTGTTGTTAGATTACACCTCTCAGATGCCAACGATAGATTATTCTTGATAACTATGAAAGCAATGAGCCTCAGTTGTAAGGTAATCAAACCTGTTTAAACATTTTGTTTGATCGACTAACCAGGATGACTACCCCCTTGCCAGTTTACCTCTTTTGGGATATACCATTACCCAACCAGGAGAAGAGGATGAAATCAACAAGGACTATGTCTTTAAACTTCAGTTCAAGACCCATGTCTATTTCTTCAGAGCAGAGAGTGAATACACGTTTGGCAGGTTAGACCAACAATCTTTCTTCTGTAAAATGTATCAGATTTATTTATGCAAGCAGCTTAACATTGGTACCATTTGTTTACATTGGTTGTTAGTTGTAATCAATTCACTGGTGCTAAAATAAACCAGACTTTCTGGTTTTCCTCTGTCATAAGTGAGCCAAGCATGACACACACTTTGATTACTAATAAATTAAGAGGTTGTTAGTGTTGATTCTTATGTAGCATTTAGTATTATTTTTAGCTAGACCAATAAATTATCAATCAATCATTTTCGTTTTCTTCAGGTGGATGGAAGTTCTGAAGACTGCTACATACAGTAGTAAAGTGGAAGAATTTTGAACTTGGAAGTTGCATCATTATTGCATAAAGAAGAACAGTTTTGCATAAAATGTGGTCACATGACCATTGGTCAAGTCACTGGCCCAAAGAGGAAGACTACCTTCTAGCCAGTTTGCTCAATGCAACCAAGAAGTCGCAATCATGAAATTCCTTCTGGTGCAAACCTATTTTTTTATTTCTTTAATAGTCACCTGTGGTCATTCATTTTTCATATATATATATAATTTTTTTTTGTAGTTTTTCCTTTCTGTTGGTTAATAAGTCCTCGTTCCCTCCCTGACCTTTTATCAGCCTGACATCCCAATAGCAGTCATTCCATCTCAGAGTATCACTATGCCTCAAGCTTCACCTTCCATAGAATATCAGCTTTTATGTTCATTGGTTGAAATTTTGCAGCAATAATAATGCCAGATTATTGGCTACTTTTACTGGATTGTAGATGGTGGATCTGTCTCCAGGTTTCTCTTTTCCAACCATAATTTACTTTCATTTTGGTTGAGAATGAAGGGCATTTTGGTTGAGATTAGGTCAGTTGTTAGGAGGAAGTTGAGGTCAGTGTGTATGGTATAATGAGAGGTTCTGTCGACTTGCCAAACAGACATGGTTTATCTGATTACCGAACACACCTGTTGTGTTTTTGAGAGCTGTTTTAATTGTACAGTGTATGATACGACTTTCTCATTGTGTATAAAAGGAGGTAATTTTGTCTGCGTATTTTTAGGAGCTGAAAGGTATTTAATAGAAGACTGCAAAACAGGTATTAGATAACCCATTTAGCTTTCACATTAATGTATTAATATAAAACGTTAAACATGAAGTAGTTGACACATTTGACTGGAGAGGTTATTGCAAGTTGTACTGGCTACTATATATAACATTAAAACATTCTGCTAGCCAGTGGCCAACAGTTTGAATAATTTTGGGAATAATACCACGTGGCTCAAGAATCCTTTTCTGGTGATAGTATATTTATAACCCGCTGCAATGACCTACTGTCGGTGATGTATATTTTTCAATCAGTCCATCTTTGTTGAATAATGTTTAACATTGAACTGTGATTATGAACCAAAGCAGACTTCTAATTCAAGGTCATTGCTTTTTTTTTGTTTTAATTTTTGTAGCAGCATAACTGTAAACAGTTCTCTGTTTTTTTACTGCAAGTACAAGTACCAATGTCATATGGATGATACAATACTTTTTGTGTATTATCCAATTTTAATATCTAAGGATATGTATGATTGTTTACTGTTGTTAAATGGGTGTGCAGGAGAATAGCATTGGTAATTCACTTTGTATGGATTACACTGAATGGGGCGTTTACTACTGGTTTAGTAGGATGATGAGGTATGTGTCGGTCATTTGCATTCCCCCAAGAAATGCTTTGTAACTAGTTGTGACAGATCACCAAACTCTCCAGGAGTGGCAATGGGCATAATAATCATTGTAATGTAAATAAATATTATGATATAATATCTTTTACTAGCATGCATACATCCCCTTATTGTATTCTCAATTAACTATTTTATTATTATAACTATTTTTTTTTTTGATGTTTCCTATCTCGATGAGCTCCCTCCTTGTTGTCATCGTTGTATTCATTCTGCTGCTGCTGCTGCTTGAACAAAAGGGAGGAGTACAACCATTCTTTCTTTTGTTTTTCTCTAATTTCCTCCTTTTGTTTGTCACTCTGTGACACAAAATGTAATGTTCTGGACAAGGCAAGATTTACCACACCCTTACTTACATGTCCCAATATGGCAACTGCACTTACAATTACTGTTATCTAAGTATCTCCTTCCCAAACCATGCCCCAAAACTCCCCTGCTTCTTCCACATCTCTGTCCTCACTTTTCAAGCAACCATATTGCTTCTTTTTAAGTAATTAGAAAAAGAACCAACTTAAAAGTATCATATTCAACCTTTTATTTTCTCTCAATGAAGACAAAATGATGAAAAAATACAGAGTGCAGAAAGAAATATAAATATTAAACAGGAAGTGCAACATTGGTGGGATTTCTGACTTTGGAAGGGTCTTCAGTAGATTATTGAATCCCTTTGGATTTGACCTCAATCAGAAATAAAGGAAGGAACCTGTTTGAAACTAAGGCCCTGTGGGATTCACTTAGTGTTTTACGATAGAATGGCCGTGGTTGAGTGCTAGTTGTGAAAAAATATGCAATAGTTTGAACTGTGACAAAGATAAGACAGGCTATAATGGAATCAAAGGCTTAATGAATACTAGTTTTATGAACAATACCAAAATGAACAAGAAATAACAAATGAAAGAAAGTTGAGGGCAAGAGGCTATATTTCTTCAAGATGGCTCAATATGTAACACGGTATCTGCTCACTCATAATAGAAATCCCCAAACCCATGATCACATTCATAGAGAAGAATGTCATCGATGGTGGTTGCAGGGAGGAGGCCATCTCTTTTCAAGTGAACTATTACAATTGATACATTAATAATGGCATGTTAATCACAAATGTAAATGGTAAATGGTGTTGATCAATTGAAGGTATCCAGAGACCCACTCTGAACCTAAGTGTTTGCTGCAAGTAGATAATGTATGAAATGTACCTCTTGTCTGTTACAACCTGCCAATAGTCCAGTATTGATAGGACAACCATGGTCTGTATCAGTATGCCATGAACAGTTTGTAAATAAAGCCAACGTATGAGGCATTTCCATCATCAGTCCATTCTTTGTAATACTGAATTAATTTTCAGCAGTTCAAATGTTATTAGGTCTAAAGCAGAAATAAAATGAACCAATGTAAGCACACATTCGGCAAATAGTTTCAATGCACCCTGAATTTCAAGCATACTTTATCAAAATATCAACTCTGAGGTAGGGGCTTAATGAAATGATGTTAGATTAAGAACTGATTGAAAGTCAAAGTGGGTGCACACTGCTTTCCAAAAAAAGTTGTAAACATTCACTTAGCTGCCACTCTAGATGGATTGGAGTAATGTGATAAGAATTGAAGAAATATGATGTAATAAATAGAGATGTAATGACCAAATTCTGAATACGACATTTGAGTTAGTCTTTCGTCTCTGCCCGTGGTATGGAGTAGGTTGTCTTTAACACACACCAGGCAATGTGTGTGCTTCAGTGCTGGTGATGAAGATCACAACATAGTATTAAATGGTCCCTTTGTAACACATACCACAAGACAATTTGAATGCATCAGCACCAAAGATGATGTACCAGGTAGCATGGTATAAAACAGTCTCTCTTTAATACATACCAGGCAATGCTTCACGCTGTTGACAAAGATAACATCATAAATGAAACTAAAGTGATGGATATGACACAGCCTCTCAACATCCTCTTAAAGTTGATAAGCTGGCTCTGATGAGACTTTCACATGATGTGTTCATGTCACTAACAGTACTAAGAGACAAAGTCTGCCTCTCGCATCATCCATGTAGGGCTTCATCCCTCGCTCTCTCTTCAGCTAATTCTACCTCCAGTTTGTGTGCCTTGCTCGACATGTGGGCAGAGTACGGTTGAGGTCCATTAAGCTGTTTTTCACAAATTTCACAATAATACTGCTTTTTCTTTTCCTCTGCAAGTTGTTGTTTGTCGTAAGCAGAAACATATGGCTTAAAAGGAACTAAATGGAAGAAGATAAATTTATTGTCATCTCTGTTCCAAACAAATATGAAAGCTGAATAAATACAAAAGAATACAGAAAGAAAATATTCCTGCTTATCCAGTTAAGTGCTGTATTAAACTCATCCCACTGGAATTTATTTTCACAGAAATGTATTTTTTTTTGCAAATTTCATCTTAACACTGGAAAAGTAATACACTGTAAATGTTAGACACAAAATATGTAATCACCTTCTTTGTGTTCTATTAAAAAGGAAATACATACCAATGGCAGTGTTTTTATTTGTAGAGATTCTTTCTAAATCACAAGTCCCACTCAAAAACTCTTCCACATTTCTGAGTCACTGTCTGTCTCAAAATTTCAGTCAAATAAACACTGCAAAGATTCTAAGGCTGTGAGTCATGATTTCTTTTTGAAACAGAGCCATTTTTTAAATAGAGCCATTGCAATATTGAATTAGAGAGAAAGTACACCCACGTGGTCCGTGCAAAGATAAGTTGTAACCAATACAAAAAGTTCAAGAACACTTCTCGGTTTTACGTTCTTGATCAATGTACAATGTGAAGATGAATATATCCGTTCTGTGGCAAATAGCAAACAGATAATAGGGCCAGAACGTTCGTTGTACTCAGTTCACAATCTGACAAGGGAGTATCGTTGATTGGCTGGTCATGTGATGCAATCAGTGCATATACTACAAGACCAGTATACTCATTATATTCAGTGTGTGAAGGTTAGGGTAAATATACTTGTCATATGCAGTGGACTGGTTAAAGGAATTCCCCACCATTGCTTCTTATGTCTCTTAGAAAGATGCAAACATTATTGCAGACAAGTCATCGTTTTCATTTTCAGGAAATATCTCAAAGAATTCACAAAATGAATTATTTTAGTAAATATTCGAGGTACCAGCCTGTTGCTTGAAATAAATCAGTTGTGACGTAGTACAGACAAATCTAGACTGAACGTTGCCCTTGATTTTAGCTCAAGCTGTGGTTTACAGTACTGTTCTGATCTCTTATTTGGTGACAAAACCTTCTTTTCACCACTGAGTGACATAGAACTACCTTTGAAAGCATTGTTCAGAGCTACCTTATTGCTTAAGGATTAGTTGACTTAAATGACGTTGGTCTGTGAATGATATTGAACTGGTAACGACAAATAAAGGATAGAAATACCTTTGAGCTAATTACACAGCTTACCTATGCTTGGTTTGGTGGGTCTTAAAGTATAAGCAGCAATTAAATTTTATTTCCATCACAATAATAGCTCCTCTGGTTTCATGTGCTTAGTATATTAGTATCTTACTGAATGTATCTTACTGAAAGTATGGTACTGAAAGTAGACATTCATAAGGTTTTCATAATCTCTGAATGAAAGAGTTTTTGCATCCAAGACCTTGCCAGAAACAGGATAGAGTGCAAAAAATGGAAAACGTTTTTTGTCGTTTTTCAGGCTCGTGCTGAAGCCCAACTTTCAAAACATTATTTCACATCTAAAGAAGCTTCCCCTGGCAGAATAGTTCTGTTTAACCGATAGAACCATAAAGAATCTCACATACTATGTGAAGTTTTTTTGTTAGTGGAGACTTTCTTTAAAGGTAGTCTTATAACAGCTTCAAAAATCACTGGGACTTGTTTTTAGTGGTAAATATTGGAAAACTCATTCTTTTAGATTGATTTTCTCAGAGCTTGACTTATCTGTGACACCTAAATTCAACTTGCTTCTCATACACCTAGAGTTGTATTCAAGGTAACTGCTCAGGGCTGAGGTTTAATAGCCTACCATGTTGATGATATTATCAAGTACTACTGCTTCATGTCACTTGATTCTGTGGTACCAGTATTGAAGACAATCAGTCCCATCCCTAAATATCATTTCAACAAGATGGGAAGCAACATTTTAATGTTGAAGATCCAAGGGATACAATCACAGTAAGATAGTTGACAAACTGACCTTTGACCCTAGATGGTGGTTCGTCTGCATCTGTATCGATCTGCTTATTGGCTAACCAAGGTAGTGTTGTAATCCTGTCTTCAACTTTCTGTGAATTAAATGCACAAAGAGAACACTAAACAAGACTGAAGGTTCTGTGATATTGATTGGAATGTGTATCTCTCACATTTTAAGTGTGCATCAGATGTACAAAGCAAATTAATAACACCAAGAAATAGCTAAAACAACATTTTAATCTATTATATAAACATTTTCATCAATATTAGTGAAAGTTTTCCAGCACTTTCTTACCACTTTAAAATTAAGCATTTTCAAGTGTGTTCGACACATGTGGATATCACAGTACGATAAACAGCAGCTGGAAGTCCCAGTACCGTGTTAAAGGGGAGGGGAATGGGGAAGGAGTTGATGGGAATATATCTCATCATTACTCTAGAACCAGGTTTGAACAGCAAAGGCTATCACAAGCAAAATCTACTGAAACTAGTTAAATTTTTCATTACAATAGTATTTAATGACTTACATGAACAAATTTTGCTGGAACAAATCCCTGGTCTCCATTCTCTCTTTTAACTTTCCACCACAGTGGGTTATCTTTATGGGCTTCTATCACAGTTACATCTTCTCCTTGAGTCAGGTCAACTTCTGCTTCACCCAGGGGACTCTTTGGATTGGCTTTGTAATTAAATTTTGCAATATACTTGTGATCTAAAAAAGAGAGTGAGATACATTTGAGAAACATTGAAAATAAACATTAGTGAAATGAGATGTCTATATGCTCAGTGAGGAGTAACCCAGGTTTGAGGTGACGATAAACATTTGCTCCTTGAGAAGATACCTTTGTTTGAAATGAGATAGGGATGTTCTCCTTCAGAAGGAGATTTTGTTTGAAATGAGTAGGGATGTGCTCCATGAGGATGAAACTTGGTTTGAAATGAGTAGGGCATGTGCTCCTTGAGCAGGTACCTTTGTTTAAAATGAGGTGGAATTTGTTTGACATGCCAGACCAGTAGATTTTTTTCATGTTCATTTACATGTGGTCATATACATTCAACAAATTTAAGTGGTTGTGAGGTTTTGATATCGCATCCTTAATGAACTTTGACACATAAGCATTTGAAGATTTCAAAATACTGTACCACTCTCCAAACATTATCTTTCACTGAAAGTAAACTCACTAACAGACCAAATTTGGATAAAAGAAAGATCTACTTAAATTCAGTGAGTTTGAAAGTATGTTACTCACTTTCCAAACAGTTTTGCAACTAAATTAACAGGACAATGAGGATTCAATTCATAATCACGTTATGTTCATTGAAATCCATTTGCTATCAAAAAGTTATGATTTCAGTCGAATATGTGGCAATACTTCATTACTTGTAATGCACTCAAAGTGCTTAAATAGTTAAATCGTTCAAAAGTGAAAAAAAAATGTTTTCAAGGGAAAACAGGTTTCTTATCAAAACAAAACTGAAAATATACTCACTGATTCTAATTCAAAAACATTTACAACAATCATGATTGACCCTTTGATGCCTTACATTGTATTCTCTTTTGATGGAAGAGCAGAATCAATGTGCAATTTAAACAGCAGTGAAATTTTACATAAATTTAACAAAGAAGAATTTAACCATTTAAGGCAATCCACAAACAAAAAAAAGTATTACCTTTGGAGATAGCAGGAAATGTTGTAGGTTGGTTATTTACTGAGCTGTCTCTTGCCATTTGCTGTTTATTTCCACTTCTATTTATGCCAGCCTTGTCTTGTTGGTGATGATTGATACCAATAGGCTCTTTTTCTCCTGGTCTTCTTGAAGGAGAGAATGGCCCCTTAGGTCTAAAACCTCTGCCCCTTCCTTTTGCCCAAATAAGATGGTTGGTTTCTGTTGACGTCATCCTGTTTTAGGAGTGAACAAGCATACCTGTTCATATGGATACATTGCATTTGCGACTCTTTTATGCTGCTAAGAAATTTAAAGAAATGTTTGTACTAATTGAATAGCTAGTTAACTGAATATTTAGCAAAGTTTTGTATGTAATATAATATTTAATTACATTACACTGATGGCTGCAAAATGAGCATGGGAATTAAGCTTAGTAAATGCCAAGAAATCATGTAAAATAGAAACTAATTTAGCAAGCATTTTTTTCCTTGAAGAAGAAAGTGCAACATACAATCTATGGTAGGGATGCACCAGATCTTAATTTTTAGATCCAACTGGAAACAGATTTGGCCGGATCTTATCTAAAATCTGGCCAGATAAAATCCGGCGAGACCAGTATAATGCTTACACTGCAATTAGAATTGCGCAAGGTTTCTATGTTTCAAAATGCAACATATTATATGCAAAAGGACTATTAATCTACAATTATGCTTCAATTACTGTACAAACATATAACTCAGCAACAGTCGGCAATAACTTTAAACCAGCAATGGCAGCAATAACTTTAAACCATGAACTGATCACCACTGTTGGGTGCTACATATATTTGTTATTCCTACTGTACTTTGAAATGCCATTATATGAAATCTTGGGGGAAAGGAATGCAGTATAATTTGAAGGCATTCTATGTAATTACAAAACCAGTAAGTTCAAAACTGCTTTTGCTAAAAGGTGACAATTCATACAGTACTGCCTATACTTTCACTACAATTAAATGATATGAAAGTACATCTTAACTACTGTATGCTATAAAATTACCCATAAAACTGTTTTAGGCCACCATTTGATGCATAAAACAATAAAATTCAGCATCATTCACTGACATGAAGGCTTGCAAGTTGCAAATGCAACTTAAAAGCTGTATTGCATCACCCTAAGCTATGTTTTTACCTCCCTGAAAGGAAAATTCTCAACTAGTTCTAAGTTACAGTACTCTTAGATTGCCAGCAAATTCGAAAGATGCAGAGCAGCTCGTATTACACAGCGTACACAGGGATCCATTGTTTTGATTACACATGTGGAGGTATGTAAGACAGGCTGAGGGACTAGAGGTAGGTGGTTGGGGGAATTGAAACTGTCTGGGGTAATGCATTACAGCCTTTAAAACATACAGCCGTGTGAGGTAGTATAGCCTGTGTTACGTTCACCTAGCGCAATAGCTACCAACGCAATTAATATGACATATACAGTACGGAGTAGGCATAGAAACTCCACGGATTATCTCATTGTGCGCATTTCATGATTGACTAGTTTGGGACATCACATAAGGAATAACTCTCAAGAGTTAAGAACTTGCACCTACTTGTTTTTAACGAAGAACTGGAATGTGTTCAATGGTTTAAATGATTTCTATCAGCCCAACATGCGTATCTTTTAAAGATCAAGGTACCATAGCCCTCTCAATTGACCCCTTCACTGTACGTCATGTACGTACCACTGATCTACATACCAGTGGTACGTACTGATCTGTGGATGTTAAACACACAATTAAACGGAATACGTATACATGGCTGTGGGTAAACTCCCAGTCATGGCACTCACTTTCAATTTTCCGAACTCCTGGATGATAAGATTTTGTGTTCGAGGTCAAAAAACTGTTCGATGTTTTCCAAATACGTGAGCGCTCACATGTTTTCGTCTTCATTAGTATTAAAAGACCCAAAATCACACCAATTGCCTCTATATTTGCAACTACACACAGCGTGGACTGGACACGCCCAGTCTGCGGGGCCTGGGAATGCGATCTAGAGGCATTTTTGTTCCAAAATTTCCTTGGCAGACAATGCTCAAGCAAACCTTGCTAGCATTTAAGTAATGATCAAGGCTGGAGAAAGTCGGGACGCCGTAAGGCTCCTTCCCGGGAATTCTTTGGGCTCTCAGAGGAAATGGGTGCGACGGCCGAGTGAAAAAAAATACGATTGTTAAAAGAAAACCACTCAGAGAGCCCAAAAATTAAAAAAAAAAAAAAAAAAACGGAACTATTTTTTCCACCTTATGAAAATCTCGCAAAGGACCAAAAAATAGAAATATCCCTTGTAATAAAAGTTTTAACTTTTTGGCTACCGTACAGCCCGAAGATTTCGTGCATTCCTTTCTATGTGCAGTCATGCGTCAACAGTAGATTCAGCTGGCAATCGTAGCTCGTTGCGTCATTGCGAATCAGCCCTTTAATTGTGCTACGTGCGTGTCTTCTGCCTACCTGTACTTGTACCTGTATGTGTTGCCGTTAGAGCCAGTGAAGGCGAACTTAAGCTAATAAGGTGAGATGTACCTCGACCTTTTTATATTTATCTGGATTGTATTTTTTTATTCTATTTTTGTATCCGTATTATATATCTCTTATGACCTAGTTTGTATTCAATGTATATATGTATTGTTTAGAAACTTCTATATTTCGTATTCGTAGAATTTATGTGTATTTGTATTGCAATGTTTATACCTGTAATTTGTTATATGAATTAATTCGAAGTTTTTGTATAATTTGTAGTTTTCACGGAACGAACCCAGATCTTTGCGTCAAAATACTTTCTGCGGAATAAAGTTCCAGTAAGGAAACAACCACTTGTGTCCGCCTTTTCCTGCGTTGGAATTCTACGGCAACGTCCCTTTTGCAGTTTCCGAAAATGTTTTTACCCGATGATTTTTATCCTTCAGCCATCATTCAAATCACAGACGCTACGCCAATCAGTCTTGTGCATACTTCCAGATACAGGCAAAGAGCCATGTACAGAAGGCATATGTACTTGCTACGGAACTTTGCAACTACACGGTTAAAATAACAGGTGTGCGGGTTGGAATGGAAGCAGAGTACAGCACAGAATCAGAATGTATGGGTGGATAGGCTCAAAACTGTAGATAAAAGCCCTACTTAGCTTCTTTTTTTTTATTGCCACCTTTGATCAATAAGGTTTCTTTTTGGCGGGAATTACGGGAAAAGTGTAACTTTAGTTTTTAGTTTTTTACCAACAAGCACGTTTCCAATTCGTAGAAACGAGATGAAATGACGGTGCTTGAAATCCAGTCATCTTTTCGTTGTTCTCATTTACCTTACGTGTATGGTGCGCCTAGGGTGCCATACGTCTAGAAATTGACAGATGTCGAATGAAATTGTCATATGTCAGTTTCTCGCAATCTCATTGGATGAAATCGTCATATCTACAAGAAATCGACATATGTCGATTTAAATCGTCATCTGTCAGTACCTCGTAATTTTATTGGACAACAGAGGGCACATGACAGTTTCTAGGGTTCTGATTGGAAGAAACTGTTATATGTAAAATTAACTTGACATATGACAATTTGAATTGGCATCCATCTGTCAGTTTCTCGTAATTCTATTGGACAAGGACGGCATATGACAGCTCCTAGAATTCTGATTGGAACAGACTGTCATATGTAAAATCAAATCGACATAATTATGACGATCTAAATCGGCATCTGTCAGTTTCTTGATCGTACTCTGATTGGATAAAAAACGCCACCTGTCTCTTCTTATGGCTCTGATTGGACAAAACTGTCAGATGTGCGATGAAATTGTACATATGTCAATTTACAATGTCATATGTCGATTTAATCTTACATATAACAGTTTCTTCTAATCAGAACACTAGAAAGTGTCATGTGCCCTCTGTTGTCCAATAGAATTACGAGAAACTGACGAGGTGTTGTCATTACAAGTGATGTGAAGTACGGAGCCCCATGTGTTTCAAAATGTTAGAAAAAAATTCAATCCGCCAGGATAAATATCAACATGTTACAGTTTAACATCAATATGCCAATAAAAATATCAATATGTTACAAACATTTAACAATATGTCAGAGAATAATATCAACATGTTACATTGCAATATTAGCATGTCACGAAGAGCTTTTACATGTTTCTTACAGAGAGAAACGCTGTACAATTTTATTATTATTGTGAACATATCGGCGTTGACTGAGAGTGCACCGTTCGTTTCACAAATTTAAGAATACATTAACATGTTACAGTTTAATAATAATATGCTAGACAAAAATATCAACAGTCCGTTCGAATAACAGTGTGTCAAGAACAACGATGGTTTGTTTTTGTCGTGAACATGTTGTTGGCGTTTGCGTACCGCCGTTTGAAATTATACGTGGAGTGTAGAGACTTTTAGAGTCCATTGGAGGCCAAGGCCCCCTGATCCGGGAACTACAGACCGAGAGCCGGCGAACCCTTGCAACATTTGTGCAATCTGCCATAGCAAATTCCGGCTTCCATCTACATGGTCACCTCAAATGACCTTCAACAAAAATGTAGAGGACTATCTAGAAGCCACACAGGCAGAAATAGCTTGTTTTCCTATCCGAAATGTCAAAAGCAATGTTAACATGTCAGAGTTGTTTGCATTAAACGCATTGAAAAACGACCAATCTGTCGTTATTAAACCGTTTGATAAAGATAGAGGCATTGCTATACTGAATCACACAGACTATCAAGCCGAGGTTGAAAGGCACTTGTCTAGTCACTACTATGAAAAGTTAAATAGTGATATAACATCGAAACTAAAAGGTTAGTCGAAAAGACGCTACTAGACATATTCTTTAAAAATGAGATTGATAAAAGCACCTTGGAGTACCTATCCCCGTACAA
The DNA here is from genome assembly GCA_021234535.1 of Stichopus chloronotus. Classification (NCBI taxonomy): domain Eukaryota; kingdom Metazoa; phylum Echinodermata; class Holothuroidea; order Aspidochirotida; family Stichopodidae; genus Stichopus; species Stichopus chloronotus. Next base: position 23,807,261 of record CM037831.1, on the reverse strand, counting down.
CCACAAAACCCGCACACCAGAAATATACGTGCTACCAAAAGTACACAAGGCCCCCTCTGGCTAATTCAAAATTTGCTGGTAGGCCCATAATCAGTGGCAACGGGTCACCCAAGGAAAAAATATCTGAACTAGCGGATTTGTTTTTTTGCTTCCTCTTGTAGCAAAACAAAACACTTTCGTGAAAGACACAAACCACACAACCACATAAAAGTCATGAAGTAGTCCTTGCAACTCTCGATGTCGTCTCCATGTACACCAACACTCCCCAAGAGGAGGCACTCGATATCTGTGAAGAAGTCTATGCAAAGGCAGATAAAAGCCTTCATGAAATTAATAAAATTTCTCCCACTTCCATGCGCAAACTAATTGAACTCATTCTCAAAAGGAATTGTTTTGAGTTTAATAGACAGTTTTACCGCCAAAAACTTGGCTGCGCTATGGGTAGCCAAGCTTCACCAGAAATCTGTGATATATTTATGCACAAAATCGAAAAGTAGATTATCCCAACGGATCCTAAAATCCTAAAATGGCTTCGTTAAAGAGACGACATCCTGTTGTTTTATGATGGAACAGCCACAGAACTCGAGAAACTAGTGGTGAAGATGAATGAAATTCGCCATCTTCTCAAGTTCACAGTAGAAATCTCTAACTCTGAAGTCACGTACCTAGATCTGAGAATCTTCAAGTTTCACTCTACTGGTGTGTTAGATACGAAAATTTACACCAAACCTACTGAAACTTATTAATACCTCTATAGAAACTCTGCACACCCACCTGCCACCTTTAAAGGCTTTATTAAAGGCGAAGCGCTACGTTATGTACCTTTCTGTAACAGTGAGACCAACTTCATCTATAAAAGAGATGAATTTAAAGAGAAACTTCTACTTCGAAACTATGGGGAAGAAGAATTTGCCACGGCCACTAGAGGCATTTCTTTCGAAAACCGTGAGCACTATCTTCCCACCAAACCCAGGCCCGTAGCCAGGGGGAGGGGAGGGGGTTCGGAGCGTTCGAACGACCCACCCCAACTTGAGGGAGGTCCACTTTTCCACCCCTGTGTTTGAAGGGTCAGCTATGAAATATTTTTTATTTTGACATATTGAGGCCGAATTTCCGTTCACTTTTAGCAGGAAGATAAAACCTTTCCATTTATGTCATAAAATGTACACAGGCCCAAACGGGTGCACAATATCTTATCACCACATACATACACTATGTGGGTTGATGAGATAATAAGCTCAAAAACGCGCATGCATGATTATGTCATTGTGGCCGTGGATATCATTGAACTAGATACAATACAAATCGCGGGACACACTGCCATGACAACCTGCGACACGACGGCGACCATCCACCGCGTCTGCTGTGGTCGCCTCGGTGTGACCGGTTCCACGACTAGAGTTCAGTTGTGTCGTAAGCCGTCACTGGGCCCGATTAAATATGTTTAATTGTAGTCGGGTGCAGTCGGTGCATTTTAAGCCCTGTTCAAACCGCCACGACTACCGAAGAGTGTCTACTCAGGCGCGTAGTCAAGAAGGGGGCGAAAGAGGCCACCCCCCTTGGCCATATTGTGGTTTTTTTTAATAAGAACTTACGTCAGAAATACCCAGGAGCATAGGCATAGCCAGGGAAAGGAGGGCGAATCGGGCGACCTTGCTTGATCTCATTTTCGCTTTTTCCCGCGATATCGCTAAATAGTAATTCCCTCAATTTATGCGGCAGGCCTACCAAGGCAGGGGTGGAATGCAGGCTTGGGAGCATGTATGTGTGCATGTAAAACACCCAGGAAGGGTCGTTTTCTACTATCTGAGTGGTTTGTAGAGCCAAACGTTTCTTTGAATGCTCATCTCGGCCTTGCATCATTTTTCACAGACTAATTGTTTTCTCAGTAATTGAAAAATTGTAGACATGAGATCTATATTTCAAGGGTGGGTTCATGCAACTGAAAAGACTTGGGAAGGGCTATTTCCGGCCATCGGGGGGGCTTGTAAAACTCAAACTTTTCTTGTACGCTCCGAGCCAACCTGTGGTGGCGCTCCGCTTAGATAGTCTTCTCGGGTTCGCAACCCCCCCCCCCCTCCCTTGACATATTCCTCGCTCCTGTGTCTACTGTTTATGTAAATTGTCTACGACAGAAGGTCTTTTGTAGTCCTCTAAAATGCTCCAGATTGCGGTAAAGATTTCAAAATTGTCCCGGGAAATGCCCCCAGACTCCTAGCAACTGCACGCTTATGGCACGCGCCAGCCGCTTCCGTACTTGGAAAAAGGTCCACATCTTGGAAAAAAAAGACCCACCCCTCCACATGGACTAGCTACGGGGCCTGAAACCCAAAGAAAGGGAACCACCTTTAGTTTTCAAACTGACGTATACACCCCATATCAAAACCCAGCACCTAAAAAGAGGCCATTCTGAAACACTGGAATTTAATATCAGAGTATCCGCTTTTATCAAAGTTGTTTCCGAACGAACCGATTCTTGCCTATGAAAGGGCCCCAAATCTAAAAGATTCATTTGTCAAATCAAGGTTTCAAAGTAATGAAGAATCGTTCGACAGTCAAGACTCCCACGAAGATCTACTGAATGCGCTCATAGCTGCACTCTGAGCTTAAACTCATTTACGTGCACTAAAGAACACGCATTTATAACAATAAAATTTCACGACATTTATGCCTAAATATAAAATATTAAAAGGCTTACTACTGATGACGCTCCTCCACATGTGAGTATGAGAGCAGAAACCGGTCTAGTTGGTCATAAGAAGCACTACTCTGTCATATCACTGTTTAAAAGTATGTCAATTCTACTACTTAAAAGTACGTCATTTCAAAATGCTGGAAATGTTTCACCAAGGGTACAAGCAAGATATTTGAAACAAACGGCCCACGTGCGGTAAACGCCAACATGTTCACGACAAAAACAAACCATCGTTGTTCTTCACATACGGTTGTTCGAACCTAAACTGTTGATATTTTTCTCTAGCATATTGATATTAAACTGTACATGTTACTGTATTCTGAAATTTGTGAAACGAACGGCGCACTCTCAGTCAACGCCGATATGTTCACAATAAAAATAAAATTGTACAGCGTTTCTCTTTATACCATACATGTAAAAGCTCTTCGTGACGTGCTGATATTGCAATGTAACATGTTGATATTATTCTCTGACATATTGTTAAATGTTTGTAACATACTGATATTTTTATTGGCATATTGATGTTAAACTGTAACATGTTGATATTTATCCTGGCATATTGAATTTATTTTTTTTCTAACATTTTGAAACACTATGCGCTCCGTAGTGAAGCCTTCTAAACAGTGCACAGGTGCTGCTGCCAGGGTGAACAGGGTGCTCGGATTGATCAAGAGGAACTTTAGTAATTTAAGTGAAGATACTGTATTGAATCTGTATAAGCAGTTGGTTAAGCCAGTCTTGACTATGCTGGAATCCCTATTATGAAAAGGACAAGTTTCTTTTAGAGCAGGTTCAGTTGAGGGCCACTCGGCTTATTCCCTTATCATGGTAGACTTAAATGTCTGGAACTCACCTCTCTTGAGTTAAGAGGATCAGGGGGGATATGTTGGAGGCTTACAAATTCCGAGCTGGTAGGAATTCTCTGTCTAATTGTGATTACTTAGAGGTTTCTCCTAATTCCCGTGTTCGTGGTCATTGTAAGAAGCTGGTGCAATGCTTCTCTAGGCGTGATGTGAGAAAGTTTAGATTCTCACATAGAGTTGTCATTACTGCTTTGGTGACAGCAGAAAGGAGATGGGCCCAAAAAGAGACCCACGCCCAGAAAAAGAAGGCGGGTGCGTACATGGCTGATCATGCGACCCTTGAGAAGAGCCGGGGACTGGAACAACCCATAAGGAAAGAGACTACATACTTCAGGTAAGTCCGACAGTACTGAAAACAGAGACCACGGCAACCGTGGACAATTCGGTAATGACTGCCATTGCATGTTCTATGTTGTACATATTAAATGTAAAATTTTAGGAGAGAGAACGGTTGTTCACAATGATGATGCAGCTCTTCTTGGCTTTATTTGAAGGTGTAAATACATTACACCAACCTATTTCATAGAATAACTACCAGAAGCTTCCGAGAAGTCTCTTAAAAACAAGTACTCAAAATATAGCCTTCCCATGTAAAACAAATATTTCAATAGTAATGTCCAAAATGAAGTAATAAAATGATTACTTTTGGAGGTAATGAATGGCGTTGTCAACAACTTTGTATTTCATTCTGTGAAGTATTGAAGACGTGTAGAAAAAGATGATACAAAAGAGAGCAACTGAAACCTTTAATCTTAACAGAGACGAAACTGAATATTGACGAAATATGTTTTTGCTTTCATTATTCATTTTTCTCTCTATTGTTGCTGTTCGTACACGTCTCTTTTCCACTGATATTTGCAAGAGTCCGGCAGATAGTGCCTAAGAATACGTCGGGGACTAATCGTAAGCCAATCGGGACGCAATTGTGACTATTGGTATTATGATATGCCACGTTAAAGGAAATAAATTTAAAATCTAGTCTCACCAGCTTTGTCTGAAGCATCAGCTAAATGTTACAAATCTCCTCTTTTATTCCTTGTAAGTATCTTATACGATGTTTCAAACTCTTCCGTAGTCAAGGTAAACAAACAAACTGGCATAAATTTCAGCAATGATCCAGTAACAAACATATTGTCATAAGATTCAAAAGAGAGCCATCCATGAGTTAGGATATACGACTACACTCATACCATGGAGCCCCATGCTATAGGGGTGACTGCATTTTCCCTTCAAAAGACTTCCAGTTCTCTGTGCACTTATCAATTGATATCTAGCTGACTACCGGTAGCCAACGTATGTCCCAACCTTTATGTAGCTATACAACCGCATCAAAGTCAATATGTTGCCATTCGCCCCCTCCCCCTGCAGTTTTGCACCAACCAGTTCCAACGGTTGTTTCACTCCCTTGCAAATTCTCCCCCCAGTGAAGTCGATAGCAAAATCTGTTACAGCGACAATGTGGGTAAGTTCTTGAAAAGGTGGAAATCTTGTAACCAGTATACTACCCTGCACCTTTCATATGAAAATGACCTTGTTCAAATGACGGTGCTCAACTTGATGTCCGCGCTAGGAGGAGTTATTTCTTGCTGTTTTAATTAGAAATATTTGCTTTGAGTAATATTTTTTCTGACTAACTTAAATACACTTGTTATTTTACCAATGAAGTAAAACGTTTAATTTAAATTTTGAAGAAAAAGTGTAAAAAATAAGAAAAACACATAACAAAGCAATGGACACAAGAGATAGAGCATGAAATGTGAAGCCACTTACTAGACACAACAAAACTGAATATAGTAGGTCAATAACGTAAGATCAAATGACCATTTGAATTCTTCCCACCTCTTTTTACAAAATATAACCATCGGGTTAGGGGGGCAACTCGTCTTCACTTGGGAGAGAACTGGTAGGTCTTTGGTCGAACAGGTAAACAGCTTATGGCGAACTGGTTATTGGGGGTGAATGGTGTGGACAAACTTGCAAGGGAGAGAAACAACCGGTTTTCACTCAATAATTGGGTCATGTTCTAGTGCCACAGGTTAAATTTTCGTATTTATTCTAAGGTTTCCGTGACTGTGACATGAAGGACTTTTTGAAACACAGTTGATGGTCAAACCAAGTGTAGGCCTACGTTAGTATGATTACGATTTGTTTTTATTACATTACTAATACATGATGCAGACTAACCTCGTTTAAAAAGCATATTCACTTTCATTTCACTTCTTGGCTTCCCTCTTTCACTGGCAACCCCTCCCCTCCAAACTAATAACTATCAAAGATATTAGCAACTTGCTGTTTATGTTTCAGTAATAGCGTAGGTGAATTTCAATATCCCATATTCCGATAGGGCGAGCATATGTTTCTAACTTAATTGGCATTGTAACAACGTTGCTACTCAACTCACAGGATCATAATAACAGTCTATGGCTCGATAAGTGACTGGTATACAAATTCGCACACTAAGAGTGCGACATTCAATTCGATTGTCATTTTCTTACTATTCACATTGTGTCAGTACTTGGCGCTTCATCGCGGTGACGGAGCCAGGAAAACTTAGCCCTATGTAGATTCACCTGCATTATTAAAACAAACCCTGTATGTTGTTGGATAAAGGACCTTGCAATTTGAAGATACTGTAAATTCACGGCTTGGAATTATTTCTAACAGAGCGTGGTATCCTCGTGCATGACAACCATACTGTTGTCGATTTGTTGATTCTTTTGATTTGCTTAGTCCTTCGTATTTATCTATCCTTTTAGGCACTGTTCTCCTGCACAAGACAGAAAATGTCGAATACGGCTGACAAGACTTTCCAACTTACAAGAGTAACTCAAAAAACCTCAGAAGACCATACTTTGTTAGAAGAATTCGATCCCTGTGATCAAGAATTGGAACAACTGCTCAAAGAGGTAAGTGCTAAAAGAAGAAAACGTATTTATGATCCAACTGTTTCAAGGTTTTTTCTGGCTACTAGTCCAGCTTTCAATAAATTTTAAACTCGTCTTCTACGTCTATTAATCCTTGCAATTTAATCAAAATTATTCCCAGTATACACAATAAGATAAACGTAGGAAATGTATCGTTGTAGAGAAAAGGGGTAGTTACAACGGGTATCAATAAAAATGATATTACGTAAAATGTGATGTTAAATTGTCGAGGTAGACTCTCTTACTATTTCAGACCCCAAAGTTTGAATCCATCCTCTTTTAATACTATAATACCTATCAAAGTCAACATCTAAACCCGTTTCTTCCAGAAATAGATACACTATTTAAGTAAGCTAACAGACAATATCCGTTGCTTAGCAACACTTGACCACTTCTGTCAGTTCACTCCATGGAACCCGACTGTGCTATGAGCATTTCACTGTCTATATGTCACAATTAAATTAGCATTAGTTATGTAAGACATCAAGACGCCAGTGAGATTACACAATATATTTAATTAGATCGATAGAAAAAAAAATCAAAAATCCAAGTAAAAACTGTAGTTCGAGAATACTTGTAGGAGGTTGATAAGTTGCAATCGGTAACTATAAGACAATTTAAGAACAATTGTAAGTAAAACAAGATGAGAGAGATTGGCGATTTGTGAACATTAAAATAACTTCAAATTAAATCAAGTTTTAAGGAAATCTTTAACGATTCCCAGCGGGTCTTTTTCTCTTCTTTTTTTGTTCGCATAGCAAAAAAAATAAAATAAAATAAAACACTCGTTTTGCTATACATTCGTTCAATTCAGTTTCATCCTATCAATGTTAAAATAAACATAACAACAATTAAGAATAGCAAGAGAAACAAAAGGTGTAAATAAAAAGGGAGAAGAAAGTAGTTCATGGGTGAAAATGGACAGGAGCAGAGCAGGGATTGTTCAACATGATTAAGGGGATGATTAAGAGGATGATTAAGAGGATGACTCTTTCATAGTTTTATTGAGTTAATTCCAAATCTTAAGGCCAGAGAAGTGGCTATATACAATGAAGGGAAGAGGCCACTGGCAAGATACGCCACTGGAAGACGAGTGTTTTGTTTCAGCTACTCGCCATAGTCCTATGGGGGGGGGGGGGCAGGGGCCGCCAAAGAGACGCTACGTAGGCTACTAGGAAGAAGCCTATCATTATATCGATAAACGAAACAAGCTATTTAGAGGGTGTTGATTTCTGAGACTTTCAAGGAATTCAGATGAGAAAAGATTGGACTATTGTGGTTTTTCTATTTGTATGGACGAGGGAGCGAATTGCTTTTTATCTTTAAGCGACGCGAGCTTTGTGCAGGAGATGAGTAACATTTCCCCAGACAATGTTATATAATTAAAATACTGTAAAAGGGAGAGTTATAGAAATCGAAAGCAATATGTTACAAGGAAAGACAATATCTTACTTAGATTTCGTTTGATTCCATCCTTTAACTATAGAAGACAATCAAAGTATGCTCACATTGGTGTCCGTCCCTCCTCTTCCCCCTGGGTGCACATTCACACTAACATGACACTTTTGAGCCCCCTTATTATGTTAGCACCCCCCCCCCCCTTCGTTTACTCATTTTTGATGCCAAATTTACACATCACGATTGGAACCCTCAACTTATTTATATACTACGAATGAAAATTTACTAGTTATCTGGTACGTCAAAGACCTCAAACATGTAGGTAATATATTTAAATACAAAAATTTGTTTTATCTCACTTCGTTCATATGTTGCCGCTCTTCCTAAACTTTTTTTTTTTTTGCAATTTTACAGATTACAGTTGTTTCAAGATCACAAAAGCGTAAAATGAAATCCTGTTGAGATTGAAATATTGATTTTAGTTCATATCGCAATAATTGTTATAACATTAGGTGTTTGAATAAAATTATAGCTTAGGTGATGGCACTATGCTTCACTGTATCATTTACATTGTCAGTCTTGTCATCCCCGACTAGTAAATTCAGTCTATTTGAATCTTCGTATATGCGGAAAGTGAGATCTTTGATTTTAGCTCCATCCAATGTTTACCCATAAGTATGAAGAAAAAAATGTACGTTCAAAAATATTCATGATAGAACTTTCATTAATTGTGCTAGTCCTTGCTATACCTGTTTCATCTTACAATCTTCATACTAAAAGTGTTTACTGTTAGATGGAACCAGTCACCTCGCGATGGCACTTAGGAACATCTTGCTCAACAAAACAAATTTCTAAAGCCTACATTTTTAAGCGTACAGAGGGTTTAACGTTCATTGAATCATATTTATACTGTAGTACTGTGTATGTGCGAACGACAGTATTATATATATATGAATATATTGTCAAGTGAAGTAGCAAAGATATAATGCACAGTGCGTCATTATAATATATATACTGTACTTCTGCAGCCAAATAATTTCATACACCATTGGATATTGGTTCAGTGATCTGTATATAAATTTTAATGACCCAAGTTGGGTATTAGAAATACCAGCAAAAAGTATTAATACGAAATCTTTATTACTTTTTATACAATTTCCTGGTCATATTCTACATGTTTAGGCCTATTGAAAGAATTACAACTATGTGCACGATGGAAGTCATGCATTGTTCTTTCAATACTATAGTGTTACAATATTGACGAGTCCACATCCTAAAATGAAAACATGTAGTTTACGAACTTTCCAAAACGATTTAATTTTTCTTGGGGGATGTGAAAAGGTATTTACATGATTAAGCACATATTAACTCGCTATGGCTGTGTTGTTCTCATTTTTTGCAGTTTTTTTTTCAATTCATGTCACAACTTGTATAACATATTTAATGTATATTATTGTTAAGCAATTTGAATTATGTCACACGAGACTGACTAACCTTGACTAACCTTGACTAACCTTGACTAACGTTCCCAGCAGGTGCTGGTATGTACCGCCGTTTAACGAATTCCTACAAATCGAAACACCTGCAAACGCTTAGAGATTGTCCAGTCTTAGATCAGAGTCTCATATAAGATCAACTAAGTATACTGTCACAAATAAGGTTAATTTCCAACTTCACACTGTTTTGAGCAGTACAAAGTATCCTATTTATTATTTACTATTACACTATTATCCAATTCCGGCGAGATAAGAACATCACAGTTGACAACAGTAATTGAAATGATCATATTATTAATGCTATTCCCAGTTTTCACATTGTTTCTAGGCTTACGTACCCACTCTTATCGATAAGATTACCCTTCCTCCGCTGGCCTGTAAGGAATGAAACATCCACGATCTCAGTCCTTCTTTCATGGTGAACTGATCGTGAAAGAATGAATACACGCTGTCAAACAATTGCAGCACACAGTAACAGTGGCCTTTGCAGTTAGAAATCAACTAAACGGACAGAAAACTACAAATACTGCTGTGTAAAGTTGATAATTCTGAGTAATGATTCTGTATGATGATAAAGTAAAGAATAGACATCTACAATAGGCTATATTTAAAGTCCTCCAAGCACAAACGTTCAACCACCCTGGTAAACAGTCATTATAAAAAAACATTAAAGTTATGGTTGTTCGACTTCCAATAAGTAAGGCGTGTTGTACAGTTCGTGTACTTTATTACCCCTCCCCACTCCCTTAGTTTTAACAATATTTAAAACATATTCTAACACACTTATCTCTACAAGAAGTTGTTTGTAAATCCAAATTTAAGTTTTCACCACTGGTATAACTGCAATCACTGCATCTCATGATATAGCTGACGATCGAGTTTAGTGTTTATGTCACTTTCAAGTTGCCATACTCTGACCATGAAGTCTTAAGTTTAGTTGAAACAGATCAGTCTTTTGTTGCCTTATTTATCATTTGTTTTTGTTATCACATTCGTCTGTAAATTCCCATATCATGTCACAAGACGCTATCGCATTCAAGTGCTAACACAAAATATTTTAAAACGTGCAAATCACAACTTTTAAAGTAACGTTTATAACCGTTTTGTTAGCTAACATGATCAAGACGACTAAACCCACCCCCTGAACGAAGGAATTTTTCGTGGTCCCAATTTGTGTTTTTTAAATGAATAGTTTCCCATTATGAGATCAAACCGTGTCTATATTTCATGCAATTATCATTTGATAGGAAAGGTCTCAATAAAAACAGAAGCCTCGGAGACGTAAGTCTCCGAGGCTTCTGTTTTTATTGAGACCGAATTCATCTACCTTTAGAATAAAACATTTGTTTTGAGAGGAGATGCAGTTTCCGATGAATATTCATAAGTTTTTTTTTCTTTGAAAAGATTTTTTCCTTTATGATTGATCCTATCACTTGAGCCTTTTAAGGGGAGGGGTTTATAGCTACGAACAATACGTGACCATTGTCCTCGTTTCACGGTGAACTGATTGTTAAAGGATATCAGAATGAATAGACGCTGGCGAACAACAGCCGCACTCAGTAACCGTACGGTGGCCTTTGCTGGGAACAATAAACTCAACCGGACAGAAAACTACAAATACTGTTGTGTAAAGTTGATAATTCTGAGTAATGATTCTGTGTGATGATAGAAAAAAGAATAGACATCTACAATAGGATATATTTACAGTCTTCGAAGTACAAAGGTTCAACCACCATGGTAAAACAGTCATTATAAAAAAAACATTAAAGTTATGGTTGTTCGACTTCCAATAAGTAAGGCGTGTTGTACAGTTCGTGTACTTTATTACCCCTCCCCACTCCCTTAGTTTTAACAATATTTAAAACATATTCTAACACACTTATCTCTACAAGACGTTGTTTGTAAATCCAAATTTAAGTTTTCACCACTGGTATAACTGCAATCACTGCATCTCATGATATAGCTGACGATCGATTTTAGTATTTATGTCACGTTCAAGTTGCCATACTCTGACCATGAAGTCTTAAGTTTAGTTGAAACAGATCAGTCTTTTGTTGCCTTATTTATCATTTGTTTTTGTTATCATATTCGTCTGTAAATTCCCATATCATGTCACAAGACGCTATCGCATTCAAGTGCTAACACAAAATATTTTAAAACGTGCAAATCACAACTTTTAAAGTAACGTTTATAACCGTTTTGTTAGCTAACATGATCAAGACGACTAAACCTCAGAGACGTAAGAAGTAAGTTTCTGTTGAGACCTAATTCCCAGCAAGTGCCACTGTTACTGTGTTCCCCTGTTGTACTACCCCTAGGTTTCTTTACATGTTGAACAACTTTTTCTGGGGAAACCATTTGTATTAAAGAAAAAGATTGTTTTCTTTGGATATAACTTAGGCCTTTTTTATCCCTTAAAGTTTCTAATATTTCACTGTAAGTATTATGTAGTTAATTGTACGCTAAGTAATGTTAAATCTACTTGTAATTAATTCTATTATAAAATGAAATTAAGTATTAAAAGTTGAGAAATACTTGAGTGCTAAAATTGCCCTGATTTTCATTGTATTAATGAACAATGAAACGTATAGTACACCAAACCAGCATATTTATGATAAATAGGCCTAATTATAGAGCACTCTCAACGGGGTGTTTGCACCACATGGGGCAGGGGTGTTTGCACCACATGGGGAAGGGGTGTTTGCACCACATGGGGCAGGGTTTAGGCGACGATCAACAAATCTATCAACAAGTGTTGGGAGTGGCAAAGAAACTTAAGTATAATAAATGTGTATTAAATATTATGAACCACACTTGCGTAATGTGGGAATTATATAAATACATTACAAAGTGCCCCAAAATTCTTTGTTTCTTTATCTGGGAAATCGGTTTGATTTTGTGGAACACTAGTACAAGACTCACGAAAATTGTTTTGTCTTTTGTGGGAAACGTGTGATTTCCGCAGGGGACTTACCGTATAAAAAAATGTGGTCTTTTTGTCGGGGACTTCTGATTTTATTGGTGTGTAGTACAGTGGTTTTCTCTGATTTCAATTTGTTTACAGTACCTTGATTTCGTATGATTTTATTGGTTGATAGAACGTTGATTTCCTTTGACTTTATTTGGTTGATAGTGCGTTTTCATAAGATTTTAGATTCTGCTGTATGTTGCTAGTATTTGTCTTTATTTCTTTATATTTTTTAGAGTAACATGCATGTTTCGTCGGTGGTCAATTGATGAGTAATTTGGAGGCGTTCTCTAAACAACAATGACTTGAACCACATTTATGTATATGCATTGTCTTATATTGACAGCCTCTGTGTATAACAAAATTACACCGCCCTCTATATGATCTGCCTTTCCCTCGCTTCTCCTCTAATCCCCTCCCCACCCATCTTTCCAGACGTTCCACCATTAGCAAAAACGAATTTTAAAAAGGATTTACTGTTAATATATATCTAAAAATTTGGGCTACAACATTTCTTACAGATAAATGTGTAAGTTTTATATCACTTTAATTCGGTTTAATGACAATTCCTTTTAAATTCTAGGAGTTATCAGGTGTTGTTTTTGTCCATTGAGAAGGCGAGAAACTGATATAAGAGGATCTAAAATTCAGTCATGAAGAGATTGCCAGAGGTCACTCTCTTCAACTGATAACAAATGCATCCAATCAGATTTCAAAAAATGAAAGATGTCAGCTCAAATTGGCATAAAGTAAATTAGATTTATCTTTTTTCTACTTCTAATTTGGTTTGATATGCAGTATAAGGTAAGAGTGAAAATTCGTCAGTAGTAGCCTCTATACATCCCAATTTCTTTCTATATGTCTGTGTTACACAGTCTAGCATTTTGTGAAGACGGAACTATCTGTGCAATTTCCTGGATATGTTTGTAGTGTAACGTTTGGAGTTACTGTGTACATCTATCCGTAGTAGGCTGTTGATTCCTGGTATGTTCATGTACCATAGGTATGGGTTTGTATTTCACGTGGCTCTAGAAAATTAATCTTCATACCAAGTGTATTCCCTTGACACTAAATGTATCTCTTCACTGGCTTTAAGGATTTGCGTCAGGGTGCAGGAGTGAGAGGAGGGCCGGAGCTGGTGAGATGAGAGAGAGAGAGAAAGTTGGAGAACCCAAGTCGTTGTCTTGATTAATTTTGTGCTTCAGTTGGACACATTTTTGCTCCTAAGACATCAGTGATAGTACAACTCCATCCGTCTATCAGTCGATCAGAAAACTCTCCTAATCTAGTATTTGGACATCACTCCCGTCAGTCGATTCCACCGTACACACACCACCTGTGGTTACACTATTAACATTCTCGACTTCGAAAATAAAAACAGTCAGCAGTCATAAGTAACTACGTTCAAGCTAAAATCTAACTTCCAATGTAATGATCTTACACAGAGATCAGATAAAACCCACCAGTTTAGATAATTATCAGTATATGATATCTCTACAAGTAAAATCTGGTAAAATCTGGTTGTCAGTTTGAACTGCTCAAAGTACAACGCAACAGATTCGTTTTACGTTTAAAGTGATTGCGTGTGTACTGAAAAACCAAAAGAATAAGATCATGTTCGATCTTAACTTTTGCTTTATTTTTCCGCAAGTTTGTACATGGACTAACTACGTCTTTAAATGACTGGAAATGACAGCAACTACTTTGAAAAGCAACAGAATTGGCATAAGGACAGTGAAAAACAGAAATCATATTTGAAAATTAACGGTTCTAACATAATGAATATGGAACAGCACAGGTCTCACTGGTGTATCATAAACATACTTCTCATTTTTTCACTCCTTCGAAGGTATTGGGAATTGTAGTATTTGGTGAAAGGAAGCACTATACTTACAAATAACCTATACAGACCTACAGAGTCAGTGATCCTGACTTTTTTTACTACTGAATATTCAAAACTTGCATACTACCCATTGGCTTGTTCAAAGAAGGGTGTTGTTGATTTGGACCTGTCAACCACTACGTTATCGTATTTTACACTTTTTGTCCTTATGTTAGAAGAATTTGAAATCATGTGGAAGAATTAAGCAACTAACCTATTTATTTTCCCAGATTGTGCACTGAAAAATCCTTACAAAACTTTTGAATACTTTTTGCCACGCAATCACTTTAAGTGAAATAGATATCAAATTACATTTTGTGCATACCATGATAAAACATGAATGGTACCAGTGCAATGATTTCAACAGTTTAAACCACAGCTTGATAGTCACTGTAAAGGGTCTACCTGAAACAATGCACCGTATCGAATATTTCAGTTTTACGTTGTATGTTGTATGTCCATATATTCATGCAACGTGCATTGTAGGTGCAAGCATACATTGTCTTGGCGTAGGTAGTTGACAAGTTATCTTACTCTGTGCCAAAAAAGTCCGTAAGCAGGAATGTACGATGCATCAAGTAAACGGGGAGGAGTGGGAGGGGAGCTTGATGTGCATTTAATTCGCTAAATTTAGCTCATTTCTAGAAAATTAAAAAAGTGAAAGAATTGTGAATAACGGAAACGAACCTCGTGTTCAGTCGTAGTAAATGGTTTACAAATTTAACATGATCGATGAGACCAACTTGTTCACCTTGGACAAATTGAAGAAAAATCAAACTGTTATATACATTATAAATTCTTCTAAGCAGCAGAGATTTCATCCTAGTAAACAAGAATTTAGTGTTCAGTCAACCCCATACTCATTTAAAGGCTCAACATATGTTAATTTGTTACGCTAAATAAATGAAAATATTTTTTTTACAGCAAGGGGACGATTATGAAGATGACTATCACTCGTCTGGCTTTGGATTCGTTATGGCCGCCATCTTTATCGTCTCAGTTGCAGCTGGAACTGGAATATTGATCCTTCCGGTTGCTATGGCTGACACAGGTTAGGGGATGCTTAGGTAGTGTTGCTGTAGAATGTTGTGTCAACACGGTCTGCCATCACGATGTACCAACATGGTGTGTCAATAAGGTGGACCAGTAACACGTGTCGACATGATGTGTCATTATGGTGTATCGACATGGTGTGTCATTGTGGTGTGTCACCCTGGTGTTCCACGATGGTGTGCCATTATAGTATGCCATTATGGTGTACCACCAACAGTGGGCCTTTATGATGTGTCAACTTGTGAGTCGTTATGGTGTGCCATTATTGTGTGCCATTATGATGTACCAATACGGTGTACCAGAATTGTGTATTATGCTGTGAAAAATCTTTGAACCATTATGGTGCACCAACACGGTGTGCCAACATGGTGTATCAATATGGTATGTTGATTATTACTTCGCCAAAGCGTAGACATTTATTTTAAGTAAAGTACATCCAAGTATTCCTCAGAGAAAACTTTAAATGTTATTGTCCAGGTACCATTTTATAATTCTGATCTTGTATGTGTGTTGTCTTATATATTCATGTATAGAATGATATTTCACAATATTTTCATGTGTAGAAAGATATGTCATAATGAACGATAGTTGGCTACAATGGGGGAATTAACATCGATTTGTATTTTTTTAAGTAATTAACAAGTCATGCTATATTTGATTCCACAGGGTGGTATTACCTTACAATTGTGTTCATTTATATATATATGTATATTTGATCTCACAGGATGGTATGGACTTATTATCGTATTTGTGATTGCTACTACAATGGCTTACACAGGTATCCTGCTGGGCAGGTGCTGGATAATCCTTCAAGAAAGGTTTGAGTGTTACAGACATCAAACGAGATATCCTTTCGCAGCTATAGGGTATGAATCATTTGGTCGTATTGGGAGGTAGGTTAAACTCCCTTTGATGTATTCGATTCTTTTTAGTACAATAAAATTCTGACGATGATGATTAAATTAATGATAATAACGACATTGTGATCTTTGTGGTGATCATAATTACTATTAGCTTGTTAATGTACGTTTATTCTGTCAGATGGCAGCTCCGTGGGTGACAAAGGTCTCGCACAAAAAGGTCGCTACATTATATGTTACATGTTTCTAACATCAGGCTATTGTGAACTAGCCACCTAATTTTGTGTCATGTCAGTTGGTCGACGTATAATATATACTATATGTATTGCATGTACTATATATACCATAAATGCTATATATACTGTATATATTATATATACTATATATATTATATATACTATATATATTATATATACTATATATATTATATATACTATAACGTTTCAATTTATTCTATATGCATGACAGAATTTTGGTAATATATCAAATGCTTTCTTTACAATCTCATCATGTGTCACCAATATTTATTACAGAATTTTCTCTCAAGTTATTCTTACAGCAATTTTTGAAAACTCATCAAACTTAAAATTACCATTTTTTTTATTGCGTTTGCTTTTAAAATATTCTTGTTAACTGACTGATTTGTTTATCTCTTTTATTTTAGGTTTACCGTCACTGTATTGGTTGATGTTACTCTCTTTGGAGTAGGTGTCGCTTTTTTGTTGATTATATCACAGAACATAGAAATACTCTTACAGTCTCAATATTTGGAAGTTTGCTCAATCCTACCACTGGTTGCACTAGCATTGTGTCCTCTGGTCTGGTTTGGTACGCCTAAAGATTTTTGGTAAGGTTAATTACGAGTGTTAAACATTAAAATCTAGTCACATGTTTGCAGTGACAGAGGACTAAAAAATGCATGGGATAGTTGCGCTTATCTTTTGGTTACAGTGACAAATTTTATTTTACTTCAAAAGTCACTTTTTTATTGAAAGTTCTATGGTTATTAATTTTTCGGGACGAAATTACTTTTCAAAGTCTCCGTATATCCTCTGGACATTAGTCAAAACCTGGAATTCCCCCGCAACAGAATGGTTGCCAATCAAATTATTTTATTTGTTCAAGAACAGCGTAGAGAAAAAAGTGAACAGTTGATCTATGACTGTATCACATCCATAGAAATAGATACGTTATATGTTAAATATTGGTTGTAGTGTCTCTATGGAGATTCGTTTATGCGACAGGAAAAGAAGGAAAAGAAGAATAAAATTTCTTTCTCGATTGATATAATTATGATTCATTTTTGGAAAACATTTGAGAAAAAAACTATTAAGCTGGTTCAATTTAAACTTATTTAGTGTAATTTCCACTTGTATGGACTTATCATGTACATGAGTCTCTAAGAAAATTTTAGTTTATCCCGGAAATTGTTTTAACAAAAAAATCTCTATGTATTGAAGCAAACCTGGTCTTTGCAGTTGTCATACGGCAACTGCGCCACCAAAAGCAAGACTGAAAACCGTGGAACTGAAAAATCCAAATTTTGTGTTATTTAGAAGTTGTGCCCTTGCCCCATCTATAGACACCTTGATTTTTACGGACTGGTTTGTGTAATGTAAAGTGTGACAATCATGTGACATATTTGTGGAACCGACAGAGACAGTGCAATGCACAGTGTGGCAATCATGTGACATGTTGGATGTATGTAATGTTAATCATGTGAAATATTCGTGAAACCGACACAGTCGGTGCAATGTATAGTGTGGCCATCAAAAAGAAGATGCAATACTTGCTGCAAAGGATTTACTGCTAATCTCTCAAAAGTTAACAAATAGAAACTTTACAACTTTTCTGCTGCACTTTTTAGTTTACGTAATCGGTTCTCCGAAAAAAAAAAATCAGTTCCCAAGTATGATGCTAAAATAGTTGCGCTGTGAATTCTCTTTAAATAGGAAGATAAACGGTGTCAAATAAATGACAAGGTGTAATTTTTTATGAAGGATGAGTAACGTAAAGGTCCAAAACTTTGCTCACCGTTTTAATTTTAACAATATTAAAAACAAAGCAAAATACTCCAACAGCCCAAACATTTTTCTCAACACTACGCAAAATATCCCTTAAAAACTACCGTACAACCGAAAATACCACTTGGTCACTCCCCAAAATATCGCGTTCATACTACCCAAATACCACTTTACAGTATCCCATATCAAGTAGTATATTTCCTCCTTTTATATCAGGCCTATAGCTGTTGGTGGCTCTGTTACGACTGGACTAGCATCCATTCTGTTGCTGATAAGCATCCTATCGGACAACACTGGATCGAACATGAAGAACAAGGCTGTTTCACATGAAATCATTGTTGAGAGTAGCCCTCCATCAGTGTGGAGTATAGCTACCGGGTTTGGGCTGATTACCGTTACCATGTTCGGCCATCCTGCGTATCCCACTATTCAACACGATATGAGAAATCCAGCTAACTTTTCATGGAGCGTGCTTTTATCATATATAAGTAAAGTTTATTTATTCACTCATTTGAGTATTAGGTTATAGCACTAAGTACAATATGCAATGCGTGAAAAAAATCTATCAATATGTTGTTTCGTTTTCAAGTTGTTACGACTTAGCGAAAAACACAGATATTCTTCGCAGTAACGCCACACAGGAAAGCCGCTACTATGACAGATATTAAATCAATCGAGGTGTCTTTTTTCCAATGTAAACTTTATGAGAATCTATGCCAACATTAAGCTAAAACAGAAAATAAGCTACTATTTATGTTGCCATTCTTATACCTATCTGGGGAAAGGAATTCATGTTTCTGTGATTTTTAGCCTCCTACGTGATATAACTGACCAATAAACGATAGATAGTTTGATGTAGCTAGATAATTTCTTATACTTTTCACATTGTCATGGTTTCTTGTAATACAGCAGACTTTTTAAAAAACCAAATATTAAGTTAAAGCTGGAAGACTTAAGACTACAGCAAGATTATGTATTAGTGCATTATTTTAATAAACCGTTAGAAGAACTGATTATGTGTTATTTATAACATTTGTATTTTCACTTAGTTATAGGATTCTATTTTCTACCCCTCACCGTGGTTGGTTACTACGTCTGTGGTGATAATCTGCTTGGTGAAGATAGTGTATTTGAAGTACTGTACCCAAGCCAAGCTAAGACTGTTGCGCTAGTACTCATAACGTTTCACGTGGTATGCAGTTTCGTGGTAACACTGAACCCAGTATTTCAAGAGATAGAAGAATTCATCGGAATAGAAACTAGTAAGTTTTTCTCGTATTTTAACTTCATCTACATGTCTATTGATCATTGAATGTGTGATAAATAAACATTCTCTCTTTCTGTCATTTCTTTATTCTTTTCAGCGTTAACTTGGAAACGGGTGGTGATTAGGACGCTGAATGTTGCTTTTATTTTATTCTTAGCTGCTTCTATTCCAAACTTTAGTAAAGTCTTATCCATTCTTAGCGGCACTGTGATGACAACATTATCATTCATTGTTCCATGTGTGCTTTACATTAAACTTTGTACAATGCAAAGTCCAAGATGGCCTGATAGGTAAGTGTAAAACGTCTGATATTTTCACTTTTGCGTACACTATAAAAAATTATTCGATTGCATCCTTTCTGCGAGTTTTCTTCATTGCAAGCCATTTACAGTAGAAGGAAGGAGTGTCCTAGGGAAATATTCATGCATGGAAATCGTGAAGGAAAAAGTTTGTTTTGATCATTTTGAAAATTTATTACGTGTATTACGTGACCAAGGGGAGTATGTGTACTTGTTTATCACAGTATAGACAGATATATTCTTTGCAGTAACGCCATTTTTTGTTTTAGATTTGTGGATGTCCTAACAATAACTTTCTTTTTTGTCAGGTCGTTATCCTTACTTGGTTACCTCAGACTTTCAATCATTGTAATAGCATCGACTGCTGCTGCACTAATGGTCACTTTAGCCAACTTCAAATCAGTCGATTCGAGTGTTGAGGAGTACTTCACATTTACCAAGCCGTGTTTTATACCTGGTTGAAGTTTTGCTCCCTCAAAATTTCTGGCGATGTCGTTTATTGTCTTGAACAAGATGGTGAAACTTTACACTGAAGCTATACTAAGGTACATACAGATCGAACTAAAAACACTTTTTGGAAACGAATTTCTCAATACGTAACGAAGCAAGAAAAGTGTTCTGATGGATTGCACATAAAGGGTTATGGTAATGAACGCAATGTTGACGAAAGCATACACAATGATACTTCACTGTATTTACGTATGTTATACCTCGATTTACACATTCATCTGGAAATATTATGACGTGACATTTATACTACAAGAATCTAGGGTATATAAGTATAAGGACATATGACAAAGACTTTAAAAATTCAAGGTGGTAAATAAAATGCTTACTAACTATTGAATGTATATAGTAGACGGCATGGCTGTAACTGGCTGGTTTCGAGTTTAATGACTATTTTGCAAATTTCATGAGTGTCTCTTCACAGACATGGATAAATTATGAACTGATTATGGTAAGATGTGTGGTTTGCATTTCAATCGATGGGCTTTTTTAGCATTGCAGTCTGGTCTATTATACTGGTTTGGCACATTGATCTGTTAAGTTACTCTGGTATACTGGTAGGGTGTACCGGTCTACCGTACCCATCTGGTTACCCTGGTATACTTTTTTGATATGCTGATTTGGTACACTGTTTGATGTGCATCGGTCTAGTGGCTAACAAACTATATCACCTTCATATAAAATAGCAACATTTGCAACTTTGTTTACTCTATACTTGAGGAAGGAAAGCAAAAGTTGTTGAGATTTACATAAATGAATCATTTCTTAACCTATTCAATAACCGATCCATTTGTCTCGTCCCTCCATTTGTGCATTTCTCAACCAGTTTAATATATTTGGTCATAGAGGAATGTCCCATATACAGTTCACACAGTTTTACTGAAGGATAGCCTTGGGAGACAGTACAATGAAGGTAATCAATGATGGCAATAAATCTATTGATAACAGGTATAGGTATTGATAACAATTATCTGCTACAGTATCTGTATTGCTAGATCTAAGAAAGGGGTTATTTTGGTACAACATATTTATTTATAATAATTATGGCAACAATTAACGTGTGTATTCTGTTTGCTACCACATAGACCGGTTTAGGTAAGCAAAATTACTGTTTTAAGTTTCGTTGTGGTCCACGGAGAGCTGCTCTGTAAACTTTTCTTACACATCTTGTATAGATGATAAATGTAAGGACACATTTAATACTTTGAAGAGAGAGCCGCTCGAAACAACTTTACGGCCTGCAAAATTCAGAATCTACAAGAAAGCCTTGTCTTCAATCACTGTTACCGTACTTGAAATCAAACAGACCAATAGGAATGAATATGAATATTCATGTATGCAAAAATGTGACTTTTTTGTAGTGGCAATAAATTATTTGACATTCAGTGCCAAAATCTGACAAATTTTCAACTAAATATTCCAGCTCTACTGGTGTGTAAATTTTTGAATATTTTAATGGATTGTCTCCACAGCAGGCAATACGTGACATATGTATTGGTTTACAAATGACTTCAATTACCACCAATGAAGGTGAAATTATACTCTAAAAAAGGTTGAGAATACCTTTATCCAGTTTAGTTACGTATGTCTCGTTACAAACTGTTGGGTAAAAAAATAAGTTGGTAAAAATACTCTTCTTGAGTTTATTCATTTATTCCCAGATAAATTTATTTCAGTATTTTGTTACCAAATGAACAGTTGGAAAATTTACAAAAATTTGTTTAGTTAAAAAGACTGCTAAATGTTACCCAGCAATGAGTATTTTTAACCAACTTGGCTTTTTTGGTCATTTTTTATCCACCAGTTTGGAACGAGGCATATGTACCCAACCTTGTTTGAGGGCACAGTTTAGAAATTAGTGATTACCCAAGAATCACAACAAAACGTTTCATATTTCCTGGAGGATGGAATAAATCTAACAGAATGTAGGTGTACAGATGCCTTACACAGGTTCCTTACACAACAACAATAATATCCGTACTGATCGTGCTTTCCAAATAAAGTATGGTTTTCTCCTTGACCAAACGACTGAACAGTGCAACCTATGCTGTTTTATTTACACTCTCATCGATCCTTTTGCAAATGTCGTATCGAATAAACGAACATACCAGCATACATCTTCAACTGATACTATATTTTATTGTGAATCTGTTACACTGAGATTAATGTAATAAATTCTTTGTTTTTCTACCTCCAGCTTTGCCATTGATTAATTTTAAGTTTCCTCTTTATGTTTTAACCAGTTGTCTTTGTTGCCCTTGTTTTTATTCCATTTTATTGTCTTTTTCTGTTATGTTTCGTATTTCGTTGTGGCAATATAGCAGCATTACGTTAACCTAGTTACTAGAATACAATTGAACAAATTCATCTCCCTGATTCCTGTTCAGAGGAATCGTTTAATTATAATCACACAAATCAAATCAACCTCATAACAGAAATTCTTGGAGTATTTAATAATTTCCACATTCCCTTGAAGCTAGTTTTGATTACTGTTCCTGTGGAGTCATGAAAAGTCTATGAGAAACAGAAATAAAGAAAAAGAAAATTAAGTCCCCTGTTTTCTAAATGATACCTTTGAAGAACAATGTCGTGATATAGACAAATTATATACAACCGAAATGAACAACAGTAGCGTTAGATTCATTTGCATTTTCGAACTCCTCCTTGATATGTCTCTCCCAATATTGTAAGAAAGGAATGGCTGGTTTCAGACACTGCAGTATGAGAGGTTTGGGGGTAGTGGGTGATGCAAAACGCGTGGTAGCAAATAACATATTTCTCCCTATCACTTCTTATCAAGTTTCTGGTTACATATCTGGTAAAATTAACAGATGAATAAAATAGTACTGCCACAAAGAAAGTGCGTTTGAAATGATATAAATTAACTCTACATAATTCATAAATAGCACCTTGCTTTCCTGTTTGATGATGTGAAATTGCCCTCGATTGGCGAAAAACATCACTAGCAGTTGCAAATGAGAGCAGTTACCTAGCAACGGTCTACTGGGAGCATGTACAGTTTCTTTTCTCTATGCGAGTGATCATACATTGATTTCATCTACACTGGATGCATGGTCACAGCTTGAACTATATATAAAGGAATTTTCACATGTTCCTAACGACCACTGGCTGTGTATACAGAAGGTAACCTGCTGTGCCACGTAGTTGGATGTAAGTATGCAATGTACGTTATACGTGAAATAATCTCTACTTAGTAAGATTACAATGCAAAGTGAGATCTATTTGATATCGAGAGTTGTCTGTATTATTTTAGTGTACAGGTGTGTTCTACATGGTAAGCATACTTGTTGAACACAAATCTAGTTGTAAACAACCAGAAATGTGGAACATGTGAAGAAAATAATATACCTTAAGTCAGATTCTGTTATCTCACAACGTTTAGTATCGTAACATACACAATAATTTTCGGTGATATTTTTGAGGATTACGTTTATTTTTGATGATTAATTATAAGATGCCGGTGTATGTGTCAATCCTTTCCAATGGAATCAATTCATTCACACGTAGCCTATATACGAAGCTAAAAACAAAAACATGGTAACTTAATCGCAAAGGTTTAAGTTGTGTTATGTTTAGTACCGTGCTTTCTTTTGTGGCGCTAATATCAAGTTCCCTTTTTCTCCATGCATAGATAGCTGTGTAATTAATCCCGAAAACACATGGCCTAGACATTACATTGGTGAAAAAAACACAGTGGACAACAGTGTATGTTTATCAGTAAATGGTATTTCTTCTAACACTGCATGAGTAACTCACAATGCTTCATAGCCACAACTTGATGTATGTCAATAATTTAGCAACCTGTTGATGCATGTCTGTCCCCCCCCCCCCCAAAAAAAATGCTTGATGCAATTTACAAACATGATATGATTGGTAGAAGATTTAAGGAACGAGTTAACATGTAGCTGTGCATTGATTGTCAAAACGTTTAATCTGCTATTTCATCTTGTTTGGATAAACAAGATAAAAGCACTGTAAACTTCCATTGCAGTGAAGGAACAATGGTTAGGGTACAGCATACATATGATAATAACGTGTGCTAGCTGTTGGGTATAAATGTGATCATATTTTTTAAATGAACATAGTACTTGAAATGCATTGCAGCAGGCATGGTAGCACCTCGGCTAACAATGGTTAGGATACAAAGTAAAACAAGACCAGGAAATTTGTCTTTCTGACACAACGACATACCAGATATTCAACCAGAGTCAAGAAAACAAAAATAAAGTCTAACGTCTGGGAAGAAGTTTAGAAGGCATTTTCAATGAGCACCAGACAGTTAAATTTTTACTTCTTCAGGATACTTTGGAGTCTGTGCATTGGTTTTGTCTTGTATTGTTTGATGTGGACAATTTCGTTGTATATATTGTCTATATTGTCTTTCACAGTGGGGGCGCTACGGGGGGGGGGGCACGAGGGGGCATTTGCCCCTCCAGATTGTTTCCTTGCCCCCAGTTGCCCCCCCCCCCGTTGCTCTCACCCTTCCCAGTCACTCTCACCCTTCCCAGTCAGATCTTGTACTCATCCAAAATGAATTTAATCACAAAACTATGTATTGGCATTGGACTGAATAAGAACAGCTTCCAGGGAACCATGATTGATAAATGCCTAATTTATGTTACACAGGCTGCCAGTTTTCATATCATGCCCGTAGCCACTTCAACAGTAGGCCAGCCTGGTCAGACCAATTTTCTCTGGAATGTTTACGGTCCAGCATAAGGGAAGGGCGGGTAGGTGGTTGTTTTCCTAAATATAGGAATGTCGTTGTTTTCCTAAAAATAGGAATGGAATGGAATGGAAGTGTATGTAGCCTATGTGTGTGTGTACTCGGTGGCACCGCGTAAATGTGAAATGGTACTCCTAAAGAAAAAAGTTGGGAACCTTGGAGTACGGTCAACCGAAAAAATAAATAATATAAAAATAAATAATATACCTCTCTTGGGACTTAATTTTCCACCCAGAGATATGCTAAAACCTCAGAGCTTCCTGGGGCTTCCCCCTGGACCCCCACCAGGGCTTTGCCCCTGGACCCCACCAGGGGCCCTAAGGGGAGCCCCTGGACCCCACCCGCAAGGCCTCGCGCTTCGCGCTCGGTTTCGCGCTGCGCGAAAATCTTTGCCCCCCAACATTTTCCTCTGCCGTCAGTTTGCCCCCCCCAAGTCTGACATTCTGACGCCGCCACTGGTCTTTTTATATTATGTATTATATTGTGTGTGGTTTGATATGAAAAAAATGGCTTTGTATTTCAGGTTCTATCTTGCTCAGCTTGATATACACAATGTCTTTGTATATTTGATTCTGTATTGTGTGTAGCCAATGACTCTGTGTGTTAAGTAGGTTCTTATTATGTATAATTAATATGAAAGATGTCTTTGCATATTCACTAGCTTATGTTCTGTATACATTTGAATGTTCTATCTTGTGTATTTGATATGAACAATATCTTTGTATGTTAGTTTCTTATATTGTGTAGTCTGATATGAACAATGTCGTGCATATTAGGATCTCTATTGTGTAATTTGATGTAAACCAGTCTGTGTATACTAGGTTCTTATATTGTGTAGTTTGATGTGAACAATATCGTGTATGTAACTCAAATTTATATGATAGCTCTGAGAGATTTACCTTTCCCGTCTGCATCAAATAACGTTGTACGTAGCAGTTCTACGTCACCGAATATTCTTTGATAAAGATACCCACACTCAATTAATTGTACCGAGAGACATTTTTTGAACAGCCATCGTGAGAGATTCATTAAGTTCTAAATAAGTTGTGTTTGACTGAGAATTTATGACGTTCACCTAATATTATGACAGCTTCAAGGCAATGATTTATTGCTATCTGTAAAACAACGCATGGGGATCTCATATGAAATTTAAAAGTTGTTTTCTCAAAACTGAGTGGAGTTATTCGAAATTATTATCAAAAACTTTACAGTCTACCTCAGTCTCTCCAACTGAAGAATAACTCACATTATTTACTTCCGAACATCATACCTTTGCAGCCAAATGCACTACTCGTAATTACGTAACAAGAACACAGTTCAGATCGCCGTATAATGCAATGTATATTTTTGATACGGTAATCACGTATATGAAAAGGGAACAAAGTATTTATACCATGATCCCCTATACGCCACTTAAAAATATCCCGACGACATTTTTAAATATTTGTTATATATTGATGGGTCGTTAATGCTATCAGGTATCTCAAAGTGGGTGAGAAAAAACAACAGAAAAAGAGCATAACAAATCCTAATTCAAAGAAACAAAACCGCCACCTTAACAGACAGAGAGATATTTAATTCCTTCCAAGTTAGCTATGGATGTGTTACTTCATCGTAACATTGTAACATCCTAATATATATACATCAGTTATATATATACTCGTTACAATTACCAAGTATTCATATCAATATCATGTATAGCGAAGTCTTTTCCGATAAAATATGACACACTATATAGACAGAAGCACTGTCAGGTTTTGTTTTCATAAAAAGGCAAGGGCATCTACATGATATGACAACTAAGAATTGGCTGTGTATGTTAGTACTCTTGAATTTCATTAATTTGTTAATGTCTGCTGAGGGAATAGATTTTGTAATTCAAGGACAGTCGATGGAGATTACATCCCTGTGTATCACGTAAACATCCCTCACACATTTAACATTAAAATCGTTGCTAAGGAAACCAAGTCGTATTTAGAAAATTAAGAACCATTGTAAGTGTTGCATCTAAAATGTGTGATTCAGTTTGATCGTACATAAAACGTCTAAACGCTTAAGATGGTGAGATGTCCTTTTGATCAGCCATACATCTATAGGAACATTTCTGTTTTAATTTCCATTTTCACAAGCAATACAATCGGATGTTTATACGTGCCGATCCGAGTTTTCAAAATTGATAATAATTATTTATCGTCGAAATATGAACCTGACTTTGTGATTACCTTTATTGTTTGAAATGTAATGAAAATAATGCAACCCTCCATGACTAATGTCGATCTGTCCTGTTTCACACACACATACACAAGAAAACAAGGTTTAACTGGTAAAGTATATTGATTTCTACGGCAGACATGACAAGGCAGTGGTAATTGTCTCACACAAAGCGGACGCGTTGTTAACGTTAATATATATATTATGTTCTTAATTACGAAGATGAACAGGTGACGACTTATTCATTGTCAAAGGTCTAGTCCCCCCCCCCCGCCCCCTCTCCCTCCGGTATGATTTCATATTGTCGATATCTTCCACTCATCATTGGTCAAGGTTGTCACAGAAGTCAAGAGTAATATTCAACGTGATTTTTGTTGTCTTTAAACTGTTGTTTTTCAGTTATAAAGTTATAATGAATTCAAGTGCAAATACAAAGATGGAGAGATTACGTAGATACGCAAATTACCCTCCCCCAACACACACAGACCAACCCTTCCCCCACGGGAGTCTCAGGACAAAGACAATGAGAGTTTGTTTAAAGGTTTACTGATAGTTATCATGTAATTGGGTAGCACTGCATATATCAACTTATTTTATGCTCATATTTTATATGTCTGTCGATGTAAGTATACAGATGTACTAACATCACAAGGGAGTCGCTGAATCAATGGAATGTATGCTCAGTGAATTACAAGTTTAGGAAATCTGCAATCCTAACACTGCGACTGTGGCACAGAATGTTCAATGTTGTGACAAATCAAAGTGTCTATAGAATAAATTTAGCTTTTACTTAATCACATCGATGCTATAATAACCAACAACATATGCATCTTATAAAAGATTTAAAGGAAAAACCTACCAGGTAACAAAATTTTTAACATTCTATGCCACCGTCACTCTTCTAAAGCCTGGTTGTACGAAAACTTCAATGTGGCCCAATACAAACCAGAAGGATACACAAAAATTGTACACAGTATGTGACCTATAACTTCAATTCAAATCTATCAACAGAAACATTCAGAGACACATATACAACACACCTTTGCCATCTTTGCCAAATATCAACGCCAAGTTAAAGTATCCGTATCCCCCCCCCCCCCAAAAAAAAAACACTTTCCCTCTCAAGGTGAATACTGACTATAGACCTGTATTGCTTCTTTGCAGAAGTTTCATCCCATTTTTCGGTAATGATAAACAAAATTACAAATAACAAGTCTACCATTTGTAAGATTTCTAAGCTTATGTATAAGCGTCACCCACTGACGTGGAAGAGATGGGGTGGAATATAAATGTATATTTGAAGGTCACTCAAAGAAACCGTAAAGTAGCATAAATAAAATGCAATGTACTAATTAATTACAGTAATTCTCTTAATATGAACATAAGCTCTACCTATTCATAATCGACTCGTCACATTTTTTTCATGTCCTTCCCAGCTTCATATTAACCGCAAAATATGCGACATTTAAAAATACAAGACCAAGGAGTAACTTGCAGCCCACTCATTCTCTTTACCCTACTTGGCACATCTGAAACTATTATGCCAACTTTATGATGATACCAATTAGCATTCAATCACTATTTTGAGAGGTAAATGCTCTCCTTAAAGCTTTTAACAGGTCTGTTATTCATATTCCCAGCACATGTACATATTGCATAAAAACCTTCATGGTGGACTTTTTCTCATTAGAATCATTATTGACAAATTTTGCTTCTTACCTACAGTATACGCTAGCAATCAGATTGGAAACTAAACAATTAATAGGTTAATGCACTGGAATATACGCGAAAGAAATATGACGTCTTGTGAATGGAGAATTACACTATCTGTAACAACATTGATGCTTGATAGTATAACCAAGGCCAAAGGGCATATGAAGAATTGAACAAAAAAAAAAAATTAAGGATTGCATTATTTAAAGGGAAATAGGGCGTTTGTTTACGAGAAGACATCCATATTTTTGAAACCAATGTTTCTGGATGCAGAATAACAGATTATTCAAAATGAGGAAGGACAGTAGCCTTCTCTTCAAGAAATAAGCTCCTCACAGATAGAAATTCAGTCATCTGTTGCTCAACACTAATTTGTTCACCCAAACTTTTCAAAATTCAAATGATGCATCTTGCAATACTCATCACATGCATAATGTTTTGAGGAGATGAAGCTTTGGAAGATGTTTATTGATGAGACTGAATTGTTTAGCAATGATTACCGCTATTTTCTTTTGTATGTCGTGTTGGTGTATTCTAAACGCCTTATTTCCCTTTAAACTAATAAATGTCTTTTAATGTTTGTTGCAAATTGTTTCTTTATTTAGGAATTACATGCAGTTAAAACCAAAAACCTGAGAATCCAAACAGCAGTCACGTTATAGGTCATGTTTTCTTGCGCTTGTTGTCGTTTTTCTTTTCGTCCTTTTTTTTCACGGATATGTTAAGGTAAATGGAGGTTATGTGGTAAAAATATCAAGGATCTTCATCCATGTTTCCCAGTTCCAATGTTAAGTGCACGTGAGAAGGGAAGGGGCATGGGATATAGAACTGTTTGTGACACTGAAAAGGAAACTGTTTTTTTTTACACCGAGTGAGTCAACATTAAATGTTCGTAAAGAAAGAATTCATACCTTCTCCTTCGTTGCGTGTGTAGGAACAAACAGGAAAGGAGCAAAATACATCAAATGAAAAAAATTCAAAGAGAATATGACTAAATAACTGTATGTGTATGTAAATGTATTCAATATATACAAGTGTAGAACATATAAGTACCTTACGATGTAATGATGACGAATCTCATGAAGTAGCAAGAAAATTCCAGTGTCACAAAATACGTCCAACTAACATTAAATGTATGTACAGTCATGTAGTAAATACCATTCACTATCCTCTTTGATCTACAACTTTTTTGACTATCTTAAGTGGATTATTCGCCAGATCGACAAAGCAATGGTCCAAGAGGTAAAGACATTTTCACATGATATGATGAGCGACCTACGCTTACCACTTCTGACATCTTTAACTGGTGGGCTACAAACAGACAAAAAAGCTGAAATGTTTAAGACCAAAAAGTTTTGAAAACCTTCATGTAGAAAAAATAGCGTCTTTTGAAGACAGAGCTGTTTATGAATAGATTTAACACTCTTATAAAACATATAACACATGGGACACTGAAGGTAAGTAGGGAAAATCTACGAAGTTTAGAAGCTTGTATGATATTCTAGCGTTTATTATGTGTAAAAACGCATTTATATTATGAAGTAAAAATAAAAAACATATGCAGGCTTCTTCTCAATGAGATGATTAAAAGTCTGATCTTAAACAAACAAATTTTGCCAAATATTGGAAAAAGCCGAATGTTCTACTCAGGAAACATATCAACATCAGATATCTTAATCAAAACAGTGACTAGACAACACAGTCTTCTTTACACTTAAAGTACCGGTAGCTATCTGTGCAATGTGTAAGTGCTTAAATTTGGTTAACTCTATGGTTACACCGAGGAGATTCAGTTACTGATATCAAGAAACCACGTGACTTCATACTGTAATTATATTTTAAAATGAGTCGAGACTCGTTAAAATGAGTTAAGCCTCGTATGTAGGTGTTGTATTTACCAATAAATGTGTAATTTACAAGTTGGTTTAATCTAATTAATACTTTCATCTATATGCAGATGGCTGACATCTTCACTAGTACTGAAAGGTAAATAATACTACACTCGGTGTGGAACATGGGGTGCGGCACGAGCAGAAGCACCGCAACCGGAATGGCTGTCTATAGAGAACAAAGTGAATTTGATACCTGTTCTACAGTTATTCTGCCAAAGGACACAAGAGGAGAACCAGATGGCCAGGAGGTCGTAGGTATGTGATATTAGTTTAACTCACACCTTTTCACTCCTCCTCACTCCTTGCCTAACGATAGTCTGAGCTTACCTACCACCTAGGCATAACGTGTCTACTTTTATCGACAATATCGAGAGACATCGTAATACACATGTACACACTGTCATTCACCCTCAACCCCACCCCCCCCCTTCCGCCTCATCCTCCCCTGCACATCTTTGTAACCTTCCTTTCTATTGTTGTTAAATAGTGCACGTGACAACACTCCCCCCCCCCCCCTGTTAGTATTCTGTCATCTATTGTTCGCAACAGATTATTTTATTGATAAAATACAAACTAAACAATCCAATCACACAACTTGCAAACAAACAAACGCACATCCTACTTGAAACTAGTTATAGATACACTAATACTACTACACTAATAATTCTAATACATCTTATACCTACCTACCTATACCTACCTTCCTTCACTTCAAAGCTGCAAGGGTTTTATTTTTTTAATCTAATTAAAAGCAAAAGAGAAACCTACATATTCCCGTTGCCATGGTGACTTGATCATTTTCCCGTTATTTGTACAGACGCAGTGATATGTAAGGGATAATTTTAATTATGTAAGAGAGCACGTACAGCTGGGTCTGTGAATTATCAGTAACGGTGATTCCTTATATCGTAAATTGATTGTATCTGACATGAAAAAGTTCTTTCATATATTTGTTAAGTCAGTTTATTTGTCAATTTGCAAATGAAATATCTCGTATAAAAGTCGTCCTGATAAGAGGACTTATTTAAACTAAGTACAACTTCAAACATGTAAAACACTGGAGGATCTTCTCATTTCTAATTAACTACATCATACCGTGGAAACAACTTCTTGAAGTTTCTGCACTACCAGGAAGATATTACAAGTGATAGGCTTTTTCAGTTGTCATTTTTTCACAGTTATACTATCAAATACGTTTCATTCTTTTGTTCTTTGTATGTTGTTTGGTTTTGTTGATTTTTTTCTTATCTCGAGATTTTTCCACTTAAGTCGAGATATTTCATGATTTCGAAATGAGTGAAAAGTTTAAAACAGTGGTTCTTAGCCAGTGAGTAATTACCCCCCCCCCCTTGGGGTTAATGTTTGGTATCTTATGGGGGTAATTATTGATCAATATCATTTTTAATTACTGTATTATGTAAGATTACATCCGACGATTTGACAGTGACGGCAGCAGGATAATGGCAGTAAGTCCACACTTTAGTGAAGATTAACAGTGAAAAGTGCTATACGAGACTTCAAGTGTAGGCCTAATCAATCTGTGATACTAATTTAACACGGAGGGGGAGGGGGCGGTCTAGGGTGACTAATTGAAAATAGATTCTGACAATTTTTATCTGACACTTCCACGATCGCCTAGAAGTTGCTGGTATATTCACCCCCCCCCCCCCCCCCCGCCACACACACACACACACACACTTACGAAGCCACAATACGAAAAGATTTATTTAAACAAATAGTATCTTAAATTAGTGTGGTTTCTCACTTTGCTTTGTACATTAAGGTGATCTACTTATACCTATTCCGAAGTTGTTATATTTTGTGGACAAAGTGTTTACATTCTGTCCAATAGGTTAGGTAAGGGGGAATGGAAGAACTTTAAAACCCCTCCCTCCTTCTTTCCTTCCCCTCCTGCCTGCTTATAACTAATTACAATGGCACTTTATAGTTTTGCTTCTAAAACTCAGGCACATTCTTTGTTATTGTTTTTTATTTGTCAGCCGAAAAAACGAACATTAACGAATACAATGATAGACGAACGAATCACAGTGGTAACTACGAAAGCATGGACTCAACCCTCTAGGAAACCAAAGAAATCCAAAGGTAGTCACACAGCTGCTAAGAAGGCTCATGGAACATCTAATGAACAGCTAGATGGATTCTCCATACTGTCAAAGACGGGTAATGATAAGGGCAAACAGAATGTAAAGGAGAAACCGGTCGCCAAAGCAACAGACATCAACGGGGATCTGATATCATGAAACTTTCATGTTGCTCCCAAGACATCAACGGGACTTTGATATCAAAACATTCATGTTGTTTGCACAGTTAAGACTACCACGAATTAGTCTGGTACAACGATGAAAAAAGACTGCACAATTCCTACAACGATAAATCTGTTTGTGTCCCAATTACGTGCCTTTCCTTGTTATCCTATTTGCTTGTCACGATACGAAACACCTCACTGAACCCCATTTTTATTATGATTGTCACCAATCTCCTCTCCAATGATGAAGAATCCTTCGATTGACGTACACATAGATACTCATAACAAAGAACATAATAACCTTAATATTGAAAGTTTTCCTTTTGTATCAAAACTATAGTGGAGTCGTTTTTTTTTTTCGCTTATTTCATTGTTCGAGAAATTACCTCCACGCACTCACGTTTGCCGCAGGACAGGCTTAAGTAGATAAATACGTCACACTTCGTTTTCTATGGTCTATGTAGGTTAGTAATTTTTATATCGAGTGTTCTTCAATTAAGGTTATTACAGTATTTATCAATGGTGCGAAGTTGTAGTTAATGTAAAAATACCTCAACAATAATTTGATGTCATTAAAGTGCGATTGTAATGTTTCACTTGATTGATTGGATTTTTTTCTGCAAAGATTGAAAACATCGTGGATCGATGAACGTGTAATAGAAAAGAAAAAGAAACCTCTTAAAGTAGAAACTAGTGTTTGTTTTGTGTTGTTCGTTTCAAATATCAGCAGAAGTCTCCCAATAAAAATGGGCGTCTTTCTGGCACTTTTGATGAAAAAATAAATAAAACATTTTTTTCATTTTGCTATAAATGGAGACAATATGACATAATTCGCACGTGACTGACACTACCTAGACCCCAATACTATGACTCATTGGTGACGCACATGCGTATAAGGGCATAGGGTGACCCCTAGCTTGCGGCAAGTTTGCACTCGGTCATGTTGTTTTTGTAAAATTTGCTAGAATATATCCAAATTACCTAAATTTGCTTGAAATTACTACAAACAGCAGATTCCTCTTTTGGAAGTTGTGTTTCCTATTTAGTTGCGATATTTCTAACAGTAGAATATCTGGCTTTTAATTAATGTGATCATGGGCTGACCAATGCTTCACAAGAAATAGCTTGACGTACAAACTAAACAATAAAATCCTACTACTGCAAACAAATTACAACCTTGGGACCTCTATCAACACTAAACATGTAATATTTTGAGGTGAAGGAAAATAAATGAAATTTGGACCTCTGCGCCTTTGCGGTCTGCTGCCACGAAAATAGAGCGCCTCAAGGTTGACACGTTTGAAGCTATGGTGTAGCCTGAAC
This sequence comes from Stichopus chloronotus, assembly GCA_021234535.1. Lineage (NCBI taxonomy): Eukaryota > Metazoa > Echinodermata > Holothuroidea > Aspidochirotida > Stichopodidae > Stichopus > Stichopus chloronotus. The sequence continues at coordinate 23,772,873 of CM037831.1, read as the reverse complement.
ACAATTTTCCTCAATGTTTATATATCAATTATTCGTATTGAACACTGGGGAAGTTATTTCGTAATTCTAGATTTCATGGAAAGCTGGTAGATCGGAAGACTGGCTTATGTTGAGGCCATTTTAACTGCTGTGTTCATGGTCCGGTCTCATAATTATATAGTCATGATAATGCTAACTTTAAAATGTTTTTTTCCAGCTACACCTGTTGCAAGATATTGAAAGAATACCTCAGCGGAGGTGAAAAAAACTTGGCAATAAAGTACGAAATTTAGACACATAACATAGGTTTTTCTGGAGTTGGTTTGTTTGGAGTTATACAAAGCAAGTATTGGAGGGAGTACAGGACACTAAAACATACTGCACGTGGTATAATGTTATGTTTGGTGAATATGTGTGTCTTATTCCGCCTATTTGGAACGTTTGAATGGATACAATAAAAGGATTCAGGTGACGTCATTTCTTCAACAGGGAACCTTTCCCTACTGTAGTATTAACTACACATACATATAATATCAAGCCAATAAAGCAGATTCCTAATCCTTGAACAGGAGGACTGCAGTATGCTTACATCAGTGACGTAGCTAGGATTTTTTCGGGGTGGGGGCGCAAAGACCCCCATTCTTTTTATAAGGTTACAGGGGACTAACTTTATCTTGGAAGTGAGAATGGCATGCATCGGACATAAGCAGGTGTGAGGCTGCTCATAAGTGTGAAGTTGTGATAAAATGGATCTGATGGCTGATTGCTGTCATGGGAGATGGGAGTAAGAGGAGGGGTATCCCTTCGGAAACTGTCTGATTGTGTAAGGTGGGCAAAATGGTGCAATGTACAATGCTAGATTTGTACTGATTATATCTAAAGCAACTCCTGTTAGTAAGGAATTATTCTGTTTGTTTTTCATTTTGCTTTGCACTGCAAGTGAAATATTCATGTTTAGACCTTATCTGAGTATGCCTAATTGAGAATGATAATAAGATTAAACAATGCGGTCTTGAAAATATTGGTAGGCCATTTCCCAGATTGCCTCACCACAAATACAATGTCGGAAATTCATGGTCCAGATATTTAGCCGGATTTGCTAAGCACACTAAAAATTGGCCGGCACACTGATAATAGTTCCAGCACACCGAAACTCAAGAGACATAAAGGGTAGCAGTCTTCATGCCTGTAGATTACTGCGGAGTAAGCTGAATGATGTTGAAGTATTTTTCCTATTGACAATTGTAATCCATGACATCCCCCACCTTTATCTAGTTCTGGGCGTTTCTTCGCTTTTTTAGTTTTAGGTCACAAAATATGTCTACCAGTGTTAGTTGTACATAACTCCATGGTTGTAAAGTTTCACTCACTAACGTATAAGGACCCACTACACTGCACTGATCACAGAAACACCGCAGTGACACTTGAAATCTGGGGAAATATGTTTCATTAAAATATGACTTATGCATGGAAATGCCTCACAATTTTCTTATCCTAGGAAAAAATTTTGAGTAATTGGAAAGGAGATAAAATTTCCCCAAATTTCTAGAATTTTCCAAATTTCCCCCCAAATTTTTTTAAGAGAGAGAGTTTCTCCCCTCCCCCCCCCCCTTAGTAATCATACCGCTGACTTACATTAGATGTAGTTCACCTAGATGACGTATTCTTAATATCGATCAAACTGGCTAACAGTGTTTGGTATGTTGGTGTGATCCAAAGACCAAAATAATAAAAAAAAAACAGTAAGTAATGATAAGAAAAACATATTGATTTTGTCAAAACCCCTTAAATTTAGTGACAGCCGTTTTTGGAATTTCACGACAAACTTTTAGTAAAAAACATTAAAACACAAACTTGATTATTTCCATAATCAACATTCTTGTGAAAGTGACAACATTTAATATCGTCCTTGGTGATGGTCGATACATGTGAATAAAGTATTCCTTAAACACTGTGTTCATTGTAGCATCTTATAGTCTGAGTTTATACTTAACTTATACAGTATACATGCCTACCTTTCTATCTAGTCCTATATGCGCCATGCATTTGTGCCAAACGTTGAGGTACAATGCGGCCTTACTACATTGTACTTGCGAGGCCAATATACCATTGTTCATCTGCTGCTGCCCACGTAAATAAGTAAATTACAGAACATCTGCAGATCTGTGAAGTTTTTAAGACTAGCCCTGCATATGGCCACGTACGTGACGTGCTCCAAATGTTTAATAGAACTTGCAATTATTCGTGAGCAAAATTGAATCCCTCCAGATGTGATGACAAAAGAATAAACTTTATTCAAACCGAAGAGTAGGCTATACATGATAAAATCTTTGAGTCAATTCTCCCAGAGAGATAACATCTGGTTGCAGTAAATAACAACATCACGATGTTTTAGCTTTTAGTCAAACATCGAGTTAAACATACACGAAAGTAGAATGAGTTGAGCAATTGACGAGGCCAACTCAAAAGCTATCATTAAACATGCACATTCCCCAGAGAGAATGCATTCCCCAGTAATGGCTAAACAATTTACAAAAGATCTAGTAATAAACACTTGCCAGCACTCAGACAATTAATTCGGGCAAAGAGGAAAGTCGAAACCAATCATGAGTAGGGACTGGAACATTTTCATTACTTTGCCCGTAAATTTCATAATGTTTAGTGAAAGCTTTAAGTATTCATCAATTTAGAGTGCAGTTTTTACTTTCCTAAGCACACTCAACTATTAGAGATAAGTTTTGTTTCATTTCGTTTCTTTGGGATGAAAGTACAGCATGACACCTTTCTTTTTCTTTTTTTTTTTCAGATCCATCTGTTTTTTATGCATTATTTATTTTAAATGAAAAACGTAGTTTTCTTTCAAAGTAGCGTAGATAGGATATTACGTCCACTTAATTCAATGGCAATCTGCCAAGGAACGCAACAATATTTTTTATCCCTTTTGCGACGTTTACAAAAGTCAATGGACTGATGTAACAAGGCCTGCCTATATTCATCTACTGAATATCAAGACAAAGCATTTACTTAAAAGGAACAAATGAAACAGTTTGAAAGTGAAAACAATACTAACTTAATCAACGTTTCATCAAGACAATGCAATTTAAAAATTACTTGCGATGTTGCAACAAATTGTGTACACTTCTTACATGGGACTGACTGGACAAATGAATTAAATTTAGTTTCTCCAATTCCAGATAGCTATGATGGTTTTGCACTTTTGCCTGTAAGCAAGTTATGCCAAAGGCTACTGTTGTCAAGGAAATATATACTACGACACTACTGACATATCCCACACAGGCATTATATGAATAATCTTTACACGTTATAGGGTCTAATATGCAAATACGAGTGCGTCGCACATGCCCCCCATAGAGGGCAGTGTATACTAAAACACAAAATATATCCCGGCAAAGTGCACAACCTCTTGACCCGAAAATAACACAATTAATTTTAAGAAATAGATTGAAATTCCTTAAAGCCTCATCAATCGCCTTGAAACTGAAGAGAGCCGATTCCTTCAAAAGTATTAAAAGATATTGTTACATGTTCCCATTGCAGTAAAGATTGAAACTTGCATATCTTTCACTATGAACTGAATATGAACTTAAAATCGTTCAAATGTCTAGTTGGGTCACATATTTCCAACAAGAAACGATAAGAAATTACTCATTTATTGCGCAAGATATGACAAGTAAACATCACAAAGCTAGCAAAGGATTTAAAACATGAACCCTCTCGTATGCAAATGAGGTGAGTAGTTTACAGTGAATAATACCTGTATGTAAGTCATCCCTGCTCCCGTAATTTGATTTCATCTCTTTTATTGTAAGAACCACAAACTAAGTGGCATCACTCTGTACGTTTTGAGACCGCCCTCAAGTTATCATTATTATTTTATCAATAAACGTATTTCGTATATCATAACAGCAGTGCATCAATGAACTCGATTATCTCAGTGTGTTTTTGACGTCGGTGAAATATAGCATTGTCCTACATGACTTGAAAGTACAACACTTATGAATTAAGTGGGTGGAATCATCATCATTTACATAATATTACACTGCTTATGGCCCAATGTTAAAGACAATAGATATAAAATTTTGCTCAATTCTCGTCTGCCTGTTGTGTGATATTCCTTGAGACCTGTGGATCTACTAAGAAATGATTAAAGTATAGACGCGGATGCAGGGTCACTTAGATTGTATGGTGCAATCTACTTCACCATTTATCAACAATTGATAACAATTATGTGTAACTACTGAGAGGAATGTCTAATGTGTAATTGTCGCTGTAGATCAAATTGTTTCATACAACAGTACAGAAAACAGACAGTTTCTGGAAAAGAGTGTCTTCTTTGGTCTGGGGACTTGGAGGGGAATGGGGAGAGGGGATATATTTGATCCAAGCTTCCTGGTCCACGCCTTTGAGTTCAGTATCAGGATACTACAACACTGAATCATACATCGCAGTTCACCGATCCATCTCTGGGTCTACCTCGATCTTTCTCAAATCACAATCTAATAGTGAAAATTATCTTTGTGTCGACATGTGTCTGTATGTTATTATGCAAGGTGTAGCTATGCCCGGTAAACCGTATAGTGTTGTACTGTTGTCATTTGTTATGTTGACAGTTACAATGGAGTATACGAACTGCACCTTGTGATTTTCATTGCACAAAAATGCAGTTCATGGCCGAGGAATACCGTTCCGAGCTCAATCTTTTGTGCGAATGCATTAAGCTTGACGAGAAAACCACAAGGAGGTTAAGCAACGCTGTAGTAAAACACACTAACAGACGTCAAAACCACTGATGTACGTTGAACACAAATCCTGTAGCTTTATAAGCAAGCTCAGTTTCTACAACATAGTCCCCCAGTAGGGTATATACTTCACACATAAATGGGGCGTAAGTATATGCCATGGAGGCGTCGCGCCCTACGCCGCCCGAAAGGTCACAACAGTATCGATTTAGACAAAGTATGGAGCTCCTCCGACTCGGACATCGAAAATGGAAATTTAGAAATTAAAGAGCAACTGGACGAGGCTGAGGCAAATATGATAAAAAACACCAACATTGAGGAATTAAATGACGATGATGATACGGACGAAGATGAAGTTGATGCAAATGATCCATTTGAAGGAGAAAGTGTATTTATTGGCGGGCTGTCTCAAGATGATCAATCAATCATAAGAACTGTTAAAGAAGCAGTAATACGTACTGACATTGGTGAGTATCCATATCACACTTTCTATGCAATCGATAGTGACTGAATTTCTTTGAAGATGGGCGATGCAATCATATATCTCATTGATGTCTCAGCCGTTATTGTTGCCGAATCGCTCTGTTCTGTCTTTGGCAGGAATGTTTGAGAGTGTGTATGAGAAGGAGGTGTGCAAGGAAGGAAGACTTGTTTATATTCACAAGACTGATGTTGACTACTGATTTCAAAAGTTGTTCTCAAAAGCGATTACTATTATTATTATTTCATGATGCATTTCGCAAATAGTACCAGTAATTAGGAAGGTCCATATATCCAAAAGAATGTTTAAATGGGAAATCAGGGTTTATTTTCACAATTTATTTCACTACAATTCCCTACCGGTATCGTTCAATGAGTTATAGCTAATAAATATGATCAAGATTATCTCAAAACATGTGGACAATTTCGAGAAACGAGTCAAATTCGTAAAAAATCGGTGAAGAACTCCGAAAGTCTGTAACATCCATATTCATCGAATCAAATATGAATATTCAATACTCTCGCCTTTTCAAGGTATGAGGAGGTGGGGCTTTCTATTTAGTGCAGTAAACAAAACATGAAAAGAACAGTTTCATACGTAGCCCACGTGTGCTGTATGTATCATCAACTATTACTAAACTCTTTGTTTACTTAGCATTGCGCAATGCACGAACAGCATGGCAACCGTAAACATTCGGCTATGTTTATTCATATAACGTCATCTCAGTCTTATCCTGTGATTGGTCATCGTATAAAGTAGGCTGTCTTATACATGAACGTTATTTTCTGTACCTGACAAATATAAAGAGTTCTCATTCAACAGTAATAAACGCAATAATTACCGTTTCTTCTACCTTCAAACACCTCCCCCACGTCTCTATATTTAGGTGAACAATCAGTTTAGAAAGAAAATCAACTAAAGGTGAATTTTCTCAGTCAAACCCCGATTTCCCCTTTAAGTGCACGAAGACCCGCAAGAGATCTTATAAACAGGCCCAGTGTTTCTATAAGCAGTGACACACACCGAGTTAGAACATGGAGCTATTACAGCTCCATGGTTAGAACAAAGGCTATCCCAAAACAGAACATTTGATTTTTTGAGTTAAAATAAGGGTGAAAAGTAGACTTAGGGCCATAGTAGAGGCACATCTCTTGTTTAACATCAACACTATGTACATACTGACATATCAAATTCCTGCGATCTTTTTCTGTGCGCTACAGACACCGCTCTGACCAAGAAAGATTTTACGCCTATTGGCTTCTCTGCGAGACCTCATTTTCCTTTCACGATTAGAAACATGATGTTTTGTTTAAATGATATGTATCTATTTGATGTTTTTGTTTGTTTGTCTGTTTGTCTGACCATTGTATGTGCATATATTCCGTTACCATGATGGCTACTAAGAGATGAGTTATTAATGAGAAGCTTTTGTAAGATGACAGACAGTGATTGCAATACATTTATCTTTTTAATATTGCTTTTATATCTTTTATTTCTTTATGTGATGATTCCCATGCAACAATATTCTTCAATAATCCTGCAAGAAAACTGTAGATTTTTGGCAGTACTTGCATTACTCCTATTTTTTAAGTTTTATCTACATAAAGCATTAATAGCATTTAGTTACAATTTCATTTTTTATGGGACATTGATTTAACTAACCCCTTACGTCTGAATGAATTTGTAAAATGCGGTGTCAGCATTTGTTTGCTTTTGGTTCTTTTCATCACTTTACACTTGCATGATTGTTTTTATGCAAATTCCTTTGCAAGATCAATACATACTGTAATTATTTTGAATATTTTCTTTGTTATGCTTGATTATTCTCTCTACTTCAATCTTTTTATTTTAATTTGTAAATGATTGCAGATCGGCTGAGAGAGCTACTTCTAGAAGGAACTTCAGTCGGTGATGGACTTTTACATGCTGTTTCCTTGGGATGTCCTCAGATTGTTCAAACTATTTGTGACTTCCTTTCAACAAAGGTGAAATTGTTTATGGCCCTTGTAAAGTAGACTAAACTCTTCTGTCAAAGCTCTTTATCTTAATTTTTATTTAAATACTGGTCAACCCAATTGATTGCAACCCAGTATCAAAAAATAAGTTTCCTTGTAATATTTAGCAAATAATGATTTACGTTCATGAATCTTCGGATGAAAGATTATGAGTGTAAACGCAAAACGTCACTGCGTTCTAGAAACAAATATTGTACAATTTCTTTCTTAATATTTCAAAGTTTGTTCTTCTCAGAAGTGGCTGAACAATAAGAATGAACGCAACTTGTTGTGATATCTCATTGCAGGTCATTGACAACACACATCAGATTTCCAACAATTGCGTCCCATTAGTGAGGAAATAATGTTCAAGTGGAGAACGAAACCCTGGGAATATATTATCAAAATGAAGGGGGAAGTGTTTGAAAAACATCTTCTTAAAGTTTCATTCAGAAATATGTTTCATATCCAACTTAGACACATTGAAATTTAGATAAGGGTTGCCCCAGTTTTGCTTAAATTCAATGTACACCAATTTGGGTAAGTCAAATAATGATAACTCATAACAACTGATAGCAGGAACTTTAATATATTTCTTCGTTTTCTTTACCTGTAATTTCCACAAATCCGCACACATTTGTTCACATTTTGCATTGAATTACTGAGGCGTATTATGCCATAATCAAATCATTCATACTCTGTTGTGAATCACATGCATAATTGTAAAAAATATAATGAAATCTAATGTGAATCAATGATTTTCAATCAATCACATGTGGTCCAGTAATGCCATCACAATCTCAAAATGGCAGCTTCCTGATTTCCTGATTTTTTTTTTATGAACATTCAAATTGCAATATCTTGTGCAATGCCACATTCATCTAAATTCATATTAATCCATAGTCGGTCTACCTTGGCATGATTATGATTATCTTGTATCTGTATTTATGTTATAAGCGTCCTCATCAGTCATGTACATGTATTACTCTTCTTTTTCTTTAATTATTACAAAGGATGCCACAGAGAGGAACAAAGTAATAAACAGATTCGCGACTGGTAGCGAATTCCTCGCATCTACAACAGCTCTTCTACTAGCAGCAAACCAAAATGACTTCGAAATTATACAGGTATGATATCATAATACAAGCAGCTTTATACGTGCAACTCATTTAAAGTGAAGGTCTCAGGAATTGGTCAAGCGACTGCAGGCTTATAGTTGATTTTAAAGAACTATTAAGGACAGAGTCAGAAGATATTGAGAACAGTTTGCTCGATCTGAAGGAAACTGATCTCAAGAAGAACAAACTAATAACGTAAACAAACGAAGGAAAAACACTATCGTTTTGGGGTATTATGTTCCAATCAGTTCTTGGTGTATTAAATATAAACATTAAAATTAATAAAACGGCATACACACAGAGAATTTATCACAGAATTTTAAAGAGATAGATACTTGAACTACATTAGTACCATGAAGGTTAAATAGCGTGGAGTAAAACGTTGCCACCCAGTCGATTACATTGTAATTGTCTCAAACAATCTCTAACTTTCTTTTCTTTTTCTTTTTTTCTCGTCGATAGATTCTTATTCGACATGGTGCAATACTTCCTGACTTAAAAAGTTGTTTGCATGCTCCAGGGGTCACAGGTGACAAGTTCATCGGCTGTTTTGTGTTTCTGCAATATGCCAAGGCACTCGGTAGTCCATCTTTAATTATCTTAACTGAGACGAATCCCGTAGGAAGGACTCTAAGACTAGCTACAGATCTTCACAACTACAGTGAATGTGGATCACTTAAACGTTCTTTACTTAGTCACCCAATGTGAGTCCATTGCGAGATTATGAATTTACCTCAAAGATCTTTCGTCTAGGATTTAACAGCTTCTCTGTCGGTAGCTGTAACAAAGCTAGAATTCTTCACTTTAAAAGTGGACCATTTCTCATCAGTGATTTTTTTTTCGGGGGGGGAGGGATATTTGCAAATTTGTGCTACATTAGTTAGTGAAATTATCACAGTAACATGTGAAGTATCCTGACATAGCTACTGTAAATTGATTTTATTCTTACTTTTCAATTTCTATGTAGTACAGTTACCCCCCCCCCCTCTCATTATGTAAAGTGAAAGAGGTTTTAAACCTTCCTGCATTTTAAACATAATCACGAACAATTTGTGTTTACTACGAGCAAGTTTCACTTATGTCGCAGAATGACAAAATCTCTTCGGTCTCTTCATTTGTACAACTAACTTTATTTTTTTTTCTTCAATTACGTCATAGTTTTACAAGTCAAGTCGACGAGGTGATTTCCACCAGTCAAGATCTGCTTTGTAACTTGTTAGACCAGTGCAAGAGTAAAAGAGAAATTGAAGCATTTCTTGCAATTTCAGCCAGCCCAAAAGGCGTTAAAAACAAGAGAGGATTACACAGAAGTTCAAGGAGACACAGAACCGATGGGTCGACTTTACCGGTCGGGTTGGAGGAAGCTATGTCACTCGACTTCAAAAAGGTATTCTATCAAAAGTTGTTATGATTCTAAACAGAAGAAAGACAGCAGCAAATAACCGCAGTCTACCCAAATTACCATGGTATTTGAATGGAATCACTATAGGCTAAAATGACAACTTCATGTTTTATTTATTTTTACATTCCCAGTCTCATCTATTGGATTAATCTTTGGATCTTTCCCAGCTATAAACATAAAATTGTAATTAAACGTATGCCACCGTACATTACTGAGACTTTACCAAACTGACGTTCTCTTGTTTGTTTTATTACTGTGTTTGTAAATGATGTCGAAGATATGATTTCTCATTTGTCATGTTTTTCATCAGATCTGTATTTTTTTTTTAATGTTTTCTTCCAAGCTCGTTGCTCATCCGTTTTCTCAAATGGCTGTAACAAAGCGAGTATATCACGGTCCGGTAGATTGGGATGGTTTGGATTCGATTCAGTTTTTATTCCTGTCTCTCTTGGTGATTATCTTCAGTCCCCTCCTATGTCTCTCATATTCCATCTGTCCGGTCAAGAGATTAGTTAATTTTATGGAAACACCGTGAGTAGCTTCACTTCTCTGCATCTCTATAAATTACAACATAACATCCATCTTTTGTTTTACTATTCTTCATATGAATCGTTTACATATACAAACCGAAATTTGTGCTGAGAAAACCTTGAAATCCATCAACCCTTCTTGAAATTTATTTTTACAGTGTTTGACATTTTTGTGTGCTCCTTTAAAGCAGACACAGACCTTGAGGTGTAACAGGGACTCCATAGTGTAGAGACTAACATTTTTGCACCATCAGGGAAATAACGAAGCAAATCTACCTTTTCCCGAATTTTCAGGAACTCTTAAATTTTTTTTTTTTCCTGATATTGCGGTGGCGTCTTGATATAATTCTCGAAGAGCCTTTGTTTTGTAAAGAGGGAAAATGGCAGCCTGCACGATATCAGAAAAAGAAAATTTAGTTATTTCTCATATATGTGGAAGAATATTGGTCTCTACTAAGATGTCACTGTAAAGTCCAAGAGTTTAATGTATCCTTCCTATCACTGATTTTTAATATCATTGTCATGCATTTAACAAGACTGTCCAGTGAACATAAACTTGTTGAGATTATGTCAACTTCATGAACCTAAACAGGTATATGACGAGTGACTGAAAATTCAAACGTGGTTTGGTTTTATTACATTCGTTGGTCGTTACTCAACAAGGAAAATACCGAATGTTACATTGTACACAGCTTTTAACGACACGATGGCAACTGTCGCATGAGAAAAAAAAAACAGTAAGCATAACGTGCACCATTTGTGTCTTTATGTACATGATATGTTCGTCCCATCGATTTCTTATCGAATGGATCTAAAGTAGACAAGGATAATTTAAAGAGAACCATCGTCTATATTCATTTTGTCATTGCCTTTAGGTGTGATTTCTTGAACTCCAATGATGCATTTGGTACCTTCATCTTTCCTGTAGGTATGTCAGGATTCTCAACTCCTTCTCCTCTTACCTGTCATTCCTTTTCCTGCTGCTTTTGACTGCTATTAATATCAATTTCGAAACCACTGATTGTCCGAACATCGATGGACTAGAATATTCTGAGGGTCATAGCTGTTCCATCGTGACCGTTCAATTCTGGCCTATATACGGAAGGATCGTCATAATTGCACTCCTGGCTGCAGGTATTGTAACACATGGCCAAATATTTCAAGAAAATAAAGAATGCAGAAGGTCGAGCACTTTTTTACAAGTTGATGTTGTCTTTCTAATTCTAGCAGACGATTTGTATGGACCATCACATCTCACTGCAGCAGAGCTTTTTTTCGATCTTTTGTAGCGGAAAGTTCGTGAGGAAAGCTAAGCTTAAAATTTAACCATGTACTTTTGGAGTAATTTAGAACGAGCAGTTTCATCTATGTTATTGCAAACCAAAAAAATACAATATTGACAATGAAAACGACATTAACACATTCAAGTTTAAATGTTTTCGAATGAAAACACAACTAAACATTTCTAACGGTTTGTTTGCATTATTTAGAAGGCACAGAATGTTTTAGGTAGGCGTTTTTAAAATGTTGTAGCAGAATATTCTGAGAAAATTAACACTATGTATATGTTATAATGGTTTTCTTTTTCACAAGCATTATGTCATAATTATTTCTGTGGTAGACAGAAAGGAATTCAAATAAATATGTACCCAACAGACGACAAATGAAAACGGAGGTGTTGCTTCATATAATTACGCTTTCAAACTTCTAGGTTCCGACAGATTCAGATTACAATGTACAAAATCGATTAGGCTAAAATGATAAGGGTGTTCAATTGATTAGAGCTTGAAAATTAGACTTAACTATTAGGGTGGCAGTTGGTAACTCGTAACACAGTTCTGGACCTCGGACTGGCATTTCGAAATAATTCGACTGGGTTACTGTGGTTGTAAGTGTGCCGGGACCATAAAGACCACAACGCTGTATATAATGCTGACGTAGAATACGACTGGCAGTTAACAACGGACAGAAATTAATCGAATCCGATAGTGTATGTCGATAGACAGTACCCGTCACATGGCTAACCTTAGCTTAAGCTTCGACAATGGAGATGGTGAAAACAGTGTCCCATAATACTGGAATGTCCACCGGCAGCGAATGCACACGCACAGAGTGTAGGCTAGGATGAAGTTAGGCGATGAATATAAATCGTTGACTACTATTTTGTAAGCTCATAATAACACAGTTGACTACAGTATAAGAAAAAACACCGGCAGGGCACACAGGATCATGCCTTCAGATCATATCGGTAGATAGAAATCGAATCTTTCTCAATCGATAAGCCATTTGATAGAACTTTCCGATCGAATATTTACTCAAAAGCACCTGTTCGATGATACGATACTACATTTAGAACTTGGCAGTTCCTTCCAGAGCGTACATATCAGTCAACTATTTCCCTACAGAGAAGCTTCTAGTAGACTCTCGACATGTCTCGAAGCGGTCGGTTGGCTTCATCGTTGGAGGTCCAACATCCATGGAACGCACAGATGGTGACTTAAGTACCACTGTATGAAATTTTGTATTGGGCATTACAATAACAATTGGTTTCATTTTCACTTTCGTCTTACAGGTCAAACTATGTGGACGCTGTCCAGTATCAGTAAAATTGGCGCCATATCGATGCTGAATCAGTCGTGGAGTTGGCTATTGTTGACTCAAACGTTACTATTCACTGCATCCCTGGCAGCTTACTTTGTATCAGTTCTACAGGTAAGCATCCTCAAGGCTAACCTAAGGTTTATAATGACATCAGCCAGTATGGCAATTTGAGATTAGTAACCCCATTGAAGGAATCAAACCACGAAATCACAAATAAGAAAACAGTGAAGAAAGTTTTAAATTAAGGCAATAATGATTTTTTTTTTTTTGATCATGACGGAAGTAATTCCGTTTGTCGGTGTCTATTATTTGTGGTAACATATGTCAATAATATCCGTAAAAAGAATAAAACAATTAGTCCAATCAGCCGGGAGAGGTATAACTGACATCCATCCTCTCACTGCATGTCTTCTTTATTTCTTAATAATGAAAGACTTCATTTATGCACATTTCACATCAGTTTACAAAGGGAAAACAAGTACTAGACAAACTACGATACAGCATAAAATTATACCCCATGAAATCACTGATAAACTTAGATAAAGTAAAAAGACATAAACCTAGAAAATAAGGACTAAATTAAGACACGGAAATTGAAGACATAAACAGCTAAAAGTAAAGAAAAGCATGCATCATGCATTCTGTACAAATTTATCCCGCATGCATGTGTGTGTGTTTTGGAGGGGGTTGGGTGGTAGGAGAGGGGGAGAAACCATGATGCAGCAGCATTGCTGCCTGCAAATATTTCTGTTCACTGTTGTTTGTATCTATATACTTCTAGTTATTGCACGATTTTAGCAGATTCTTATGACAGGTCTGATCTTGTGAATGCAAGTTTCTATAAACATATGATACATGTAGTAACGCATTCATGTCTGTCAATTATTTGTTCATTCCTGATGTTATACTCACCAACTTATACTGGATTATTCGTATTCAAGGTTGAAACATTCGTTGCCATCGGAGAATCAAATACTACGGATCTTCTTCAAGTGTAAGTATCTATGTCAGTCTATCGTGACGTCTTAAGTCTCAAACTGAATCTCTCCTCGTCAATAAACATTTTAAACTACCAGGTGAATCTATTTCTTGCGATAAATCACCTCTTAACCACATTAGAACAGCATTAAAGTATTCACGTATTTTACGACAAGAAGCAATGTTAAACGACAAAGATAATTAGTACTTCTTCAAATATTGTAAGAGCGTAACTAAATGTTAATTGTCCTCTTTTGTAGTTCAAAAGTTTGTGTGCAGAAATATGTGTTTGCATCTGTATGTATCTGTTATGTCCTTTATTTTTATGTTAATTAGCCTTTTTTTACGTCTGAGTTGCACGTCTTTGTTTTGGTGTTCTTTTGACGGATATCGCAATTAAGTTGCGTATCACAACGCGGGTAATCCCCTGCATGTCTCAGATGTCATCATCTGTGCAAGTTCTCTTCCTCGACGATGGCCATTGCTGAACATACACCACTGAAGAAAACTCCCTCACACTGCCTTACTGGACGTACATGAAGTGCTAAAACCCACCTACATTTAGTTAAACGTCATTGGAAGTTCCAAGTTACATAACAGCAACTCCACTTGTAGGTATACTAACGTTAAGTATATACTGTGAAATGAAATACATAACAGTGTTAATGCGCTACTCATTGGCACTTGGTATTGTAATACACTCATATAGTTCATACCAAAGTGACTTACAGCTTTCTCCTCAACAACAGCTCTTGCTCACATTTTTGTTACTACTTCTCAAGGTATTACGTTCCGTGGCTTGTTTTCCCAGTGAGTGGGCCTATCGCATTTAACTTGATAATTTACATGCGCATGTATATTGATACTAATAACCAGCCACCATGCTCTCTCTTAATACCTCACAGTACCACTCAGTACACTGAATAAATTGCTTTAACATTGAAAAAGATAATGATGTCTTTAAATAAGGCGCGTTTTTCAAAAACTATATCTAAATAACATGTTCTCTGTGAAAGTTACATCTTACTAGCGCATTTTTTGTCGACCCTCACTATCTATCTCTCCCCATTTTTCTTCTCTTCAACTTGTGGCTTGTTTATCTTACAGGAGACGCAAACCGTCAAACGTCACTGTTTACTTCAGTTCTGACGGAGTCCTTTACCAGCCATCCCGAGCCGACTGGAATGCATTTGACGCTCAGATATTGGCAGAACTAACTTTTGCTGGTAAAGATATGTTCGCTACAGATGTTTGAGCTATAATTCGTTCGTATCTTTCCGCTTCTATATTTACCGCATTCTCATGAATTTTGTTAAGTCATTGAACGTTGGCATGCATGACTTTCATCTCTAAGGTCCAGCATACGTAATGATCTTTTTTAAAGTGAACTCACAACTAGGGGAAAAATAACCAATTGTTTTGTATATTTTCTTTTCTTATTCAGTGGCTAACATCATAACAGCACAAAGACTGTTGCATACCTGTATATACTTTGAGAGTATTGGTTCATTAATTATTTCCATGGGAAGGATGATGTCTGGTATTTTCAAGTTTGCGGTTGTGACTTTCTTAATTCTGTTTTCCTTTGCTCTTGGATTCACTCATTTATTTGGACCATACTCAGGTTTGAGAGAATGTGATGATCAGGTAGACGATGATCACTGTGGCAACGCGGACATGTTCAAAAGGTGATCTAGCTTGATGATACCACTTTCACATCAATTAAATATTCCTAGATACAGATCTGTGGAGATTTTTGATATCAGACCGATATTTTTAAAACAGTGCTTTATGAAAACGTATTTAAGATATTGTAATTAAAGTGAAATCATTTTGTGAAACAAGTTCATCTTTCTTTTTTAACCTTTTTAATCCTGTTTAGGACCACATTCTGCATAGCCAATTGATTGTGTTCGTTTGTGTTCCAGCTACCGTCGTATTGTACCTTTGAAAATAAAGCTGTGTATGCCATTTTAACAACTGTAGCCTACTTTAAGACACCTTCAACAAAAGTTCCGTAATTACACCATAAAGTTTCTTAATTACACCATGACTTAAGTTTGACATAAAATTTCTCAATTACACCATGACTTAGTATAGTGACACGTCACCGACGTATATACGTCTTACTTCGTCTTTTTCCATTCCTCAGCCTACCAGTTTCACTCCACACTCTTTTCTGGGCAATCTTTGGCGAGTACGATATTGTTGATATGAATCTACCAGCCACGTTGTTCATTATTCAGTATTCTGGAGAAATACTTCACGCCATCTACATCACCGTGACGTCAATAATCCTCTTAAATATGTTGATAGCTGCTATGTTGGCCACATATGAATCGATACAGGTATTGTTACAGGGAGTAGCTGAGTAAATGACTTGAATCTCAGGTTCATCCAAGATTATACTCATGTCGTCAATGGCAAAAGTACTAATCGCCTGTCACACACTGTCCGATCGGTGAAAGGGAAAAGAAACGTATAGTGATTTTTAGATCCTTTGATCTGTCTCTGACGTACGTTCAACGTTCTCTGCATATCCTGCGCATGTCCGACAACTCCGTGTCATGTCACGTGATATCCGGCTGGTCACGCCCAGTCCGGTGGAAAGTTTTGTGCAAGGGCAAAACTTGTAACGGAGACCATAAAGGAAGACAGTTTGGTTTATAGGGATATGTCAGCTGCAAATATTTACCTGCACGCCCACATTCCTGATTTCTCGGACTGCTTATTTTGCTACCGGATAAATACTTAAGTCTTATGGTGGTGAACGTTATGCTCACTCGGTACAGCAATGTGTGGCAGGGCCTTAAATTAGAGCGAGGCGCAACGGATAATGGATGGTTCCTCCACCCCCCCCCCCCCCCATCCACAAACCCACAATTCCGCTGGCGTCTGTATTTCTTTGGTTTGAATATAAGAATATTTACTCTGATAATTGTGTCACACACTATCACCTTTCTACTCAACTATATGAGTTTTGAAGGTTCCATACCACCATAATCTTTCCCACAGCGAAGTTCGAGGCCCCTCGTGCATTATATCAGAGTTTCCCTACCTATCATGTGATTGGTAATGGCCTGGCCTATGGTGGCATTTAAAAATTTCTGTATGTCGACATTTAGATTTTGAAGTAGAAGGGGTGGAAGGTTTGAAAGGTGCTTCTGCCAATTGACGATTCTCACTTACCGAAATATTTCTCCAACACCTTCAATTGTTCTACTTTTCACATCCTCTGTACTTTCATTGGTATTCTTCAATATTTAAGTAAAAACAAACAGTGATGGTACAGTAACTAAAAACATGACAAAAGAAATAAATAAATAAATAAAGATCTCGGTGGCTCAATCCTTCTGGGTGTGATATCAATCAGATTCCCATTCAGTTATCGATAAGCTTTCCCATTCAGTATTCAATCAGTTTTCCCTTCTATACCTCGGATCAAAATATGTTCACGAGGACAATGCATCACGGTTTTTTTTAAAAAACAAGCTGTGATAGTGATTCTAAAAGTGAAATTAGCAGAAGTTTACAATTTGCTTAAAGGTGAGCATCTTTATTTAGTTCTTTGTTTAAAGTTGTTAGGGCGCCATAATAGGCTTATCTGGAATAAGATACCAAAGTGAAATACGTCGTTCATTTCACAGGAAACAACCATATTTTTTAGACCAATGTTGCAAATAATGCATCTTCCGTTACTCACCACATGCATAATGTTTTGAGAAGATGAACCTTTTGCTGATGTTTATTGGTAAGATTGAATGGTTTAACAATGATTAAAGCTACTTCCTTAGTATCCCATGTTGGTATATTCTAAACGCCCCATTTCCCTTGAAGACGGCTCGTTCAACAAAGTAACAACTGAAGTGTTTACCAACCTGACTTATTTGCTTGTTTGTTTGTTTTGTAGCAGCTTTTTCTGTACGTCGTGAAAAAAAACAATAATAATGGTTCGGATTTATTTACAAGGTGTCAATGTGTTTCTCCCTGATTGTGATACAGGGTGACTTGCACACGGAATGGAAATTTGCTAGGACAAACATGCTAAAGGAATACTGCGGTCATAGGTCAAATGTGCCTGTCCCGTATAATCTTTTTCCATCCGTTCGTGTTATCTGGGGAATCACGAAGAAGTTGTACCGTTTGGCAGTCCATCTTCTGGCCAGGGTTGGACTGAAGGTAAGTTGAATGAACTTATTTGAATGTTCACACTCATTATTTCCTTTTGTCAGAAAGATAGTGGACAGCCTTTGACCAAAATACTAGACTAGGCTAATGGCCATAAAAAGGTTAAAGAAATAAGTAATCGTTGCCAAAATGCGTCGTAAATAATATGTTAAAAGATGAAGACGACTTATTTTTTTCAATTGCACTACCAATTCAGGTGCAGTCACGTGACTGCATAAGAAAAAAAAACAACGAAAAGATCAACTACTGGAAACTTACCTTAACACTAATTTCAAAACAACTTTTAAGATATCAATTTGCTGAATAACCAATAAGTATTTAAATCATATCTGAACTATTTAACATTTTCCAAGTCACTGAATGTTGTCTTTAGATCCCAGAAAGATGTGCAAATCGTCTTCAGTACCAATGGAGGAGGAAAGAATCTCCTGGTTTGAGGAACAACGACCAAGTTGGATTTAAGGAACGCCACAAGGTACACGAGACTGATAATATCTTTCCGATGTCTTCTCATAAAAATTTCAGTTACGTCATAGGTTGTGTCAGTCTACAATATGAGTTCCCAACCCCAGTTTCTCGACATTTTGCCGATTTCCCCACAGATCTGATTCCAGAGCCGTAGTCCTATATATGGCCGTGATCATATCTCGAGTAATAGTTCACTCTCCTCACACTTCCACCTCACCCCCAGTCCACCATGAAGAGTATATCCCCCCACCCTATTGCAAGTTAGATGATCTCCTCCAATGTAATATAACTTGAAGAGCTCAATGAAAGCTATGGAATTTATTTTAAATATGTTTTTAAATTTCGAATTCCTGTTTATAATACATTTCGATATCTCTGTAAGAATCGTCACCCATCTCCCTTCCATGAGCCCTCCTCCCATCCCCCCCCCCCCCTCTCTAGTTGTAAAAAGATCCAATATTGTACAGTGGTAATAACTTAACAGTTGGTATGTCCGCCCTTGGGGATATTACACAATTTCCCCATTGTACGTTGGCTAGAGATTTCAATCAGCCATTGATATAACATTAATTTGACATATAGACCTATGCGAAGTACCTACAATCATACAGTGACAAGTTTTAAGAATTATTTTAGACACCCCCCCCCTCTCCATCTGTCCCGCCGTCAGAAAAATAAATCCGATATAGTTAAGGCTTAATTCTCAGGCTAGTGATACGTTCATATTGAAGACTTTAAGTGATATTGAAATATATAAATAACTAGAACCACCTACTTGTTTCTCTTTTTAAAGTTTTCGGGACATTAATATATAAATGTTCCTCCACGGCATAATAAAATAAGGCATTATTGCGTGTGTGTCTCTAGATCACTTAGGTCAATTCTGACAGTCCCTTGCGATTATTTAATTCACATTGGATTGTTCGTCATGTACCGAGTGTTATCTTTATTTGCTTTCCTTACGTCAAAGATTCTTGCGACCTTGATTGAACGCTATAAACACGTTTATCTGAAGATATTACCGCCACCATCAACGGTGCCACACCGTAGGTCATCCAGTACATATCGTAGCAGACCAGGTTCTGTCGACCAATCTACAAACACCGATCAAAAGAAGCCGGAAACAACAGAGACACCAAATAAATCCTCTCCTCCTCCAACGAAACCACCCTCTCCTCCTCCAACGAAACCATCTCAGACATCTCTTGAATCAATTCCTGAAAATGACAAATTAACGACAGAAACGCAATCAGATGGGTAAGATAAAACCCTGGTAGGCTACTCTGTATTGATGCTACACTAACATGCCCAGGCTTAGAAATCCATCAAAAGACACGTACCCTTTGATAACAAAATAAGATATACAATGCGGTGGTCTGACACCCAGTCTTATTTTTATCTAAACTACATTCGCTACCAATTTCGCTACGAATGCATATTACATTACAGTGGGCTGTTAAGCCGTACTTAGTCAATACTTATAAACTGAAACTCTTGTTACACCAGAAAAATATCTTATAAGATTACCATAGGTTAAACCTTCATCATGTTCAATTGCTTCTACTTCCAAATGACAGCTCGCCGTTTCAACTAATTGTCAACATTATTGTTCTTAAGTCTCAAAAGCATATGTTCTGTCTCTATCAATTTCTACAGAAATCAAGGCCGTAAGAAACACACTTCGTCAGTGAGTCTAGTTTAAGAAAGTGAAAGCCATCTCAATGATTGAGTTAATAATTATTCTGGTGACGAAGATGATAAATTTGTTGAAGATGGTGATGATGACGACGAATATGATGATGATGACGACGGTGATGATAATGACATGGTGGAGTGACAACAAAATTTTAACGAAAACTAATATATGTAAACTATAATCCATTTAAATCCATACAATGTGTGCAGAGCAACGAAAGCTCATTATGCAATGTGTAACTTAACTATAAAGTACTCGTGTTCCTTTACAAGTTAGCTAAAAGTAATTTTAACTTTCAGAATGTTTCATTTTATCAAAATTTACAAAATGTTTTGCTGATAGTTTATTAGAAAACTTTATCTAAATTTGAACTTTTCTTTAACATTTCTGATGTCAGAGAGTTAATTGATCCAACTCTTTCAAAACTTATTTTAACAGATGCTCGATTGAAATTAATCTATTTTATCTCAGATTCCATCAGGACAATTTAAAGCATAAGTTTTGATTAAACGCTTATTATTTTTCAGTTTGTTGTCATCCACGAAGTTAGGTCAGACTCTTACCGGGAAGTGGACAATAATGAAAACAGGGTGATGGTGTCGGACCCACAGGCAAAATGTGATAAAATGGTAATAACTTCTTTCATCCCAAAAGTTTTCATGGGGAGAAATGTTAAGGGAAGAATGTAACTCAATACACTGAGTTGTCGGTAACAATGACCGTTCAATTTCGTAACTTTAGCTCAAAAACAGCATTCTATTCCTTGCTCGATTTCAAGGGATTTATTAGTGAAACAGAGGGAAATTGCATGGGAAATTATTTCTCTTTATCGGTGAAAGCCATATCTCAATAGCAACTCATAATTGGAAGTTATAAACTTTGAAACAAATCACAGTTAGTGCATAAATTGCAATGTGGAAAATATGCAACTTTGAGGCAACTGTAAAACTCCCTTGACCGGAACAGTTTTCCTTCAAAAATTAATAACTTGAGTTACATTGACAAAATCTTGGTGTATGGTTTGATGTGTCTACAGTGACAAAAAAATCTGTTTTTTGGTTATGAAAGAACGATTCGTCACTGAAATACTACCTAAAACAATGACAATACTCTATCCATCGATTTTTTTATCGAGAACATTGGTTACTAATCATGATATTAAGTTTGATCCTATAGTAATCAAATTTTCCAGCATATTGAGTTTCGTTTCAATTTATTGGTTATACAAATCATTTATTGAGTTTTTTCGATTGGTGTTCAAAGTCCATATTGAGTTAATTTGAGTGTAGGCCTATTAGTAGATTCGTATTGGATTTGGTCACCTCGAAATAACATACTGCTTTGGCTATAGCGCTAACAAATTACATTGAGTTTCGTTGTTTATTGTCAAACATTCAAAATATTGAATTGAATAACCTGCTTCCACGCAATATATTGAGTTACGCCATTACTGCCTGCAGTGTTATCCAGGTTTGTTGATTCGTAGGCACATTTTCCATACGTTACACTTAACTTTTCTTTATTTGGACGTCTCTTGCATCAAACTTATTTAAACAGTGTATAACAAAGGTCTCCTTTATACTTTTCTTTGTACTTTTCATTCGCTTTTTTTTTCAAAAGTATATTGATATAAAGATTGACATAAACTAAGACTAATTAACTTTGTGGGCATGACATGCATTACATCGTTCTCCTTAAAACACAGAATTCAATTTTTAACAATAACTGTATCTGTCGAATAGGTTTGAGTATCCTGCAGAGATCAATTAAATGCTTGTCAACATCCGAACACTTTAGTTAGGCAAATAAAACTCAGGTAAAGCATCGACTGTCGTTATTCAATGGTACCATTACTAGAGCAGTGTGACATTGTAAGCATATTTGTATTATTGTTTTAATCATAGCAAACCTTACCTGTTGTATATATGTCATATTGTCTGAGGAAAATGAGTTCCCCCTCATACGACTTCAGGTTAGTCTGCTGTAACATGTATGTGTGAAGAGTATATATGGTTGAAGCTGGAAGTCTAATAGTGAAAATATAATGTACTTCACATGCACGGGGTATTTTTTTTCAATCAATAAACCTGGATTATCTGCCATTTAATCCTGATCATCGATCTGTAACAGCGACCAGTATGAATAATTCAGTTAGATCCTAATTACAAGATAAACATAGAGTACCAGAATATAAAAAAATATGGATTGCACCTTCCCTGCTAATACTACAGTGTACAATGACGAATCGAGAACCAGGTTCATTGGAGTAAGTTTGAAAAACAGGTAGCAGAGGCGTAGATCCTACTGGGTGGGGGAGGGTGGGTGACTTATCCCCCAATATTTGACTAGAAGGCTGGTTAATTTAAGCACGCTCATGTTACAGTCTACAGATTTTAACATGTATACTGGAAAGTACATCTTATTCTTAACTCTAAAATGATTAGAAAGTACAATATCAAATATTTCGTCTTGAAAATCCTTGAAAATTAAATCAAACCTCACTGCTCAATGCGAACTGTGAAAACAAACAGGATAATTTCTGACCAGTATATAGCGTCATATCTGTAAAGGGCTAGCGATATACGCCTACAAATTATTGCACAGGCTAAACAAGCCGACCAGCTAGGTACAGTCGACTTTCAAGTTAAAGCTATGAATTACACAACAGAGTATAAGTGACTTCCGTGGGGAAGTCACTTATATTTTAGGCGTATTTCTATGGGTATTTCCATAATTACAGGTATTTAAAATTGATTCCATGTTTATTGACATTATGAGGATAAAACAGGGATAAGCCATACAAGGCGGGAATCGCAATTGATTGATAAAATTGCTGAATCAAATGAAAAATTGTATTTGTTTTTGCAATTTTAATTTGTTTAATAATTTCATTAATCAAATTATTGATTTATTAATTTATAACTGGATTTTGTTTTATTTTTCTTATATGAAACTTCATTTGAAAATAAAATTTGGTTTTTTTTCACATCTTTTTTAATTTGTAAGTTGATTAATCAACTTAATAATATGATTAATCAAATTATTTTAATTTGATGAAACAAATGAATAATTTGATGATACAATTTGATTAATGTAATAAACAATTTGATTAAAAATATTAATAACTTGATTAAACTAATGAAAAAATGACATGGTCCTAATGGGCTTTTGTATCTTAGAACCAAAATAGGTAAGGATCAATGTGTGTCAGTACACCATCTTGCACTATCGGTACATAGTGACTGGACTATCAAACTACACAATATGTATATTTTTATCTTTTTAATATTCAAATAAAATCGTTGTTTCTGAAATTACATCCTTCTTTTTCTTTGGCAAGTCTCGCAACTCTTACAATACCGGTCAGCTGGGTGATCAAAGGAGATCAGGTTTTTGTTTGAATGTATGCCTATGTTATAAAATACAAAGTAGTATTTCTGACTCCCCAAACAAGCAAGTTAAATGTAAGATTCAGTGTACCATTAACACTTGTTGATATTGCTACATCTTCAGGTAACCCATTCCATCCTATGAAAATTAAAGACGAATATTGATCCTATACTTCGAATCTTCTGGAGTTTACGAGACGGCGATGCAACTGAGAGTCCCTCCAGATTCTTAGTTCCATCCCACATTACTGGACAGCACAGGCCCTGTCCACCGTACTAAGTAACATGAGGGCATAGTACACAATTTTATCTCATGTCGCAAAGGCTAGTTGCTGCTGTTCTCTCACGTGTTGGCCATGTAGTATGTCAGATCTGTAGTGACTGGAGAAGAGAAGTAGAGCGTAAGTAGTATGCGCAACAGGATCAAACTGACAGGACAATTACTGACCTGTATAAGCTTTTAATTAGTACCGATATTCTAATATATTACTGTAGGATAATTTAAAAAATTCGCGCGTCTCTCGCACTTTCCAATTGTACACTTTAGATTCAAGGGAAAAAATAATTCAGCGCTAAAACTATGTTCCTCTAGATAATACATACTTCATGAAAATGGCATAAAACAAGTACTGCTCCTGACTTTCGCGATCATCCCAAGCAGCCTTCATGAAGGAATGACTGGCCTCATGATGTTAAACTTACACCCCTGTCAATGTATGTGACACACTGCAGCCTACCACATATAAAGGATAACCTGAGCTCTATGTCATTGACGTCGAATTTCGGCAAAATCTGAAACGAAAGAAACCTGATCAGTAAGGCCTCTAAAACAAATTTAAGGCACTGTTATACTACTTACATTGCTTCGCGCTTGTGACACGCCTATCCATTTCAATCGGGGGAATCACAGGTTAAATCTCCTCTGACATCTTGCACACTGTCCACTGGTAATCATCTCAGCTCAAGTGAAAGCCTACTACTATAAGAAACACCTACCCTTTAAGGCACTAGTCAGTCTGTCGCAAGTAAATCCATATCTTTACAAACCTATGAAGAGCATGCTGTAAAAGAGGCCTAACCAACTGCTTAGAAACCCTAACAATCATACTTAAAATTATATTACCAGAAGTTTAGGCGCTTCAACACACTGCTTAGCTGGCTGTAAAGAAGAATCTATGTGGACATCCAAGTCCCTTTGAATAGAAACCTCTTCCAGAGACTGTCCATTCAAAGTGTACGAATAGCTAGGATTATTATTACCAATATGCATTTCCTTGCATTTATCAATGTTGAACAGCATTTTTCACTCATGGGACCAAGCGTAAATCCTGGTTAAATCCATTTGAAAACGTTTTGTATCACCTTCAGAGGATACTTCAGAATACATCATCAATGTCATTAATGAATGCAAAAAAAAAGAAAAAAAAGAAGAGAACCCAACACAAATCCCCGGGGAACCCCACTATTAACCTCCTGCAAAGAAGAAGCACAACGGTTTAAAGCCACCCTCTGTCCCCTATTCCAAAGCCAATTTTGAATCCAGGTCAGTAAATTATCGCTGATAGCCATACTATTTAATTTAAGCAAAGAAACTCTTGAGGAACCGTATCAAAAGCTTTTTGGAAATCTACGAAAACAACATCAACATACTTCTGCCTATCAAATGAACTAGTAACATCTTCCATGAAACCGAAAATATTAGTGAGACAGGATCTTTTCAGAGAAAAAGAGGCCATCCTGAGACATTCTGATTAACGATTGACTTCAAAAGAAACTGTAGCGATAGTCTTTTAACAATGACCTTACAATGACCATCCAATGACCCAACAATGACCTTTCAAGCATTATACTAGTGAGACTGACGGGCCTGTAATTACAATGCTGATACCTATATCCCTTCATATAAAATTGGGGTGATATTAGCACACCTCCAGTCCTCAGGAAAATTCACTAAAAACCAGTGACAGTGGAAAACAGAAATGATGAGCAAATGATGTCAACAAAGTTGGATAGATTCATAGTCGTATGGGCTCCCCTCTGTTTGGGAGAGGGAAGTCCGAATCTGCCCGAAAAATAATGACATTCATCCCAATTTCCGCAATGATGATGGAAGATCTACCCGTTGTAGCAAAGCGAGGGAACTGAGATGGATTCACGTTTGGGTGGATATGATTTAACAACATATTAGGCCTAAACTTCCTAGTGATGTAATATCACTACAGACTACCTCCTATTAAAGGTTGTGTGATAGGACTATACAAGCGCCACCATCAATTGGCACGGCTCGTACAAGAAAAGCTTTGGCTTTACAACCTCCAGATGGCCAGAAACGGCACTTCCCAGGTGTCCTAAGCCGCCTGTACCCAGCCTTGAACATAGGCATGTGGGCAAAAAAAAAGGGGGGGGGGGGAGATTTCAATTAATCAGATCAGGGGGATTTTGTTACTTTGATGCAGTAACCAGCCTTTGTCATCAAGGGGGAGTGGCTGAATGGAGCACGGGTTTCAAGTAGGGGGAGGGGGTCCTACTATGAGCAAAGCGCAACCATTGGCGCATATCGTAATGAGAAATTTATGTTCCGACAACAACATCTGTACTTCAGATTGCAGAAAATGGCACAGTTTCCCAGTCTCAACGGCCTTGTGAATTTATTGTGAATTATTTAATTTGAGGAAAGGGGAAAATACTGTAGTAATAACACTATACTTAAGCAGAGTGCCACCAGTCAGTAACTGAATAGTATAGTGAATACGCCGTGAACTTTGCTCTTACTATGAACTGCAAGTGCAACTTACATGCACGAGCAGCCGCAAGCTTTAAGCGTCATTATTTTCATAAACTAGCCAAAAACGATATAAAGTGGAAAACCCCGGAAGGATGGCACCAACTTTCAGTTCACTTTTGACCTAATTTTTATATCAATTTCCACTAATTTGACTCTAATCTCTAGAGGGGAGAAAATTAGGCCCTGGTTGTCCCCCAGGAAAGGTTCGTGGCACCCCGCGGCACTGCTAGGAAATATTGTATGGGGGTTTCATCCACTACCCCCCCCCCCCATTCTCTTATGGAGACATTGCATCCGGACCAGGACGCTAAATGGCGGCACCACGATTTTATATTGGGGGAGGGGCAAATGGAGGGCAAAATAAACTGTGGGGGCATAATCAAACGAGAAGAGCGAACTTAGCGAGTGGGGCCTATGGGTCCGTCTTAGAGGACCTGGTGGGGTTCAGGGGCAAAGCCCGCTGCGGGTTCAGGTCAGGACTCAGGAGGCGATGCCCCCAGCAGTTCATAGTCTGATTTTAGCATATCTCTGGGTGAAAAAGTGAACTTTCAGGATAGGTATATTTTTGTTCAAAGTGCATAATTATACGCAAAGATTCCACACGATTTTAATTATTTCTGATATCCCTAAAATCTAAGTTGACAAGATGAGAACTTAGGACCCCCTCATGTGGTCCATGGGCAAAGCCCCGGTGGGGGTCCACCGGATCTCTAAGGTTTTAGCATATTTCAAGGTGAAAATTAGGCCAAGTCTGATGGTATAGGTATATTTTTGTTCAAAGTGCATCATTATACACAAGGATTCCAAAAGATTTCAATTATTTTGGTCTGTCCTCCCCTCTTAGTTGACAAGTCAGTGATAACATTGTAGAGTGCCGAGGCGGGTGAAGGTGATGGGAAAACCGTTGTTAAGACCAGAACTTAACTCTTGGAAATAAGACACAACACGAGTTTCGGATTGGCGGTGCGATATATAATCACATACAGGGTAAGACACACAAAATACCATGAATACACGGATATTTATACCAAATAAACAAGTAAAATGATCCATCCCTTATTCCTAAAGGCTACGAAAGGTTGTCCACAAAATGCAAGTGATCCCATTGGGTATCACCCCCTACGAGTGGGTGTGGCCAACTAATTAGCGATAACAGGCTAATCACAAGGACACTTATAGTCGACCAGTAAACATCACAAGGCAACAACAGAACACTGAAAATGCAGCTCACATAGGCTACATTCGCATGTCTAAACCCTTACGTACGCACGTACGTTCGTAGGTATGTACGTACGAACAGACGGAGGAGCGCCCTCACAAGCACGTACGTACGTACCGAAACGTACACGTAGGACCGTCCGCACGCACGCACGCACGCACGTACGAGCACGTATGGACTGTTCCCACGTACGCAGGTAGGGCTGACTCGTACGTATGAACTTAATAAAAGCAAGACCTTGCGATTTTACAAATCGTTCCACATATATGCATAATGGATAGTTAACTACGATGTCTATTCTACAACGGCATTTTACAGTATATGTTTCAAAAATGAAAACAAATTACGAGTTTACGATCCTTTAATTGTGGGGTCCAGAGGCAAAGTCCGTTTGAGGTCCATGGTGCGAAGCCCCTGGAAATTGCGCCAGTTGTTAGAATATCTCCGGGTGAAAAAGTAAGTCTATGGACTTTCTAGAACAGAAAGTTAGTAGATAAAATACAAAGTTATGAATATATACAGGGAATAGACATACATGTATGCCGTCAAGTCACTTCAACTGAGTGGGGGAGGGGGTGTGGGAACTGGGAGAAATGGTTGTGACTAGGTAGAAAATGCCCCCATTTAGTACCATGTTGCCGCCATTACAAATATTGAGAGAAGTAGCTGCTCTTTTAGAATATACAACACTGTAAAATAATCCAATTCAATTTGCATTTTAGCGACCATTGTTTTTCTGGACGTAGCTCCGTGAGAGGAACCCAGATTTACACAACAAACTGATTAGCGTTTAGCTTGGTATTAATACACAGTGTCAGCTCTTCAATTGTCAGTAAATCTCGCCATCCAATACTTTTTTGGCACCTCCACCTACAGAAACGGGGGCAGGGGTGGGGTGTACTGCAACTTACATGTTCCTTCTTTGTTGGTTCTCTATGTGATGCTCTTACCGATGTCACGTTTCACACTGAACTAAGCAATGTCCGCATAGCTCACACCATCATACTAGCTCAGGTGTTGTATACAACAACAGAAGTTAGGCCGGATGCATGATGAAGTTGAATCACTGACGTATATATGGTGTGTACTGAGTGTCATGTTGGTTATGAATGCTGAGACAGTGTGAGCAAAACGTTTCTTGCGCTGTATACTGGAAATGGAAGAAGAACGTCAGATGCACTGAGTGCAATCAAGTATGTCATCGGCCGAAAGTAGCAGAAAATTGAGGCATTTCGGTTTGTTATCACAACAGGTAATTAGTAATATCAGTTCTAATTTGGACGAACGGTGCATAGGCCTACGCTGGCCAGTTCTATTGCTGGCAACTAGGCTACTAAGGTGTAACTCACCGTCAATTGTTAGGCTATGCTTCATGCAAGAAGGCGTAACTCGATAGGCGAAACCGTCCTTAGTTCGTACTGTGGTGAAGTGTTAGTGGTACTTGTAGCAGTGTAGTAGAAGATGTATGCACTTGAAGACTTTGCAAAAATACTGTACACAATCACATCTGTTCTTCTCCCAAGACCTTTTTGGACATTTCAACTTCAAATCAGTGCATGTAGGCCTAGCCTAGGCCTGCTGTACATGGCATGTGCAATTAAGCCTACAATTCATGGAGCATATGAAGGAAAAGTGCAGGCACCCCAAACTGAGTTAGTATAGTAACCCCCATATGCTTATTAATTATTCCTTCATCATATGATATCATTTTCCTTGTTGAATTGCCTAATTTTGCAGCATAACACCTTCCTTATACATTACTGATATTCAGCAACATCTTGAAAAATACTTAGGCCTATTAGTGAAATGATAAGAGAATTGCAAGGTTTTGATTCTTGAAAATAAAGTAGGGATGACTGCTTTTTCCTTTGTCTCAATATAGAAACATCTTGCATTTCATCAAAGTGATATTTGTTGTAACATCTGGCATTTTCACCATGAGACAATGCCCCAAACAGTGACTCTCAGTATTGGTGATTTTGTTCTGATCAAGCTGGTGTGGTGCTGAAATGTTTTCATCTGTAAATTGCACTGTTCTTTCACACTATGGACTGATTAAGCCTTGAAATCCCATTGATAGATCGTGTTATCTCAAGCATACTACAGGGTTCTATGGCAATTGGGTTCCTTGAAAATGGAAAAGAACAATAGTGAATCAAAAGTTGAATTACGTCCCAGAAACAATGCAGTAATTAGGAATTTCATCATTCAGCGAGTAACTATCTTGCCACTGTGCATTTTGTTTAGGGGATTATCGTGCGTGGCTCAGTGATTAGGTTGCAAAAGCTAAAGTTTATGCCCTGACTTTACGTAGTTAAAAGGGAGCAGATTACAAAGTTTGAATGACAGAAAAGCAAAGTTAAAGTCTTTGAGAAAGTTAATGCATGAAACTCATGTAACTGTTAGCAGATTAGGTTCTGCTTACATGGCTGACCCTTCATTTAAATGGTAAAAATGTTTTAATGTTAGAGCACTATGCAAAACCATTTGTAATTTTGTCGAGGCCTTAGACTAGTGTTTTCATGGGTAACCAGGTAAAAGGAATTCCTCCTTTTAAACTCCCTTCTGCCATTGGATGGTTTTGCTTCCAAAAATAATGTTTGCTTTTAATCGGAAAAAGAGGGTCTGTCATTGTTGGGTCTAGTCAATTAGCTGTGAGGTTTTTTGTTTTTGACTGGTGTTTGTTTCATAGAAGCCATCATGCTATTCAACAGATCAGGAAAGGTGATTGAAATATCCCTCTGTAATGAAAAGTTAAGATTAGTTTCATAGAGAAAAGGATCAGGAGGGACAATTAAGTCCCCATCAAGGACTTTGAGCTTGTGACCAGGTTTGGTTTATGTCCCTTTTTTCTGTTTGGATGCTTGTTTTTCAGGGTACCCACGTACAGTACCCGCACACTGTTTTAACATGACAGGGCCAAAATTACTACCTTGTTCTTTTATTGAGTGAAAAACAACACAATCGCTGTATGAAAACATTGCGTCGGATTGCCAAATTTTGCCTACTGTACACGGGAATAATTCAGAATAGAGCTATTTGCCATGTAAAGTATACCACATTTTTTTCCTCATGGAAAATCAGTATTCCTATTAATGAGAAGGTGTATGGGTGTACATAGTAGCCTGTACTCGTAAGATCACTAAACACAGTCATGATATACTGTGCTTTGGAAATGATAATGTAAATGATATAGGGTACCCAACAGGTATGGGAAAAAACTACCCGATTTCTATTTTTTAGGAATCAGTGAAAACACTACCGTAGTCCTTTTCATGTATTTAGTCCTTTTCACATATTCCCATTGGACTGGGTGGAAGCAAAATCAGAACACTGGGATGCAGAATGGTAGCTTTGATGTTAACTTGTCTTGAAAATCTTCTTTAAAACAGGGTATGATGGCCTATAGAGTCTACTACCAATGAGTGAATGCTCAGATGAGATGTTAAAACATGATATTGAGGATGTCTTGCAAGTATAAAATTATCTGTTTTACAAAATCGCTCAAGTTACCCACAACCCATACATTTTGCATCTGCAAATTGTGCTGTAAAGAAGCTTAGGGATGCACAGAATCTGGTCTGTTTCATTTGCATTTGTGACATTGGCACAGAGCAATATTAAATAATATAATAATAGTAATGATTATGATAATATATTGCACATACTTTAAAAACAAAGGGAAACAAATATTTCTCTCTTTTTTGACTACCAGTGTGAAAGTTACAGTCAACACACTGTAGGTCTACCAAAGATCACCCTCTACCTAAGATAAACCTTTGTATCTTCTGCCAATTGAACAAAGTTAAAAAGCATGGATAAACCTTTGACTATTGTTCACTTCACAATAATAAGCTTAAAATTGCCAACTGAGGCTTCCCTTAGTGAGTGAATTTTAAAGAGCTGCATTGTGTTTCAGTTGGGTTGCATGTTAGCAGCACATTGAACCAACCAAACGCAACTTAATGAGTTGGACCTTTTCATCCTCAGTCCACATGGAGCCGCCATTTTGACATCCCGTGTGGTCACCTGATTTGCGAAATGATCCTCATTGGCTTTGGAGCATTAATCTTGTCTCATTCTAGTCAGTGCTGGTGCACACTGGCCTGAAACAACTCAGTTCACAAAGCAACAGTTTAAAAGGTTGCAACAAATATCAAACATGCTTAAATGCTTAAAAAATTCTTAAAAACTCCCTAAACATTTGCAAGTGAGTTTGGTTCCATGTAAATTTTGCTGCACGCTGCGCTGACAGCGACTCAAACCCCACAGTCAGATGCAAGTAGTTTAGTAGTGTTTATGTCAGGCTGGGGCAGTGTGTGGTAGCCTTTAGTTTCTTTCTGCGTGTTTAGTATATTTATCTCATCTAGGACACTTCCACGGATAGAAAACCTTGCGAACCTGGTTCGCGGGAAATCAGCGACGCTCCCGGGAAATCCTGCATTTCGGGACACATTTTTGTTTCTTAAGAAAATGGGGAAAAAACCGGGAAATCTTCAGAGAAACAAAATAAATGTAAGATATTTAAAAGAAGCTCTGCTGATCGTTATTGCTTAGGATACTCACATAGGCAAATAGCGCATGTTACCTCTATGCCTATCAACCACGATGCCCAGTATATCTCCAACGACCACGCAAGTAACCAGAATTTATCTCCAGTTTGCTTTTAGGCACACTTCAGCTGCCCCTACATACCCTATGAATCCCAGTGCCCAAGGATGATTCGCGCAGAGCTTGTGCACAATTTCATCTCCGTCGGTTTTAGTGTTTTTTATTTTTTTCTTAACTTAGCACAAGATTCACTGCGCAATTAATGAGGCACTGAGTGCTTTTAGCATACAGTACATACAGCAGCAGCTCGAACAGACCCATGGGAATGGCTTCACTTCCTTACGTTTACTGTCTTACACCCAGATTCAATGGTAGCGCCAAACACCTTTCTGGAAAACATAACATTACACGCAGTAAAAAAAATTGCTTCGATTAAACCATTTTGAAATATGGGGGTACGACTTTTATTTTTAACTTTTTTTTTGGCTGCAAATTTCTACTGGCTGTTAATGGTCACACATATCAGGGATAAAAATGTTCGGTACAAATGTCTTTGCCGCAACAGGTGGCTGAATTTGAGTGTTATGAATGCGATGTCCATTTTGTGGCAGGTGTTGACATTTTTGCAGTTAAAAACTTTTCTTGGAAACACGCCAGGATTTTTTTATGCCAAACTGTTTGTAAGTAGCACAGATTGTAGTAGTTGACGATGTGTAGTGGTCTATGATCAAGACATTTATTCTAGGCCTATTGCATATTGCATATACATATATATAGCGTAACATTGGGCTCATGTTTCATTCGTTTCTGACATTTTGTAAGTGACACTTCTTCACATTTAAAAAGGTACCGTATATTGCAACAACGCAAATAGCCTAACGTTAAGTTTTCATGATTGATTTTTCAAATATTGTACGAGTTTTCAGTTACATTTTTTGTGCTCAGCTGCACAATTTTACCCCTTCGATGTGCCAGGAACCCCAATCTTCCTTGAGCTTGCCCTCTGAACCCCCCACAAGGGGTTCCACCCCTTCACAAAAGTCAGTGGGAAATCGGTGGATTTTCTATTGTGTTTGCGGGAAATTCAGCAAGGTTTTCCAACCCTGGTCCTTTCAGTCATGGGATGATGGGCCCACAGGGGCACACTTTCCTTTAGTGTAGTTCTCACCAGGAACAAACTTTGCAGCAAGTCAGGTCATTAGCTCGCAAACCTGAGTTCACTGTGATGTTACATACAACCTTTGATCAGAACACCATATGGAAAGTTATGTTGTGACAATTTCAAAACTTGTCCAAATGCAACCACACTGAGAAAATAAATGTGAAGCTGTGTGCCACATAAACTTGTGGGACTTGGTTCTTTAGTTTGATATGTTAAGGAAAAAACAGAATTTAAGGAACAGTAAGAGCAAAACCAAATATTTTTTTGAGTTTACCAAAAGAATTAAAGGAAATAAATATGTGGTAAGAGTGTACTGTAGCTCACTGATGCTTGCAAGTTTTATCAAGAAGTTGTAGATATGTTTTGAGCTCTGTTTTCTCAGAAGCATTGAATGAAGTTCTATAGAGATCTTGGATCTTAATGTGATTGTGTAGCCATCTAATTTTGAACAATTTCAGTGAGAACTTGAAGATTAAAGTAGGTTCCTTCTGTACACTTGCAGTTAATACATTATTGTACTGATCGCAATGTAAGATGGGAGCCTCTGACATTAATAATTGTACCAAATATTCTATATAATTGAATTGTAAAGTATGACATGACTATACCATAAATTAAAATCACTACAAGTCCAGCAAGAACATAGTGCTACAAATGTGCAGAATTACACACATAATAGCATAGAGATGCCCAGTCTAGATTACACTTGACACAGAAATGTTCTTCACCATTGAAAATTGACCTCAGCAGTGTGCAGGTGATCTTTTGCATGACATTTTCTGTACTGTGTATACTTAAAGACGGTCATTGAGTTGGTTCACTAAGTTCATGATATTTTGTCACACCTGTTGAGTATTACTCATACTGTATGTTGATGATAAATAGTCAAACTAAGAGATTCTGAACATCTGACACACAACTGTACCAACAATGATAAGGTAATTAACAATCAAATCAGTCATTAAAAATCTGTGACCAGACACTTTTTACTATTATGTATTAGCCTTAGGCAATTTGTGTTCCGAAAAGTGCTACAATTTATCACATTCTCAGTAAATGTAGGAATAGGTACATGAATGATGAGGCTCATTGGAAGTATTAGAGTGTTGTGGTTTCTTTCAAACTTGCCACAAAATAAACTACATCAACTCAACAAGCCCCTTTAATCAGTCAGTGTACTTTACTACTGATTAGTAGTGTTGACTCTTATCACCGGTCAGTGGTCAAAGAACTGTGTAATCTCTTACAAAATATCTCAAAAACTCTTATCTCTCAGTCTCTACTGTATGTGTGTGTGTGTACTATAGGATACTATTAGGCCCTAATCCAAGACCAGTGTAAAATTGTACACATTTATGTGGACTTCTTTTGTGCAATAGGTATATTAATTATCTGCTAATTTCAGGTTGTACAGTAGTCTAGCATGCAGCCACAGCAGCTACACAGCCTTCACAATTTATTCAAATGCAGATACAGTTATTCTGGATAAAATAACTCACTCACCTCTTGCAGTCCCTGTTTCAAAAATTTCCTAATTGTAATTAACTGTGCCATTTCAAAACAGAGCCCATCAACAGTCAACAAATGGTCAAATCAAATATGACTCTTCTGTTTAGAGCAGGGGTGGTCAATCTTTTAGAAACAAAGGGCTTCATTGCCACCTTCAACTTGGTGGCAGGCACCTTACAGTAAGTTGCAAGTCTGCTCTCTATAATCCTCTTTATACCAGCTGTAAATATGGGTATTGGAAGAGGCAAATTTTTGCCAACATATTAGTTATCACAAGCTTTTATATAACTGATATCTATATTTCTTATTCTCCTTTCATAGGTGTAACATTCTGATTCTCTTTAAGTTTTTGTTTTGTTCAAAAGGGGCTTTGGGGTCTACGGGATACCTCACCACTAGCAGCATCTTACTGTGGGTTGGCCACCCTCGTGTAGACAATGTATTGGCTTTACAGTAACATCACAATGCCATCAGTTTCCTAGACAAAGGACCATTGACAGTTACATTAGTGGAATGGATTTAAAATCCTATATCTTTTGAATCACTTTCCTGTCATGTTTTCATGTCTTTTAATACCCTGATTTCAATGGTACAGTAATTTTTAATGGTTCTTCTGTTACACACTAAACTTCAGTCGTATAATGTAGTATGTGTAGTGTACAGTATCTGATAGTTGTTCTGTACCTTGCATTGCAAAATATTTATTTTCAAGCAGCTGGTAAAATAACTGGTTGTAACATGTCATACACTGAGATCCTGCAACTATGCATAAAGTCACATTAACGTTTTCAAATCATCAGATTTTTTACTGCATTCTGAACTGACCGACGGTGAATTGAGTGTGAACTTCATTGTTTTACTGTGACAGTGCAGTGCTATATTATCCTTTTGCTATTAAATATTACCCTATGTCAAGAGTTACAGTAGTTTAGCCTACTTTCATATTCTGTGACAGAATGTTATCACCCTTGAAGGTTTTAGTTCCTATAAGTGCTTACATTCATTAGCCAGCCTCATTCGGGTATTTAATTTTTTTTTTCTGCAGAAAAGGGTGAGGCACATACAGAGTATATCCTTGAA
Organism: Stichopus chloronotus; assembly: GCA_021234535.1. NCBI lineage: Eukaryota > Metazoa > Echinodermata > Holothuroidea > Aspidochirotida > Stichopodidae > Stichopus > Stichopus chloronotus. The sequence goes on along the minus strand of CM037831.1, from coordinate 23,736,983 downwards.
GAATTTATCAACTGACAGAGCTTTGTTAGAAGATGATGTTCCTGACAATGTCTACTTCGTTTTACTCAGACCAGGAGAAAAAGATGGTAAGTTCGTTTGAAAGCTGTAAGCCTTCAAGAAATTAAGACATGTCTGGGTCATGTTATGACCATGTCCTCATGTAGCACTTGTCCTCGTGCAGCTCACTTCATGTAGCTCATGTCCTCCTGTAGCTTATATCCTCGTGTAGCTCATGTAACTAATGCTATGGTCATGTCCAGCTCTACTGAGTAAAATCTTAGTTCCCGATAGTATAACATCTGAATGTTCTCCGTTTATGGAAATAAATTCAAGGAGATTTCCTTTATCTGGTTTATCATTGTAGTTTATGCCTGCTTGAAAAAGTAAACAAGCTGTCATCAGTGTAAACAGTTAACAATGTCTTCTGACTGATTGTTGGTTCCGTTGATACGATAAATGTAAACTAAACATAGTTTCTCATTCTTTAAGAGTACTGGTGTTTAACCATTCACCAAAGTTAAGTCTTGAAACTGGTGGCAGTGTGTCAAACATGCCACATACCTTCAGAAATATTTTAGGGGTTTCTTTTCAGCATGGACTGTTTCTTTATTAAAATGATCCTCTGTTTCATTAATTTTGTCACAGGATTTTATTCTAGTGAGAGAGTCCAAGATATCGTGGTAGGTATTGTTTATTTATATTGGCTGTCTTTTTTTGTCCATTCTATCATCTTTCACATTCTTATCCTTCCTTCCAGTTTTCTAAATTTCACTCCACTTGATTCAAGCCTTTGTTTGAATGCGAGTGAAATAAACACTACTGTTTCATGTTATAGAGAAATAAGTGTCGTGAACTTGTGATTATCTACAAGTTATGATTGTTGAATAAATTATGCCATTGCTTTATTTTCCAGGGTGCAATAACTCATACAGAATGCCAAAACCTAAAAAGGAAATTTCCTTTTTAAATGCACCAAAAGATGGGTTTTAAAATATGATTTTCCTATAGAGCAAACACAATATATCCCTGTAGGACTGTTTTTGTAAGTGCAAAAGGTTAATGTGCAGTGTATCAAATTTCTGCAATATAAATCAATAATAATGATATAATACACAGGATTATTTATTGCAAACATAAAAGACTTAATCGTTTTCACCTCATATTTGAGTTTGATATCAGTTTCTGATTAATTGGGACAAAGATCATGTGACGTTGTTCTAAAACAGTGTTACTGTGTACTACTTCATGTTATCAACTGTGATATGATTGATGGGTACTTCCTTTTATTTTACAATGTTTCCTGTGGTAATTAATGTATCTGGCTGTGACAGTGGGTTGTGTACAATCATGATGTATGTTTCACTGTTTGAATTGCATTTGTATGAAGCCCTTTTGTTATTAACAGATATGAGGAAATGGACAGTTGTTATGTTAAGAGGTGTAATAATTGAGAGGTGTAGTATGCTATATGCAGTACTCAACTTCATTGCAAACAGTGAATGAGTACATTTAAAGGTAATGGAAGCCAATTCTAGAGGATTATTCACAGTCATAGCCAGGTTTAGATTCAAATGCTCTTCCTATTGTCTGCCAGATCTTGTCCATCATAAATTGTTATTGTGAAGTTCTTGGTTTGCAAAATTTGTTGATCTCAGAACTTGGTTTGTTAAAACAGTGGATCACTAATAATAAGGCTGGTTCTCTCCTTTAAACTTGAACCTCGAGGCAAAGTAGTTAGCTTGCAGAGATGTGTTGAAGTTCACTGTATCTTATTTCTCCCAAAATTTGTAAATGGGGGCCTGCATCACCAGAATATTTGAAACTTGTTTTAACTAAAATTAATAATCTACATCTTGATCGTTAATAACAGCAGGTTATGGAATACTGATATTTTCAATTGATTCCCCACATTGACGTTTGACCTCTGACTGTACATGTACTACATTACCCCTCATTACAAGCGTCTGTTGTTTTGTAAGCACCTTGGTCAATGGCATTGCAACCTTGTGTACTAGGATGCAGTATATTTTACCTGTCCAGCTTGAATGCAAACACTGTTCTTCGTTGTTATTGAAGTATTCTAAGCCAGCAACTCACTTGCGAGAAAATATTTTACAGGTAATAGTAATACATCACTTTGAAATCAACACCTGAGCATTAAAACTCTAGCCAAGACTTCTGTAGACTATTCTATTATTTTAACAGTATGTCCACTATTCATATATTCTTTTCTTTTTCTATTTTTAGAATCCATCATGGAATAATCTGGACTTGGTGAACTCCCTTGAATCCCATTGTGGCAGTCTCCTTTGTATCCTTCTGTGATATTTAAGTAATTTACTTCCTTTTGTCAAGTTTCTCAATTCTCAGTAGTATTTCGTCTCAACGTTTTAGTAAAGTTCTGCCTGTATTTTTGCTAAGTTTTTTGTTAATCTTTAATTGTATTTCATGTTATGTTTCACTTTGAACTGAAGATAAAAACATAAATTTGCTTTAGTATATGTGTGTGTTCTTCAGTTTAATGTTATATTGTGTACCTGCATTAATAGCTGAATTTTGGAACACTCACAGATAATTATAAAGGGAGAGTGAAATACTGAAGTTTCTGTCTGTCTCAGAAATATCAAACTTATATAAATGTCATACTGTTGTCATGTAATCATGACAATGAAATGCACCTTGCTGTGAGTTTGGTTATGTTAGCATTACAGATTTTTCATTTTGATAATGGAAGCAAGCACTGATATATGTCCTTAGCAGGTCATCTCAGGTGTCATTATACAGATATGGGGAAGTAACGCCAATGGGAATCGTATTTTGGTGGAGTGGAAGGTACATCTCAGGGGTCTCATTCATATAGGAGATGAGGTTAGTCAACCAGTGGCAGCCATATTTCATTTTGATTCACATTTCTTCCAAAGAGCTGTTGATGATACATTCAACACCATGTTAAGAACCATTGTTTTGTGAGCTATATCGATTCAGTTATAAATTTTGATAGGTAAATCCTTAGATGATTGTGACGTAGCGAGTGATGAACACACCGTGTGCATGTCATAGTAGATGTGCTTGTAGTAAGTGTAAGTAGGCTTACCAGGACTGTGCTTCATTTTGTCCACTCATTAACTACTTTTGTAACAGTTTAATGATTTGAAAGTCATAACTTCAAGAACTTTTGCAGAGTAGCAAGTATTGTTCATAATAGCTTTGACAAACTTTGACCTTGTAACTGTCATTGTGTCCACAATTTATTCTCTAGTTGTGCATGGACAGTAGTTGCTGCTTTTATTGTGTAAACTCTGTCTCTGCCATTTTGGTTCTAACATCTTCCAGAAAATGTATAAAGGGTTGAATTGTTCACACAGATTTTTTTCATCCAGTACAAAGTCCAACCTTAGTGTCTTTTGCTGTCATCAGTTACATGTTACAACTTTATAGTTGTTTAATTGGTAGCTTTATGTGTGAGACACATTGACTACAGTACCTTTCCTTTGATTCAATCTTCGAAGGACTTTTTTTGTAATTTTTTGGTTCATTGAAACTCTTATAAAGGTGAAAAAACATCAGCTGTTATTGCTATGTATTTGCTAGTAGCTTCAATCTACCTATATTACATTCTTTCATTCTCTTTCTGCTATCCTACAGCTTGCAAAGGATAGTAAGAAGTTTCAGCCAGATTCTATCGTGTTTGGCCTTTTAGATAGTTTTTATACAGCTGGAGACTGTTTACCGGTAAGAATCTAACAATCACACTGTAGTTTTGTATTTTGAATGTATTCAGTTTTCAAGTTATTAATTGCTGGGAATGCTAAACATATTTTACAACATACGTGTGGCCTGATGTTCTTCTATTGATGTCAGGTAATTTGAAGACACATGTACCTCAAGTTAAGTATATGATCTTGTTTTGTGGTCTTTTTATCCTGTTCCATGCCTTTGATGTTTCAGTATTTTGTGTGTCATGCACAGTTAGGTATGGCACAGGGAACAATTTAGCATTTAAAATCTGCATAGCAGTTTTCAGGTTCGATCGGCACTTTGTCGCAAAATCAAAGAAAGCCCTAATGTGGTATATCAGGGGTTGGCAACCTTTAAGGGGCGTGGGCCAACTTGCTATTTGGCGAATTAGCAGATGGCCAAAGGGGTAGTTGAAAATCAGAAATAGCAGTATGGGTTCTCTGGTGACGAGACTTGTAAGGGAATTTGATAGTTGAAATAACTATTACAGACATACGTGGCTAGGCGTTCTCGCCAGTATTGCACATTGCGTTCTTTGTACGCGATTTTGACACTCTCCGCATGTTCCGACCCCTATGTTCCCCCGGCACTCATGTTGCTACACATCTATTATGTCAGACACCATTTGTAGGCCCTGCTATGATGCATGACCTAGATAAGATACATTGATCATATTATGCAGGACTTACTTTAAGATTCAATGCATCGGTTGTAAGACTTCAGTGTCAAAATATAAGCACTAATAAACAACATGAAGTATTATAGCATATAGTGCCATACGTAATTTGTTAATTTGTAAATGTATGTAATAATAGCCAGAGAGTAGTCATTCAATTTGTATTGTGATACACGATTCTTTGAGGCCAAACATTGCTCCTTGTCCATGGGATCTAGAGGGTCTTACTAAGCTGAAGCTGTCAAAGCATAATTGGGCCATAACATAGGGGTTTTAGGAACATGGGTGTTTGGAGCTTAGGGCAGTCACCCAACGTAGCTTCATGTTCCAAAAGTTTTTGACAACAAACTGGATCTTTCAGTATTCTGTGTGTCACTGATTGGATGTAGTGATACTATCCAGTCTGTGAATTATATAAACTACCCATAACTGAGTTTAATACAGTAAGTCATCGGTCGCATTCTTTTTTGGTAATATTTGGTTCTGTTTTACAGATATCAGCTATTGGAAACAATGCTAAATTCTGTCATGCCTTAGAGGTAGAGCAAAGTATGGCCAGTCCGACTTACGATGTCTACTCAGTCGCAAGGTAATAATTTTAGTCCTTCTTGAGATGCCTACTCAGTCACAAGGTAACATTATTAGTCTTTAATACTTGGTCAGGGGTACTGGTGAGGGTGAGGATTAGTTTACTGAGTCGCAAGGTAATAGTATTAGTCATACTTACGATGTCTGCTCACTCACATGGTAGAAGTATTAGTTCTATTTACCATGTCTTCTTAGTCGCAAGGTATTAATATAAGTCCTACTTATGATGTCAACTCAGTCGCAGGTAATCATACAAGTCCTACGTACGATGTCAACTCAGTTGCTAGGGAATAACTTTTAGTCCTACTTGCCATTTTGATCACTCTTAAGACAATAATATCAGTCCACCTTACGATGTCTAGTCAGTTGCAATGTAGTTACATTTCTGTAAAACCCACCAGTAATATTATTTACAATGGAAAAGAAATAATTGTGGAACACAGATGACCTAGTGCTTAGTCATGACTCAGGATGTTGTGGTTAGAAATATCTCCACCCTAAAAAAGGAGGTGTGTGTGACGCAGATTATTTAGGTAGAGACATTAATACTAGGTATGTAGTTTGAGATTAACCTCAAGCATAATATGAGCATTGAGCACCGCGTGAATGTTGTTGGTATTAGTAAATACAAATGTGCAGCACGTACACAAATTCTTCTTAAAAGTTTTTTTTTAATCAGTTTGATATCGACTGACACCGAGGTGTAAAATATCTGTTCATCAATGAACAGTGATATCGTCAGCGATGGCCTACACTAGAGGTTAACAGTAGGCTGTGATCATCTCTGCATGGTTTAATTGTATGAAGAGAGCCAGTGCGGCACTACTGTTACCATAGTGACCGTGACATAGTTTATTTCACTTCATTACATACTCTCTGGTTAGGTTGTATACGATGTAGAGAGTATCCTCGTGTAATCTAGATCCCTGAATTGCTCAACTTTGGTAAGAGAGCCAGTGTGATACTAATGTAACATTCTTTTTTGTTAGGCTGCCTATGATGCGGGGTATACTTTCTTGTAATGTTTCTTGACTTACCTCCCTGATTTGCTGAACTGTGTTTATAGAACCAGTGTGGTACTAGTGACATTTGTTGTTCCTTTGTTAGGGTACATACAATGCAGCGTGCAATAAAACAATCAGAAGCTTCCTTTTCTCAAGCCCAAGAGAGCATAATGGCAAAACTAAAAGCTCAAGAAGATAAAACCACTTTGGTAAGTATGGTCTTGTGTACTTCTTCTGAAGTTTTGGTTATTAGTGTTTTAACCAGTCAACTGCGTATGCCAAGTGTATTTGCCATATCCCGATCTTCATGCCACTGGATATGACAAACATACTCATCTTTTAATTATGCACCAAATTATTAATGCCCAGCCAATCAATGATTGATGTAAAATTGTTCGCCGTGAATAGCGAGCGTTCTGGCAATATTATCTGTTTGCTGATGTCACAGGACAGATATGTTGGTTTTCATATGATGCTGATGAAATAGAACCCAGAAGTGCTCTTGAATGTGCTGCAATGAACTTCAAATTTGGTATGTTGGTTATCCTTCATCATAAATATTGGCAAGGAATCACAAAGTCCTTTGACTTTCTGGTTCCTCCTTTTCTCTCATCTTTTATCCATCATACCAACTTTCCATTGTTACTCTCCTCTGCCTTTAAAGCTACCCAGCTTTCTTCACAATTAAGAAAACTGTTTTCATTGCATTTGATTTAAAATTACAGAAAGCTAAAAATGAAAATCTGGAATTCAGAATGTCTCTGTTACAAGAGGAGCTGGCAAATCAAAGACTGGCATTACAACAAGACCGGAAAAAATGTTCAGAATTCAGAGAAAAACATCTCCAGAAGAGTAAGTAATGCCACCTTTGAAGTGACTATTTACGTTTCCTATTTTCTCTTACTTTTTAGACATTCCTCCAACTTTTTGTAATTTTTTTTCACTTAAAAGTCCTACATTAGTGTATTTTATCGTCTTCTCTAACAAAACAAAAGAAGAACAACTGGATGTTATGTCCTTCACATAGTACATTAATGACAATTAAAACGTAGGAATGGGTGATGGTAGTCAAGTTTGTAATTAAGCAAAAACTGAAAAGTGCCGTAACACATTGTTTGCACTGGTAGTAGGTGTTGATGGAAACTACATATTATTGGCCTGAATAAGATCTGTTTTGATGTGCATAATCCTAATTTTCTCATATTTTATTGAGAACTATGATCTTATGTTTATCTTACTTTTTTGCCTGGGTTCACTGGAAAGTGTGTTATGCGAAAGTCATGAGCAGAGAATACAACAATATGTGTGGCTGAAAAATTAAGATCAACACAGTTTTTGTTTGAAAAGAAATAAGTTATGGTCGTCATGCTACAGGTTTGATTCTGCTTCCAATGTAGTTCAAATCATGTTGTGATAGAACCATAATAAATTACAATGTACTGTTATTTTTTAAATGAATGTAAGTGTATTTTGTGAATTTCCTAAAATGGTAGACTAAGACCAACTTAACATTTAGATCAGTTAGTTCAGTGTCAATGTAGACAACTACAAAAGTTTGTAAATAGTTGTACTGTCGAGTCTGTCCTTAAAAAGTTGTAAAACACTGTTTACTTCAGTAGAGTTTCTCTTGCATTTTTTCTTAATGTATGATTATATCTATTTTTTTCTACAGAATCAGATTCCACAAAGAGGGTAGATCAATTGAAGAACTATCAAAGAAGATTAGAAGATTCCATGTCGCATCTCTCATCAACAAAGTACTTTCATCCATCCATCAGTCCATGTAATATCTATGATGTTTGTGCAACATTAAATTGATCTTCTTTTAGGATATGTTTCAGGATTTCTATTTTTAAATCTCTTCATCCAGTGACACCAAATGATATCATGAGCATCTTTTTGGTATGAGATGATATCATGAGAATCATTGACACCAGATGATATCATGAGCATAATTGGCACCAGATTATCATTGACACCAGATGATATCATGAGCATAATTGGCACCAGATGATATCATGAGCATAATTGGCACCAGATGATATCATGAGCATAATTGGCACCAGATGATATCATGAGCATAATTGGCACCAGATGATATCATGAGCATAATTGGCACCAGATGATATCATGAGCATAATTGGCACCAGATGACATCATGAGCATAATTGGCACCAGATGATATCATGAGCATAATTGGCACCAGATGATATCATGAGAATCATTGACACCATTTGATATCATGAGAATCATTGACACCAGATAATAACTTAAAGAATCATTGACGTCAGATGCTGTTTGAAAAGGTGACCTGGCACATTGGAATATATCAAATTTGGAACATGTGTAAAATTTTGTTTCAAATACTACAAGGACAAAAAAGAGATAGAGACAGGAAGAAAACTGTCTTAAGGTGTAGGTTTAAAGTGTTTTGATTAAAGTTAAGCTGAGGACTGGTTCTCCAAAGAGTTACGACTTCAAATGGACCAATCTAAAAAACTTGTATGTGTTCATTTTTTCATGTATCTGTCTTAAGGATGTTATTGTATGTTTCATTGTATTATACTGACTTAACTAGTAATTAATTTCTCTCCTCAGATGATGTAGTTACTTTTTCACAGTTTTAAATGTTTGTACTGTTTGTTATCATTTTGAAAGGATTCATCACAATGATGTCCAAGGTGACTACTATTCCAGGAGAACAACTCTTATAACAGAATTGGCTGCTATTTATCCCATAGATGTGGCAGATAATGGTGACCACTTTATCAATGGAGTGAGATTGCCAAATGCAGAAAATTATGCAGGTAATGAAAAGTGGAAGTCAGACAATTTGAATTCACTTACCCAAATTGGTATTATCTCATAGAAAGTGATGTATGCAGATAAACTCCCCCGGAGAGGGGTTGGCTCCCGGAGAGGGGTTGGCTATTAAAAGAATTATCCACTGTTTGCCAGATGCTGAAATAATAATTCTAGATTGGTCATTAACTTTAAATATTTAAATTTACTCTTTCTGTTGAACTTGTGATATGATGTATTTTAAAATAACTGAACTGTCACTTGAATATATTAATTCTGCTTTGTTGTTTTCATGCTACACTATAGTGTTTTCAATGATAGTGAAAGATTTTGTAACACTGCTGTGTTGATATATCAGTGCAGTTTGTCTGTAGAATCGTAGGTTACTTTATCTCTTTGATAGACATTCAATTACACACTTTGAGAGCTTTCTCCTTGATAGGTCTATGATTACATAGACTGAAAGCTATCTTAGTTACATCAGGGGAGGTGTTATTAGAAGGCGATACAACTCTTTGAAGTCATGTGTACAGCCGTCAAGTTTACCCAGTAATCTATCTTTTGTATCGTACTTGAGATTTCTATAGGACTTAAAGATGATTAGAAGATAAACACAATATGATATCTGTCGCCTGCTACAGTTACAGCATGAATAAGGAGATTTCTGTACTGCAATAGCATTGCCAGTCGTCAAGAGAAAAATAATTTTTCTGCCCAGGTGCCGCTCGGTGTTGGGTATCACAGTATAGTATCTATTTTGTATGTCAGAACACGACAAGCAATCTATGTCTGTCTATTTCAGGAAACTTCAGGAAATTTCACATCTAGTTGACAATATATTAGACTTCTGCCTCTTCAGTTCATCCTGTGATAACTTGTAAACAACAGAGACAAATGTATTCATTTATGTCAATTAAACAATCATTTCAATTTTGTGCCATCGTCTCTGAAAATGTTTGCTGCTAAACACCTGGCTTCAAAGCATCGTTCTGAGCGACCTAATTGTCTAAGGATTAGTTGACTTAAATGACGTTGCTAGGTAAATGATATTGAACTGGAATCGCCCAATAAAGGAATGACATATCTTTGAGCCAATTAAGCAGCTTATCCCTGGATTTGGTGGGTCTTAAAGTATTAGCAGTAATTAAATTTTCTGTCCAATCTCCTTCCAATGACACCTCCCTGGTTAAATCTTCCTGCAACTGAAGCCAATGTAGCAAATGTTTCAGCTGGTAGATGAATTGACAACTGCATGTCCTGGGTAGCTTCTAACATTGTTAGTATAGCATATGTATTTTTTAACACAAGCTGCACGTTAATGAGGGCCACATAGCACCATCTTTTACAATTAAATAGTATAAACTCTTCTTCTGAAAATGTGTAGTGCATGCTGATTGGGTGGGCCACTTCACACTGACCAGGATACCACTGATGATGTTACTGAAATAAGTTTGATACATGATGGATCAAGTTACAAATAGGCAATGTAGGATGAGTTTATTTAAAATAGATGTCAGGAGACATGTCTCGAACTCTTCTGAATATTCCTGTGGTTAACACGTTCTGTTTTGCATTACTTTTCAGGCTGTGACGACACACAAATAGCTATAGCCCTCGGTCACACCTGCCAGTTAGTGCTCATGATTGCCAAATTTTTACAGATGCCTCTGAGGTATCCCATGGTGCATCTGGGGTCCAGATCGGTTATACGAGATCACATAACTGCACATTTATCACAAAAAGATAGAGAGTAAGTACTTTTGCAAATATCTGAAATATAAGTTTGGACAAAGCCAAAGACCATCAGGATGGACTTTATTATAGTGCACCAAATATAGTAATGTTTGGATTTGTATTGTCAATGTTACTTCAAATATTACTGCAAACAGGAGGATTGAGGTAAGTCACATTTGTCTACTATCTTGCTAGCACTTTATGGCTGTGGCGTAGCTCATACTTTATTTGTGTAAAAAATGAAAATTTTTCGTTTGCAAAGTGTACAGTTGTTCCACATTAACAGTGTGGAATTGGTCCAACTGATTTTCATTCCATTTGTGAACTTGTGAAAGTGTGTGAATAGACTGGACATGACCATCATTGATAAAGTAACGACTGGATTTCACAATCAATAATGAAGTAACCATCTGTAGGTACAAAACTGGTCTTCACAATTGGTGATAAAGTAATCAAACGTATGAAGTCTGGATTTTACAATCGATGATTAAGTAACCACCCTATGACTAATGGACATAACCAATCAATATTAAAGTAACCACTGACATTAAACCTAGACTTCACTATCCGTGATCAAAGAGAATAAGTACACAAGTTCCATATGAACAGGCACTTAGGTACCTCATGCTGTCTTTTAGTTCCATTGGGCTATCAACACTGAGTTCTAATCTAGTAAGTTTGTAATACATTTAATATCCATTTCTCTCAGCCCAGATCTACTAGAAATGTCCAGAAACTGTTTCAGCTGGATTGATGTTATGTCTTGTACAGTGTCCACAACGAACAAAACAGAATTAAAATGTTTTGACTGTCATATAAATATTGGTAGAAAGAAAGCCCTTTGTGCTTGTTTTTTTCCCCAGTATTTGGCTGCAGCACTGTCTGTGATATATGTTACGCATTATTCATATTTTACATTTCTAAGTTTTTTTGCTGCTTATGTCCTGCCCATGGTATATGTGTAACATTCATACATATTTGATGTTATTGCAGTTTTCCATTGTACAGTAAAGGCCGAGAGAAGATGCACTTCAACTATGCTGTGTACTTATTGAACCGAAATATTGTACAAGTGAGAACAGCCGTGAGACTTCAAACTTCAGATCTGAGGGCAACTCTTCCAAACTTGAAAGACCTTCTGGAACAAAAGTGGGGTGTTAAAAAGTATGTCAAATTAAGCTGTACTAAAAGAAATAGTCAACAGTATACACATGTGTTTGTACATATAAAACATCTCTCTGAGCCCCCAAACAATGTCTTCTCCTCAAATTGTGTGTTATCTGTAAATGGTCACCAAAAGTTTGTTATTGGAAGTGAAGTTTAACAAATTAACAATGCTGCAGTTACTGTATGTAAATTTGGTTGCTGGAATTCAGTTGTACCCAGTGAACAATCCTGCAGTTAGTGGATGTAACTGAGCAACCTCATCACCATTACTATTTTCTATCAGTTTCTTCTTTCAAATTGTATATTGCTTTGTGTATACAAGCAACCAGTTATCAATGACACACAAACATTTAAATACCTTACCAAGGCAGTGAGCTGACTGCCAATTTTCCTTTCCTTTTAATAGTAAAGGGCTTAAGTTCATTTTTATCTTTTATCCGTTTGGTATAATTCCATTGATTGGGATGTATTTACACGTGCACTTCAGTGTCCCTTATGTATGATGTATACATGTACTACTGTGGCTGCTGGCTGTATTGTAGCTGTATGGAGAAGGCTGGGGAAGTGGACTTTAAATCTATGATCTCTTGTGAGTAAGATTGTCAGATATATCAAAAGAGTTGTATCTTTAGCATTTGATCTGATCTTATTGGCTGACATTTGTCAAAACTCTTCACTAGTAAGTGTAGAATTGCATCATGGTACATCATTATGTTAATGTTTATAAATTTACCAGCAAGTTCATTGTTACTGTTGTGGTACTGTCACAGCGGGTTGAGGTACTATTGATACATGTAGTCATTAAGAGTGACTGTATCTTTTTACTGTTGTAGACACTCAGAACCATCTCTTCCTAATCCTCTGGAGACAACGAGAGACGGTCGTCACGGCATTCAGGTTCCTTCACCACTTGCTAGGAGACCATTGCCTCCTAAGCCACCCCAGTATACAGAATCTCAAGTAAATCCGAGCTTTCCCAGGAGCCCACCCCCTCCTTATGAAGCAAATTTTACACAGCAGAGAATTTCAGGTGCTATAAGTGAAAATCCTCTAAATACTGTAGTTGTTGAAGCCGCCTTGTCCCATGAGGCAGGAGGTACAAGCCTTAACAGAGAGGATGAAAACGGAGAGACGAGAGAGGATGAAAATGGAGAGAGGAGAGAGGTCGAAGGTCATGAAAGAGGTCATAATACCAGTGATGAAGATCCTTTGACCTCAGACTCTGTTAATGATTCTGAGGAGAAAACAAAAGAAAGTGCAATTGAAGATCATGATAGAGACAGTGGTGACACAAATGGTTACCCCAGCAACAAAGATAACAGCACAACAGCCTTTGAAAGTGACTGTACAGGTGACAGTGAGGGAGCTACTGCACAACTTGTTAATCATTCTATAGAACATAATTCTTCAATACAATCACATTCCCATTCAAAGTCATCAGATCCTGACAGAACTGACAAGATACACAAAGTTCGAAATCACCCCCTGGAAGAGGTAGAAGATGAAATTTTTCGTGATAATTTTCAAGATGAAATGGTAAACATGTCTGAAGCTGCTCTAAGTGAGGCGGGATTCTCGCAGTTTGGAGACGACTTAAACTCGCGAACTGAAGCTCTCTCAAGTAGAGGGAGCTTCAGCAGATTCAATAAAGCTCCTGGCAATGTCACAGGTTAACAGCAGTTCTATATCACAGGTTGAGTGAGTCTTGCTTCACACCTCTGGCAGAATCTTTAGGCATGAACGATCTTTGACATTCTCCAGATATGAAAGTTCCATTTGTTGGTGAGACTGTAAGGCATTTTCTATTTTCAAAAGACTAAAATTGCCTTCACAATACAAACAGTTTAATGCTACTTTCGGAAAAATAAAGTATGATGAAGTGACTCTTTTTTTTAAGTCAGATGTTACCTAGCTACCCAAAGATGGTAAGCTAATGAACAACTGTGGGAAATGATCATGTGCAAAAAGCCTTTCATCTTACATTTTATTGTTAGGTTATAAAGTTATTTATCAAATGATTTTAATCCTCTTTTCTTTTCTGCTGATTTGATAAGTTTACTTTCACTTCAACAAAAACATTAATTGCATTTAAAACTGTTAGCCATTTTTAGAAGCCATGTTGGCAAATATTACTATCAACCAAGAGCAGTTACCAGGAATCTTTTACTTTGTCAAATCCTCATCTATTTGTTGATGATCAACTTGTAATGAAGGAACCAATCATAGGTCAAATTAATTCGTTACCTGAAATCTCTTTAAGCAGAGAATGTGATTGTTGCAAAAATGTTTCAGATGATGTAGCGTTTTAAATGTATGTAATTGTTTGAAATGGGTGTGTTGGAGGGTGGGCGTGGGGAGAACAATAGTTTTAAATGGACAATCAGATGAGCAGGTAGTAAGGTGAAAACTTATGAAATTGATTGATTGATTGGTAAGAAATAGGTCAGGTCAGTGTATCAGTGATGGGATCAAACTTTTAAACATATTATCATTCTTCCCAAGTTACTGAAAAACAAGTTCAAGTAATTTCTGTTTATTTGCACCGAACTGAAGTGATGGCATATCAGCAGGGGGGCGGGAGGGTACGTAAATATACTTCTCTTTATTCTAGTGAAAGGTGGATGTAGACTGTTTTGAAGGCAGTCACTCACTGCCAGAGACAGTTCCAATTCTCCCAACCATGTCTAGCCTCTCCCAGAGCACAGATCTAAAACTCCTTCACATGTGTAATCAAAACACTGCTTCCCCCCATGTATGCAGTCAAATATCAGCTACTCTGCATCTTTCAAATTTTTCAATCAAAGAGAAAGAACCAATTGAGAATTTTGATCAGCCCTAGCCAAAAATGGGGCTTGGGGTGATGAGTGATTGACTGTAGCATCATCATGCCACCCGGTGGTGAGTCAGTGTCAAATCGGTGGATAAGATTTTAGCTGTTCCCCTCCCTCGCCCCTCCAAAAACAAGGGGGGAAAAAGCAGGTTTGACATCAAAAGGTTGGTCTTTCACCTTGTATGGTCATCTTCAGACTCATGAAAAGCATTATCATTCCTAGCATTAAGGTTGACAACAAACATTGTCCTTGCAGCTGATGTATTTGAAGAGTGACCTCAGTTAAAAGTGGTGACATCCTTGATTACATAATATCCTCTTTTTTTGTTTAAAGGGAAAATGCAATCACCCCAAACTGAATTAGTGTTTCCCCCCAGTGTGAATTTATGAATGTCTCTTTTTCATTACGTGATACCTGTTTTGTTGTTGAAGTGCTTAATTTTACAGCATAACACCTTCCTTATGCAGTACTGATATTCAGCAATGTCATGAAAAATACTTATGAGAGAAATAACAGAACTGTAAATCTTTATAAAGACAACTGGTTTTATAACTGGACTAAAACTATGTTGATACATAACCTGTCCATCATGTATATCATCAGGCTGTAACATTAGTATACTACAATGTACACCTTAAATAACAACCGACTTCTGTGTGTACCTAGGCTAGACCAAGGTAATTAACTTTGTGTGACAGGATGGAACATTAGTACATTACCAACGTACACCTTCAACAACAGCCAACTTCTGTATGTTACTTGACTAGACAAAGTTAATTAACTTTGTGTGACAAGGAATACAGCAGGGTCAGAAGTTTGCAGATACATTACAATTCTGTACTTACCAAAGAGTGTTATGTTACCTGGGTTATCATGTTATGTTATCCATGTTACCGTTCATGGTAAATATAGTAAAACTAACTCTATGTTAGGCCTACTATAAGAAGTGAATACACTGTCATATAAATGTCAGAGTTACTTTAAATGGTGAATTTACCCAGCAGAACTACCAGTCTACAACTTTTCAAAGTAACTGAATTTGTGATTCAAACTGAAGAAAATTTTTTAAGTTGTTCTTTAGTTTAATGTACCAAATCTTAGAATAACATTCCATAAAATGTGTGAATTCCTAAAAGGTGTTTGAATGGGTACTAGTTTTGGTTCTCTCAGTGTGGTAACTGACTACAAACATGTAAAGATTACAAAGTATGACAGCACTGGCAAAACAATATCAAGGGTTTTTCATTTTTGAAGCATAATCTTGCCATCCACCTTGTGTTTTTTGGATAGCTTGTGACTTGCAGAGCAATGTAATACATCCGTAACATGTTGATGTGTTTTGAGACAGTATCCAGTCCATAGTGTACTAATGTTCATGGTAGGTACTCGTTACATAACCCGCTTCTACTGGAGCTTTTGAAAGGGTATACTTCCTGATTTTTAAGGTAACACAATTAATCAGGGTAGTTACAATTTGTACTACAAGCACCACATACTCATTATTTTCGATGTGGTTTTGACAAGTTAGTACAAGTAGGTCAACTGGGGTTTTGAGTAGAAATTGTTTTTTTTTTTCATCAGAGATACTTTACCTTTCTGATTTCTTTCTATGTTTAATGCAAATTCCTAAACATGCTCTTTATTGTCCCTATTATTTTCATCTATCCAGAGATATTGGCCAACATGCATAGCTTTAACTTGATCAGACTCAAAGATTACATCTATTCTGTGATGTATTGAAATAACTGCTCATTCACAGAGGATGTGATGTTCATTGAGTTGTATGGTGGTTGTGTGTTATGAACTTTACCATGTACCGTGATTGATAAAGAATGGCTCATGCAATTATTACCACAGAGTATGTAAATTTCTAAAGCTATTTTAAATGTAAGGTTTTAAAGAAAATTATTACAGTTATTGGCAACAAAAATTGTCTTGTAATCCTTTTGTAACATTTTCTGAATTTCCAGAGCCTCTCCTTCTAGCAAGAAGTATGTAATGAGGGACTGGACTGTGTATGATAGGTTTGGGATTGTTTAGGGAAGCAAAAGATTATTTCCCAATTTATTCAAAACAAGAAGATGAAATGTGTAGACAGATGCTGCATCAACAAAAGACAATAACAACACAAAAGCAGACTTTATGCCATAGAAACATTTATTAAGTATAAAATGGAAGGGTAACAACAGAAATTGTCATGTTCATAAAACCTTGCTCTGCAGCAATACTGATGTGAAAAACTCTCCCATATCAGCCCAGGAAATAATAATAGGTGAAAATTAATCATAATGTATAGAAACTTTGGAAAATACAGCATATATATATATATATATTCATCCAGGTATATCATCTCCAAGAGTGTTCATAGCAGTTGTACCCAACGGGGTATGGAATGCTAAGGGGGGGGTTTGTGCAAAAATGAGATACCACAATTTAACCCAGAGCTATAAAAGAAATGTTAATTTTAACTATGGTAGCCTTAACATTTTTCAGTTCTTAATTACAAGGGGAGAGAGGGGATAATCACAAGACCAGCAAACCCCCCCCCCCCCCCTTGGTTACACATATGATTATCAAAGAGCCTGGAAATTCCATCTGAGCCATACATTTCTATACATTGGCTGGTCAAAGTGTTGTGATGTGATAGTACATAGCAATCACAGGCAATTTGTATTTTGACTGGTATTTTATTAACATGGTGATGGGGGTGGAAGTTTCCCAATGTCACTATTTGAAAGGTGGTCATTGAGCTGAAAATGGTCTGAACAGCTGAATAGCTGGTAGCTACATTTACAGTGATACTACCAAATGAATTATATCATCAAAACTAACACCATCATTGGGTGATGATTGTCCCCCCCCCCATGCATGTCTCTGTGAGATGTGTTGATCATTACAATACATAATGTCTTGTTACTTCTTGAGTGCTGCATGAGAGCACTATAATGTCAAGTCTCACAAAATGAAAAGAACTGACGGAAATATGCCATGAAAAGCACTCTCGTTGATACGACTGTTGCTGTAAGCCTATAAATACAAGCCCACCATGAAAATCTTTACTCAGAAGATTAAACCAGAATGCACAAATGCATTGTGGTTTTGATGATTTGATTATGAGGATTTTTATGAATCTGATATATGATGACTGACATATCGTGTCTCAACATGCACAAATGCATATTACAATTACAATGATGCAACACCTACACATTACAGGTACATACGAGATAGTAGGATCAAGCTTCCCTCCTTGCGATATCATGTTTACTACGTTGTCACAATTTGATTCCGAATGACCTGTACCCCCCCCCCCCCCCAATGATCTGTACCAAAAACAGAAGGGTTCTTCTACTCAATGGATGCACCTACACATTACATATGAAGATCTGTCATAGCTTCCCTCCTTGACATATCCTGTTTACAAAGGTTTCCACAGTTTGATCCCTTGACCCAAAAGGACCTGTGACCCTCCATAAAAGAAACTGTAGGGTTTTTCTAGTCAATGTAGTACACCTACATACCAAATATGAGATCTTGTCAAAGCTTCGTTTCTTGAGATAATGTGTCGCAAGATTTTCACAGTTTGACCCCAAATGACCTTTGACCTCCACCAACAACAATGTTCTACTCAATGGTGTACATCTAAGTACTTAATATGAGAACTGTCCAAGCTTCCCTTTTGAGATATGTTTACAAGGTTTTCACAGTTTGACCCCTGTCAACCCCAAATGACCTTTGACCTCCGCTAAAATCAATAAGTTTCTTTAACTCAGTGGTGTACATCTATGTATCAGATATGAAATCTGTAAAAGCTTCCCTTCTTGAGATACCATGTTTACAAGGTAGAGAATTACATACATACACACACATATGCATGATTACAAAGGTTACGATTGTCATCGAAACCAAAAATTACAGAAGCGAATTTCTCACTCAACAGAGTGAATGGTATTAGCTGAAGTGTGGCTGATTTGGTAATACATTGCATGATATAAAGATAATGGTGGGATGATCAACCTTTGTGGTGATATTTGTGACCACCCACCACATGGTATCATCTGTGTCCTGGCTGGTCTCATGTGACCACATGGTATCATCAGAATTATGGTAGGTATGATGTGCTGATCCAGTGCATGGTATAAAGATTGGTATGGCGTCATGATTCTGGTTGGTATGATTGCTCCCTCCATACAGAGACTTTACTTTCAGAGGCCGATAGCATACAAGACTCCAAGGGATGGAAAGAGACAGAGTGTACAGCCCCAGAACCAGCCTTATCTGTTGTGGTTATGGACCCCTGACATCACAGAAAAACATGCAATAATGAACACATATTATTATAAGGTTGGATTACTAAACTATTCAATATATTTTGAAATGAAATTGGACCATGATATTACTAGCAGTTTCAATCACTTCATCAAAGAAAAACACTGAATCTTAAAAAATAAATATAACCTTTAAATTAATTTCAATAAAGCTTCAAGAAAGCTTTAAATTATTTTTTTGAAAAGTGACAAGTGACCATACCTCTATCAAATCCCAAAAGTATATTTTTCCATCTTCTGATCCACTGATGACATGGGTATCTTTCTCATTCAGGCAATTATCAATAACATACTGTGTATTCTGATGTCCAGTATATTCACCTAACAGTTCCCCAGTGTCCTTGTCCAGTAGCCTCATCCGACCATCCAAAGAAGAGACTAATGTACATTGACCATCTTTTGTGAAATTGACAGATGTGACTGGTTCTGATAAGAAAAGAAAAAGACAATTCACTTATCATGTATGTGTAATAAAAGTTCCATTGCCTGCTATCATTCATCAAAAATGTAAGAGTATACTTTAATTCAAAGTGTAGAAATGCAAGCACAGTACCAACTACCTGCATGTGTTGGACTGACAATTATCCTGAAGCCTGTGAAGAATTAAGAACTGATATTTATTTCCTGCAATAAAGTCCCAGCACATTGAAGAATTAGACATACATATATTTCACATAACCTTGGATGCTTTTATCTTTTACCTTTCCATTGATGAATGGAAATTGCAAGTTACTCTTAGTAAACTGAGGTCAAATTATAATATGAATTATGCCCATAGCTCACGTCCAATGCAATCGGAGGTCATCTTCCCATTTCTGACATCGTATCGTCTGATATATTTATCCACAGAACCGGTCAAAATTTCAGTGTCTGAGATTTGAATGGAAGAGATGCTATCCCTGGCTTCATTTAATATCTGAACTGGCTCATTATTACGTGATCGGCAGTCCCAAGAAAAGACGCAAGCATCTATGGAACCTGAAAATGGTTGACAAATATGGTCACAATTAGTGTTTCCCCTTGGAAAACAGTTATTGGGTCAAAATAAAAAAAATATGAGAAAATGACTACCAATTTCAAAAGCATGTAACTGTGCATGTGTTTAGAATATATGATTGCAGAAACAAAGGGACCCTCTGTTTTAGTAATTTTCCCACAAACAGTGCCTCAAATTGACAGGTCATTGCATCAAAATTGCAGCTTAGAGGAAACACTGGTCATTCTAGATGGGCCACGTATCTCATGGGTCAAAACTGCTATGCTATAAATGGGACAGGTTAATCCTTTCTCCTAATAACATTGTTGGAAAGAGCTGTGTTGATGTTCAGTAACAACAGAATCAGAGTATGGAAGCAGACTGAGAACACTTTCATGTTAATAACTTGCTAAACATGTTAACAACTGAAATTGACAGTTTTGCATAAAACTAAATATATAGTAACAATATTGAAAGTTATGCTGTGGATATCCTCTTAATAAGAATCAACTTCATACCTGAAAATATTACAGTTGATTCCTCATTGAAACAAACACAGTTCACTTTTCCTGCATGACCTCTGAACTTGCGTAAAACCTGCCCGGTAGCAACATCCCAGAGGACAACCTGTTTGTCAGCTCCACAGGAACATAGGTGAGCATTATCTACAGAACTCTTGGCATCTAAGACATCATAGCCATGGCCCACATATGTCTTTAGAAGCAGTCCATTGTGTGGATTCCATAATTTAAGTGATTTATCACTGCCACAAGTCAAACAGTAATTACCATCAGCATTAAAACGAACTGCTCTGACAGCCTTCTGTTTGCAATCCAAGGTTCTAATCTCTTTGGTAGGAAGAGATGCCATTTAAAACCAACCACTGACTGAAAGCCTCTTGACAAATATGTCATCACCTTTATGTCTTTGGTCACTCCACACTATATTCTCTTCTAATTCAGTAAATACCTATGTCCAAGTGTTGAAAAATTGGATGTACCAGAGAGAAGGCAACGTTAAGTGCTTGACATGCCTTTAGCTTTCCATGAAACAACTGATCACCAGTTTTCCACTGTCTTATGCATTACTGTACTGGGATGAATGGTTTCAATAGAATGAGCTGAAATATAAGACAAAAAAAATAAAAAATGAGAACAGAATAATACAATCTATGACTGTTACTTGGAAAAAAAGCACAGAGCACTATACCATGGTGTGTCCAGCTTACTGAAGTACAAAAGTTGCCTCGTATTATGGTGTATAGGCCTACCTTGTTATGTATTCATAGAAACATGTTTTTAATGCAATTCAGATATTAATCTAGATCCTATTCCTAACGTCAAATTTAAGGGTCATGGTCATATGACATGAAAAAAAAACTTACGTGTATTGGCTATTAGCTATAAAAAATTTACTTCCAAATGTACATGGGATTAGGCTTAAAATAAACAGAACAAATGAAATTGACAATGCCATTTTCAGTGATCTTCTGAAGTGTTTTCTTCCCAAATTTTCTGTTAAGCTCCATGTCAACGGATGGCAGCACTCTGCTGAGATCATTTGCCTATATGTAAGCGACTGTAAAATTTTGCTGACCTAAAGATCTTTTTAAAGGTTGACGCACTGTCACTGACCTAGCAAGCACAATTTAATAGGTGCAAATACAAACAGGAAAATGGACCTGAGAAGTGCCATTTCCTGTGATCTGGCAAATATTGGTTTCAAAACTTTCCTTGTACATTAAAAAACAAAACGCAACAACTGATGGTTGCTTCATTTACTTGTCAAAGGGAGTTTGCGGTGCTACTTTCAGTCCGTCCCTGTGTGTAATCAAATTTTCATAAATAATTAAATAAACATAGTCTGGATGAATTATAATGTAGAGAGTTGATTTTCGGGAGAAAACTTTTAAGAGGTCGTCAGAATTCCAGAACCATTTTATCCCTCGCTCCCCCCCCCCCCCTTCGGTCTTCATGCTGGCAATCGATTAACGTCAGTCAATCTTTCACCTTTGTATTAACCCCCCCCCTCATTCTCGTTGAATAATAGTGGAAAAGCAACTGTTACTACATTATTATACATTTTAAAACAAATTGTGTCCCTGTCACCCCTAACCACAGGTTGATGCCTATGGTCACATGGTCTTTAGTGACTAACTCGGAAATTGCTTTGGTCCTCATAAGAATTAGTATAAACTACGACTCAAGCCAGGATATTACTGAGAGTGGGCATGTACATTTCTCGTGAGAATGAACAAATTAAGGATTTAGGAAGTGACCACAAATCCTGGTTAAACTGGGAAAAGTGTAGAAGTGAACTTATCTGGAAGAGTACAGGCCTTTGTCACTTCCAATCACTCGGCCAAATTACCTACTACTACTGCTTAGGGCGATTCTCATAGCAGTTTCAAATGTGAATTTAAGGTCTATTTCTAAACATGTGTTTACTAGTGTGATTTCCAACTGATAGTAATAAATTCAAATCAAGTTGAAAAAAACATGTTGCCTCACCGTAGCGTAACTATGACAAAGAAATCATACTTTTCTCTACAAGAATTGAAACAGAACCAAAAGAAAGCAAACACAGAAACAGACAAAAGAAAACATCTGCACACTCTGGAAGCCAGTGCAACTCTGTTTTATCATCGTGTCCTGCCTGTCTGGCCCTGACAAGGCTTCTAGATATCCACCAATCACACATAAATAAGGTTAAGTTAAGCCAACCAAAATGACTATTCAAATTACAGTAGGCTTTGACAAAGTAACATCTCTTTCTTACAAAACATCAGTGTGCCACGTACAGAACACCTGTGGTAACATGCCTTTAATTAGAATAATAATGCTATGAGGATCTAGTATCTACAATACCCAGAGTAGCTCTCTGCTAAACTAACAAGAGGGGACATTCCAGACCTACAACAAATGAGTACACTTGAAGACAAAACACACAGTAGAGCATGCTGTAGGAACTGCTGTACTAAAAGTTATATCAAAACAACAGGACAAACCTTAATATCCCTACAAGCCTAACAAACTGTAGTTAAAAATTTGTTCGAGCCTAACTGTGGGACTAAGGCTAGGCTGAACTTAGGCTAAAGTCAGTATGTGTAGAGATCCTTAGCTCTGGTATAGTCTTACTAGTCTTAGTTAAAAATTAGCCTTTTTGAGAGTTGAGACGTTATTTCTGTTAATTGGTTGTTGTCTCATGTGTCTGAGTGGGTCGTCCAGATCGAAAATTCTGTAATAGTTAGTCAAAACGCCAACGTACCATAGTTTACCACGAACATCGCTGAATCGTTCTGGAACTCCACCAGCAGAAAGAGTGATGAACCGGCCTAGTATTTAGTAATATTGCAGACATTCGCTATGCAGAGATTGCAACACGTTACGACTATCGCAACAACCATTCGCAACTGACTAGCAACGGTAGCAGACGACGCGAACGCTGCCCTGGTGCAGTTAAAGGTCAATGTAACATCTGCAGGGCATGCACGCACCAACTCACTCAATGAGATTAGCATGATACAGAGGTTCGCACTTGTTTGCAAAGTCTTCACATCAGTGGACACGGCCGTTGTCACTAGCTCTCAGAGGTTCAGGTAGAGTGGGCTATGCTTTCACGTTTATTTGTACTGCAAGGAAGCAGACAAATGCTAAGACTTGGCTAAACTTCATTTCAGTTTGTAAAGTTTTCACATAGTGTAGCCTAAGTAAAGTACTTTCGACCTAAATTAGGCCTAACTAACCTAAGTTAGGCGCTGGACTACTAGCGTTGGTAACTTACAGTGTAGCCTGTCGTGTAGCCTGTAGGCTAAACGCATGTAATTGCCAATACTTGTACTGTAGAAGGCTGCTAGTGCCTATGGCTAGAATCAAGAAAGTCAGGAAAGGCGTTGAGTAGCCCTTGAACAGGACTGGGTAGTGCATTGTGTTACACTTCACTTCACAATCACAGCCCTAACTTTACTCCCGCTAACATTAATAAGTTTCCCCACGTTAAGCTGACTGGCCAAAAATATGCAATAATTGAGCCAGTATGGTACTTAAACTTTGGTGGTAAGAATAAGTGCTCTGTTCTGGCGAATTTACCAAAACAAAGTTTTACAAATACCATCCATTTGCACCAGGTATCAAGCAAAGTCAAGCTTTCTTCGAGTCATGGTCTCTACAGGTGGTGGCCATTTTCTTCCAGTGTATGGTGGAAAGCCTTCAGTTGCTAAGAGCATGAGACACTGCAGTGTACCGCCCAAGAACTTAGTTCCACATCTCACCTAAGCACATCTAGTATTATGGAAACATGTATGCAAGATTACCAGAATGTGGCTCCTAGTTCTCTCATCAGACGATCACTAGAACTGCAATTCTGGAAACATAGTGTGCAAAGGACTCAATATTGAATCTGCGCAACTGGATGCTAGTCAGTCTCAAGTGACTGTCTTTTCGATACTGAAGTAGTACCTTGAAATCAGTGGTACAATTAGAATCAGTAGTTCACTACCCTGATCTCTATAGAAGGCCTAGGCTAGTTTAATGTGGGCCTAGTCCTTGAACCAGAACAGAAAGTTTTCATTTTGTGCGGGCAAATGACTTGAGACTTATTTGCAGCTGTAGCCTAGTTCCATTTAGATATGCATGGTTGAAGTGATCAATGATACAAAGCCTTTGAATTCAAAGGATTTTGAGACTGTATGTGCCTTCACTAACAGCCAGGGTGGACGTGAATCATTTCCAGAGATGCCAAAGTGAGTGAGTGGCTGGGAGTGAGTAGATAGAAGCAGTCCATGACAAGCACTAAGCCCCTTTGGTCAGGGCCAGTGGCCCACCTTACGGCCTTGGAAGCTCTGAAATTCCAGGAGCTCTCCAGGGCAATATGCCTTATACTTGGTATCTTTCATGCTAAGCTGGATGATCAAATTTTTCCAAAATTGCTTGTATTTCTAGCCATGTTGGTTCAACAAAACCTATTTAACACTACTCTGATTGCCGTCCACTTTTGCTGGTCCCAGGCATACAATGCTTCCTGGATGCATGCACAGGGCTTTGTTTGGAGGAGGGGGGGATATGAAAGTGACTGGAAATTGGTGACTGATTTCTGACTGCGAAGGTTGAACCAACTAAAACTAGTTGGAACCAGTGACCAATTTACAGTTGCTTGACTGGAATGTTCTCCTGGGGACTAACTAATTAGAGTAGCACCATCAGTTGACATGGAACAATTAAAAAAAAAATTTCATTCAAAATGACCCTGTAGATCGCCTGAAATCACTTCCACAGATGCCCTTTTCATTCTTGCATTGCTCCCTTCCCTCAAAATGACCTGGAGGATTTTCTTTGGTTCGCCTTTAGGGCATGAACCTTGTTGCTCCCCCCCCCCCCACCTCCTCCTTTGGATCTGCCATGTGGAATCATAATTATTCCACCTAGCAGTTTATCCTCCGTGTATTAAGTGGTATTGAAATTAGTTTCCATTAAACCCTTTGTGGAATAATTTAAATTAGTTGCCAATCAGTTTTTCTCTATGTGTTTGTAGTATTTATACTAAAATTATTATCCTGCACCACTCTCAAAAGATGCAACTAACCTGTCCATAGCCTATGAATTGCAGTCCCTTGATTGATAATCTCATTATGGGATGAGATAAAGGTCAAACCTACGAAATGAAGAAAACAGTGAATAACTTATACCTTGTACACTTCAAGTGAAGTGCTGCTCCCCAATTTTACTAATAGAAAACACAGTACATGCATCAGCTGTCAGCCAAAGAAAATGCACACACTTGCAACCGGTACTTGTTACATGAAGCACACATACTCACAAGGAACATACTTTACGCCTATATTCAGTATAGAATATTGTGGTACTGGTGCACAGCAAGGTGCGCAACATTTCAGCTCAGCCAGTCCAGTGCATACTATAGGCCTAGCGTTGCAATGTAAGTTTGGATTTCACATTGGGAATTTCAGGAAAATCTGGTCCTCCATTGCTTCCCAAAGATATGGATGAGGTGTGTAACTGCATTAGTTAAGTGTGTGAGTGTTACTCCAAGGTGAGTGACTCACACAGTAGACTTGGCATCTCTGCACTTCATCAGTCAAGAAGAAAATCTGACTTTCCCTTCTACTGTACATATGCAACACAATAATGTTCATCCAGGGTGTATCATGATATAGAGAGGGCGCCATCTTTTGTAAAGGTTGTTTTGCAGACTAACTCCCTGGTGACATTTGCTGCAACAGCCCGATCAAGTGGTGAGTGCGGTCAGATCAAGCGGCAAGCAGGCTCTTGTGTAAGGCTGTTTGGTTTCCAAAACAGTAGAAACTACTTTCTACTTTTTTGCTGCTCAAAAAAGTGCCTTTAACATTTCTAGAGTTTTACAGGTGGAAACTTTGCAAAGGATGGTCCATTTGGTGTATTGTATGGAAAACAGAGTCAGGATTCATGCTTGAACATCTGTTCCTCAAATGGTTTGAGAAAATATTCCTCAAAGAATGTCAAGAGAGACAAAATATGCCAGTGCAAAAGATGCATTGTCATGCGAAGTAGAAATTTCATACAGTATTTAAAAATGTTTGACGAATCAGTTTGACCCATTGAGTGGCTTATTTCAGTATATACCTCCCAATGATTTATCACACTTTGAAGTATCTGTTACTACATGATGGTAATCGATCTTTTACATGTGTGTTTGAACTGACAGAGTGAAAAAAATTTGACAGTAGTTTACAGCATGTTTCAAACAAAAGAATGTCCAGTCCTGTTATTTCATGTCCATCTTCAGTTTAAGTGATGGAATTATTATTATGTACTGTGTATAGTCATGGCAGATTACCTCCTCAACATGCAGTTAACTTCAGCCTTAGGCTTGCCAGAGCATTTGCCTTTTGCATTTCTTCTGCCACTCAGTGAAAACACCGCACAAAACGATATGTCATTACTTCCATGAAGGATATATCCAGCATTGCCCATAAGTGAGAAAGAAGACAAGGACACATAGAGGAAAGAGCTGACATTTTGGAGAAAGAAAATGTGCAGTGTTAAAGTTTAAGAGAAGTTTCTGTTAGACATTGTTTCTAACTTCTTCTTTTTTCTCTATCCCTAACAGGACACTCTGCAATAATCTTCAACATTTAATCATGGGTTCCATTGAGGAAAAGTCTTCCAATAAGATGTTTGGGGGCTTCCAGAAAGTCTTTACCCATGAAAGGTAAAGTTGAACCAAAGTAGTTTTGTAATGTTTTTTTTTTCCATTTCCTAGATGGTTGTGACAATTTGTCATGTCTTTTCATCTAAACCCTTAGTATTTTTTAAGGCACTGTACAGAGTTTATGTTATGTAATTTATCATATGTTTTCCTTGATTAAATTACTTTCAGTTCTGAGTGCCATTGCAAAATGACATTTGGAGTTTTCGTGCCTCCTCAAGCAGAAAGTGAGAAATGTCCTGTGCTTTACTACTTGTCTGGTGAGTCCTCACTTTTTTAAGCAACAATTTAGTTATTGTGTGATTCTTTCTGCAAACCAATTGTCCTTACTCCTTACTTGTGGTATTATCGTAACTTTGAATAAAACATAACCTGCTATCAATCAGGCCTTGTCAGTGGTTTTTTGACTGTTCGTGGTCGTCTTTTAAAAGTCTTAGACTTAGACGTTGCCCATCTGAAAATTTGACATGGAATGTTGCATTGTTCGCATTCTTTCAGACACTGCATATTTTCCTCGTATGAAGCATGTGGCCTTTTTGTGCTTACGCTGTTCTATATCTTGACTGGATACATTTCAAGCCAAACCAAAACTCTGTTCTTGTTTTATTCGAAATTGCAGCAGATTCCATGATTTTGGTAAATACATGTGGCTCTACCTAACTTGCGCTGTAGCTCTAGCACAAAAACGCAAAGGACACTGCTTATGTGATCTTACAAACAATCGATTTGAATCCTCAGACTGTGCATAGGCCTTTACAAAAATTATGCCAATTTTCAGACAGATTGTATTTGGGTTACAGTCACTTCCAAGAAAGTTTTTTGGTACTCTTTGAAAGTCTTTACTGCCCCAACGTATTATTTAGATTGGTGAAACGTTGCATGGCACAAAATCAAGACGGGCAAATTGTAGCCTATCAAAGATGAGTGATTTGGTCCCCAGACTGGCGTTCAGGTGGGCATGGAATGTCGCCAGACTTATAATGCCAGGTCTGCTACCACTTGATCCATAATTGGAATGAACCCCTCATCTGCTTAGTGAAACAAATCTTCATGACTCAGCCTTTAGTAACTAAAAGGTGAAGCCTATGAATGCAGTTGCTAGGCAACAATTCATTTAAGGTGTCTAAGAAGCTGTTGAAAAAAATTGCTATCAGCAGTCAGTAAACTTGTGGTACTGGTAGGCTATATAGATAGTTGAACTGTTAAGTAGTGTACCTACACGGTTACCAGCTTTTAGCAATTTCCGAATGTATGTGTTATATATTGTTCTTTGCACTTGCATGAAAGAAAAGTACTTCACAATTCATGGAGATGGCACAATTTGTGAAAAATTATGTTACGTATTTTTTCTTCAAAAACCTTTTTTTTTGGTATCGGGGAATCTTGTTCTTTGAGAGATTGTTGAGTGTGTGCTACAGTCTGTAAATTATGTTACCATTATCACAGATCAGCTGCAGTATCAATGTGAACAGACTGAAATATTTGTCATCAGCACTTCAAGCTAAAGTTGATACAGCTGCTAGTATTGTACCATATATATGCTCTGACTTCAAGGGAAACTTTACTCATTGCTGGCAGATTTGTTTGTAGCAGAGACTTTCCGTGTGTGCTACATTTTGTTCCTCTTACTAGCTGTTTACTGTTCTGTAAATAATATAGATCCTCACCTGAATTTATGCTGTTGTTGATCATAATTTACACATGATATTGTTGTGATTCTGATATTTTTTTGGTAGCGTACATGACCTTTGGTATATTTTGATGAAGTATGATTTTTTTTATTAATGTTGATAGGCTTGACGTGTACAGAGCAGAATGTCGTAACCAAGGGAGGTGCACAGAGAGTTGCTGCCGAGTTGGGTATCATTGTGGTGGCGCCAGACACAAGTCCACGTAAGTGGTTTGATTGTTAATCCTATAGGTGTATCTCTGCAATGAGGTGTACGTTCTACAGTAATAAGTGGGAAGGTTACTTACTGTTGTATAGAGATGGTCATTCTACCCCACCGTACGCAAAAGGTCGTACAAAGTTCAGTCTTCCGGCGTTTACCCAAATTTATTTTAACTTATTCTTTATTTCCCTCAGACAGTCAGATTAGACAAAAGAACACATTAAAAATAGTAAACTTAGACCCTGTTCTTAGAAAGGTTGCGCAATCCTTTCGTGATTGGGTAGATCACGGATGGCAACCGCCTCATTCAGTGACGTAGTTCAAACATTTGACCTGTGATTGGTCAGTGTCAAAATCTATCCCGTGACCCTTAGCAGTTCGGCATGGGTCGATCCATCGACCTCGCCATGCCGCCGAGACTGGCTCTCTGGACATCAAACCGTAAACGTCGTCTCTGTCTGTGCACTATGTAGGCCTCTGTTATCTCTCCGTTCCTCAGCTCTTCGTGTCAACGTCATGTAACTTAACTGTATACGTTTTCTCTCTGTTTGATCATCATCATCAATTTAATTCTCGTTAATTTATGTGCCAGTCAAATCATCAATAAATGAAACTTTAATCACTAAATATCTCTCTCTCGTTGCGTCTAACATCCATCGCTGGGGCAGTCATATCCACGACTGTGAACCCCAAAACCCCCACATTACATCCATGGAACAAACACATAACTCTTAATAAAGGAAATGAATAGCAAACATTTTAGTGGATTAAATAGCGTCAGGATCAGAAGCAATAGAAGAAGCAATAGACAAGAAGCAATATTATATTTGCTTAGATATAGTTGTTATACCACCCACTTTTACAGATAGTAACTTACCCACTGTTCTTGTATTGTGTGTTCATATTATCGACTGCTTACAGGTAGTAGTTCAGTGTAATAGCCCGTAATACCTACAGTCTAACTCATACAAACCACTGATTACATTTAGTAGCTCATTTCACTGCCTTCTTTGTGACCTCAGCTGGCAACTATTTCACTTCTGTATATTGCACTTAATTGCATGATGTGAAAGTGACACATATGGAATATTGGCTGTATTGATCACTAAAATGTTGAAAATAGCCACAAATTCCTTTAAAATCCGTTGAATATTGATTATTTTACAGGCAAATTCCTATCTTATATCTGCATCATGAATGTAGGCTAAGTATGCAAATTTATGATGTCAAGGGAGGGACTCCCATGATATGTCTTATGTTATCTGTTGTTTACTGAACTTTCACTCCAAGGACAATTAAGAAGTTTATATGCCCATAGGGTTTGGTTTTGTAATCATGCATTTTCTACTTTACAAAGATTGATATAACTAATGATAGTTAAGAAACAATATATATTGGCCTAGCAAAATAAATACTGACGCTGTGCAACACTCCACATCATCATATTTGCATTTTCATTCAACTTCGAAAAGCAGAAAACGGTAATAGATAGAAACACCAAAAAATGGTAGTAGATAGGAACAAAATTTCACTGATTTTCACTCAGGCTATCAATCGGCAACTCTTGAATAAAGCCAGCTCTTTTCTAGAAGCATGTCACATGACCAGATGTTTTTATTGTTTTTCTTTCATTGCTTTTCAGGAGGATGTAATATTGAAGGTGAAGATGACAGTTATGATTTTGGTTCTGGTGCTGGATTTTACGTCAATGCCACTACAGACAAGTGGAAGAAAAATTACAGGATGTACTCTTACATAACTAAAGAGGTACATTGCAATCAACTAAACATTAGGCTAAAGTGCCAAAGGTGTTGTATCGCAGACTGCGTGACCAAACCTAGTTGAATGCATCCAATATATCTGCCAAACTCCATACAATCACTGAGAACTCATTATCAGCTATGGTTCAACAAAGACAAGTCTGTCTCTGATACATCAGAACTAAAACTACTAAAAACTGAACATCAAGCATTACTTGGAGTAAAAAGGTCCTTTATAATATTTTCAATTCTTTTCATTTTCATTGCTTTTGTACCCAAAGAAGTTATTGGAGATTTATGAAAACAAAATATTAAATTAACAATCAGAATAATACACTGAAGAGATATAATTAGTATTTTTTTCCAAAAATTGAAGATTTAGTACCAGGATTGATGTTGAAATGAACGATCTTAAGATTTTTTCCTTTCATTAAATTGCAAGCAAAACCGTGTGTTTTCATCATTCTGTAGTTTGCATGTCTTAATATTGTCTTCAAGAGAGAAGGAAAAAAACCACATTTTGCCAAAAATAGAAAAAAATCTCTGTATGATGGGTGACAGTAGCGATGGCATTTTGAAAATTTCACAGAATCCTTTGCGGTTATAGAGGGTGCAATGTTGCTGTAACCCCGACAGTTACACTTTTACTTCTATTTGTTAAGTTTATATATTTGTTAAGTTCCATATGTTGCTAAATTCTGTAGTCTTTGAGTTTTATTTTAAATTTGACTGAGGGAAAGAAATGACCATTTCTAGTTTTGTCAGTCATGGGAATCAACTTTCAAAAAAGTATTTAAATAGCTTTGGATGCTGATGTTATTAATTCATTATTTTTCTTCAGCTACCCTCTGTTGTGAATGCTAACTTTCCAACAGAACCGGACAGAATTGGTGTATTTGGACATAGGTAAGATTAAAAACATTCATACACTTTTTCACAAATATACCTGTGCTGATATCAAATCATGAAATTGAAAATGTGTGTTCTTTTTCATCAAATTTTGTCATAGTCGCCTCTCTCATTGCACACTGAAACAAAGCCATGTATGAAACAAAGCTGATATTGTTGTTTGTGCTACCTTCCTGTTTCAGCCGTCATGAAATTTCTGCCACTACATAATGGTGGCCTAAGCATTATGGTGTTAGTGTCCAGAACACACTAACTATGGTTCTATGTTACAGCTACTGCAGTATGAGTATAATCTGGGATATATTCCCATCTCCTCCATCTAATATTGGTTTAAAGGATCTATTTTGGATTGCTGCTGTTTAATGGAACAACATTGGTTTTTGTTTTCTGTGACCTTTGGCCTCATACAATCTTTTTGTTTGGCTATCTCATTTTTGTTTGTATTGTCATTTGATTGTGAAGTAGACCAGAAGATCGTTACTCTAATGATTGTTTACAGCTTACAGTGTTTAATTGGACTGGTTGTATTGTAACCTCCCCTCTCTCCTGCTAAAGTTTATCTTCATTTGAACCCAAAGCCTTTCTGTGGTACTTACATCCTGTCCACTTTGCGCATAGCATCATGTTGACAGGTTCACTGCCATCATGTTACCGTGGTGTCATAACAGATAATACCAATGCTTTCAAAGTTCCTCAAAAAAGTGTGTTGTTGCACTGGACAGCTGTTACTTCAGCAATCAAAATAACAAATTAGCTCTCCTTGAAATGAAAATGGTTCTGGATGTTGGAACACTGGTGATTGCAGGAAGGCCGGTTGGGCATCTAGACTTGATGAAGGGGAATGTTATAGCTACCTGTAAAGAGCACTGGTTGCGGTGGTGTAACTTACCATTTTATTCGGTCTTGTGATTTTTGAAGCACTGGTTTCCAATCTGAGGGTAATTTTTTTTCCGATAAGATATCCTTAAAGGTATAGAAGCAATGATCATAAAGTATAAATATTCCAGTTGTCAGGGTTTGTCCATGAGATATCGCTGTCTAAACCATAGCTAATCTGGTTCTCCATGAAGCACAGGTTTCACAACTGAAGTTTATCTCGGATGTGGTTTTCACTCTGTGAGCAGATTATCCCTCTTTGGCTTTTAATGCTGTGAGAGACTGACACCATGGAGGTCAAACAATGTCTGTTCAAGTTGTTCATGTGGTGCTGATGCTCACACTTAGGTGTTTTCCATATGATTCTCTCCATGGAATGGGAGGGGAAGGGCAACAGTGCCCTCACTGGTGTGCTCTAGAATTAAGCTAGACAAATTGCAGAGTCAGACACAGACTTGTAGGTTTTGGAGGTTTTTGTAGGTTTAGAGTCTCTGGCTCAAATTCCTAATAATTACATCGTTTGGCAAAGGATATTACTTTGAAATTTTGTGGAATGGAAGGATATATCCTTAACTCCTTTTCAAAACTTTTGTTGTATGTTCTACCAGATGATAGTTAATATGGTACTTTGATTACACCTTAGCTTTTGTGCCTGGTTACTCCTCAGAGGGATTGATGTATATTAAAATTGTTTATTTGGTGTTGATGCTTACTCTGAGGTTTGTTTTTCATGTGATCATTTCTCTGGGGTTGGGGTTATTATACCCCTGGTGGTGTGTTAGTGAAATGGATGCAACCAATAGAATTCAGGGGAATTCCCAGCAAGGAACAGGTGTGCTGACTTAAGTCATCTCAAACCATTTTTGTTCATATTCTTGATGTTTTGAACGGAAGTTCTCATAGACAACATGATATGATCAAACCTACGGCCCAACAGATATTTCAAATGCTATGGATGTGTATGAAGGGTGCAGCCATTATGATGTAATGGACGGTGATCTTTGCCATTCGTGACATAGTCGATGCACAACTCTGACTTCTGACAACCAACCTGATTGTCCTAGATAATTATATGGCTTATTGTCCTGTCTTTGGAAAAGATTATTATTGAATCCTTCTTCTTTAGTGAAGATCACATTTTCCTTTGGGCTATCGTTCAGACCGGTCTAAGCTGCATTCAGTTGACTGATTCAATCTCTTGAGAGCCACATGACTGTGTAGGTCAATCAGGTTGGTCATCGTAATTCAGAGCTGGGCATCGACTACCCCACAAGGTCATGGTCAATTTCATCCACACCCTTCGTATACAGTAGTGTTTGATAGTGCTGGGCAAGACGTTTAAACATTATTGTGTTGTTTGTATTCATTTTAAAATGTCAAGGATATGAATAAAATTGGTTTGAAATAGCCTATATAAGTCAGAAAACTGTTCATTGCCTGGAATTCCCATTTAAACTAGACGTATTCAACGATAGAGGCAGGTATGAACTTTGGAGTTGAAGGTTAGAGCATTGGGCCCAAATTACCCTTAGTGTTATCATTTGGCAAAATTTTGCAATATTTGGTAAAATGAAATGGAAAGGGGCATCCCTTACACAATTTTAGTCCCCCCCCAAAAAAAACAGTCGTTCAATGTTCTAGTTTAGAGGCACTGATTACAAGTCTGAAGTTTATTTCCCTTGGGTGTGGTAATTGATTACCACTACATGGAAATGAAGCCATGGTGTTTCTTTGCCTGGGATTAAGGTGGGGGGGGACACCAGTGCCACTGATAGTATGGTAGTGGGATGTATGCCACTAGCAGAATTATTCTAGACATATTCCATGGGATATAATATGATATTTGTCCAAGCTTGCCTTCTTGAGATATCATGTTTACAACGTTTTCACAACTTGACCCCTGTTGACCTTCACCAAAATCAATAGGGTTCTTGCACTCCATGTGGTACACGTATGTACTAAATATCAGATCTGGCGGTGCTTTCCTTCTGAAGATATGGTGTTTACAAGGTAGGCATCACAAACACAGCAACCCACACACCCAACCCCCACACCCAAACGAATTACAAAGGATATAATTTCATTGAAACCAAAAATGGAAAAGCTTCTGTGGTGTGTTCAGAGGCTTTTGTGACATCATTTGCTTGGTGAACTTCATACTTCACACAATGTTACGGTAACGGTTTTTCCTCAGCATCAATAAATTAAGTCTTTGCTTTTCCACAAAACTAAAAATGAGAATGCTTTCCAGATGGTGATGAACATCAGAAAATATTGATTCCTTGCCGACAGAGGAAGGAATCTACAGTATGCTATGGTGGTGGTGTGTGTGTATGTATGTGACACTGCTCGTAAACATAATCTCCCAAGAAGGGTAACCATGACTGATCCAATACTTGGTGTGTGGGTTGCTCATACTGAGAAGATGATCCTTGTTTTTGGTGGAGGTCAAAGGTCATTTGAGGTCACCAGAGGTCAAACTGTAAAAACCTTGTAAAAACAACATATTCAGAAGGGAAACCATTACTGATAGCATACTTGGTGTGTAGCTTGGTAATACTGAGCAGAGCATGCCTGTAGTTTTTGGTGTAGGTCAAAGGTATTTGAGGTCACCAGAGGTCAAACTGTAAAACCTTGTAAACAATATCTCCAGAAGGGTAACCTTGACTAATGTCATACTTGGTGTGTGGCTTGGTAATACTGAGCAGAGGATCCCTGTAGTTTTTGGTGAAGGTCATTTGAGGTCACCAGAGGTCAAACTGTAAAACCTTTTGAACAATATCTCCAGACGGGTAACTGTGACTAATGTCATACTTAGTGTGTGGGTTGGTAATACTAAGTAGAAGACTCCTGTTGTTTTTGGTGGGGGTCAAAGGTCATTTGAGTCACCAATGGTCAAACTGTAAAAAAACAGTGTCTCCAGTAGCGTAATGTTGACTGATGTCATACTTGATGCGTGGATTGTATATACCGAGGAGAAGCCTCCTTTCGGTTTTGGTGGTCATCAATGTCATTTGAAGTCAACTTCAAAACACATTACCTCTCCAAAGGTAATGTTGACTGATGTCATACTTGATGTGTGGATTGGCCACACTGGAAGTGATCTATATTGTTTTTGCTGGAAGTCAAGGTCATTTGAGCTCACCAGAGGTCAAACTGGGAGATCCTTGTAAACACTTATCTCCATAAGACTAATAGTGGGGGCATCTCATATTTAGCATGTCAATTGTCCATATTGAGAAGATGACACCTACTGGTTTTGGTGGAGGTCAAAATCATGTTAACACCCCTGTATCTCATACATATGTATTCAGTAGGTCAGTGTTTAGAGAGCACAATCTTGCAAGCACCTCAAGAAGGTTAATTGTGAGGGACTTCATACTTAGTATGTATATTGAACTTATTGAATAGATGATTTCTATAAATTTTTGCTCCTTCTTTCAGTATGGGTGGTCATGGCTCACTGATTTGTGCCTTGAAGAATCCTGGCATGTACAGGGTAAGATCATCAAAAATGTAGGTACTTACACAGCACACAGCATAGTATGGTTGCTAGGGAAAGAAAAATATAAAGTCACTCCACTTTAATGGAATAATCCTAAGGAGATCTTGAATCAATCTTTTAAATCACATCCAGTGTGTGTGTGTTCAAGTTTCATGAGGTTCACCTTAACTGTTTAATACATTTGCGCCTTCTTTCTCACCGATGCCTCAGTCAGTTTCAGGAGATTATTGCTTGAGGTCTGGCTGACATGAACATTTTAATACAAGTAGTTTTTAGTTCATGGAATTCTCTCTGGTAGTTGATATCGCTTGTTTACTTATGTGATGAAACTACCCTGTAGCGTCATTCTCTTGAGCAAGATCACATTCGATTGATGAAGTCAATTGGGAATAGAATTTGCAGCCACTAACGGTTTAACTACTATTTCAAAGCCTTAGTTGTTTTATCTACTAAAATTTTTCATCAGTTGAATTTCAATTATTATAAACTGCAAGTATTGACTGAAACTTGAGCCATCTGTGAAGATTCAAAATTAGTTGATCCCTACAATTTCCTGGTTGTTTTATGATCAATGATGATAGATGTTCCAGTGAAACATAAATAATACTCTCCTTAAACTGCATACCAGCCTTTGACAAATCTATGGATCCCTCACTGCTTTCCATTGAGCTGCAAATATTCTGCTCCAAGGAGATGTAACAAGTCCGCACTACTT
The DNA here is from genome assembly GCA_021234535.1 of Stichopus chloronotus. Lineage (NCBI taxonomy): Eukaryota > Metazoa > Echinodermata > Holothuroidea > Aspidochirotida > Stichopodidae > Stichopus > Stichopus chloronotus. The sequence goes on along the minus strand of CM037831.1, from coordinate 23,700,282 downwards.
TTCCCAGTTTGCAATTCTGTGAATCTGTGACAGTGACATTTACTTCTGGCCTCGACATTTATTTGGAGCCTTAACATTATTAAGGGCCTCAACATTTATTTAGGGCCTCAAATTCTCTGCTTCATACATTTGGAAGTTTGATGAATTTTACCAATGCATACTAAAATTCAGGGTCAGCTACAAAACTCATTTTATTGTTCCTTTTCTGTTCAGTCTGTGTCTGCATTTTCACCCATCTGCAACCCCATCAACTGTCCCTGGGGTGTTAAAGCATTCTCTGGTTACCTTGGCAATGACAGGGAATCTTGGAAGGTAAGCGTCATGAGCTCGATGTGGTACCAAAACTTTGTAATGATACTGAGAACATGGTATGTGGATAGGAAAAAGAACGTTTGAAGAGGTTAAATCTGAAACCATAAACATGGCATCTCAAGAACAAAACTTGCTTAAAACTTCATACTTGGTAGATGTGTGAAGATGATTAATTGAGGTCAACAGAGATGGTGATGATGAATGCTCTAGTCTCTTAAACAGGTCTACAGATCAGTAATGAACATTCCAGGTATCTGCATAGAATGTCTTCAAACATCCGTATATGAATCTCTCTTGCTTTTATCCTGTTGTAATAGGTTCAATTTGAGATGAATGTACACAACATTTACCAATGCTCTAAGCGAACGTTTATTACCGTTGAGACATTTTAGTCTTTCTTCGGAAACTACCTTTCTAACAATTTGTAATTCTTGGTAAATCTTCTCTTGCAGACTTATGATGCTTGTGAGCTTGTTAAATCCTACAATGGCCCTCCTATGGAATTCCTGATAGACCAGGTAAGAGACAGGAAAGGATACATGTGATGTTCATACCATACTTGAGAAGAATCCTCCAGCCCCCCCCCCCCCATTTCAGTCAGGTGACCGTGTTTTATCAGATGGTAAAATCACCTGGCAGGTGAATGTGATAAAAATGTAGATTAGCAGGTTTTGTCATCTACTATCTTACATAGAACAGTGGTGGTATTTTGTCTATTGCATACATTGTTGACATCTTATTTCTCAGGCTTTGTTTTAAGAAGAATGTGCTTATCAACCCAAATTTTCTTTCGCTTACCTCACTTTTTATCAAAATCTGGCGTATATGAACAAGGTTAATCAACTCCAGACTGGTGCATCAACCACTAATACACTCTCGGGGTAACGCTTGTGTTACCCGTTCCTGTAGTATGCTACGGTTAATACATGCTGTCTAGCGTTGATTAAACTTTCATTATAGAAAATCACAAAGTGTACCTTAAGATGAATCACACAGTAAGTTGTGAGGTCATTCTTGGACCACTCAAAATTCTTTTTTTCTCTTGGGGTTGTTCTGGAAGCCATTGCACCTCGTCGCAAAATGTGATCATTGTCTTATGTTTATGGGGGATTATTGCAAAATTGATGATTCAAAAAAATTTGAAAATCTTTCAACATTTTATATCTCAGCAACAGAACAAGCAATGGAGATTGAAAGTTGGATGAATAGGATTTATTTTCCAACCTCTTCATTCTCATTTTTCTTTGAATTTGTAGACTTTATGTACACTTTTAAAAGGACATGTAGAAAAACTTTTTTGACAGTATTCCACAATTTTCTTCTTCATAAAGGGCAAGAAAGATAACTTTTACATTGACAAACAACTTCTTCCAGAGAATCTGGTCTCTGCTTGCAGAGAGGCTAAACTACCAGTCACATTGAGGATGCAGGAGGTAAATGTATTTAAAAGTTTGATTGTAATAATATATATGTTACACATCACAGTAACAACTCAACAAAGAACAACATTATTTACACATGTCTGTTCACTGATTGAATTTTTTTTTCCTACACAGGATTATGACCACAGCTATTATTTCATTGCCACATTTATGGAAGATCATATCAGACATCATGCCAAGTTTCTGAAAGCTTGACCAAGACGAAGATGAGTACCGGAAGAGATTAAAGATGGTATCATTGAGGGGGGATGACACCTTTGAAATGCTTTACTGAGAGGGTCACGAAAAATTCAACATTTAAGACTACTTAACAATTTAGACTTTTGAAAATTTTTGACAAGACTCCTCTTCAGTGATCATAAGTATGAATTTTAAAGGTGCAGTAGATGCATATATCATTAACCAAACTGATCTGTATCCCCCCTCCCCCCCCCACCCTCCTTTCTATCCTCTAGGTATAATAATAGGAACTGATATAGACAAGACATTAGAATAGAATACGTTTAAAACTCAAGGTGTGAAAATGATGTATGGCAAGGATTTGTTGATCTTACAAAATCCAAATACAGCAGCCTACAAGCTATGAATGTTATTGTAACAGGAAGACAAATAATAATGAAACCAGATTAGGTTTGTAAACAGTGTTGGGCGATATTTTTTTATATCACGATTAGAAAAGCAGAAATTAGTGATGCAAGCAGTAAAAATCTAAAATCATGGGTTTCCCGCATTTTGCAGTTTGTCCTTTAGGACACACCATTTCAGCATGATGAAACTTCTGCTCCACATATATTTACTGGCAGTTATAATTTACAAAATTTTCTGGACCACTGTGGCAATTGTGCATTTCATCAACAGAGTAAATAACCAATTTGCAAGATTTTGATACCACGTTTTTTGAACGACCTAATGATGTTTTGTGGTATGAATTTGTCACAATGGCTTGTTGGAGTTTGATGTAATGTCACACATTCTCTGTGTTTTCAAGCTGATGATCGCCAAACACTGTTAAGGTACTGCTGTCCAAGCATGATCATGGTCAAGGTATCTTTGTCTAACAATAAGCAGGCAAGTTAAGAAAAGCTTAAATTTGTAAAGTCATTGTTACACACATATTTACAAATAAAAGAACATATTTTAACAACATTCAAATTGTTATTTTACTCTGTTGGCTACAGTAATTGGAAGAACGCTCCTTTTACATACTGCCTCACTTGGTCAGTAAACAAACAATGCAGGCCTGAAAGACGGCATTAAAAACAGAATAATCTTACTAGTAAGTAAACTCCTTTATCCCTAAAGTTACTACTTCTTGCGCCATAATAGAGCACTTGCTGCTCCATGGTCTCCAGTACTGCCATCTCTCTACTAGAACAATGGAAGAAGTTAAAAGTTACCCAAACCCTCTCTTTTATATGTTACACTTTTTTGGTTGAGAGGGCATGTACCAATGGTTCCTGTGGGTCAGGTTGATAGGTATTAGAAGTTGCTTCATAGATGGCCTGCACTGAAGGGCGTGGTATTGAAATGCTGCTCACATCATATAAAAATCTGAAAACAAAAATGTGAAAGTCAAATTTTGACATGTTATGACAATGTCACTGTTATTGAGGAAAGTACTTTTTAATAAAAAAGTTTTTGTAGAATGAGCTTATATGGATTGGTTTGTAGAACCCACTATGGTTTCATCTCAACTCCCATGTGACAGCTTCCGCCACTCAACAAGCTTTACTCTTCCTTTGTGTGATACCTCCTCCCCCCCCATAATTTTGCTTTGGGTTAGGCTTTACTGTGACTGAACCAACACAAATAACACCTCAAATGATCTAGACATCATAGTATTTCTATTGCCATACTGTTGACTGAATCATACTGAAATAACTGAACTAATGTTTCAAACTGTTTTGTTTTTTTTTAATTTTGCATGGCCAAGACTTAACTATCAAACCATCAAAAAGCCATTCTATTCTATTCTGGGAAATCTCTTTAAGAGTGGCATACAACATCTAAAACCCATTACCCTTGACACGACTTTACATCTGATATGCTAATAACCTGTTGAAGTGAATTTCTTCCTTCTTTTAACTGCCAGCATTCAACCAGCCAGGAGTTAATGGACAAAACCATGAGGCCAACACTAAGGTCTAACATTTTACCTTTAATGGACTTGGAGGGGCACCTGAGCTCTGAACAGTAATTACAGACATTCAATGAAGTTCCTCTCAAACCTTTAGTAACCTGTGTTATTCCTCTGACCATGATTCAGATACTCTTTACTTGCTTCTGTCAGTGATAGCTTTGTTTACTGTATTGCCACACACATCCAATTTCTTTCTTTGTAACTATTTCTGTACACGCTAGGAGCAGTACAGTCATACACCTTCCTCCTCTATAGCTATTTGGCACACCCAGTGAGTAAAATAAGACACCTGCATTTTTGCAAAGCACACCCACACCAGTTCAGTTCCTCTTCTATAAATATTTTGCACACCCTAGGAGCAGCAGCCCACACAACACAAGTTTCTCCCGTGCAACTATTTTTTGCACACTCAAGGGGTGGCAACCCACATGAGTTCCTCCTGCATAACTATGTTAAATTAAAACATGCATAACTTTGGACGCAGCGACCCACACAGATTCCTCGCTGTACAACCTTCATACATATATACTTCTTGCACACCCACAGCAACAATGATCCACTTCCCATGCATCCTTAATTGCATCTATGCACAGATGTGTCCCATGTTTCCAGAGCACACATTATGATGTCATCAGTACCACCTTTTACCTTCTACCTTTTATGGAAGAAAAAGAAAAAAAACCCTTGGAAATGTGAATCTTTCCTTGGAGTACTGTGATATGGTGTGAAATGTTTTAGATCAATATTTGCTCTAGAAACACTTAACTTTGTATTGTCCTTTCAGTGAATGGAAAGGTTGTGTCAGTCAGGAACAGAATTCTGATCCCCTCAGGGAGGAAGGCTTTTGTTACATTTTCAACTTCCATTAAAGGACTATACCAGCAAGTGAACTGAATTGCACTCAGCATAGTTGACAATTAGATCATCATGTGAAGGGTATCTTGATACAACAAGAGTGTTACCCACACACACACAGCAGCAGCAGCAGCATCGGCAGCTCTGATTAACACACATATCAGCACATGCAGGAGTATTTAGCTCTCCAAAGTTGACAGGATAAGAGGCAGTAAATGGAGTTTAGGACTATCAGTAGATAGCAAATCATGGTAAACAGGTCAAGTACCACCTACCAGGAGAGGAAGAAGCGACAAAAAAAAAAAATACCACAGGAGATGGTCAAAGCTTGGCTTGTTGATTAGAAACATCTGACGAGTAGGAGTTCCTAATAAAGTTGGAATACTTTAGCCTGTATGGTACAAACTACATGGGGTATGAGATGGATAGCTAATATTTACTTCACTTTTACCTGTCTTCATCATCAAAGTAGCCACCTGGTTCAATTTTCCTTGGTCCACGGGCTTTCTGTACCCAACAACCACAGGCAGCGATGAGGCCGAAGGATGCAGCGAGGGCGCTGGCTAGCAGACCGATCGCGATGAAGTATTGACTACGATCTGGTGCACTGAAGCTGAGCATTGCAACATCTGACAGAAAGAAGACATTTGTGCGGCATCAATATATCAGTGAACAACACATAACTATACATTTTAATGACTATACCACTGAGGATTGCAGATATATCAATTACACATCAATGATATAATCACACACTGACGATAGATGTATCAATTTCACACTGATGATAGGTTATCAATTATACATTGAGGTATCAAATATGTATGATAGATATATCATTTATTGCTTTGTGAGGCACAAGAATGACATATCAACATCATCAATGAGATGAATCTTCCTACTAGTGATGATGAGGTTTCTTGAGCCATCTTATATCAAGCAAACAAAACTAGATTTGTAGCTTTCCTACCAGGGTTCCACTTGACCTGTTGACCTCTTTTGTGAAACCCTGCAGTAGTCATACATACAAAAGATAAACAGAAAAGTAATCTCTAAGAATCTTGAATATCTAAAAATAGCAACATTACCTGCCTGCATGGTACATGGTTAGCTTCATCCACATAACTTTAATTTTTCTGAATGTTCAGACTTGCTGTGCAAAGTGACTGACAATTTTAATGACATGTGTTCTGGCCTCTCAATAGTTGTACAGTCTAAAATAAATTACATAACTTGCTATTCAATTTGACATCTCTGATACAGTTTACACAGAACCGAAGTTCTCTGCAGCTTGTTCAAATCTTGTTGCCCAGCTTGATATCCAGCTGGTAAGTGCATATTAAACTGACTCACAGTAACAGATATGTCACTGGTTCAGACCAGTGTTTTCAAAGGTAGTTATTACTAATTAGAATTGGTTCACATGTAAAACTGAAGGCATGATGTAATTTTTTTTACCTTGACAACATGACTATCCATATAAAATTTGAAAAACGAAAATTTGTAGGGTGGGGTGAAATACACAGAAAATGGGGACTCAGAAATGGCATTTCCAGTGATTGAGTTTTCAACCAAAAATTTTCTGAATGCAATTAAATAGAAGGAAGAAATATACCTAACAGCAAACCAAATTATTACCATATTTTAATCAAAGATATCAATTTTCTCATTGAGAAATTGCAGACATGACATCCCTATTTCAAGACTGGGTACATGCAAGCAGAGACTTCGTAAGGCCAAAAATGTTCTTGTACTCTATGCACCAACCTATGGTCTGTTGCTCCGCTTAGGCAGTCCTGCTGCATAAAAGGGTTTTGCCCTCAGGTCAGACTCCCTCCTGAAAATTCTGGACATAAGCCTGAAATGTCATCATAGATGTATGGCAATATAAGCCAACATCAATCACTAAATCCTGGCGTTGCCCCTGATTCTTCTCAAAGTCCACATTTGTGGGTCATTACAAAATTCACCACTATATTCTCACCTTGACAATGCACACCACTATATTCTTACTATGGCAATGCACACCACTATATTCTTACCATGGCAATGCCCACCAATATACTCTTACTATGGCAATGCCCACCACTATATTCTTACCTTGACAATGCACACCATTATATTCTTACCTTGGCAATGCACACCAGTGTATTCCTCAGTACACTGGCAATGGTAGCCAGCTACAAGATCCATGCAGGTTGCTCCATTTTCACATGGGGTTGATTCACATTCATTGATATTAGATGCACAGTCAGATCCTAGTGACATAAAAGAAACAACACTATTTGTGAATGTGAAGACATAAACCAACCTATCTAGGAGTTCGATATGACAGTATACTCAATGGAAACACTGTTACACACCAGAATCTTTTACAAGTAGCTATGTAAAAAATTTGCTACCTTCTGATGACAGAAGACATTAAACCATAATCTCAGCAATATCCCGAAGTGCTTGGCTTGTAGGTGTACTATTTTCAAAATCTAGCACGTCTATTTCAACTTTTATTTCACAGTAATTAGCAACAGTTCAGACTGACAGCATCTTCATAGCAACATAGTAATCACTGACCCTTGAGGCTGTTAACGTTGCTGTTATTGGTCAAATACTGATGTTAGTCAGAACAAGTGAAAACATTTAATGATTCCAGCCTCCTTTAAACCCAGCTGGATGTGGAAACTCTAAATGAAACAAAATATATGAATTTCATCAATTTTTTAAATAGCTAACTGAGAGATGTGACTGCTTCCTTCCTTGACAAGGTTTAACCAACTTAGAAACAACAACTGAAGGAGCTCATTTCAAAAGACAAAACAAAAAAGGAGACAGAAAAAAAAGAAAAAAATGGAAAAGGAAAATCTCACACATCAGTGGATTACTCAATCCCATCAATATTAAAATTAGATCCCTCAGTTACGAAGTAGAAGTCAAAATTAACTTAAGAAATATTTACAGCAGTAGTGAGAGGCCAGCTGTGATTAAAGCTTTTAAGGAAACTACTGTACTTTATATCTCCATGTGTAGGAATCAATATAATGTTTTATATCATACAAAATATTGATCAGATGCCAAACTTTGCCACTTTGATTAAATTAACTTTCTAAGGTTGGAATGCTGCTGCTGGTGTTGTTGCTCTGCTATACTAATGGTGATGTATAATAAAACTGATGGTGATATATAGAAATCTATAAACTGCATATTTCATTTGCCAATTTTCTTTATGGAAGGAGCTCTGTGACTTCACTGAAGGGTTCGCAGCGACACTTCACATGAATAATTTGGTCTCCTCCATAGCACATAGTTTATGTTGTATCACAAGAGGATAGCAATGGTTGCTAATGGTCTTTCAAGGCCTTTCACACGTAGTAATCAACAGCACTACATGTTTACAAAACTCAGTCCAGTTCTCTAAGGCATGCAACTGCCACTAGAAACAAAACTTTAAATTAAAAGAAAAAAAAATACAAGAACACTGAAAAGGACTATCCCAATTGATATACACAAAGAGGAAAATATGGAAATCATGCTATAAATATTTCATTCACTCTGCTATGTTTTACAGGTTCTAGTCTAATTTTGTTCAATAACATATTGTTAACAATAGCATTAACATCCTCATGAATCAAAAGTTAGAGAAAACAAATCAGTTACAACATGTAGGCTAAACGCCAGAACTTTATTCTGTATAATGTGAAAGTACAGAACAAGCTACAATCGACATTGCCATTTTAATCTCTGATGTGTCAAGCTCCGGCACCACCTGATCCATGTAGACATGATACTAATACACCATTCCACATCCCTTTGTCCACTTCAGAAGTTTTTGTGGCAAATGTACCCAGGACAATAACTTATTTACATACAAGGTATGGGGCATGTATTCCTTCTGGATGGCGGTCATTACCCACTGGTAGCTTGGTTTGCCACTAGGTGATCTCAATCTGGAAATCTGGGCAAAGGGTTGGGTTAAATTAGAACACTGTCATAGTGAAAGGGCGTCCTAAGAGTGTCATTTCAGTTGTGGTTACAGCACACAACCAATACATGACAACTATGCTAGGTAGCCATGCCACCTGACAATACAACCTACAGTAATAATTAAATACATTATGTGTGAAAGCAATACAACTATTATATGATGCTTTCAAGCCTTGGAACAATCCAATAATAAAGTTCTGGGTTTTCAACAAACATCAGAGCTAAGTCTTATGTTATCACAATAGACAGACTGAATGTTTTTACGTATTTAAAAGGCCTTTCTGGCAGAAACAGGGCTGATGAAAAGAAGTTTCTTTATTATCGGCAGACTTTTATTATTTTGCTTTTCAATTTTTGTCCTCATGTTCAGATCATAATCATACAAACAAAACTAAACATTAATCTTTGCCACGACCTTTCCCTCCAAGGATGAAGTCAGGATCACTATCATCTGTTTTCATATAATTCAATGCCTAATTTAAGAATCTGCAAGGTGTTGAGCTCTGTAATAACTGGATTTATCAAACTGCTTTATCAAAACTTGTCCTTTATATTTCATCAACACCCGGTTTCTTTAACCTTGCACGGACACCCAGGTCTCTTCACACTTCAGCAGCAATGCTACCAATAAACCTTAATTCAAAGCTATGGTCAATGTAGAGTTTTATTTTATTCAATGAAAGTCCAATACAATAATTAAATTGACCATGAACATACTCTAATCTTGTTCACCCCAAAGTGGATGCTTCCAACTCTGTCTCATACAAGCAATGGAAATGTCATTCATATTACCCTGGACACAAACTTAGAGCTTTTCTATTAATTAACATTTTAGTGGTAATTGGTTTCCTGAAATGCTATGGATGATGTTTTCCAAAATGACGAATGAAAAAAGTTTTCACAAAGATCAATAAAAATTAGTCGAAGGAAATTTAACAGACTGGAGTAATGAAATATATAATTAGGAGAAAGATTTTAATGATTTCCAAAGTGACAGTGTGCTCGAAATAACACCTGACATAAGATCGTTGAATCTTACAAACAAGGAAAAAGGTTCACCTAAATGAAAAACTCCACTCTGACTTGCCTCATGACACACTGACATAACTGATGTGAAAATAATGTAATAAAATATTTCTGCAGTGATTGTACAAGGCCACAACTAAGGCATCCAAAAAGGAACAATGTGACAAGCCAGGAAATTTGCAGTGACTGTGTAGTACAAGTAGAGCAACAGAGTCAAAGTATATTCATGAACCTGCTGGCTTACTGCTGCTGGAGAGCAATCTTCACTCAGCACATTCTTTATACTACGGAAGTAGTCATCCAATACAAAGATAAAGTAAAAAATGGTTATAAACAATTCAGTATCTCACATATGGCTGGCTTCCTTAAGCAATTTCATAATGATATATGACCTATGAAGAATCTTTCAGCGATGTTTGTTGTTATTTATGAGATCTGCAGGCTCTGCAGAGATGTGATTCAAACCAAAGATACTTTTCCTGACACAAATCATCACAGGCTGCAGAGTTCAACAAGCATTTTGAAAGCAGCACATAGTAATACGCCCTTGAAAATGGAGGAACCATAATGGAGTACAGTACTATGACTTTAATCTATCAATGGGCTGAAGAAAATGTAAGCACAACCCAACAGTTTCATACATATATTCACTACCGGAACGCTGCCCAATATCAACTATTTAATACTCGTATCACATACATCATTGCTTGAAGAGAGTTCTAAACTTACCTGTGAAGCCAGCTTCACAGACACACTTATAAGTGTACGTTTCATCGATGCACATGGATGCATTATGGCAGGGATTGGACTCGCAAAAGTTCCTTTTCATTTCACAGTGGACACCGTAGTAGCCACCGAGACAGTGGCATTGATAGCTATTGAGCTCATCCACACACTGGCCGCCGTTTAGGCAAGGATTTGATACACATTCATTATACTGCATCTCACAGTTTGTTCCTGTATAACCTGCAAAAAAAGAAATTATCAATTTAATCAATGCAATGCACATTGATAGTATTCAGGCAAACTCTTCAAAAATTAACAAATAGATATGAGAAACAAAAGTGATTAATTTAGGAGAGCAGCTTGAAAGGATATTGGCCACAGAGTAATATTGGTGTTTCATAAAAAAAATTAGGAAATATTTTCTCTCGCATTTTATTGCATGTCAATAGCATGTGCCATTTGGAACTTATGAATTTTTAAAGAAGTATCAACATTGAATTAAGCAAAATGTGTGATATCACTGGAGGTACAACCACATGAATATTGTTTGCATTTCTGTACAATCTTTACTGTCTTTAAAGAGACATTACAGCAGTTTAGGGGATGTGATCTTAATCTCCACAATATTTTAGGAAAAATGTAGAATACAACCAATCTATTTTAAATGGTGTCAAACTTCAAAGCTAAATAAGGAGTTAAATTTCAAAGAAAAACAGACTTCTTGCAATAATTTTCCACTGTTACATGGCATTTTTGTAACCTTGAGGCACATGGGGATCTTCCTTGACCAGAGCAGTCTTCCCTCAAACAAAAGTACCTTGAGTTAGGAACAAGATACTGGTAAGGGGTTTGAAATGCTGACAGTGAAAATTATTCTTTTTCATTGAAGAATCCCTTTACTTGTCAGTGAAATATTCCTATATTATGTAGACTTTACTGTCACAGCCCTGCTGTTGACGCAACACTACTATTGGTATAAGTCTGGCTCACATAGCCTTTATTGGTAGTGGAACACCCACACCATCCTAGCATTAATCCAGAACCACAGTCAAGCATCAATAAATGTGACTGCACACAACATCAGTTTAACAACATCGTTCAGTCCTGTTGTGAGTACAACACTCCATCAAATTACACCAGTGCATTGTTGTTTACACATGTTCACATGATCAATCAGACCCTTCCCTAAGATCATGACCCTATTTTGTTATGTCCCTCCAAATAATTTTCAGATGAGAACAAATGAAGGCAAAGTCAAGACTGTTGTTGTTAATACACTCCATGCTTAAATGCTACAGAACACACAGAATTCACATTCACCATCCCCTCCCCGCCTTCCTTACAAGTTTCTTTACCCTGAACACTCTAATGGTGTTACTGCAGAGATACTGCTCAATCATAGTTCAGTAATCCTCCTGGCAGGGACTACTCACACATAACAAAACCACTCTTTGCCATGACACCTCTTTTAAAAACACCATCGACCTCCTCAAAATTGCAAGTAAAAGGTTTTGGAAAAATTTGAGCCATTTTCAAATTGGAATAGTAGGAAGCTGAACACTTGAAAATAGACAATGTTATACATTGTTCTCTTCCCTTTCATTTTGGTTTTCATGAAGCATCATTTTAAAAACAATGAACATCTCCAGCGGCAATTATCTTTGCTGAAGTGGATGCCAATGGCAGGCAGGCCAACCTTATCTTCCATGCCTGTGAAGTCGTTCACCTCTCACAGGATGGGATGTCTTCTCTATCAGCAGTGTTATAATGATATTTGTGTCATATATTAAATGCAGTGATAAACCATGCTCTGCCAATAATGGCACGTCTCAAGCGCTGGCAGGCAATATGGCGAGGAGGGATCAAATCATACGAGGGAAGAGTAAAACGTGTTGGTATCATCAAAAAGATCAAAGGTAATTTTAAAGCAATTTACGATACAACAGTAAAAGTAATGAGCAAGCAGGCATCAAAGACTAAGGCTTTTTTTTTTCTTCATCACTGGAAGGAAATATTACAATTGGAAGGAATGGTGGTCATATTCTCTTTCCTTGAACACTTTCAAAGTGATGTAAAGACTCTAGGCTAAAAACAAATTTAAGTCCAAATGGAGATTTCAGCATTATCATCATTATTCACACTATTTGCATCAAACTTTATTGGTGAGTTCCTGTAAAGGTTTAGATGGGTGATGATGGATTCTAAGGATGGACAAGAATAAACTTGAAATAAAACACTAACTGGTGAATTATGCATTCAAGTAACAGTATTTCACCTGGTTGACAATGGTAATAGTATCTACCAGTAAGAAAATCAAAACTCTATACCTAACCTGGTTTACAATAGAACCAGTATCTGCCAGAAAACTATAGCTCAACTAGTTAATAATTCAACATCAGTCATCTTATAGAGATGAACAAACCACTAAATTAATACCTTATCACAATATTTTACCTGGTTGACAATAGCATTGGTATCTTCCATTGTCATCTTGGCAGATTCCATTTACACATGGGTTGCTGTCACATTCATTCACATCAATGTCACAATGGGGCCCTGATTTACCATTGGGACAGATACACTGATAGTCCTGTCCATCATAACCCTGAATTACATCAACACATCTGGAAGAAATGGAACACTCATTTTCTAAACAGCCATCATACTCATCGCAAAACTGACCAGAGTAACCACGGCAACAGTGGCAGGTGTATGCATCCTGAAATGAAAAAAACATGAAAGGAATGAAACATTTCTTGATGATCACTGAAAATGTGGATGCACCACATAGCGATCACCATGTCAATCTGATATGTCACTAAAATGAATCTACAAAATAAATTTGAAAAGTTTGGCAATAATTCCAAATTGTTAGTGTCATAAACAAATATTTCACTGGTATTGAATTGAAGATAATAGCTCCAAAACAAAAACAGGAGGAAATAATCAAAGGTTACAGAGAGAATGAATACCACTGGAAAAGAGAGAATGGCAAATTTGAACAACAACAAAAAAGAAATAATATAAAATGGAAGAAAAATTTCCATGAAAAAAAAAGTAAAATGACTGAGGGACCTGATGTGTCATATTCAAATGAAGTGGTTTTATTTTTATGAAAACAACCTAAAGTATAACGTGTCAGGAAATATTAATAATTCTTGCAATCAGTGAAGAAGATGATGACCCAAGCAATGGATTTTGTAACCAATTGCCCTGAAGTCTCTTTCCTCTCCACTGGCTCTCTCTGAAGTTAATTTGTGAGATGACAAATCCCTCTCCCATTCAATTGAAATAAATATTGACAGGACTTGAATTCCATCAGCTGTGCAGCTGTTGAATCACGAATAGGTTACTAACTTTTCTTAAAATAACGATGCGTCCAAGAAATTGTGTTTTATGGATTTACTACAAACTTGATGAATTGCATAATTATTTGAGGACTCAAAAAGAACATTTATGTTTCTAATTTATTATATTTATTCATATCCAAAATGTAAACCAGTAGGAAATCAATGCACAACATGTCTTTCTATTGTATTTTGTTATGAAATTTAGGGTATGCATTAGGCAATACAAACACATTGACTAAAGTGAAACAATGTGAATGCCATTCCATCCACATCAAAATTAAGCAAATCAAAGGTCATAGAGGTCAGATCTAAAAACAACTACATTGTCTTGTAAATCTTACAGAGTACTCTTAATGAAACCATTCATTCCAGTTTTAATTGTTCTCTGTCAATGCAAATCTCAGCAAGACCACTTTCTATTCAATTGGTCTTTAACTTCAAGCTTAATGTTTAGCAAACATTAATTACATTAATGATTATGGTTTGGTGTTTACATCTCATACATTTTTGTAAAAAAAAAAAGTCATAAATGACCAGCTTGATAGTAAAAGTATAAAAGTAATATGTTTCTCATGTCTCTCTGCACACAAATAACAATAAGACTGGGATTGATATGAACAGGGAGGAAGAGTTATGCAGAAAGGGACACCACAAACGCAGAGCCTGCAGAGGTCAGGGGTACAATATCTTGAAAATTAAACAACATATCTTTGGGCCTTCAGATAACATAAATGGATAAATCATGTTCCTATAAGGTTAATTAAACCTTCCCTTACGTCTTGCTTACTTAATTACATAAGTAGCTGGAAGAAACTTCATAGCATATTTCTTAGCAACTGTAATTTCTTTTTAACGTGTGGATACAATGTACAATCAATGGCAATCATGTAGACTGTTATCCTTTTCTTTAGCCCCACGTTTGTCTGAAGTGTCCAGCCCCCTTAAAGGACATTAAAATTAAAACAAACTATAAGATGACAAGAGACTGGTAACCAAGGACTCTTACCCTGGATTTTAAAAAAATACTTGCTTCAAAGAGAAATGATTCTTGAACAGGAGAGGTATTTAAGGATCAAAGAGTGCTATACGAACTTGTTTTCAAAGCTCACTGATAAAAACTGAAGTGAAGGTCGTTACACATATGTCATTCCTTATCGAGGTAACCGCTAATCGCAGATTTCTTGGTACCCCTCGAATTCATGTGCCTATTCTTAGAGAAAATGTAAGGTAAAATGAGAGGCCTAACCACTAAGGAATCACCCAAACTAATGGCATGTGATTGGTTGATTAATCAAGAGATCACTCGGGTATTCCATGACTGAAGAAACAAGAAAGGTCACATACAATCTATTTTCCAAACTGAGGGATAAATTTTCATTGCGTGTGATTGTCTAAATATACAATATCAATCTAATTCTAGCCCTCCTAATTACTTCACTGTCACTCGATCCTTTACTCATTCTACCACCTACTCGACCTGCAAGTCTCTTGTGTGTAAAGAAGTATAAAAGGAAGATGGAAAACCAAGGCATCATAAAGATTTAACCAGTCCTCCTCATGAATCTACAAGGATGATATCATAGTTGCCAGTTAAGTCCCATTATTATTATGATCTACTTAATACATTAAATACAATCACTGAAAAAAATAAAAGCAAATCAAACCTTACATTAAATGTTAAGTTATATGGTACTTTTTTTTCAAATACTTTATAACCTAACATGCTTTACATGAAAGGTACTACTAAATACACTAATACATGAAAGGTTTAGACATGTTTAAGATGTACAGTCTTATGTTAATTATTTGATTTATGGTGGTGACAGTCATATAAAAAATAAACAAATTTCTCAAAATAAACCTGACCTTACACTCTCTCTCTTCATCACCTTTTACGATGGACAACCTTTTTTCTTCACTTCTTTGACCGACTTTTACTCAATTTGATACCACCAATTTTTTTTTATACAAATCTCAAGATGAAGCAACTGCCTCCATAAAAGTAGCCAGGGAGGATGAGAGTAATGGCTGCTTTTGTTTGGCACAACTGAAGTTTTTATAAACAAAAGAGTACTTAAACCAAACAAAAAAGAATCTTTAAGTAGAGTAGCGTTTTTCAAGATCCTGATACTTTACTTTCCATTAAAATTCAAAGAAAGATCCCTTCTCAAACAGCTACATATCTTCTACTGTTTCAGGATTATATTTTATGATTCTTCACGACCTCAATAATGTTCGATTTAACAATCTTTTAAAAACTGAGCGTCATCTACAGAATTTGTGAAATAGAAATTTTCTAAGATAGACCAGAAGGAGGTATTGGGTGTAACTAAGGTTTAATGTTAACAACAAAAAACATCACCAGATAGTGACAAATTTTATGGGAGGTACCTACCATAATATAAACCGTACCTAACAAGATTAACGTATTGGTGAAAAGTTGTGTCAAATATAAAAATACTGAAAACATCAAGACAAAGACAAGAAGTGACTTTAGTACATGACTAATAGTATATATATGCACACGTGATAGTTTCTCAGACCTACAAATGTGGTATGTGTGCACACCTATTATTACAAATGACATGTCAAATACACGCCACAAATGTACTTGCATACAGTACTGTAGTGTTGTTACCACATTGCTATAGGCAAACAACGTCATTATGAAACTTTGCTCCTGATATCACTTGTGAAATGACCCAAACGATATCGTCTGTACACTTGAGGAAAAAATAGTCCTCATAATAGATTTCGATTACCCACTAAGTATGATTTGGAAACAAGAGATAAGAATTTATGGTTGTCTTAATCTTTAATGAACTAGTTTGATCAGTATTACATCAGAATTAAGGTAAGACTAAGGCTGTTCAGGGTCAATTCTGCAGAAAATCCATAGTTTTACTCATATTAATTCAAATGAGCTTTGGTGCCAACTTGCAACTATGATATCATAATATCATTTGGCAATTGAGGGAAAAGTGGTTCTGATATCGTTTTTGAAAATTTCTCATCGCATCAACACTTGCATACAGTATATGTCTTGTAAAACATTAGCCTGGATAATCTGGTGTAACTGCAATGCTAATTTACAGAATTGCAGTTTGTTAGACAATAATGTGGATATATGTGTAATCATATATGTGCATATTGTTTGTAATATCTCACTGCATGTAATCAGATATACCTGTATGTATGTGCATACTATGGGTAATATTACATACATGCATACTATGTGTAATCTTATACATGCATGCATAATGTGTGCACTCATAAATATGCACATTGTGTTTAATCATATTGTGTGGTGACAAATGCTGTCAAGCAGGTGACCACACAGCACATTTTGCAATGCCAAGTTATGCTGATGTGCAGTTTGCATGCACACTGCATAAGCACCATACTGGTAAGTAAATGGCCTACACAGAGCAAACTGTCATGCTTGATTTTACATTATACTACTTAGTGAGGTGGAGAGCTGTAGGACACAAATCATGGAAACATCAAAAAGATTACAATTAAGAGACAACCAAACTGCATGGCACTTAGCAAATCAACGAATGCTGCTCTTTTGGACATTTTTCGAGTCAACAACACTTTGCGAGAATTCTCACTATCCCATTCTTGTCCAAAGCATGATGAAGTTATTTCTATCTTCTTGAGGCTGTTCATGATTTTTGGATATTGTCCATATCTTCTCTCAGTTTGAGATGTCAAATGAAACTTGAACTTGACAGGATTGTAATTTGCAGTGTTCCTACTACAATTTATAGCGCCTAACTTCCATTAGTTGGCCAGTCGATAATTTCACATGAGCCCTCCCTTTCCCATGTTAAAGAAAAAACAAACCTTGTGCACACAAAGATCTCCAGAAACTTTTAGTGGGCCCCCACCACTTATTTTTATTTTGGAGGCCCCTGTGGGGATGAACTGAAAGACACTTTCAAGAGGTGTGGTGGACATGGATGAAAACTGACATATTCTTCACTAAAAGATAATCTACAGAATGAAACAAGGCAACCAATCAACATTGATTGAATGTAAAGAGGATGCTGAGAACATACGCTGCTGGACGGAATACATCACAATTATGAAAAAATCACAATTTCTGTAAGTAAACAGGCATCACACACTGGAAATGAACACAAAATGAGGGAATGAAAGTGAGCAACAAAACCACAGACCTGGATGAAAATCACTAAAAGAGCCAGCTTTACAAAGTATAGTGGAAAGGCACCACACAAGGTATAGTGGAAAGGTACCACACAAAGTATAGTGGAAAGGTACCAAACAAAGTATAGTGGAGGGGTACCATGCAAAGTATAGTGGAAAGATACAATACAAAGTATAGTGGAAAGGTACCATACAAAGTATAGTGGAAAGGTACCATACGAAGTATAGTGGAAAGGTACCATACGAAGTATAGTGGAGGGGTACCATACAAAGTATAGTGGAAAGGTACCATACAAAGTATAGTGGAGGGGTACCATACAAAGTATAGTGGAAAGGTACCATACAAAGTATAGTGGAGGGTTACCATACAAAGTATAGTGGAGGGGTACCATACAAAGTATAGTGGAGGGTACCATACAATGTATAGTGGAAAGGTACCATACAAAGTATAGTGGAGGGGTACCATACAAAGGATAGTGGAGGGGTACCATACAAAGTATAGTGGAGGGGTACCATACAAAGTATAGTGGAGGGGTACCACCATATTTAGTCACAGATGACACATTAGATGACAGTACTTATAAATTGAATGAAATACCTAAACTGCACTAAATGTGTATCAACCAAAGAGACTTAATATTCATTTCACATATCTGCAACATGTGGCAAAAGTCAACAATCTTGAACATGAAACTGAAATTTTATGATAGTTATGCAATAGCTGACCCAACTAAGTTTTGTACCAAACTTGACTAATTTGCAAATAATTCTTTTACACTGATCTTTTCATATTCACTTCTGCATCATATACTTTTTCAACATTTCAAGACATTCAGAAACAATGCAGAGTTTTGGGCAT
Organism: Stichopus chloronotus; assembly: GCA_021234535.1. Taxonomy (NCBI): domain Eukaryota; kingdom Metazoa; phylum Echinodermata; class Holothuroidea; order Aspidochirotida; family Stichopodidae; genus Stichopus; species Stichopus chloronotus. The sequence continues at coordinate 23,681,421 of CM037831.1, read as the reverse complement.
AGTGTGACAAAAAGGAATATCTTGGCAAAACATCACTGTACCTGATCATCATAGGTGTTGAATCTTGGTATTTTATCAGTGTACCAAACTGGTCAGTCATTTATCAATATTCAATCTTGGCATTTCATCAACGTACCAATCTGATCATAAGTTGATTACCATAACCCATTAAAGGGGAATAGAAAAGTATGCAAGTTACATTAGGCATTTTCAGACTGGGTATAAGCATCTTTCATTTGTTGCAAAAAAAAAAAGATATACGATATCAAATTCAGTCAGAGAGTACCCCAGTAGATTTAAAGGCAGTCAAGGTTACAAGTACTCTTAGCATGGTAAAAGGGAGTGCCTTTGTTGTGTTGAGACAGGTAAGTGAGGAATGACATAAATATTGATGATATTCAACCAAACAACATTTCATGTAAAAGCAAGGGAAAGGAATGAAGACACAATCATGGATATTAATCTACGCGATGCCAACATAAGAATTGAAAAATTAATGTTTTTTCTGTCTCCTGGGGCACTTCTGACTGAATTTACTACTGGCAGATCATTTTTTACCCCAAATCAGTTAAATAGATATGCTTGCTGTATACCTGATTGGAAAGAACAAAGTGCAAAAATTGATGAAAGATGCAAATCACAATTGCAGTAAGATATGTGTCACAATCGCACACATTTAAATTTTGCATTCCGTTAGTGTAACTCATCACTGCTTAACATTAAAGCTACTTTCTTTTGGTATTTCAGCAGTGTACCAAACTGGTCACTGTGTTATCACTGTAGCTATTAACTCTTGGCATTCCACCTGTGCACCAAAGTAGCCACTGCCTTTTCATTATAGAGGATACAGTAACTCTAGCCATTCTTGAATCAGTGTACATGGCAAATTCATCACTGTTTTATCATTATAGCTATTTGCTTTTGGCATTCCATCAGTGCACCAGGCTGGTCACTGTTTTATCATTACAGCTGTTAAATCTGCAAAGGGAAAGCACCTGGCATAGTCACATTAAGTCTCATCTACTGACAGATTAATGATCTTTTCTAACTCGTTTGAGCTGTTATCTCTTAAGATGACCTTTTTTTGAAATATTTCAAAATTTATCACTTCTGCTTGAAAAAAATTTTTCCTAAAAAGCTATTCAAATCCCATCTCTTGATTAAAAGGGGAGCAGTTTGACAGGTTTATGGGCGTTATGGTGATCCAGCTTCCCTGTACCCTCCTATGGGTGACACTGTGTAAACAGACAGTCACATACACATCTCAGTAGATAGCAAAATTTATGACCAATCAGTGAATCGCGAAAGGATCATGGCAACTACTGCATGGCCAAACAAGTTTCCTCTCCCTTCTCTGGATAAATCATCAGCCAAGTCATTTCTGGTCATTCCTGTAGAAAATTGCTTCAGAAAACATCATTTAAGAGAACTCCAGGATGAGACAAAGAAGTTCTTCAATGATCTTGACCTTGGATTGAATGACTTTTTGTTCTAAGATATAAATAATGCTGGGAGTCTGCAGGAAGGAACTTGAGATTAATTTTAAATTAAGACTAAGGCAAGGTAGAACAATTCCTTCAAATAACATTAGATATGGAAGATTCTGCAATTTGGGTCACACATGGTTGGTTGTCCTCTGGCAGAATTGATTAAGAAGCAACCATGAAATGGAATCTCTTTGCTGCAAGATAGCTGCTCTGGGCGATTATTCAAAGATATTTTCTTGGTTTATAACTTCTACGGATATGATAAGAGTTCATTTCATCTTCCTTTACTCACTCTTTGTTCAGAATATACATGAAACTGGTAGGATAGGATGAAAATGTTTGTATGGCAAGACAGGTTCGCAGTTGTGTTGTCACCTTGGTATGGTAGTAATATGGTGGTGGTATCCTGGTGGTGTCCTGGCGGTATGTGGTGGTGATGAGAAGTGACAAGGGAGCAGAGGTAGAGAAAGAAAAGTCATCTCACATTCAAGAAATCCAAGGATTGTTGTATAAATTAAGGTCTAATTCTCCACTTTTGGGTTACTTTCGTAGTAAATGCCACTAACAAAACCACGGACAAGGGACTGAACTGATGGCATGGATTTAATTAACAAGAAAATGCTGATGAGATATTCAGAGATGGGAGATTAAAACTACAGCTGCGCTTTGTAAATGCTCCAAACTTTACGAATTTATTTCAGCCAGAATAATCATCTGTTCAAACAGGAGACACAAATTCTTTAAGATGTGTGGATCTTCATTAAGTCTATTGTTTTTTTTTTTTTTAAATGATATCTCGAGGGCACACAGGCTACTTAAATCACTGAACACGTTTTTTAATGAGCCACTGTTTGTACAATTTGTGCTTAATTTGTTAAGGTGGCTAACAAATCAGTGCATGTTTAACGTATCTATTGAAGATCAAATTTACACAAAGGTCTGTACATGCAACAGACATATAATGTCACTGGCATGTTCTGGTCACAGGTATGTTACAGTCAGTGGCAGATGATCATTCACAAGTGAAGGGGGAGGGGGGGTAGGGACTGAGGGGATTCCCATTGTCCATCCAGTTCCCCGAAAACGATCAGGTACATTTTATGTATCAGACATGGCTAAGTTATAAAAACGATGCCTTTTTCTCTCTGACCCAACTTTCTTGAAATACAGACTTAACCCCTTGATAGCATAAGTGCACGATAGTGAATGCATCTACATGTTTCATATCAATTCAGCACCACAACATTCCCAAAAGAACAGAGTACAAAAAAAAAATTACAAACTTCACAAAAACAGGTAGAAAATGGATGATTAAGGATAAGCTCTCTGCTAACAGATAACAGCAATTGATTTCCTATGTAGAGAACTGTATGCTGATAACATCTGGATATTAATGCTTATAAAATCGGCTTTGGGAGGAAACTAATAAAGCACTTGGACATTTAATCTGAGTATGCAATTCAGGAACCACTGTGAGTAACATACAGAAGGCAACTATCCGACACTGTGCAATTTTTTTGGTACTGTCTTGTTGGTTCAATCCCACCCTTACCCAATACATGAAAACAACATGAACTGTAGCTCTACATTTCTCTTGCTCTGTACACCTTTCAAATGACATTATGAATTAAGGTTAATAACTGGAGGTACTTTTACTATATAGTCAGTTGCAAACATTTCATTATCTGATGTCAGACAAGAAACAACTTCTCAACTTTGCTGAAGGAATTCACTCTGTGTGAACACTTTCTCTGAATTTTACTTCAGACAAGCTAATCTGCAGATAACTTAGACTAAACAAGAAATGTCTTTTTGTTGTTACATCTCTTCACGTGCCTCCTTAGAAACCTTTCCCTGCTGCCCTGTTACAATAAACACACCTGCCCTATGAAGCAGAATCCTACTTCCAGATTGAATTAATAAAACCAAAAACCCTTCTCCTTTCTTTAATTTCATGCTTTTGAAGGATGGCCTGTCACAATGTGACCAATGGTTCCCCTCAACGAGGGAAAATTTCTTGTAACACAGAATTTCACTTGGGAACATGTGATTCAATTTCAGTCGAGGCAAATATTTGCATTGCTCTCTCCTGGACAGCAAGGAGGCAGAATACTACCATATAAAAATATGACATCACCAAATCTGTCCATCGTCACAGAAATTTGCCCCATTTGCTAATGTGACTTGGATCAATATTCGACATATTCACATTTAGAATCTAACAGAGCTAAATCAACACTCCGAGTGTTTAAACATCACAAACTTGAAGCCTCACATTTCAATGTCTTAACACGTACAGGCTATTATTTTTATTTACCCCTCAGAGAAAGAGTGTGGCCTACCATCTTATTACTGACAAGTGCGTATGCATGCAAGTTTGGAATAGCCAAAATAGAGTGTACTGTCTGTAGAAAGAATATAGCTACGGTACAGTAGCACACAGTAGTACTGATAGTGCCATGTTGAATTCTGTGTGTACTGACATCATCATTGGCTAAGAATGGTCTACAATGAGAGTATATACGTAGTCAGAATATATAGTATTATCCAACAGAGTAGTGATTCAGCTGGTGGCATGATCCAAATGATTGTAACGCTCTTTGATAACATGAGAAGTATCCTTACCTTCAAGCATCCTCTTCAATTTGTAATCATTTTGGGCCTCATTATGTACCTCATTACACAGATACTGAACAGACCTGATTGTGTAACACTTAGACATAGTATCATTCACCAAAGGCAGGCATTCAGAAGAGCAGCTACTTTAACAATACCTACAGTAAGTAGAATGAGTGTTAAATAGTATTCAGCTAACAGCTGAGCTCTCCTAGCTGTAAAGATAATCAGTCCAAGAGGAATGCATGCAGAGGATGTGGCCATATTTGTTTACTATTTGTCCTGTACAATAGTATCAATACCTTAAGTTGAATTCAATCCAGACAAGTATTCAGCTGGCACTTCCTGTGGAAACAGCAAATCTATAATACTGAAGATTCCTCCAATTTTAATGAATGTATAATGAAGTGTTTGGATACATTTTCTTTACATTTTAAATAAATTTTTCTTTACTATGTAACTACGTGCTTAACTTAGGTGTACTTAACATACTTGCATTTGTCACATTCAAATGCTGCTTTTAATTGCTAATTACAACAATTCCTCCAAATTCCTATGACTATGATTCTGTACATCAATATATTCTACAATATCAGTTCACAAGACTGCATTAGAATTAGTACTTACTACCCTGTGTATACTGTAATAACATGTCACTAGTGTAGAAAAGGGATGTCCCTCTAGACCATATTAAAATAAGAAAAAAAAATAAAGGTGATATACCTATGCAACAGAACCACACTCAGGTCTGAAAATTTACTTTTAAATTAAACAAAAGTGTTATTTGCAAAGTCTATCTGCGTATAAATTGACTTCAAATGATTATGAAAATGGGAAAGTTTGACAAATTAATGAACCATGATGTATATATACCTTTCCCTCACCCCTCCCTCATTAAAAAAAAAATGCAAATTTCAAATACAAGAGAGTGTAAAATCAAAAAGATTTCAGAGGCCTTCGATAATATCGTTGTCGTTGTTCACACTGCAATGATCGGGCTGGCAGCACTTCGCAACTCATGTACTATTAACATCAATTTTTTTGTTCTACATGGATCACCAAGGATACTGTAAGCTATTAAAGAAATACAATATGAAATATTCAAAAAGCATATATCACTGCTTTACTTCAAATCTTTGATTTAGGTACTGATCACACAAGCAAAAGAAAAAGTTCAAGTCACATTTTTAGGCTTTATAGAACTGAATATCTACAATCAAGTACAGTGCATTAAAACCACTTTACTAATAACAAATGGACAAATAAAAAAATCTGGTTAATAAAAATGGTTATTAGAAGAAATGTAACTCAACTCTATGCAGGAAAGATGCATGCATTAAGATACTGAGCATAATATTGGTTTAAACTCAGCTATTATTTAGAGGCAAGCTCATTATTGTGACATACAACAACATGATTTAGTGTCCATACAAAGGCAGAAAAGGTAAGCAACAAGGAGACATTTACTTAAAGTCAATGAAAGTAAAGTATGCGTCCATGACAATTTAAAGTCAACAGAATAAAATGTGCACGAGAACGAAAAAGATATCCAAGACAAAACAGTGTCAAGTTAACATGTGAAATACTGCGGGTTAATCACCTGTACCATGATTACTGTACTAGGTACATTATGTAATCAGTCAAGACAATGGAATTAGGTTCATACATCAAATTCTATGTCTGGTTGATCCAACAAGCTCAAAAGTGATTATTTATCATTTAAGGTTTCTGGAAGTGCAGTAATGTTAGTTTGTAAATTTAGCAATGGAAACACATATGAAGTAAATGACTACTTTAGTCCCTCAAAACTAGCATCTGAAATAGTCAGTATTGCACCACAAAACATGATACACTTTCTTGCATTTTACCATGTTCTTCTTAAAATAAAAAGTGATGGCTGGGATGCACACTGTGCTTTATACATCACCAAAACAAAAACAGATGCAGCAGAATGAAGTAACAACACAGATACTACTGTACTAAGCCGTGTCAGAAACTGACACATTTTCAGCAATAAATGAGAGGAACAGACAATAAAAACAGTTTCAAAGCCATCTGCACTTCCATATCAATCAAACAGACCAGGTTTCATTTATCAGGCAAAACTGCTACATGAAAATGCAAAAATTGGTATGTACAGAATCATTTTCATGTAGCAATTATTTGCTACAATAAAATATTTTTCTACTTTTAATACTGCTCTAAACCATTTTGGCTGGTTGCTACAACATTTCGTTACCTTGACTTTCCTCACAAAAAAGAGATAGATTACCTAAATATTGTTTGATGCACTTTGGGGACAAATACCCAAAACCAGGAGGGATATTTTCATGTAACAAGTGTTTCTTCAGCATAGGCTGTGATTTCATTTACAAACTGTGTGGTAGGCAAGCTAGAATCAGATATGAGTGACTGCCAGTGTTATTGGAATACCATTCAGGCTCTTAATATAAAATCCTTTGATTGATTTCTAGGACACTTCCTGATGAAGTAGGGTACAAAGTAAAAACGTCATTTGCCTGGAGATACTCTCAGACAACCATGTAATACAAGGAAACCTGTAGTTTACTCTGGAGGGCTAAAAAAAAATGATTCAGTGCCTCTAATGAAAAATAGCTATTACTGAAGACAGGGGTAAGTGATACAATCTTCATTGACTGCAATGGAAGTAAATATTCTGGGCACCATGGCAATTTGATTTTTCACTTGGCACCTTTTCTTGCAAAACGTCCTTCTGGTTTTTATAAGAAAAATATTTTCAGTGTTGAAATCTAGAAGAGTAAAACAGAAACTTGAGTGATGGAATATTCATTGACTTGAGGCCTGTCTCTGTTACTATCTTTGCTGAAAATTTACCCTTTGTGTCTGGATTCTAGAAACTATGAATATTAGTTACATAAAGAATTAACAACCCTGAGAAGAAAGACCTGAAGTTATACAGGAAGTTGGATATACCCTAAAAATGTATGCTTAATCTCAAGAATGTAAGAGAGTGGCTGTTCTTTTTAAATAAGCTTGCAGTGTGATGCTGAAGAGACACAAGGCTGATAAAGGCAAGTATGTTGACAAGATTCACGGGCTAACTTAATGATGAAATCGGGCTAAGGGGTGCCTGATAGATACTGTACTTTACTACTGTCTCTGTAGAGTACCATCTGTTCCAAATTCCACGATTGTCCCATTTTTTTAAGAAAAGTGAGTGTTACTGTATTATCCTGACATTCTTGAAAACCATGGAGGCTCATAGGTGCTGTTATATTCTGTGCGCATGTTCTTTGTGTATACAGTAAGAAAAATCATTTGCTTTAATGCGGTATCTACAATGCACACTGAGCACATCCCTTCAGCTACACGGCCTTCACTTGGCACAGGGTACCCCTCTGGATCAGTCTCCACAAGAATGTCACATTACCAGTTCATGGTGATGTACAGTAAACAGGGTCTCTGCCATTGGATGTAAGGTTAAGGACGCAGAGACTCAATTCAGTGAATGAACCTTGCACTGGTTATTTATTATAAGAAGATGTTATTACAGTATAAATCAGTTTGGTGCGACTGTAAGTTTAATGGAACTAACAAATTGATCGTCATGGTAACCCAAGGCCAATATCAACCACACAATAATCTAAGCAAGCTGTGAGTGTCATGTATTGATTGTAAATAGGACTTTGCAATCAGTCTATTGTTCTGTTTTGAATGGTTTGGTTGTCACAGAGCTCTCTCTAATAGCACAGGTAGATGAATACATGTAAGTACTACTGTACTGTAAGCATGGATGGAAAACTGCGTAAACAATCCAAACCAGGTTCAGATACCTCACATCAAGTTTAGAAGGATACTGGAAGTATTATTACTAACATCATTGTTTAGATGTTGCATAGTTTGTTACACAAACCACTCATACTTCGTCAATTGAACTTCTCCTGAGAGGTCCTTCTCCACATCCAAACCCCGTCCCTCACAAAAAGCCTTCATTCTGTTTTTATCTACTTAAACAAACAACATACACAGATTGACCCGTGCAACAAAATTGTTCTACGAATATCCACAACTGTTTAAGACTGATTCACACACATTGCAAAACTATATTTTAGACAAAGATTCATCTGTCTGGACTAAATGTAATGACTTCTAATGCTCCTCCCCATATTTAAAACTGATTTTGCTCATGAAGACAACCGACAGTAGTATGCAAAGCAGTAGTTACTATTAACTACATGCATAATCAAATAATACTGTATTAAGTGCATCAATGAACATGGTTATTAATTCACAAGTGAACCTACTTTTTTTTTTCACACAAAAAAAAATTCAACAGTCCTTACTTTAGGAACCTATGGCAGCCCCTGTGAACCCCATCTGTTACAAAATTTAAAAGCTACAAACATCCTTCACACCATGGAAAGTTAATTACAATCAAACTGAAAAGGCCAAACTACCTTGCTTCTTTGAAGCAATAAAGGTAAGGACTATTATATCTTTTATTCTGTTTTGTACTGTAGTTAAAGTTGATGAGTTGACTGAGCAACTGTAAACATATTAAAAGAATTACTGAGCTGGTTTATACAGTAATCAGTTGAAGACAAACTCAAAGGCAGTGGAAGGTAAAGCTGGGATGGTCTAGTGGAAACCAGAAACCGGTTTTGTTGCTGATAAAAGTTTTTAACAGTTTTTAACTCTAAATCAGTTTTTGAAAGTGCAATGACCGATTATGTTCGTGTAAATCACGTAAGTGGACAAATATTGTACAGTTTAATGCAGTGTGTGCCAGGCAAAGCCCTATGTTAGGCTGTTTGTTAGTGTTACAGTAATATGACATTTGTGGGATCAGTTTCCTGTGTGCACCTTTTTCAAGCGGAGGAAATGTTTCTTTTCCAATCTTGCATCTCATGTAAAAACTTTATCACTCACATTCAGCTTTCAATGATATATCCTTCCAACGAATTCATTAACGCAGACAGACTGAGATCGATCATCCTTTGGCTATACATTGGACAACCAACTGAGGGTAGGCCTATGAAAATTTTTAACATTTAACTTACTGAGTAGCCTATACTAATCAAGTGAAAGAATATGTAAATAACAAGGAGAAAAAGTCAACTTTATTCACGTACATGTGAAACAAAACAAATACCACAACATTTAAACAGTTTTGTTGGGCTAAGAACAAACCTTTTTGTCATCACTTTGCCAAATATTTTGATCCTATGTACCACGCATAAACAATAATTGAACGTTACTTTGTCGGCTATATGTAATACAGTACACTGCAGTAGTATTTTGTTGATCGAAGCGACAGAATTGTGCTGTTACAATTGAACTGTTCCGTTCATTCATCAAGAAACACACTCTTAGACCGTGCCCCCAGTATGTCATGATTGACAACTGGGAAGCTGTATCATAAACCCACATAGAAACTTGCAGGAATCATATTTTGTGCCATTCTTGTTAACCAATAACAAGCCCGCAATGTGTTTGGCCAGCATGTTTATTTTCCCACCATGTTGGAGCAATATGCCGTTGCTGCGCTGATAACAGTGAACGTAAAGAAAATATAACCTTCATACTGTACTTGCTTTATTTACAGCTACGGTGGGTCTTCTTCTTTTGCCAGAAAAATGGCATACAGATTTTACAAAATACAAAATTTCTAGCAATCAAACTGAAAACAAGAATTTTTCTTCACTTTATGTAGTTTTGATCAACACAACTGTTGAGATATTCAGTGTAGGTAGTGATCTCCATGCAAAAATTTGTGCAAATGCAGAATGGATAAATGGGAGTGGAATCATCTTTTTTTTTTTTCTGCAGTAACCATTTTTTTGCTTTTTGGTCTTGCACAAATTTCAAAACCAACTCAAACCAAAACTAGTTTTATATTTAACTTTATGGCAAGCTTAGGTCTTTTTCTCCCCTTTTTTCCATCCTCAACTATCTGCACTTACTGACACCTCTTCCCAAGAGATAGCTTGATTTCTCAAGCCCTGTTCTTGAGCCTTGCGATTTTTGGCTTTATCAATTCGGCTGGCAAGAGCTGAAGAGTTTACTGGAATCAAATATTCATCCATTGTCAGGTTTGAACACTCGTAAACTTGAGAGTTGTGGATTCTTCTAAACCATGTTTCTATTAATTCCCTTGATTATTCAATCAATGGATTAGAATTCCCCACCGTATTAAGTCCTCTGTTACGGCCAATACTTTACCTGACAAGCTCATTTACACAAACCTAAGAAGGTCAACATTACAAGCTATTGACTTGTATCCTCACCTTCAAGGCTACATATGAAAGGACAACACACTTTATAAGCCACCATGAAGAGAGTTGGCAAAAAATTCATAATCTTTTCTCTCCCTTTGGCACTTCCGAACCAAACAAAATTTAATAAGCCTGCCCTCATAAATTGGTATGGGGAGATCAATGGTTTGTGATAAAAAGCAAGGAACGACGCAAAGTCCTGAGACAGTAGAAATTACGCAGACCCACAAGTGTTTTAGTAAACTAATGCCAACAGTGCCCCAGGGAATCTTCATTAACTCCATTTCAAAGAAAGTAGGGCACAAGTGTCTAACATTAAAGATTAAAATGAAGTCCAAATTGATAGTAAGTCTCATTCAGTTCTCAGCATATGACAACTGAATTTAACAGTAACTACCTGTACTTAATTGCTGGCGTCACCATTTCAAGACAGCCGGGTATTCAAAGTGCCATATCAAACAAATTTTCAACAAATTCATCTGGGTTTGGTGATTGAAGCGTGCCTGGGATGCAGGATGTAAGCGACGTGGTTATTTTACAAACCAATTAAAGCAGAATACGAATATAACCATTTCTAAATTGATCACGGTTAGATGGTTACAGTAGATTTAATGCTTTAATCACCAACACTTGACATGATGGGATGTTTTGAGACAGAGGTGGGGGGAGGAGAGGAATAGAGTATCAGAACTACTTCTTAAATATAATCAGGAATATGAAAAACAAAAACCCTCCTCAACAAAAAAAATACAACTTTCAGGAGGACTCAAGCTGAGCAATTTGTTTTTAATCTAGACAAGAGTACATGCATTATTACAAAATGAATGGTTCAAAACTTGATACCGCAACACCACGGAATTCGATACACGAGGTTCTGAGTAAAAGGAATTAAGCAACAGAATTCTTGGCTTATTCAGTTCCAGGCTGATTCCAAAAGTTACTTTGTCATTAAACCTGTCATCAGATACTGATTTTAGTCAGCAAAATTGCAAAGGATGCGAAGCAATATTTCACATCTCTTTTGCTCTTTATGGACAATGATTACAAAATGGTTCTCTCAATCTTAATTACCTTTATATATAATATCCATCTACTTCTGCTTTAATCATTTGAATCCAACTACACATTCCAAGCTCTCTCAAGATACAATATTACACAGAGATATCAATATGGTCAACCAGGCCTTTGATGTTATCTTCATTTCAACTGCAAGAAACAAACAAACAAATCCAACCAATGATGACCAAGTTAAGAATAAGTGACATATCATAAGTGTCTTTGCACACTTTTCAAATTAATGTAATTTGATGTTTTGCCTGTTTTTGTTTTATTATGCCTATTCACTATTCTTTGGAGGGGGCTTTACCAATTATTTCTTGTTAATAATTAATTAATCTATTGACTTAATTAAGTTCTGTCCAATTTAAAAAAATGAAGTCAATGATGTCTGGTGAACTGTAACAACTGTACTTACCATAAATATTTTTATTATTGTCAAAAGTTCTCAATTTATTCTCATGTTACCATTGAAATAACTCAAAATGTACTGCAGTAAGAGGCATCGGTTGATTACAACTTTACCTTCACATTAATATTTATAGATCCATAAATGCAATGCTGGCAGAAGCCTCATCCTTGGCATAGCTAAAGTGCTTTTATCACATTCCTGAAATTGTTACTTGAAGCTTTGTGAATTTCACGGCGAACAGGACAACGCCAGTATTCAAACATGTCTACAGTACATGGAAACTTCAAGTGTTACTAAAATAAGGATAACAAATTCAGTTAATACTCCCTCTTATATTCTTTATGCATTAATGTAAATATATATTTCTCGCTTTCTGTTTTCAATTACTTGGAAACAAGAGCTGTTACAACCAATTCAGTTAGATTTATATATTTATGAATTTCCACAAACAGTATTCTCTTGGGCCAGCATATGTGCATTTATTTGAGAAAATGTAAAATAACCAGCAAGCTGAGCTGCAGCAATAATAGCAAAGAAAATATCTCAATATTACTTAATTGAGAGATACTCGATCATAAGGTAGAAATTAATTAATTTTCAGTATTATATTTTTAATATCTAACTGAGCTTGGTTATCTATTAAAGTTCAGAAAAAAAAGTAGAGCTCATGAATGTAGTGGCTTTGAACTTCCCAGTAAAGCTTAGGTGTATTAAGTTTATTTGTGATATTAATATAAAATGATTGAAAGCCCTGTTTACAATGTTTGTGACTGAATCAAACCGCAAACAATACAAACAAAATTCTTCAAAGATTTACAATTTTCTGTTTCTCAATATTTTGCTTTGCCAAGTCAGAAAGTATAACACATTTTAAATTGATGGATGTGGCTCTGTTAAGCAACCATTTTTACTGTCTTTAATGAAAGCACTTGGTTATTAATAATTTACATGTTTTCAATTTTAAGGTCCTTATAATATTCACAAGGCATCTGTAAACTTTACCTATGAATACTCTCGACAGACTATTAAATGACACGTAATGCTTGGTAATACTTCAACACAGAGGAGAACTTAAAACTGATAGTATGAGGATACTTATTATTTCTCTAACTGTTGATACCAAATCACTTATATCATCAGAAACTATTATTTGTTAAGATTATAAGAGCTAAGGTGCTCTGGTATGTGTCCTGTGAATGAAAAACTAATAGCTGTGGTTCAGAATGAGGTTGTTTTTGTGCCCTCTGAGCTAGGAATCAATAACTGTATTATGATAACAGTAGCTCTCATGTCATCTGAACTACAGTATGAACCATTAGCTGTATCGTGATAGGAGGTTGTTCCCCTGTCATCTGGGAACCAATAAACTGTATTTAATATATTTAGAGGTTGTTTTCATGTTCTCAGAACTAGATACCAATAACTTAAATATTAAGATAGGATGGTGTTCTATGTCCTCTGACATAGGAACCAATAACTTTATTGATTGGGCTATTATCACTGGTCAATAGCAGCCATATGGAGATGTGCATATCTGCATCAATCAGCCGTATCAAGATGTGCTACACCAAATAGTATTTTACACACTGGCAATTTTAAACTTGCACTAAGTTACTGATATGGTTTAAGGAACTTAGGCTTAACTTTGTGTACCTTTTTAGTTTCCTGAACTAGGGTCCTTGTGATCAGGTGATAGTGATTATCTTTGTACTTCTACATGCAAAACATGCAGCAATGTTGCTATCAGGGATCAGAATAGCTTTCACACGATCAGTAAAATGGTCACCTGAGGCAAGTACTAACACTATGTTGTCGTCAACCGAACTTGCCAGCGCAAACAGATAGATGTACAGTAGTGTATGCATGGAGTACGGTGTGTATGTAATCATTTATATGTGCATGCGTACAACACACCTACCCACCAAGCTGTGGGAAATACAGAACTCAAAAGCATGACAATGAATCCACTCGTTTTCACTGCCAGCCATGTTCACACAGCCATACTCGGAACTTTGAAAACAGCAAAATTTCAAACCTATATTTCCCTAAAAACATATCAATACGTTAAAAACGTACGAATTGGTAGCTCTGTCAGTGGTAAAAACGTTCCCACTGATAATTACACATTGTTTTTCATACACATATATACATGTAGTATTGTATTAATTAATAAATCCCGACAAAACATACTACTCTCCTCGCATCTACATGTCAGAGAACCAAGTCAGGATTTTAACGATAACATTTTAAAACACAGTGAATCACACAGCAGGTATCCTTCAGACAGCTGACTACTAAATTGATCAAACAAGTGATCTATGCCAGTTCACATCTTGCCCACAGGGATGTTCCTGTCCCTCTGGGCATTCATCTGGAAAGTTAAAAAATCTCTTCTCTTCCCTGCTTCATACATGCACACTTTCCTTGCACACTTTAAAATCTTCAGATAATTAGGAAGTTGCCAGAATATTTCCAAGTTTTCAACGTACATGCATGAACACGACACTGAGAATGGAAAGGCTTTTAAACACACGACAACTCCGGGAGCATTCCATATTAAAGTATAAAGCACTTCTTTTATTTAAAGAAAGTTTAAAGAAGGCTGTTGACAATAACCAGAGCGGGTGCTTATTTCTTCATGAAAAATCAATGATTTGGCATACAAATAAAGGTTTAAGAATGTTTGCACTTGACTGTTTCCTTCCTAGTGCACAGCTTCTCATTGATAGTATAACAATTTTTAAAAGAAAAAAAAAAGACAAATTGCAAAAACAGAGAATTCACATAGACAGGAACTATTTATACAAAGGCACGAGGGCTCAAAGTTGTTTTGATGACTTTCAAAAACCTCTCATTACCTTTGACCTCTTCCAAAACAGGTAGGCTTCACATAGTTCACATAGTCATGATTCCCATCGTGAGATAAAATGTTTAACAAGGTTTTCAGTGTTTGACCTCAAAGGACGGACAATGACTTCTGACCTCCTCATTATCATGCTAAGTATCAAAATTTTCCATTATTCCTATCTTTAGATATCATGTCAACGTATTTTCAGTATTTGACATCTGGGGTTAGGGTTAGATGACCTTTGACCTCTACCAAAAGCAACAGGGTGCTTCTTGTTGATATGAGGCATCTACTCAACAAATATGAGAACCCTTGGAATTACCATTCTCAAGATATAGCGATAACAATCAAAGCATCACACACACACAATAACTGTTGCATAGGTTTCTCTTGTAAAACCAACGTCAATGTAAACATTAACATGTAAATCTGCAATTAGTCACACTGAATAAAACTGACTTGTATTTAATTAAAACTATTATTTCAGATGACAATCGTACCTTAAAATTACAAAGCATTTTGACAAGTAAATTGTCAAAACACCTGGTTTTAGAAGATGTCTGGGTAAGGAGGAAATGGAGGGTACAAGCAGAAGGCCAAATGTAAGTACATACTGTACTTTAAGCTCCCATATACATCAATCTCAGTATCACACAGCTATATCATGTGAGTACATGGCCGATATGAAACTGCAAAGGTTTCATCACATGTGCTGAAAAAATGCATTACAATAATTCACTTTACCCTATTAACTCATCGTGATGAATATTTACCTTCTTTTAAAAAATAAGAAATTTACTACTATTGTAGATTAGGCACATAAATACAGTCATCAGATCCAAGGTAATTATGGCAAATTGCTTAATAAGAGGTATGTACCATAACTATTCATTGGTCTTTTAAGCTACTGTACATGTGAAGAATCCAAACCGTAGCCTACGTCATTAGGCCAATGGTACACCGTCAAATGACATCTACACTACATGAGGAATGTGTACACTGAGCCAAGCCTTAATTGGAAATAGCGCATTTAGGATACATCAACATATTATACAAAGAAAATCATTGTTAAACAATTCAGTCAATCAGTCTCACTTACAAACATCCACAAAAGCTTCACCTCCTCCAAGCACTATGCATGTGATGAGAAATGGAAGATGTATCATTTGAATTTTGATTGAATGTAAATAATGTTAAATAACTGAATTCTGATATCTGTGAGAAACTGATTCTTGAAAAGAAGGCTACTATGGTTCCTTATTTTGAATGACTTATCATTCTATATCCACAAACACTGATTTTAAAAAGATTGTTTTCTGTACAACAAACGCAGTATTTCCCTTTAAAATGTGACGATCAGTTGCTATACTCGTCATGAATTGACAAGTAAACTGCACAGTTCTGTGTCAACCAGTGCAGTCATTGCATATGATTGGTGTTAAATGCCAGAATAATAATCAGAATGCAAAAAATATTAAACAACCAAAGCAAACAAGGACTCTTTCACTTTTTAATGTCAGTGTACTTGACCCAAGCTATGAAAGTTACATTTACACCTCCTCTATGTTGGTATGTGTATATTGCAAAATTTAAATATTCCAATGAGCAGGGAGATACATTTTAAAGAACAGGGTGGTAACAGTAATAGCTGATGAGAAATGACTTACTCCAAAGGACAAAATCGATCCATCGAATGAGTTTCAAGTAATTACTGTACAACGAAAAAGTGAGCCAGATGGTCCATTTTGACTCAGCACTCTGTTTAAAGAGTAAACAAGGTGTGGATCATTAATGCAGCTGTGTCTGATTACATCCTAGAAAGTCTTCTTCGAAATTGTTATCAGATTGTGAGAGCAGCTGCAATTAGAGGTCCTGATTGGCATAACAAGGTTACAAATGCTCCAGGAGCCTCCAAGACTGAGGCACTAATGGAGAGAGAAATGAAATAAAATAAAGGGCTATGCATCCTGATCATACAACCTCAAGATAACATCAATTGATGGCCTTAGCAACTGCAAGAGAGTCACAAAATCGGTGATATAAATTGTACCAGCAGGCCATAAACTGTCCAATTCTAACAGTAAATTTATAAGAAATATCAGACTGCACTAACATAAATTGACAAGAACAAAGGTTATTTCGGCAGTAACATTTACAGTAATCCACCCAGGGAAAGAGGGCAACCAATAGTTGAACTACAAACTCTTGTTTGTCTTCACCGAAGGGCACACATTAATGAAACTGACGAAAAAGAAAAATAATCATGGGTGAAAAGAGACATAAAAAAAACAGACTTGAAATATAAAGACCGACAGTGATGTAGTACGACTATACAATGGTACCGCTGAAAGGAGGCAATGTCATACAAAACTTCTAGGTATTCTGACAAACAGTCCAACATAATACAGATATTTCAATGCATCAGGCTGACATCAAGGCACAAACTGTTGAATTGCAGGTACTACACTAGTCTAACTTTAAAGACATCACACAGACGTTTGCACTATAAATAGAGGCATCAATCAATCAATCAATCAAACAACAACCTCACACTTGAGATCAGTATTTTTCTTTTTTCCTAATGGTTTAATTGCTTTAAATCCATATTAAAACTTACTCAGGTTTTTTTAATTTTAGTTTTTTTTTTATTTTGTATTTGTAAAGTGATTTGGGCCTTTGTGGGGAAAGCACTAAAAATGTTTGAAAATAAGTATGTATGTATGACTCTGGCATCGCAGCTTAATGTAGACAGCTTGGATAACAATCAGCTAATGTTGAAACCATAACATTAATGTATCATGCCCAGTATGGTGTTTGATGTTTATGGAGACTCCATGAAGTCTGTCACTACTCCGTGAAGTCTGGCAAAATGAAGGGACTTGAGGGCAACATGTGTCAGTCTGCAGTTATAGCAACTGCAAGGTACTGTATGGCATCAGTATTTTACTGCACCAACTTTAAAGGCATTAGAGGAAATTCTGATATCATACCTACTTAAAAAGAGTTTTAAAGAGAGAGTGGCTTGACTTTCATCAGAAAAATACCTAGAAACAAAACTTGTTTTGAAGTGTGAATGTCTCAGAGTAAGCACAACTTTTTAACACAGATGAAGCCTGAAGCAAACTTTCCCTCTTTAGGAACTTCGACAGCTTCACTTAATTCAACTGCGCTATTTTGGTCAAACAAAATGCGATCTTTGCCCGAAGATTCCCTCATAAGAAAGTTCATTGGCTTCTAATTATTTTTATCAATCACATCACTTGCAACAACTTACAATCCCTTCTGGTCATGACTGCAGAGACTCCACGGAGCAGCCAGCTAGTTGGCTCTTCTTCAATTTCAAGAGGACAATGTGCGATGTGTTCCAGTAGGATAAGATTGCAAAATTAGGTTAAGTTGAAACAGCGGTGTGTCGGCATAATGCAAATTAGCAGCAATTGATATTGAATAAATGGCCTCACAAGCTGCTGCTACACTCCTTCAAAATGCTAGCCCGTTTGACTTCCAACTTGGGGGAGTATTTTCACCCAAAAAAGTATTAAATTCAAGTCAAAGTACTCAAATAAAGAGGTAAATCTTGGGATCATTAATTTTATGAGTCAACTTGCTAGATTGATGGGAAGTGATATACCATCAACTGGTTTAGACCACCCAAAAGGGAAAAAGTAAGAATTACAACCACAAAAGATTGTGAACAAAAATATCCTTCATGCACATGGCATGAGTACAGTGGGCGAGACTTTAAACTAAAAAATACTGTACCTGCATAATCGTACTGTAGAAGACCCTTAAAAAAGTTGACAGTGAGTGGGTATGTGTGTGAGTGCATAATTAGAGCACATTTGTACATTGCTGTTATATGAAAGAGTCCCCAAGATACAAAGGAGGTCCAAACAGAATGTCTGTAGGGAACTGTAATCATGACAATCCCATTATCAGCTGATGAGTTCATCATTTACTAAATTACATTCTAAAGTTGCAGTTCTTCTTTCAGGCTGCACTTTCTCACAAGGATAAAATAACAGGAAAGATACGAACACTATATATATATATATAAGTGAAGTTATTTTGGGGAGAAATCTACTTTTTACCATTAAATTATTAATTTCCCACTGAAGACAGATAACACGTTGTTACGTTTACACTGCCAAACATGAGCATTTTCATATGCAGATTTGACTTTAAGTGTATTGAACGATTTGCACCTATTTGCACCAGTATAAGCACTGTATACAGTAGTTCTACTCTACTGACATGGATTTTAAAAAGCTGAGATATTTAACCATCTTACTGCATGTCTACGTATTATATATAATTAAGTATGCATTATAAGTATATCCATAGCCCTTGATTACACTTAAAGTGATTGCGTGCGTAGGCAAAAAGTAAAAACATTGAAATTTCATCTCCAAAAATTTGGTAAGGCTTTTAATTACACCATTCAGACAATCTGGGAAAATAAATAGGTTTCAGATGGTTAATTCTGCCACATGATTTCAAATTCTTCTAACATAATGACAAAAAGTGTAGAATACGATAATGTAGTGGTTGACAGTTTTCATTCAAATCAACGGTGTGCTTCTTTGGGCAAGCCAATGGGAAGTATACTAGTATTGGATATTCAGTTAACCACTCAGGATCACTGACGTCGCGGGCAAGGTTGTGTTCAGTTCGTAGGTTACTCGTAAATACAGTGTTTCCTTTCACCCAATACTACAATTCCCGATACCTACCAAGGAGTGACGACTTGAGTAGTATGTTTTTGATACACTGGTGAGACCTGTACTGTTGCATATTCAGTATGTAGGGGGTTATAGTAAGTACCGTTAATTTTCAAATATGATTTCTGTTTTTTACTGTTTTTATGCCAATCCCGTTGCTTTTCGAAGTAGTTTCTGTCATTTTCCTTCATTGAAAGACATAGTCCGTTCATTTACAACCTCGTGTGTACATTTAAAAGTAAAGAAAAAGTTAAGATCAAACATAATTTTATCTTTTTTGTTTTTCAGTACACACGCAATCACTTTAACACTTAAACAACAAAACTAGTAGCAGTATGCTACGACTGAAAGATGAACACGGACTTTACAAGTGATGCGACATTAGCAGGTGACCAAATGATCAAGTTATTACATCAGCATGTGACCATATCATCAAGTGATTGTATCAACATGTGATCAAATGATCAAGTGATTAGATCAGAGTGTGATCATATGATCGAGTGATTATATCAGTATGTGATCAAATGATCAAGTGGCTACATCAGCATGTGAATCAAGTGATTACATCAGCATGTGACAAATGATTAGTTAGTGATCATATGATCAAGTGATGACATCAGCATGTGATCATATGATCGAGTAATTACATCGACATGTGATCAAGTGATTTTAATATCAGCATGATCAAATGATCAAATATAAGCATGTGATCAAGTGATTACATCAACTTGTGATCAAATGATCAAGGGATTACATCAGCATGTGACTATGTATTCAACAAGCATTTGATTACATCAGCACACAATCTTATGATGAAGTGAACAAAATGTTCCATCTAATAGAGGGCACCAGAGACCCATTTGAACAGTTACATATTACGAAATATGTTTAATGTTTCTACATTTGTTATATTAATCATATAGCAGACATTTCCACAGTGCAATCAGCAGGAAAAAATTGCTTATTGAAATGAACAGGCTTACATGTGCAATAAACCATACATACTGTAATAAGTGAACTATATTCTGAGGTGGCATTTTCAGCTACTTTCAAAGACCTGTAAAAGACTATGTTACCTTCATATGAGTTACTTTATACATCTTAGATATACAGTGATATATGAATAGTACACTATGTGATCAGAATATCATTCAAATTGTTCAGTACATGATGAATGAGTACACAAAAAGATATTATTGCCACAATCATGTAGTCTTACCTCATACTGGGCTCTTAAACATAATTTACATTCACCTTCATTAATAATAGCTAGCTGTAAAGAGATTCTGCATCTTGAATTTCATGGCTTGTTTATATTTTCTGGAATGTGAGTTTTAAGTAAACACTCATCCATCATTACCCATGGATCTAGTGTAACTGCTACAGCTGATATGCTTATAACTAGTTGCAATGTCATATTGCTTGAAACCTCCAGCAGCCTCTAGGTTCAAATGAGACAATCTCTTCGTGGATTTTTCATGCTTATTTGAGCTTCCACGACAGGGTAACAAGCCCAGATGAAGGATTTTCTATCGTTCAAAAGTTTTCCCTCTAATCATGGTAACCAATCGCAGATTATCCTCGGGGATTTGGGGACAACACATTGAAAACAGAATCTCATCTGACACTTACTTGGAATGAAGACCAGTGAACTGATCCATCAACACACCGACCGACCGAGGAGAGAAACGTGTATGAGTTCATAGAGATTAATGAACCTGGATAGTAAAGGACTGTACAATACAAAAAGGGCAGCGATTACAGGAGAAACAGCTCATACAGAGAAAGCTGTGAATGTTATCCGGAATCTATACAACTGATTACCATCCATGCGTGTAATTTATTCAACTGTCACAAAACACAAAACAAATGAAATTGTCACTCATATCAAAAAGCCAACTATCAGACACAACAATCTAGCTACTATGTTAACTTGTACTTTCCAGTAGTGAGGACGGTAATTTCGTCATAACGTGAACATTGATAACAAGTTAAACAGAAGACCATGAGCAGACTGTATAACCAGGAGGAATGTTTAGGGTAAGTCTAAGTTTTTAAAGAACACCATAGACCTACTGCACCATGAATGTACTTTAACAAACAACATGCAGAGATCTATTTACGCAAGGTTCACCATCATGTATATCTGTCACAAAACATGCTTTAGAAGAATGAACATGATTTAGAAGATTGAACGTGATTGAGAAGAATGAACACGCTTTAGATGAATGAACATGCTGTACATACAGAAATGTACCTCCCAGTTTAGAAAACACAGTAAAAACATAAACAGTACCCTACAGAAAGACCCCTCTAGTTCACTGCATTTAACTTTATCAGAACTGAATATATTAAAACAGAAATTAGCTTCATCTACAGTGCTTGCGTACATATGCTGTAAGTCTACATCGGCACTAACCATGCAGAACTACTCCCCATGAGGAGAAAATGATTTATGAGGTTACTTCATCAAATTTGACATCTTCAAGATGTAGATGCAGAGGTAAACTGATCACTTTAGGATGAACACTGAAGTAAAGCCAGGGACCTAACAAGGGGGGAGGGAGAGTTTATTCTTGGTGATGACAAAACACTTTCGCACAAACATGCATGAATATTAACCATGAGATGATATTGTCAAAAATACTGGTGTTGCTCCTCCAGTTATCATGATTTGTATAACAATCAATCGTCATTAAAATGTCCCCGCAGGAATACTTTTCTTCTAAAATTCCATAGACACTAAACACCACCACTTATTAAATTAGTATTCTTCAGTGTGTAAAGTGACTGCGGCCAAGATTAATTGAAGACAAATAACAAGAATGACATGGCTCATTTACCTTTGAAAATAGATAACACAATCATCATCCAACATAAAAATCAGACAGGACAAATGATGCTACTGTACACATGTTAGTAGAAACAGTGACTAAATTAAACTCTGGTTGGTGTTGAAGATGAACGTGATTTGTATATTGATAATTTAGATCACTGGTGATAAATATGAAAGTAAACACAATTGCAAAAGAGCCTTCACCACCATCCATGACAACTTCCATGGAAACACACTGCTCTTATTGCCTAGTTGTCCCACTGGGAGAAGGGCTACTTATAAAAGTCAATAGAATTAATCAAGGAAAAAACAGAGTTTCAAAGTAATAAATCACAACATACAGTACATATTTTTCGTGTTTGGTTTTTCATAATAACCTTTAATATACAGTAACTTCTTCCTTCTTCTGTACATCTCCAGCAATCAGTGATACGTATGTTGATAATTCATTCAATTTTGATGGTGATGTTATCTTCCTAAGTTTACTATCCAAATGTGACTTCCTTGTTAGGCTTTTTTTTTTTTTTTTAATTTTGAGATTAGGAAAGGTAAAGTTTATGTGCTTCTGATTTCACTAGTTTCGTCAGTTTTCTTCAACATGTTTATCAAATATAATGGCAAATAAAATACAAAATTAGATAAACACAGCTTTTGAAGCACTATTAAATACGGTACACACTAATAGAACTCTAACCATATGTCTTGCAAAATACTGCATTTCTCAAGCTGGAGTCACTCCTTCCATTGATGTTACTAATTCACTGTTTGTAATTATCAAGACTAGCAAACCAATAACATTACTCTGTCTTCCATGCACAGGTCAAGAAAGACTGTCGAAAAGAGTGAACTAAAACTAAGTGATAATTGTTTAACTAAGAATAGAAATACAGTAAGGACCTTAATTTGTAATTTTTGTATTGGTGTTTTTCAATGTATTTCTATACAAAGTGTTCTTGACCAAGATATGCAAATGACGTCTCTCCACATTTTTGACCGAAACATCTTCAAATGGTGGCTAATTTGATGGTAATAGCCGATGTTCACTGAATTGCCGTGGGAACAGTTTCCTGCTCATAAACAGGTATATTCTTTGCGGTTAACATCACTCGCCATTAACATGACCAAACCCTGTGTAACACCTTCTCTACTAGACAAGTTTTAATAGCCATCTCCATGGGCACTGCACTAGTTCAGTTCTATTCTCAAGATGCAGGCACAAGCTAGGGCTTGTCTATAAAGATAGATGCTCTGTGCAATTCTTTGAAACCCCCGGGGGTGAAGTTTGTCCTCTTGCAATGAGAGGAAGCCATTCAGAGATGTCACAACCATTGATACCTGACAGTTAGGAGTACTCCAAATGCAGCAGCTTTCTAAGTTTCATTTTAATTGTAAATGCTTTCAATCTGCAACAAACATTGCTC